>CM028379.1:87168832-87200497 GCA_013146195.2 Codonopsis lanceolata
GGCCTAAACATTTGCAAAAAAGTACAACGATGGAAATTACAAATATTATGTTGAGAAAGCTAGTTTTCGGTAGACATATGAGCATTCTTTCTTTTAGCCGACTACCTTAGACTCGACAAACTTGTTGATAGCGAGGCTTAGAGGTTTTGTATGAGATTTCTTGGTATGCATTCGGCGGGTTCTTGCTTTAGCGGATCTATTGATGGTAGACTTAGATTCCTCATACATTTTGCCTTTGAGCTTAGTGTCGGAATCTTGGAGCAACAACATTATCGTGGGTGAATCGACGGGCTTAAGGCGACTTTTAGTTTTCCTAGAAACAAACGCCTTTGCTTTTAGCGAGGTCTTCGGTAAGGATCTTTTGAGTCAAGCACAACCCTTAGCGATTTTCGCTGCGATAATTCCTTTGCTTTGGACGCATTATTGGTCTGTTAGTTTGAGTCTTAGGATATTTATAATAGATAAAGCAGGCCAACCAACTCCTTGTCTACCCTTGTTGTTAAGCTGCGATGATATGGAGAATCGTCATGGAGTCGGAGTTCTTACAAACAAGTCTTCTATTTTTGTTCGAGGTTGTGCCGGACAAGTGTTCTCGAGAGAAACCTAGCCCGGTTTTGTTAGCAAAGGGCTTCGGTCTCCAAGGATTTGGTCAAAGACACCACTGAGTTATTCCACGAGTCGATAGTTTTTGTAACTCATCTTTCTCAGCGAGATAGCTCTTTGGCATGACCAATAAGGCTAGCAACCTTTTCATTGAGAAACTTGTTCTCTTCTTTTAACTTGATACTTTCCGGGACTCCAATGAGAGTTTTTAACTCGGTTTCCGGCATGGATTTCTCGGCAGTTCAGCTTCTCATGACTTTTAGCTAACTTTATATAAGCCTTTCTAAATTCATTGAATTCTAGAATATCTGAGCATCCTTGAGGATTTCTTCTTTAGAAGGCTCTTGATGGAGTTGTTCTATGTTAGCTTGAAAAGGAGAATATTTTATTTCACTATCTAAGGTGGGAGGTGACTCTAGAGCAACAAAGGCGGTGTATTGCTTTTGCTACAGTGAGTGATCACTATCATCCTCATCGAGAATCAATTTCAAAACAAGTAGATACTTGGTTTTTTCTAAGTCCTCGACCATCGGAGACCTCTATGTTTTGAAAATGATTTAGATGGTCTCCTTTTATAAGCTTCATAATTTGGCTTAGGACATTTAGAAGCAAAGTGACCGAGGCTTCACATGGTTGTAGCAAACTAGCTCATTGTTTTGTGAGCTTTCATTGGTTTTGCTTCCTTCTTCTTAATTGAATTTTGAGAACTTTTGAAACTTCTTAGAACATGGCAAATTGTTCGTCGAGATAGAATTTCATTGTCATTTGAAGAAGAAGTTGATGGTTTACTTTCTAAAGCAGGTGTTTCATGAGAGATATCAGAAAAAGAAGGAAGTTTAAAATGTTTGTCATGTTCTTGAGCTTGAAGCAGTTCTTGCTCATAGAGAGTTAAACTTACATACAAACTTCGAAGATGTATGGAGTTTAAGTCTTTGGACTCTTTAATGGCTGTGGTCTTAACATACCACAAACTTCCCAAGGAAGCTAAAAATCTCATATTTACTTCCTTAACACTATATTCTTTTCCTAAGGAATAACAACTGTTTACTACCTCACAAACTCTGTCGTAGGCTTGACGCAGTGTCTCCTTTGGGTCCTTTCTGAAGGAATCGAACTGTTGAATATAATTGTACTTTCTATTGTCTTTAGTGGGCAGATCTCCTTCTAGATATTCCAAAAAAGCTTCCCATATTTCTTTGGCAGTTTTGCATCTGATTATTTGCTGATACGTGTTTGTGTCGACAGATCTAGATATGATATGTATAGCTTTGTTGTCGAGTTCAACAAGCTTCCTTTCTTCATCAGTCCATTCATTCATTGATTTGGGTATCTCGGGAGGTCCACCTGCTACTTCGGCAAGAAGGTTGGGCTTCATTGGAATATGAGGACATGTTTGAACACATTGCCACAAACGATTGTCAATAGAGTTCATATATCTCATAACTTTGTCTTTCCATACTTCGAAGTGACCTTCGTCCAATATTGGGACATGGCTGTTATTCGAGGTATGCAGCATATAGTGAGCCATAGGATCTATTCTCAAGAGGTTAGTCTTGGAAAAAGGAATTTTTCAAAGAATCAGGCTCTGATACCAATTGTTGGTCCCAAAATAGGCTTAATCTAGGCTAGAGGGGGGGGGGGGTTGAATAGCCTAGTAGATTTTAAAAACTTTTTGAGATGTTTCTTAAAAGAAATTTTCTTCTTTTCTTTTAAATCAATGTTACAAGAAGAGTTAGTGCAGCGGAAAACTGAATGAGACCAGATCAGATAGATAGGCTACTGTTGAAATAAGACAGATATAATAGCAGACTTTAATAAGTAAACACAGCAACAGTTAAGAAATAGACAGTACATAGAATTTAGGAGTGGTTCGTACTGTGAATAGTACTACGTCCACTACCAAAGTGGTTAGCTTTGGATTTTGAAAGGTGCATTTGTTTATCCACTAAGTGTGAAGGTAAGATCACTAATGGATATCGTGTACAAAATAGTTTTCAACCAAGTGTATAATGATGAGAGAAACAATCAATGAATAATTGTCCTCCCAAGTGTTAAAGTAAAGAACAGTTTAAGTGCAAACTAGATGAAGCTGAAACAGAGTAAAGGCTGGCAGATCTGCAGCTTCAGGAAGTTTGGTGAAGTGTTAGTTCTTGTTCTTTTGATCTCTTGAATGCTTGAGTATTGAAGATGAAGCTTGAATATTGAATGCGCAAGAGTTGTATCTTCAGATCTTCAAAACTTGAATAAATACCAGGGAGATCTTTTGGACCGTTGGACTGAGGATAAGGAGGCTGTGTCCAACGATATAATGCATTAAATGCATTTCGGCACTTTGTGGAATGAGTACAGTACAGTCATCAGAGATGCAGTGGTTGTAGAGAAGACATTCCCAAATAGAGTAAGGTTCCAACTTGCAGGTGTTACAGCTATGAAAGTCTTCTTGGCCAAATGAGGTAATGTCTTCAGTCTTCATGATTCAGGAGATAGACTGGACAGGTGTCTGTGCAGATAGTTGACTTCTATGCAGGGAAATCTGATGAAGATAAATTGAATATAATTTGACTAGATATTTCAAAAATATCTAGATCAAATATCATGTGACTTAATTCCATGCTTTGGCTGAATTTGAATTTTTGAGCTTGAGCAGACTTTCAAGTCTGCTGTTCGAACTATACTTTCAAAGCTGCTGTTTAAGCCTGTTGGTCCGCGCCTTGGAGAAACTAACACTAAACAGTTCTAAACACCTTTGATTCTAAGACAGTTGCCACACTAACCGGTACGCAGACCTATTAGCCACTGTGCTATAGAACCAGAAGACGACTTCAACCAAATCTAGAACCTATGAGGGTCAACAATTCCCCTGAAGATTCCTTAAGTCCTTCTTATCTTTCTCACTTGTACAATCGACTCCCTTGTAGTTTACTTTAACTTGAATATCTTCCTTCTTGACTTTATGAGTAGTATCCTTAACGGTTGGATAAAGGTGATATCTCATCATTGAGGTACAAACTGGCTGGGGCTTCCTTTTTAGTGCCCTTTGTTGGTTGGCTTCAACACATGTTCAATATTGTCGGGGGCGGGGCTTTTAACTCTGCTGTTTTGTTGGCTTTTTGCCATAGTATGTGAACCAATGCTTTGTTAATAGCTTTTCTTAAAACTGATAATTGGTTTGTCCCCTTCAACCAATTTTCAATCGTCAAAGTCTTTAATTTTGAGTATTTGGTATAGGTTTCAGGAATGGGTTGGATTTGGAAAAAAAACCAGTAAATGAGGATTTGGTTGGTCCCTTCAACTAAATTTTAACCACTAAAGTCTATAATTGTGACGACCCGACCCGAATCCCAATACGAGACCCCAAGGTCGTGCCGCCAAAACACACAAAATAACAACGAAAGGTAAAGCTATAACAGCGATACACCAACAACTCAACAAATGCGGAAGCGAATAACTTAAATGGACCCGAGCTAACAAGCTCCAAAATACAAAGCAACCAAAGAGATAGTAAATCTCTCGGCCCAAAAATTCGACACACGTGACGCAACATTGGGCACGTACTACAAACTTGCTGTTACAATTTTATAAACAATATAATAACCAATTCATCGGCGACGTTATAGTCGGAACCCAACATTAATCTAAGTCTACAACTCTAGTCTACACACTCAACGGCTAAACATGCCAGAGTACAACATAACCAACAATATAAACAACTTGAGATGAATAAAATATGTAATTAAATAACATGGCTCAAATAACACTTGTCGGCTCACAAAAACCAAGTACTAATTAAACAATTACAAGTACCCAATCCATAACCCAAATCTTACTACCCAAAGTGAAGTTCATATAACTTCACTTCCCAAAATCCTTTCAATAAACTAAGGTTACAAAATATAATAGTAACAACCTTCGTAAAAATTACACTTCTATCGTAGGCTCGGCGGTTTCCTTTGAATTACTAGCACGGCTCGAATCTAAGGAAAACAAAGCAAACGAGCAAGTCATAATGACTTTGTAAGCTACTAAAGATGCATTGTCATGGCATGGTATTATGCTCAAATAAAACATGTACATCTCATGTCATACTTATTTTTTTATTTTATTTTTTTGGAAACAGGGGCGGCACCCTGCTAGATTTTATTAATAAGAAAGAAAGATACAAACTTGAGGGGGACAACCAGCCTTGCCCTATAAATGGGAGGGCAGAGGAGCGACCTCGAAGGAAATACAAAAAGCAAAAGAAGGGCTAATTAATTTAATGTAGGGAGTGGTTTGGTTATCTAGAATAAACAGACCACGAACACGAGAAGGAAGCCGAGGCGAGTAAGTAATATAAAGAGCCATGATCCCACCCATGATTAGCTAGAGCATCAGCAACAGAGTTGGCCTCACGAAACACATGGCGAAAGGAGAGATGGAGAGAAGCCTTGATAGATTGGATGGCACGAATCAAATATATGCTTCTCCAAGGAGGCTGGGCCTTACCATCAACACTATCCAACAGATATTTAGAGTCTGATTCCACTATAGCTCCCTCATGATTATTAGAGGCTAGCCATTTAGCACCTTGAAGCATGGCCATACATTCCGCATGAAAACTGGAAGCTTCACCAACAAAAGAGGAGTAGGCAAAAATCATATCACCGTTTGAATTGCGAATAATTCCTCCACAGGCACTTGGAACATAGTTCTTCAAGATCTATCATGAAGCAATCCATATCATATAGGATATGCATCTCAATTCCAAAAATATGTAGCATGTTATTTCCACACTTTCACTTATCATCAAACCGTTATTCACATAACCCAATCATACCATGAGTCTCATAGATCTTCATTTAACACAACTCATATAATAATTCAGATATGGGAGACTATTGTTTCCATTCTAATCATGAATAACATGTTATATTTTTAGTATAACATCATATCATAAAAATCATTATTTCATTAACATGTTATATTTTTACTATAACATTTCGGCAAGTAATCATCATCTCTTGTAAATAAACCACATAAGAGAGAGAAGATGATTTTCCTTTCCGTTTCCGTCGTGCAACTCCTGCGGAAACAAATATGTCCTCGATATCCCTTTCGTGGATATCGACGTCCCCGAAAACAGTCCCCGCTTCGGGCTCCATAGCTATCAGAGGTAGGTGTATTACTCTAGCAATGATCAGCTACATCCCCACCGTGGCCATCGATGGAGGGTGTGTGCAAACCCGGCGCGGTGATCCATTGCGATCACGAATCCCACAATTCGTGAAGACAATGCATCGTCATAAAAACTCAAACCAAAAACCGCCCGACTAGACTCAAACTCAAGCATAGGTAATATATACTCGCATGCTCAAACAAAGGAAGAGTACAACACACCGTACTAATCCAATCAAGTAGATATTTACTTTTACATCACATAGTTATGCATTTCTATGCTAACTAACTCATAAACACATTAGAGCATTAATATCAAGTCTCTAATACCCATGTGTTCTTCATACACTTGAAAACGCTCGGAGGCTTAACCTCCATCAAAACTACCCCAAATTCCGTAGGATCTTAATATGTGATTCACTATATTCATATTAGTCTCATAATCGACTCCGTTGAGTTATTTTTACTCTTTACAAATTCGAAGGCATAGAAGCTATTTGCATCATGACCCTCATATTATTCATTAGCTATTATTCATGGCTAAGTTATCAAGGTTAATAACATTGTGCAACCCAACAATCCATACTTTCCTAACAAAAACCCCAAGACATGGTTCATAGGTCAACACTTAACATTTAAAGTCAACCATCACATTTCAAGCATGTATCTCAAGATAGCATTTAATCAAGCATGCTTTCATCCAAAATATCCATTTATCTAAGCAAGAAGTAAATTCATCTAGCATGTTCATAACAAACATGTAAATTCATCTAACATGTTCATAACCTTCAATTCATGAATTATAGTTGACCAACATACTCTTATTTGCATAAAAGTCAACTCAACCCAATAAAGTCAAACATTACATTTTATTCATGTAATCCATAATGATAATTCATTATACATGCTCACAACCAAAAATTCATGAGTTAGATAGCATCATACTCTTATATGGATGAAAGTCAACTCTATTCTTAAAAGTCAAACGAAACATTCAAACATGTAATCCATTGTGTTGATTCATTTTTCATGCTCACAACCAAAATAGAAGTTCATCAAGTATACTTCCAAACCTTAAATCCATAACACGTGTGATTCCAACAACTCATAACATTCCATAAAATTCCCCAAAATCATTCATATAATCAAGAACCCATTCGCTACATCAACATATAGTCAAACCCTAGGTTTTAGGAATTCATGGCTATCATGCTCAAGGTCCAAACTTACAAGATAAGGTTCATTAATATACTCCATTAATCATAGAAAGCATCCTATTCATGCTTCTAACAAGTTCACCCATCAAAAATCAAAACTCAAAATAAAATCACACACAACATGCTTGTGTACTCATTGACCTCAAATAGCAAGCCTCTTTGTGTTCCTTAGGGTCAATGAGCACAAAATCCATAGAAAAAGGAGTCTAGTAGCTTACCTAGCTTGAATGAAAACTCAAGAGAATCGAAATCCGATCGGTGAAGTTGTTCTACTCGTCGAGGGCGTCGAGAATCCGAAGTTTGGAGGCAATCGGACGGTCGGATCATTAAGGATTGGAGGAAGAAGAAGCTAAGGCTCCAAGCTTCCATGTCTCCCAAATCTCTCTCACTCATACGTATTAGAAAAAGGGGAAGAAATGAGAGAAATGGTTGAAATTCTACAAGGGATTAAGCCTTTATACTTCCACAACTAAAGGGGCACAAATGAGATTTCCATGGGTACAATTAGTGATTGCAAGGTGTAATTAACCCCTAATCAAACCTTAATTAACTCCCCAAACATGTTAGGACATCATTAGGACTAAGTATGGGTGTTAGGAAGGGTTTAGAAGAGGTTTAAAGAGGGTAGGATAGGAATTACACAACAAAAACCAAAACAGGGACAGGTCTGCCCGAAGGCACCATGGACTCGCATGGTATGAATCCATGCTACCGCATCCCCCCTTTACACCACTACAACCAATTTCTGCAATTCTTGTTCGCGTCCGGTCCTTCCCGCATGCAACCGCAAGCCTTAAAGCTTCAAAACGGCCTATAATTGAACCCTTAAAGTCCTCAAACACTTAGCTAAACCAAAAAGTCATAAACCACTTTTAAAGTAGGTCTAAACTCCCAGAAACAACACCCGAAACAACTCGGAGCGAAACCAACGCAAGTCACAACAACTTGCTAACGAAACGACGAATGAAACCACAAATCGATGGGCGACATCCCAAGATTATAAACACTTCAAAAGGATATAGAATAGGCCTGAATGCCTCTCAGATGATGAACAACAGATAGGAGAAAAGGACTCCCGAAAGACGAGACGATCACACGGCTCAATCTCGAACTACGCGATAAGAAGAATTGCTATCCTCGAAGCATCAAAACCTCACAAGACTTAAGGAATACATCAAACTAGAAGTCTAACACATCTAAACATGTTATTCAATCATCATGTAAAGATCTAGGACCAAATCGAGGTCAGAAACGCAAAACGCAAGCGAACTCTCAATCGCGTCGCATTTCGACTATCGTCGGGTTACGACTTGACACTTTAGCAAGTCAACAACTATATGACATGTCTTAAAAGTATTTTGGTCTTAATATGATCTCTCATACACATCTAGACTCTCTCACAGCCCAAGCAGGCAATCAACCAAGGAAGAAATGCGAGCATTGCACGCAATTCAAGCTAATCGGGAATCGGGGTCTTACAATAATTTTATTTAACCAATAAAAATCACTTTTTAGACTCAAGAACGAGTATACCCTTAACAAAATTTGATTAAGTGCGTGTTGCATCACAATTTCAATTCTTGCACCTTTAATCCAGTTTGTGAATCGAAAACCCAAAATTATACATTGGGATTGTCTGCATTGGCAATCCAGTTTGTCTATTGGAATTTACTTTTGTATTCTAATTCCAAATTTCATCGCGAATTCAAAATTGTGCGTAAGGATTTTTTGCATTGCCAATCTAGTTTGTCGCATCGCAAAAGCAATTTTCAACCACTAAAGTCTATAATTTTGAGTATTTGGTATAGGTTTAGGGGATGGGTTGGATTTGGAAAAAAACCACTAAATGAGGATTTGGGGTTGCACTATTCATCCACCCCATTGGTATTGGTGGGACCAATGGTATATTTTGATTTTTAATGAATTATTAAATACTCAAAATTATTAATAATATGATAATATTAATTTAAATGTGTTAAAAACTAATAAATATCTAATATTAGATAATATAAATACATAAATAATAAAAATATTATGTATTTTAAATTATTGAACATTATTAATTTAATAATTTAGAATTAATTAACATTTTTTCAATTTATTTTGTTTATATTAGAAAAAAATAAATAAATAAATTATTATTATTCTAAATTATTTTAAAAAAACACCAATTTCATATTTCAACTAAAAAACGCATACATATTAAAGTGGCATGATTGTAATATTTTTTATGGTATTTTCATGTGTTTGTATGTTTATTAAATTATATTTCTTCAATTTAATTATAAAATTACGAATTTTAAATATTATTAATAGTGTAAATACTATTATATACATAAAACTATTAAATATACTAAAATTATTAATTGTGTAAACTTAATAATAATTATTTAAAATGTTAATGACAAATTAATATGCATATTAATAAATAAAGTAAAAAAATAAAAAAAATAGAATATGCTAAGGAATATTCTATTTGGGGTGAGATTTTGGGTGGTGGGTTAGAGTTGGAATAGTGTTTAATAATGAAATTGATCAAATTTGGAGTAAAATCTTACAAAAATTGGGGTTTAGCCTTGGAGATGGCCTCATAGTATGTGAACAAATGCTTTGTTAATAGCTTTTTTTAAATGATAAATTACGGCCGGTCCCTTTTTAAAGATTTTCAACCGCTCTAGTACGTCTTTTTTTTTTCAAGCGCACAAATCCATTTTTGTTAAATATACTTCCTTAATGCCCCTCCGCAACAACCTCGCAGGAGCCTTAAACCTCGCCACTGAATTCTTCGAAATCATAGATGGTGGTTTTAGTGGAGAATCTATCCTAGAAGGATTATATTCTCAACGGAAGTCATTCATGAAACCTAGTGCTACGACATGAGGCCTAATGCAAACCACAAATCCAAAGGGGAAGATGATTTTGTAACAAGGTTTAAATCTCAATTTGGTCATCCTACTTTCTACCAAAATTCATTAAGCTCACTCAACTTTTTTTTCAATTAAATCACTCGACTTGACTTGGACATTCAATAAGGTCACTCGAGTCATTTCTGCTTGACAGAGTCTATGAAAACTTGTTCTTTGTGAGCGCCCAGCTGAATTGATGTTTCTTTTCGATTGTTTAATTGTGTATTCTAGGGTTTAAAGATGATGTGTGTGATGATTGATCTGAACACCGTCAACAACAACGAATACGATGTTGTCCTTGTTGTTCGATCGTCTTCGTCGTCCTCGGCTTCTGCTCCGGTTAATTTATCATCGTCTTTGAAATCGTCGGTGGTTTGCTTTGAGCTCTGGCACACCTGCGCCGACCCTTTAATTTCTTTGCCGAAGAAAGGAAGCTATGTGGTATACTTGCCGCAAGGTCACCTAGAACAACTCGTGTCCGAGTTCCATTGACTCCAGAAGCTTAGGTTGGTAGTATCCATTAAATTAGTATTGTTTGGAGTAAGTGTCTATCAATTGACTTTCAAGTAAAAAAAAAGGAAAAGAAAAATAATTGATTTTCCCTCTGCTTGGATTCGTGTGTGTATCAAAGGCTCTTTTGCTTTTGAGAGAAATTTTTACTTCTTAAAGCAAGAATTTTTTTTCTTTTTAGGTGCTTAGAAAACACGACTTTTTACTTCAAAGAAAGAATATAGCTTTCCTGATGCTAGCTATATAATTGATTGCAATAGGTACAACTAGAAATGGTACCAATTTTTGTACTGGGCTGAAGTGTTTTTGTGTCATACAGCTTGAGCAGAAATGGAGGGAAGATGAAATTGAAGCTGATGTTGAAGGAGATGCTCAAGTTTCATTGAAAATATTAGTAAGGGTATCTTTGGATTTTCAGAAATTTTTTAAGTTTTCAACAAGAAAATTGGACGTAGTGATGAACTTGATATTTATGTCAAAGTAGAGTGATTAAATTGAGGAAAAAAAGTAGAGTGAGCTTAATGAATTTTAGCCGAAAGTAGTGTGACCAAATTGAGATTTAAACCTTGTAAAAATGGACAGACCTTTTGCCTTGAAAAGCATATTAATACAACTAGTAACTCACCCGTGTGATATATGACTTAATATCTATATGAATAAAATATTTAAGAACTTTAATGCTAACAAAATAAGTAAATAAATGTACGTAAAGATCAAAAGTTCAATGTATATAAATTAAACATATAATTATAACGCAAATATTAAGAAAATGTAATATTAGTAATAGAGAATCGCATATATAAAAAAATTTACTATAATATCTTTAATCGTCGTTCGTTTATGGAGACATAAAGATAGCGGTTTTTGGGCCTGAAATGGCCTAGGTATATATTTTGGACCGCTTTGCACAATCCACGGACACAAATTAAAATGGCAAATGATATTAGAGCTAGAGCTTGTAATATTATTACAAGCTTTAACATTAGAATCGTTAGATGATTAAGTTGGTGATGATTTGGAAAGTCTGTGTCATTACTTTAAAAAAATATTTTTAATCTAACAGTGTAGAGATCTAAATAGATTTGATCAAACGGTACTAACACTAAAGCTTATAATAATACTACAAGCTCTAGCTTGTAATATCATACCTCAATTAAAATTACATATCATTAGCTAATATATTGGGCAAAATCTGAGCCGGTTCACTTGATTAAGTTTCTAATCGCTAAAGTAACTACTTTTTATTTTAAATCGGAAAAAGTCACTTTTGTACGCGAAATGACTGCGATACCCTTAATGAACAAGAGACGTATTACGACTAAATACGACAAGTTCGCAGTGCAAAGTAAACTGACATATCGATGACATATTTTTTGCATTGCGACTCCCTTTTTAATATCGATGAAAATATTTGTCAACCGCAGTGCAAAGACCAAATATACACTGTTGTCCTTTATATATATATATATATATATATATATATATATATATATATATATATATATATATATATATATATATATATATATATATATATCGATGAATATATTTGTCAATCGCGGTGTAAAGACCCATATACACTATATATCGATGAATATATATCGCGATGCAAAGTTTCCTTCATCAATTAAGTGTTCATTAAGGGTAACGTAGTCATTTTCCTCCAAAAACTGAATTTTGAACCGCAGTTCACGCGTCTAGTTATCCCTTAAGTGTTCATTAAAGGTAATGTAGTCATTTCCTTCAAAAAAACTGATTTTTGAACCACGGTTCACACAGCTAGTCATCACTTAAGCGTTCATTAAGGGTAACGTAGTCATTTCCCTCCTAAAAGTGACTTTTTCCAGTTGAAAATAAAAACAAGGGACTGGAGTGATTACAATCATGGGAAAAGGGACTGGCTCGCAATTTTTTCTAATATATTCAAGAAAAAATTGTAGGTCGGACTGTTCATGGGATTTTCATCAGTTTTACTCTCATATATTTGTTTCAAACCAGCAATGTCCAATTTTAATAAATTTTTCATAAAAATATCCCCCCTAACCACTAAAGAACGGTTTCAGCAGTTTCCACATCCATTGCCACCACCACTCTTCACTGGAACAACCATGAGCAAGAGTTCCACCACTAATCCTTCCTCAAACTCATCTCGATCCATACCACCATTGTAATTAATCGGTTCTTCACCTCTTTCCTTAGTCTGCAACCAACTTGAGTTCCTCCCCCGTTTCAAAACCTGTGGATTTTGAGTTTGTTGTAAGACTAAGTGTTATTTTTTCTTTATTTCTCCCATTTGTCCATTTTAGAATTTTGAGTTTGGTGTATGACTAAGTTATTTTTTTCTTTCCCCTCCCCATCTAGTTTAAGATTCAACTCTCAATTGTTCAATTCGTAGAAAATGGTTGGGATTTTTGGGTAAAATGCAACATGGTGTTATTGGCCAATATATTGTCAATATGCATAATAATTGTTGATGTTTTTTTTTTTTGTAAAATCACAATGCTTTGTCGTCATACGAAATGAATCTAGAAGATAAACATGAAGATGTTATTTTTAAGAACACGTGTGATGCATCTTATGAAACAGACAATGCATAAATTTTTAATTGTGATGCATTAACTTTGGAATTGTGATGTATCACACACTCGTTCGAATTTGTAAGGACATAGACGATAAGATATTTTAATCAAGTTGCACTGACTTGGAATTGCGATGCATTGATTTAAAATTGTGACACATCACACACTTTTTTTTTGAATATTTAAGGGCATAGACGACATTTTGATAAGCTTATAATTTTCCTTTTTTTCATTATTTTTTAGAATTTTATTGATTAGTTTGAGCTTTGGTTAATGATTTATTGCATTTGAGATCCTATTTTTATATATTTTGTGCTTCATGTAGGCATCTCAAAGATATTAGAGGTTTTATGGCTCAATACATACAAATCGAGGCAATTCCGGGCTTCAATGCTGAGTTTTGATACTTGTCGTTAAGATCCGTCAAGTATTCCAAGGCAAAGCAGTCGTAATAGAGGCTAACAGAGGACTAATCTGAGAAGTCTGGAGGGGGAAGGATTGCGGCGCCCTTTCTGAAGATTACAGGGGCACCGGAGTAAACTTCAAATCTGCAATGGGAGGTCGGCGCTAATCTTCAAATAGCTTCACCTTTTGCGTTGTTGATCTCTGCCTCTTCCACATCACCCACCAGTCCCTCCTCCCAAACGCTGCCATGTGTCGCCAGTTGCCGCCCACTCCAGCCTTCATGCATGACTCGCGATGGGTGGACCCCAAGCCTACCTGGCCCAATTCGCTCCACCAGCCGCCATTATGCCCAACCTCCCTCACAGTCGCCGCTTTCACCTTGGATGATCCGCATGCCTCCTGCCTGGATAACCCATCCCCTACCATGACCCAAGTCCCATTTCCTTCTTTTTTTTTACCCCCAAAACCCCACTGTCCTTCCCAAACTGCCCCTGGCCTTGTTGGTGACTCAATCCCTACTCTTTTAATCACTTCAGTCGACCATTTTGAAGGGGAGCCTCCATTTTTTGGGCAGCAACCCTAAAGCTTGCTCAAAACCATTCATTCACCTCTCCACCCATATTGAAATGCATCTATTTTGAAGGCTTGGAGTATTAAATCAAGGGTCAAGAGATCAAGATTAAGTAAATTCAAACAAGAATTACAACTTTAATTGGTTTAATTCTTCCACTTTGCTATTTATTTTTATTGTTGCAATTTTTGGGGAAACCTTGCATGCATCTTGATATGTTGATGATGAGCTAAATATATTTTTGGATTATGATTATTGTCTATGCTGAATATGATGTTTTAATTTAATTTCTCTCTATATGAAGTATTACTCATATTTTTTTGGTTTTTAGCATTGTGTGTTTAATGCTTTTAATGAAGTCATGAATCATTAAATGAAACCTAAAATGATAGGATACGAAGCGAAAGTCCTTCCTATTGTTTTGAAAATCGTTATAGTTGTTTATATCTCTAAAGCACCCGATTATCGAAGGTCGTAGATAGTCATTGGGTGTTTGATCTACCACGGTTATTTTCTCTCCTATGTTATGTTTGTGATGAAATAAGCCCATAGTTAGGATGAGTGATCGCTAGGTTTGCTATACGTAGCGAAATCCCGTAACAAATATTAGTATGCGTCTGACTACCAAAAATTTGTGTTAATAAAAATATAGAGAGTTAGATTAAACATTGGCTAGACTAGAAATATCATAATCCTACTTTTTAACCTTGAATTGATGTTGCCGCCGTTTCATCGTCGCATTAAATTAGTTTACTTTCTTGCTTTTATTTTGTTTATTTTATTTTTATTTTAAATCTAATTTTCGTTAGCTTAGATAAAATTAGGTGTGCTCAATTTTAATACTCCCTCCGTCCCTAAATTATCGTCATCCTTTTCCTTTTTCGTCCGTCCCAAAATAATTGTCCACTTTGAAACTTACCTTTTTAGAACATCACTTTTACCACTTTACCCTTATTTTTCACCCTACTTTAATTATGGGCCACATACACATGGGCTTTAAAAGGAAACTACACATTAAACTAATATTAATAATCCAATCAAATAGGTTTTCTTGCGATCAGATCGCCAGGAACGATAAATTAGGGACGGAGGAGAATCTTAGGATTTATTTATAATTCTATCATTGTGGAATCGACTTGCTTTTGCTACGATGTCTAAAACCTATCGCTATCGCTCATTGATTTCTATAAAACTCTCTACACAGACTTTAAACCCATGAGGCCAAGTTGACCCCATATAAAATCCCTAACTACCTCCCTTTCTATCTCGTTTCTAGAAAAACAACATATATTTGCATGTACAGCGAAGACGGAACCTATCAACCACCATCTTACTAAAGTATTTTACAAATTTAGTGTTTACGATAAACAAATAATTGTAAGAATAGATTACATATTCAATATATATAAATTAATCAAATAATGAAAAATAATATATATTTTTCCAGTAACTGCAATGTATAAAAATAAAAATAATTAAATATAAATAAAGAAAAAAAAAGTTAATTATAGAGAATTACATTGAAGAGAAAATTATTGTGAGACTAAAACATAAGACGGTTCATACTCTCTTTCTTTAGTTATATTTCCTATATTCAATTGAAAATAAAACATTAAATACTTATTAAAAGATGAGAAATGAATTAAATTTGAAAACCAATCAAAAAAATTTAATAAACTGCAAACAAATACTATAAGAGATACACAAACAATGAATCTGATTCGAACACAAACAGCTTCAGATTGACACAAAGCGAATGAAATAATGGTACGTGATCGGACACTAACAATGGGAACCTCACCACTAGAAAAATGGACTTTAGCAACGAAATTTTCCGTTGCTAAAGGAGTGATTCCGTCGCTGTTGGCTACCTAGCGACATAATTCTGTCGGTATTCTGTCGGTAGGCCGTTGCTAATCACGCGTCACGTATGTTCGACGGGCCCATTTCCATCGCTAAAGGTTAATTTCAGCGACAAATATTCAGTCACTAAAGAATTTCAGCGACGAATTTTTTTCGCTTAAATTCAACCTTTAGCGAGCTAAAGGTTTTCAAAAGCTAATTAAAATTTAATTTACGTGAATTTCCGTCGCTAAAGGTTTTCAAAAGTTAATTAAAATTTAATATCTCCGACGAAAATTCTGTCACTAAAGGTTTTCAAAAGTTAATTAAAATTTAATTTCAACGACGAAAATTCCGTCGCTAAAGGTTTTTAAAACTTAATTTTAGCGACAGAATTTCCGTCCCTAAAGGTTTTTAAAACTTGATTAAAATTTAATTTTAGTGACGAAAATTCCGTCGCTAAAGGTTTTCATATATTAAATAAAATTGAATTACAGTGATGGAAATTTTGTCACTAATAATGGAAAAAATTTAAAAAATACATGAAAATCATCAATTATAATTTTTTTTGTACCGATATAAAATTAATACGAAATAAACAATACTATGAAAGCAATTTAAAAACCTCAAACTCTAAATGTTATTACAATAAAGTACCAAATATATACATACGAAATCAAACAATACTAAATATCAATGTACCAACTCAAACAGTGTTGTTGGAAAAAAAAAATAGTAGCTAGGATTCAGCCATAACCAATGCAGTTTCCAATGTAGCTTCTGATGAAACTACAATGGAAGTCACAATGGCCAGAAACTTGTAACAGCGGAAGACTTGATTATAAAGCACGAATTGAAACACAAACTTTTACCAAACAATCTACAAGCTTATACTTGTAGATCTAGCCTTATGCCAAAAAGATTTCACTAAAAAAATAAGATTTATTTTACAAAAAGAATGTGAAATCACCAAACAAAACACTCTCACAAGACAACACGTTTTTTTTTTTTTTTTTTTTTAAACACGGCACGATTTTATAAATAACAAAGGAAAACAAACATGAAGGGGACAACCAGCCTTACAGGAAAATGGGGGGGGGGAGAGCCTAACCTCTAACCAAAATACAAGGATCAACTATAACAACAAACCCAAACAAACCAGACTAAAAGCAAGCCTAACCAAAAACTCATAAAACTATCAACCTCTCCGGAACTTGTGAATACCCAAAAGATACTGGCGATAGGCACAGAGGACCTGGCGAGGCAACTGCTCAACAACCCTATAAGAAGCACTGGACCTATGAATATACGCCGCCGATGCCAGACTCTCAGCTACAGAGTTCCTTTCCCTATGAACATGAGAAATACGATAACCAGTACCTAACTCTCTGCAACTCTCCAACTTGTACATATATCTCCAAGGAAGCTGATGAGTTCTATTAATACCCATAGTAGCCGTTTTAGAATCCGACTCCACCTCTACATTAACCAAATCAAGCTCCCTACACATCCGAAGACCATAAGCGAGGGCTGCAATCTCAGCAAACATATTCGTGCCATTACCAAAAAGGCGAGAAAGCCGCGACTAAACTCCCATCCCGTCACGAATAATACCTCCACGGTCTCCCCATTTCTTTGAAGAATTATCCGTATTCGGCTTGAAACCCCGCGAGGTTTTCCCAACGCATCCACATCCCACGGCGCTCCGAAACACTGATAATAGGGATATGTAAAGCTAACAAACTAATCCGCCCATGACGCCCCACAGTCACTGACGGGCTGTATATACTGCCCATATCAATAATACCCTGACGAATGCAGTGAAAAATATTATCAACCATCATAGGAATGCCTTCAAAAACAGCTTGACATCTACTCTTCCATATTTCCCACTACCGAAGACAAAAACCCCCCACTAGATTCACGCCAATCTGATATTTGGATGAACAACGGCAAACCAGAGATTCAAATAAATGTAAAAGAGATCCACGCGATATCGGTGTATGAAAGACCATCGCAAACCTCTCCCACACAGACTGAGCAACCTCCGATCTCAAAAACAGGTGAGAAATAAATTTCATATGTACAACATACACACTTAGAGACAATAGGCACCCCTTTCCTTTGCAACTGAACATCCACCGGAATTGCACCGTGGAACAGACGTCAAATGAAGCCACTAACTTTAATAGGAATCCAAGGCTTCCAGATTTTCGAAGCCCACCGCACATGATGCCCAGGACCACGAATCAAATTATAGAAGGCTGCATTATCAAACTTACCCGAACCTGAACCAGTGAAGATTAATTTATCTTTAATATGAGGATGTATAGAAACCCGCTTAATTTCAGAATTAAGACTGCTATCAATTAAAGGCAGAAAAGAGTCGATGTCATGGAAGGCTTCCTTAACAGTAAGCTTCGCATCCGAAGGCAACGGCCCGGTTAAGATAGCTCCACACCAGTTCTCTTGCCATAAAGATATATCACCTGCTCATACAATCCATTGAGTATTATATCTGAGAATCTCCATCTGAGTAGAGATCGCTTTCCAGCCTTTAGAGGCACCCCATAACGAAGAACCCAGCCAAGTACCCATATATTTAGACTGAACAAATCCAGCCCATAAACTATCTCCATGTAACGCCGACCAAGCAAGCTTAGCATGAAGACCAGCCATGACATGATGAAGAGACCGAAGACCCAGGCCACCTTCATTTATAGGCCAGAAAATGGTATCCCAAGCCACCCAATGAGTCTGTCTATCCCCATTCAAACTCCAAAGAAATGAGGCCATAACACCTTCAATACGGCGAATAATTGATTTTGGGACTTTAATGGCCGCCAATGTATAGACAGGAATGTTGCACAACACAGCCTTTAACAACGTCAAACGACCACCAAAGGATAATAAACGGGATTTCCAGCCTTTGATTTTATTCAGAATACGCTCCACCATATGTTCAAAATAGCTAGTTTTGGACCGACCTTGAAAATGAGGGATACCCAAATAATGCAATGGAAACTGACGACCCAAACAGCCTGCCCTTCTTTCGATTTGCCGTTGTTTCCTGTTAGAACAATGATTAGAAACATAAAAGCCACTCTTCATCAAATTAATCAACTGACCCGAAGCTTGCTCATACTTCCGGAGAACCAAACCAAGCCCCTGAATAGAGGACTTCCCCGCATTACAAAACACTAACATGTCGTCTGCATATAAAAGATGAGACACAACCACTCCCCCGCGACCATGAGCATACGGCTGAATATAACCCAATTGAATGGCCTTTTGTATATTACGAGATAAAATCTCCTGAGACAAAACGAAAAGAAGCGGGGATAACGGATCACCCTGCCTAACCCCCCGAGTTGATTTAAAATAACCATGACTCGTCCCATTCAAACGCACCGAATACCAAATATTACTAATCAGTCGAAAAATGAGAGAACAACACCTATTATCAAAACCAAAGGATTGAAGAGCCCTCAGAAGGAAATCCCATTCCACCCAGTCATATGCCTTGGACATATCAAACTTGAACACAATATTACCACCTCGGATTCTATGATTAATCTTATGAACCAACTCATGCGCTAAAACCACATTTTCCTTAATACTTCTTCCACGAACAAAGCGCTGTTACGAAGAAATCAAGCAAGCGACCTCGCCGATCTACCAGCCATTATCTTAGAAAGAATTTTACTTGAGAAGTTACATAAACTAATTGGTCTATAATCTTCAAAATCAACCAGGTCCTTTACTTTAGGCAACGAAACCAGAGTAGTAGTAGACAAACCACGGTGAATATCTGCCCCCTAAAGAAATCATGAACAACAGCCATAACATCAGCTCTAATAATGTCCCAGCAGCCACGGAAGAACCACCCTGTAAACCCATCATTGCCAGGAGCACTATCAGGATTTAAAGAATTGATTGCCTCCACAATTTCAGTCTTCGTAGGGATAGAACTTAACACATTATTATCCTCTAGAGAAATACCATCGTTCATTGAAAAATAACTCCTCATTAAGTTCATGGTTAGGCGGGAAAAAATAGAAGAGAAAAATTCCACCGCTTTCAAACCAATGACCGCATCATCATCACACCAAGACCCATCCGAATTTTTTAATCGGCGATATTATGTTTTTGCCGATCCGAATACACGCATGAAAGAAGGCGTGTTTCGTTCCTCGTCCCTCAACCAGGCTTTGATGCGCCTTTTTATTCTGACATCTCGTTCTCCCACGATACATTGAGCCAATTGCACCTTAATATTTTGTAACTCTTGCACAGTCTCGTCTAACCCATGCTGCTGCAACTCCACTTCCAGCCATAAAATATTATCCTGGTGAGCCGAGATCATACGTTGAACATTACCAAATACACTCCAGTTCCATTGCTTTAATTCCTTCCCGAGAAAATGTAACTTTTTGTGCAATACCTCCATAGGATTACCAAGATAGACCTGCGCCATTGAGCCGCTACAAAACTTAGGAAATCGGCGTGGTCCAGGTTGAAACCGAAAAGCCCTCTACCCCTTTTGATATCAGGAAACTCCACTAATAAAGGGGCATGGTCAGAAATAGATCGAGCCAAATGAGAGACCCGAATATTAGGAAAAGTCGCCTTATAAGCCCCATTGATCAAAACACAGTCCAGTCGTTGCCAAATCCTAGAACCATTATGGTGATCATTATACCATGTAAAAATACTACCTTCATAACCCGCATCCTCCAAACCCGCCGCATGACTAAAATCTACAAAATCATTCATACTATAGTAATCCCATCCTCTCCCTCCCAATTTCTCAACCGTATGCATGATGGTATTAAAATCCCCGCCCACCAACCAAGGCTCAGGAAATCTGGAAGTTGTAGTAGTTAGGTTCCTCCATAACTCTTGGCGACCAATACGGGTATATTGAGCATACACAAAGGAAGCCAACATGCTCTTATCTCCTTGCCCAACTCGAACCGTAATATGTTGGGACGTAGCCTCAATAAACAAAACCGACACATAATCCTCCCAGAAAAGCCAAATCTGCGAATTAACTAGATTATTCTGAAGACAATGATCAAATCTCAACTACTTGGCAACCTTGCTAATCCTCTCTCCCCCAAGTTTCGGCTCCAGAATAGCAAACACAAAAGGTTTATGTTGAGCTTTCAGAACCTTTAAATAATCCGTAGTGTCTCTATTTCCAACCCCACGGGCATTCCAAATAATTATCGACATAAAAACTATCGAGTTGATGCACACACTTTGGACTTCGCCCTAGTTTTCCTAGCATTCCGCTTAATAAATTTGTCTTGAGTAACTTTTTTCATACGCCGCTTGCAATATTCCACAAACTCAGGTTTAATAGGTAAACCACCTCCTGTATCCCACGATAAAGTCCGGCTCAATTCTACACCTTCCTCCCCGAAGTCGCCACCCGTGGAATACGCCTTGCCCATATTATGAGGTCGTGTTCGATAAATCTCTGCCCAAACTGAATCTAAATCAATCACTGCCTTTGGCTTCCCATCACCTTCATCGAATCAGTTCTATGTTGTATCTCAATCTCACCTTCCTCGTTAGTATTGGATAAAATATCGAAGGGGTTACAACTGGTAACCCCCTCCTCCTGTCCACCCCGTTGAACCGAAGCCTCACCTATTGGATTCTTGTGTATCCCTTTACTTTCAGCTGCTATGTGAACACCCCGCTTAGAAGGACCTTCATTAACCTTTTTAGAATTGTTATTATCAACCTTCCTGAACACGGTATCTATAGGAACCAGATTAGACCTTTCGTCGTTATTGATACCCCCACTGGAAGTACCATCAATGACCACTTTCTCCTTAGCTTTCCCATTATCATCCTTTGCTCTAGATGTAGATCCCAAATTCTCACCCCTTTTTAAAATGGTAGGAACCCAAAGTTGTCTGGAGCTACTAGGAATAAAATTAACCTCAGCCGCCACTCCTTTTGAAGGAATCTCAGAATTCTTCCCAGCTAAATCCTCATGTTGAGACTTATCTCCTTTATTGTTAATATCTTTATTACCGGATGGTTCATAAATACGTTTCCCTTTCCGAAAATGTATTTTTTGATGACCGAGCAAGCCACAACCCTCACAAAACGCAATGTTGCCCTCAAATTCAAGAGCCTGCCAAAAACCTTCCTCCTTGGACATGCCAATCCAAAGGCGTGATGGCAACGTCTTAGATACATCCACCTCCACACATATACGGGCATACATGGGTCTCGAGGCGCCAAAGTCTTCTCATCGGCGCTAAGAAAGTGTCCCAAAGAATTACCAATCTGCTGCAAGGCGTAAATAGATGAAGCGGCGGATAATGCGGCCTAATCCATATAAAGCAACCTTTGTACTATCCTTTTTAAAGCAAAATCCGCCGACCAACGGAATGATCGGTACATACATGTATTGATCATATGGGACTCCTTAGATAGAGCCCTAACCATGTCTTCTGCCGAGGGATAAATGAACCATGGCGTGCGTGGGATCTAATAAACCCACCACAAAGGGTTACGTCAGTTTCCATGAAGCAGCGATATGTTCCTGTATAACAACTATGGATGGCCTGCCCATCGAAAATTTGAGAATGATGGTGTTGGCCATTTCTTTCTCAGCCGTTTCCAGTTCCAAAGGGGTAAACAACACACCTGATTCATCCAAGATTGAGATCGCTGGTCTTGGAACTAGTGGAATGTCACGCAGGACCGGAGGGTGGTTAGGGTTGGCTCCTACGATAGGAGTTGGTTGCCCAACCATTGATGCATACGTTCGGGGAAGAGGGACGGACTGTGAAGTAGAGATTGGCGGCTGAACCTGGATAGGAGGCGGCTCCTCCATAGAATCAGATTCATGCGGCATGCACCAAAACAAAGAGACGCAGAGAGAATTCTAGAGAGAGAGAAGTCTAGAGATAGAGTACCCTTGCGTCTCTAAGATAAAACGTCTTGGAGAGCAAAAACCCCACAGAAAACAGGTAGAACAAACGTGGGAAGAAACAAACAACTTCCTAAAATCAGCTAGGAAGACAAAACAGCATCAGCTCTCAATGTAGCTTCTAGTGTTGTAACATCCAAAGCTACAATGTAGCTTCTAGTGTTGTAACATCCAAAGCTACAATCAGAATCTACACAAAGCTGGAAATCTGAAACTGCTTCAGGAACTCAATATTCTGCTCTCAGCTTTCTGGAATCACTCTCTCTATCCGTCCAGCCGTGTCCAAGCCTCTTATTTATAATGTGGAGGAACCCTACACACAATAAATAATCCAACTCTAAGAAGAACAAGGATTAGAGTTTGGAATAAAATCTACATACCATATCTCTTAAATTTTATTACCATGTAGCCAAGGATTCTAGAGGCACGGTTTAGGGAGGATTTTTGACAAGATTTTGTTTCCAAAATAATGCCTAAACTTTAGAACCAAGGAAACCACAATCTAATTACAGATTTAGTTACCAAAAATTCCAAACTTGTCTAATTGTATTTACCATGAAAAGAGGAAACAAAAACTAAAATAGGCATGACCTATTTTACCCTTACAAGTGCCAATAATCAAAGTGGGGGAGGGGGACTGATCTTGGAAGAGATTTCTAGCATGAGAAGGGGACCCGGTACTACTAGAGAGAGTGTTCGAAGACCCATGCATCTGTTGCGCCATGCTTTGCATCACGACCATCATTTCTGCAAGTCGTCGCTCTGTTTGTTCTCGATATTCCGCAGCCAAACGTTGCTCCTCAGCCAAGCGTGCTTCCAAAGTCTCTATCCTCGAAATCTACTGAGCGTCAGGCCTAATAGTATCCGAGCGACCTGTCGACAATGAACATTGCAACCCATGGTCCCCCATTCCAAACACTCTATCTCCCCTCTTTTTCTGTCCTTCAAGGGTGATTTCTTTCCAAACCTGAGGCTTAAATGGAATGGGCTGGGTAGGATCAGTATCTTCCTCCAATACAGTTGTCTTATATCCAGACTGTCAATAAAACAAACAAATATTATCATATACATAATATACATAAATAAATTTACATATTCAAAAGAAAGTCTTTCAATTCTTGTTGATTGTGTTGTTTATCAATCCCTATATTATTTTTGTTTGAACAAATGAATGTAATCACAAATAATAAAGGCTTAGAGGTGCGGATAACTGCATGACCAATGTGTATATGTCGTATACAGGCTCACCAACACAATAAATTGGACCTATCGATGCACGAGAGTGATAAGTTAGGACCAGGTTCATACATGATCTAGGTGACAGATAGATCATAAATCTAGGTGACAGCTAGATTGACAGTTCTCACCAATGCTTAGGATATAGAATGGATGAATTTTATGGGGATGGAGGCTCGAACCAATTGTTCAACGACTATATTTATCTTTAGTGAACGAACCCAAGACATTGAATGATATTATTATGAATTGAACATAAAGGAGATACAAGTGAAACCCAGAATCCTAGATTGCCACCCACCATACGATCTTCATATTTGTTATTACGGTCTAATTAGTTAAACATCTATAAATAGTAGATTAGAGTAGAAATAAATATAAAAACCCCCTTTAGATTAATATATTGCTATCAATAAATTGCACTGTTCGTGATCACTTGTCGCTGTGGGTTCGACCCTTGCTTCCAATACTATTCTATAATAGTCTTGTTCACTTGCAAGGAAAAAGATTAAATAAAACATCGATCAATGGCAATCTAGGATTCGGGTTTCACTTGTATCTCCTTTATGATTAATTCAAAATAATTATCATTCAATTTCTTGGGTTCGTTCACAAAAGATAGATATAGTTTGTTGAACTATTGGTTCAGCCTCCATCCCCGCAACATTCATCCATTCTATATCCTAAGCACAAGAACATATGATTTATCTGTCACCTAAATCATGTTTGAACCTGGTCCTAACTTATCACTCTCGTGCATTGATAGATCCAATTTATTGTGATGGTGAGCCAGTGTACGACATATGCACATTGGTCATGCAGTTATCCGCACCTCTAGGCCTTTATTATTTGCGATTACATTCATTTGTTCAAAGCGAAATAATAGAGGGATTGATAAACACCACAATCAACAAGAATTGAATGAACATAAATATGAATTAAAACATAAATTCGATACAAGTTACCTCCCACCTCCTAGATTAATGATGATTTAGTTCATCATAGACAATGAACAGCACATGGAGATGAATGGCGACATGATTTGATCTTCAATACTTGTAATTACACAATCTAAATATGTTATACAACCTAAACTCTACTCTAAAGCTATACAAAACTGTTTCCAGCCGATCCTATACTCTGACATAGGGACGAGCCAAGATTTCGTCTCTTGCTCGAAAGTACGGCCCCGATCCGCCGACTTCATCATCATCATCATCGTCATCATCTCGGTGCCTAGGCTCGCTCACGACATCATTCCACCGAAAGTAAACTCGCTATCATTCGCCGATACAATTTGCTTAACGCCGAAGAAGCCCTTCACCACTTTGCAGTATGATGAGACGTCCACCTGATAAAAAAATGATATCAGTCTGGGAAAATAAAAGATACAACAAGTTTGAAAAGGGCAGAAAATAAGAAAAAACAATAAAAAAAAGAAAGTGTATACCGCGCGGGCCCGCTCAGGAATCTGATACCGCTCCGGAACCTCGGCATCAGGCAAAGCTTCCTCCACAAGTCTTCTCTCGCGAGAGTACTAGAAAGTGGAGAAATCTTCAGCAGTCACAAAATAATTAGCCTGGACACCAGGAACCAGACGTGAAGGCCTCGGCCTATCTAAGACAACCGAAGCATGTCTAGCTGCTATCGAAACAGGGTGGAATACCATCCTCAGAAACTCCTCATATGGCATGACGGGATAAATGTCAGGAGAGATGATGTATCTCGAGCACCGGTATCCTGCTCGCAAGAAATCTGGAACGATCACCCATGGATGGTGGTGATGGTGTTGTCACCGGGCCCACAGGATAAAGAAAATGCTCATGGTTGACCCACTTGCCCATTTATAAATAGTCAACCATGATCGAAACCATCAGAATACATCAACGACTCATCTCTAGAGAAGTCAGATAAGACCTAGTCAAACCTCTCTGTGGAATGAGATGCACCAGACGTAACGAGAGCTCGCAATCCTCTCTCATACCATCGCTACGGACAGCCTGGAGCCATCCCAGTCCTCCTTCACCCTGTTCGCATTCACGAACTCAGCAAGAAAAGACAGCTCATGAATATGCCTTTTTAGTGGGCCAGGAGGAAAACTGAAGACTGAGTAAGCCTGCACTGTAAAAAAAAGCCGCTGAATGATGCATGAATTCAAACAACAGCAAGTAATAAAAAAAAGAGATACCTCCCGTGCCGAGCAAAGCCATTAAGGACTAGAGAGTCGTTGCGGGTGGCACGATCCATAGAAGAATAAAGCTCGCCTAAGCCTTCCCGCCTCAATCAAACTCGAAATCCTGTAAAATCCCGCAGGCATCCCAAGATGGATACCAGTAGAGTAGTGGACGAATTGGCAAAATCGCCGTCCCCTTAAAAAATAACAGAATGCCCCGCCACACGAGAGACAAACCGTAATCATCATCGTTGACTCGCGCTCGGCATTCTCGCTCCGCCACCTCTTCACATTAAGGATAAGCACCTCATCTACACTCTTATAATCGCCATGGAAGGCCCAATAGATCCTCGACCACATCATGCCGATGACGGAGGGTAAAGTCCGCTCTAGATTCCTACCCATGCCTAGGGATTCCCGTGATCGCAGAAAGTCTCAAAGAGTCATGGTGGCCTCCCTCGCCTAAAGTGAAAGGTATGGGTGGTGTCCCACCAATACTCTCTCAAAACTCAAAATAGGCAGTAGTCGCGAAGGTGGTGAATGCTCGCAAGAATGTTCCCAACCCCGATCTGATCAGATCACCGCGGGGCGCGAGACTTATAAATGGAGGCCAACTTCTCCGAACCGGTTCTGCACACGATTAAGGGTATTACGTGCCTGTAAAAAAATCATTTTCTCATAAAAAAAAAAAAAAAGAAGAGGAAGAAAAAGAAGAAAAGGAAAAGAAGAAGGAAAATGAGGTAAGCTATCATTTACTTTCATCTCATCATGCATGTCATACTTCATGCCATTGCATTTATTATGCCATACTCATATGCATTATATATATATATATATATATATATATATATATATATATATATATGTATGTATATTTTTCTCTTATATAATGTAATGCATTTATTCCCAAAATATGTGCATATTACATTTTCAGGATTAAAAATGTTTTCCTTCAAAAGAAAAGGGAAGAAAAGAATTATCTTTTTCTTTTATCTATGTGCACTACCCGCATGGCATGTTTATCTTATCTAAAGTAGCATGTACATTAAAAAAAAATATATGTAACATGTGTTGTATCAAAAAAATATGTTGCATAAGTATGCATCATCGAAAAAATATCGCTTGCATGCATCAGAGCCAAAATATATCCGTTGCATAAAATATGCATCGCAAGATCAAATAGTGTCAATTGCATAAATATGCATCGCAAAATTAAAAGGCATTAATTTCATATTTTTGCATATACTTTCATTGTCAAATTGCATCATCCTAGCATAAATCATGCATACATAGGCATCAAAATTGCAACATGTATACTCTAAGTGTGCCAAAATATCAAGAAACCCAAGAAATTCAACCATACGGGTTTAAGAAAATGCACTTACATACGGATCGGAAGATGAGCAACATGGGTATGCCGATCTCGGTGTATATTGCTCCAATCATCTCTAGAATGTCAGTATCGAACAACGTTTCGATTTAGTGAAGGTAGCTCACGGCGTCCTTCGCCAGATTCCGGGTTCATTGGAGCTTTTCCCTTCCTAGATCGCGAAGAGGAAGCCATCTGGTTAGTGAAACAATTAATTTGGCGGAAGAAATTTGTGAAAAGATGAAGACATGGAAGAAATCCCTCTCTTCGAAAAAAATGGCAGAAAGAAACTGAAGAAATAAGGAAATGGGTTTGTTGAGCTACTGTTGCTCGTCCCCCGTAAGTGAAGTAATAAGGGGAGAATTTTCCCTTCCTCCCTCCAAAATCCACTTCAACACTTAAAACCTCAGTTTTTGATCAACCAAAAATGGCAAGTCCTAACGGAAAGTTAGCAAAGATAACTACCGTCAACAAAGTTAACGGCCATCCATCAAAAATCAAAAGAAAAATCGTATCCCCAGCAGGATGCCCGCAACCAAAGTATATGCATTTTACTTTACCTATTGCATGCATTTTATATTATGCCATGCTATTATATCTCTGGATCCTTTCCATAACGGGTTCAAACCTGGTCTTGGAAACAATCACCCTATCCGATCTCGTTGGATTCTTTCCACAACCAGTGCCCTCTTAATGCGACTGTATGTAGAAATCGCTTATTCACCATATGCCCGTTGTTTCTTTATATATTGGATAGTTGGGGAGGGTAATATTCCTTTTTGACGTAAAATTGGTGTGGTGTCACACTCACTGGACCTCGGCCTATTGATATGTCTCTTACTATGAAGGAAGCTATGCATGTTATTTCCTATTTGCTCTATCTTATTGCTCTTGAGTATCATAACATGGTTCAAAGGGTCCAGCTTCTCCCTCATTGTCCTCGGCGAGTTTGCACTATTACTAAACTGGTCTTTTTAAGTTAAGGCTCGAACATCATCGGGTTCGGTCCACCCTATGGTTTGGACTCACAAAATTTGGTGCCTTGGATTTTGAAGTCTATCGTGGTTTCTTTTGGAGGCTCATGTTCAATGGTCCGCGCTTGATTCTCTACTGTGCTATCCGCATTCCTTTAGCCTCTAAATGTGTTTGTTGCATGTCAATGCCGTCGGTTGAATCAATTGCTCATCTTTTCTTTCAATCCGAGATTGCTAAAGCTCTTTGGGCTCATTTTTTTGTTCCAATGAACAAGATTTCGAACATAACTTCAAATTCAACATTTGTTGGAAATCAGGTTAATCATTCTTCTTGTAGATCACAATATGGGGCTTGCTCGATTGGGATTGTTGTTTTTGTTTGTTGGGAGATTTGGCGTGCTCATTGTTGTGCTATTTTTGAGAGTGTTCCGATGAATGTCGATTTAATTTAGAGGGTTGTGCATAATAATATGATTGGTCTGCCGCATATTTTCATTCCAAATGTGATGCATCCTAGTGATATCATTGCAAAAGGCTTTATCTCCCTATTGTCAAATCGAAAGTGAAACGGGCCGCTAGGTTCGTTGGGAAGCCCTCGAACTGCCATGTCAAGCTTAACATTGATGGTTCTTCAGTTAATGGGTTTGCTAGTGGTGGTGGTATTGTTCGTAATCACGAGGGGCACCATTCGGCCTTTTCTTCGTGGTATAGTCGTGGGCACGAATATGTTTGCGGAGGTGATGGCTCTTCAAGGTTTACCACCGTCAATCTTTAGTTTTGGGTGGGGTTATCGTTGAGACCGATTCTTTGGCGTGGTTGTTTATTTATCGAAGCCTCATGATTTGTCTTGGCGATTGTTATGAGCTTCGGGAATGCAGGAGAGTTTAAAAGATCATTTGCTTACGAATGTTCTTCTGAGAGGCAATTCTTGCGGATAGGCTGGCTTTTGTTGCTCACACTTATCAGGACTCGAAGGTGTATGGCTCGAGGGTGGATCTACCAAGGGAGGCCCGTCGTTGTTTAGATTTGGATACCCTTGGCATTTATACATATAGTAAATAGTTTTTTTCCTTTATTTGTGATGTCTTTGTTTGTTCGAGGTCGACTCCTTTGTCCCCTGCTCGGTAAGGCCGATTGTCCCCCTCCGTGTGTTTTTCCATTCTTTTAATAAATTCCTACAGCTACCCCCTTTTCCAAAAAAAAACAAAAAGTAAACCCCGGTCTGGAACGATCCTATCTCATCTCTCTGTTGGATCTTTCCACAACGGTGCAAACCCCGGGTCTTGGAAATGATCGGTTCCATTTGAATCTCTATTGGATCCTTTTCACAACGGGTGCAAACCCTAGGTCTTGGAAACGATCGGTCCCACGAATATGAGTTGGATCCTCTCCACAACGGTGCAAACCTCGAGTCATGGAAAGGATCGGGCTTCATCCATTCCACCCAATGCCGGTTATTGTTGGCTTGAGTCAAACTACGTTTGGTCCGATTCTCGAAAAGGATACTTATGCAATGCAGACTTAGTAGGCACAACCATTAGAGCATTTCATTTACATCATATCTCGCTTTATCCCAAAAGTCCCTTTAGAGTGTTTAGGCATGAGATAAACTATTGCATCCCAAAGTGTTGCATCATAAATCGTCATATTGCATTCCTCCCCATTATAATGCCCGTCACGTGAAGTGACATGTGCAAATTAACGTTCGGGTTGTAACGAGCATCAGTTAGAGGGGGTTATGTGGGACGAAATGGAACATTGGGTGTGCTTTGGCATGTTTTCGGATTTGGGGGGTTAAGTGAATATTGGTGTATACTTTGTGTGGTAAAACATATGTTGGTCTAAATTAAAAATAAAACATTTTAAAAAAATAATTTTTATAAAGAAGATACATAATTTTTAACTTGACATGATTTTTTCATGATTTTTTTTAAGATTTTGGTTGGCCACAGGCTACGATCCAAACACCGCTTGTATAAAAAAAAATTTATCCCACCGGTAGATGAAAATATAATTCTTTAACTTTTATCTTTCTTGTAGTCCTATGTTTATAATTTCAATTAAAGCTGGATTTAAAAAAAATGTTAATACCAAAATAAGTTTGCAGTTTTCTAGTCAATTCAATCTCTTCATTCAAAAAATGAGTGTTGTCGACTAGATTCCATCCATTAACTTTTTTTGAAACAAATTAATTGATTAGATTTCTTTAAATTTAAAATATATTGTTGATTTTCTTTATTATTAAAACTAGCAGTATAGTCTCTATGTGTAATGCACATTAATTATGATCATAAAAAAGGAGTCAAAAAATGATTATCGGAGAAGTTTTCTGTTGGGAAGAAAAAGATTGGCAAACTGATGTTTTCCATTGGGAAAGGGAAAAGAGATAGGAGAGAGTACAGAGAAAAAAAAATGAAATCTTTTGGTGAAGGAATTAGGAATACAAAGAGGATGAAGTGATAACCAAAAAAGAGTGTCAAGTGGGACATTGATTTTATTCGAATAAAGCCTAGTTAGAAGATTTCTTTTCCAACACGGAGTTCAAATGATTTTGGGACGAAAGGAGTAATAGTGATTGGGTTGTAGACCAAGAAATTCCAAGAGTTGACTCGGAGGTCGGACGTCGTAAGTCAAGGTCACGATGCTTGATATTGACATAATGTCCCTCCTCCATTCATTTCTTTTGGTCCAAGTCACCAGTGGGAATTTGTCTATAGCCATTAGCCAGCCAATAATAATTGTTTGCCTAGAAAGTCAGCACTCAACTCTCAAAGAAGAGTCCAGGAATGTGTCCCGGTCTCATTTTTTTTTCAGACTACCTTTTTTTTTTTTTTTTAAAGACTTTAATTGCTAAAATAAAGTTATATTCTTTCAGATACTAACCTACTAATACATTATACATCATTTAATAAGGATTCGTTTTATAAAAAATATTTATAAAATCGTCTTACCTAAATGTTTATCTATTTTCAAACTCAGTTCAACGGTATGTCTGTGATCCCTAAAGGTTAAAAGCCTACTTTGGGATGAACTCATAGACATATGTTCCTCTTGGGTCGATACGTTTAAGGGCAATTTTGGCAGTTTCATTCCAAGGCTTTATATTCTTGGACGTTACTTCGAAACTTCCAATTCCCAACCTAACACAAACTACTAAGTCATGAAGTC
>CM028379.1:87200597-87263551 GCA_013146195.2 Codonopsis lanceolata
AAAAGGAAGACATGAAAAGAAGAAAGAAATTTTCGATTCCCTAAGAACGGAACCACTCGATCACGCCTTTATCGTGGGTGACTATACGTGGAATATACGCTGAGTTGGTCCAAATGAGGACTGCCAAGATGGGAGTGGCAAGGCGGATATCTGGCCGGGTGTTCTTGTTGTTTCCTCAAGTATCTTCCTTTTGCTTCCGTGCGTGAGACCTCGTCAAATAAGAGAAAACACCTGGCCGTGAGCCGGGAGGTTATCCTAGCTAAAGCCTCCGCTGCTGGTAGCCAATGGGATATCATGGAGTTGTACGGCACTGCCGTCATCACCCTCAATAAACTGGTAAGGTTCATGTAAGCTCAATGTAGAGTATATATTGCGTAAACAAGTCAAGGCCTTGTAGTTGGTTACTTCCCTTTTTTATACTCCTCTTCCGTGTTTGGCTCGCCTCGATAAGCAAGGACGGCACGTTGAGACAGATCCGCTGGTCGGCCGAGGTGGCTGGCCCTATTGGTCTCTCTTTTCGTGTTTGTCGAGTATCGTGTAGTCAACCGTAGTGGAGCGGCGGCGCAGAGCACGTTGGTGTTCTCCCGGCCTTTAATTACGCCTAATGCTTTTTCGCTTAGGCCGGTTGACTTATGTCCCTCGTTTTCTTCCCCGGTGGCCTGGGGGCCGAGGACCGATCATGTAAGGTCCGTCTGTGACGCTTGGCTAGTTCAATACCCCGCCTCGCCTGGTTCTGGTCCGCCCTGGTGGTGCTCGTGTCGAGGATGGTTACCGAAGTCGCCACCGCCGGTTCGGGCCATGATGTCGCAGTTCTACCCACCACGTGTTAGTGCCACGCGGAAGGCGAGTGGTTGAGTCCCTTCAATGAGATTGTCCCAACCATTAACCCTTTATTAAATCAGGTCATCCTTGTTAATGTTTTGAATTATTTTTTTTTTTGGGTGTGGGAGAGGGGGGGGGGCTATTTGCACCCTCATCCCACACCCCCTTAATCTTTCAACTTTCTATTTTACCCCTCACCTTGCAAGTAAACCCTCTCCCATCACTGACTCCTCCCTCCTTCCTCCCATGGCCATCTCCCCGCCGTCGTCTCCCTCATCTCTAGCCGAACTCATCCCAAATCCGGTTGCCCCTATTATTGATTCCATCTTTTTTTCGTTTCTCCTTCTCTCTTCCCCTTCTAATGCTTGCAACCATTCTTCTTCTTTTTTTGTCCTCTCTTTTCTCTCTCCTCTCCTCCTTCCTACCATTTTTTCTTTAATAAACGCATAAGCAAAAAAGAATAAAAATAAAAAGATGATCAAAGTGTTGTTTCGTCATGGTTGACCGAACAACCAAGTATTGTTCGACTAGGGTAGATGGAACAACTTAGTGTTGTTCGCTAGCCTTACGAATAACAAGGTGACGACGGTGGAGGCGAGTATGTCGTCAATCTTGAGGAAAAACAAGGGAGGCAAGTTTGGCGGCAATTTTTGGGGAAAAGCAATGGAGAGACTGGAAGAATAAGGGCATGTTTGGTACAGCGGTTTGAAATCGCAGCGGTTTAAAAACGCAACGGTGTTTTTCTTACAAACACGTTTGGATACATTTTCAAAACGCTATTTTCATAGATTTGAGTATTTGACAAAATAACGGGTTTACCCTTTCTTAAATAATGTTTTATTTCTAATTTTATAGATATAACTTCAATTTATATATATATATATATATATATATATATATATATATATATATATATATATATATATATATATATATATATATATATAATTATATATATATATATATATATACATATAAACCCTCACCCTCATTCACTCCCCCCATTTAGCCAGGCCCTCACCTCTCCAATCAATCTATCTTTTTGACTTTCTCTCAACTCTCACTCTTCCTTTCCTTCTCTCATTTCTCAGCAGCGTTTTGTAGGAGCGTTTTATAATCGCAGCCAATATTCAGCGTTTAGAAACGGTGAGCGTTTCTAAATCGCTCAGTTTTTAAACGCGGTATTGATACAATATTTTAGAAAAATCTGGTAGCGTTTTTTACAAAACGCTCAAAAACATGATACCAAACATAGCCTAAAAACATACGGAGAGGAGAGATGGGAGTAGGCCCAGTAATTATAAACCATTACCCATTAACCCACCCAACCCAACACATTAATTATCCAATCTAACCCTATAATATTTTTAGGTTGAAGCGAGTAACCCGTTTCGATCCAATAATATTAACGGGTTGAGTAAGGTCGGGTTAAAGAGGGTTGGATCCGTTACTCATTTCAATCCATGACTTTTTATGCTATAAATTTATGTCTTTTTTGGGGGGGGGGGGAAAGTTTGGTTGAGATGGGTCGACCCGTTCTGACCCAATCCATTTCAACCCGTTTGACATTTGAGTTCTAATGGGTTTGGACCTGTTTCAACCCATTACCCATCCTAACACAACGCAACCCACCCAATTGCCAGTCCTAGATAGGAGTGAGGGAAAAAATGAAATATTGAGGGAGGGTGGGAAGGGGAAGTGTTGGTCCACAATTATGTTTAAATAGGCTAGAGGATGGGGTGAATAGTCTATGATACCAATTTAAAAACTTTTCTTCTAGATTCATTTAAAGCATAGATGTAATGTCATCGGTAGTTTAACGTATTGAGCATGTCTGCTGCTAGAGGCTAACGGCAGACTTGCTCTAAGCAGAAGTTTCAACTCTGCCGGTAAACTGCCAGTTAAATCGAAAGTCTGTTTGAAAGAGTTTAAGCAGTGGAAATAGAGAGGCTTTAGATTTAAAGAAGTATTAAGTGGTTATACACGAATATATGATTAGAACAACAACATACTTAATACATCTTCAAATGCAGATTCAATGAGATCAATTAAAGAATATTTTTTTTCTAAAGATAAATCAATTTATAAAAGCTCATAGAGAGGTAAAGACTGAAAGATAAATTATTTGAAAGAACATCTGAATTTATTCAAAGATAAATTACAGATTACATCAGCCTATATACTCTATGTAAAGTTTCTGTCCTCGTCCTTTCAAGCCTTAATTTTTACTTAATTATTCATAGATGAATCCTTAAACAAAGAGGGCAATAGAAGACCAGAACGAGAAACTAATATGAGAAGAGAATTTTCAAGGTCGTTCAGAGCACTCGGACCGTCCATGATGAGTGATTATTGCACAATCGACAGCATTTGTATAAGAATACAAATCTGAAGATATGAATGCAATATCTACAGACGACTCTTCATCTTCTTTGGGCATAATCTAAAATCAATCTTCAGATTGATCCAAGAGCTTGACCTTTAACTTTTGGAATGGAGTTCTGAAGCTTGGCTAAAGGCTGAGTTCTTCGAAAAAGGGTGAAGAACTCAAATCAAGAACTGGGTTATTGACCAAGACGTTGATCTCTGTCTTTTGAAGTTTCTGATCTATCTCTCTCTTCTTCTCCAAGCTTTTCTTCCTAGCAATCCACTAAGAGTGTTTTGTTAAGGTCTGGATAGATTTACTGCGACCTTCTATCGAGATCGGAGATGCGTTGTTGAGGACGATCTCGTTGTAGATCTCTTTATTTCTTTGAAGCTCTTGTAGGAGTCTTTGTATTCGACTTCGCTCTCTGTGTCTCTCTGGGTGGAGAAGAGAAAGAATTTCTTATATAGACTGGAGTCAATGTGATCATTAAGAGATGAAGATTGATGTTTCTATCAGTTTAGAGATATGGTTGTTGAAGTCTATCGGATAGAGATTTTTGTCCACAAGATCTTTGACTATTAGAAAAGATTTTTGTCCTATGGATCTTGGAACTGTTGCCTGTCAGACTATATTGATAAATATCTGAAAAGTAAGTCTAATGTCTGATGCACTATCAGGTAGTCTGTTCAATAAAGTGGATTCTTTTGACTTTATCAGACCACATGAGTGAGAGAAAGTCTTGTAGCTTTAACTATGTCAGGCTTTATGAAGCTTAGACAAATTCGTCTTGATTTGAACTACTTTAGTCTTTTCTCTGTAGCACGTGCAGAATCAGGTCTGCCGGTGGGATGTTCGGACTAGAGGCGCAAGTCTTCTGTTTCAAGAGAACTGATGTCTGCTGGTGAGAACAATCGAATTGTAGCATGTCTGCCGGTGATGAGTCTTCAAGATGTTCTGATCTTCTTATGACAAGTCTGCTGGTGACGAGTCTGCTGAAGACTTTTGACACTACCGCAGGTTTGACAGTGCTTAGTGCATATGAGGTGTTATCTGTTTGATCATCATGTAGGAAGGTAGGACTCGATCAGGCCGCACCTAATCTAAGACCTATGTTATGCCACACGAGTTGCCACACTAACCAGTATGCAATCTTTTAGCCACTAGTGATGACTCACTGTGATGGGAACAAGCAAATCAACATATATAGAATATGCTAGGTTATAAGTAAATTATCAAGAAGCATATTCCAACAATCTCCACCTATTTGCTTGGAACCATTACAAGATGACATATACAAAGCACTGAAGCATTTATCAAGACATAGTAATAACATGCCCACAATGAATAATCATTTTATCTCAAGACATGTCCTATGTTGATAATTACAGGAGCGACGACATTTTGTATAGTCTACTATTGCTATTACAGACTCGATAAATCAAAGTACTGAACATGTAAAACAATAGTAAAAATAATTTAGATCACTTAGAGTATTTGAAAGATGTTTGAACAGGATCTAAAAGGTTTTTAGGGTTCTTACTTGCACATAGATTGTTATATGTTAAAAAGAATGTTTTGGCAAGCAAGAGTAGCAAATCCTTAAGTAAGCATATGTTATTGAAAGTTTTTCAATAAGGATTACTCATGATACCATTTGAAAAATTTTATGGTTCTGTTGAAAATGAGGATCTCTGTTGAAGGAACGATTCAATAGAAAATTTTTGTTTCGAGCATATTTTTCAACAAAAGTGTCATAGAGGCTGAGCGTGATTCACAAAGAATCAGCTTATGGGTGAATTTTTCACATTATGTGTGTCTTCCTTTGGGTCTTTACCCTTGTTTTAGCTTATAAACATCTTTAGTTCATGAACTCTCCTCCTAAGAAGATGCATTCTTCTATGTCTTTAGACAGTTATGGATATTTTATAGATCTCCTTCTGAACTAAAGGTTCTCCTCCTCTCATCATTCCTCCTCTTTAAATAATGACTTCAGATATGTCATAACACTTCTCCTCCTTAATGGTTTCAAGCATGTGGTGTTTTGGATTGTAATAAGAAGATCCTCACACACTAACTCACACACTACAGGTGCGATCTTAACTTGCGGCTAGGGTTTGCGGCTAGGAATTCTTTACTGCATGGCCGACAGGCACCCCCCTCCACCCTCCCGACCCTACACCATCTCCGAAATCTTTTGCAGATGTTCTTAACTCCTCTCCATGTCCTTCCTTTAATCTGATCCCTCCTTCCTCCTATAAAGGAGAGCCTTCTCTCAAGCTATCTTCTGATATCATTGAGGCTCTTGCCAAACCGTTTCAACATGCACTGATCGGAAAGTTTTCCCACGGACGGCCATCAATGGAATCCATTCGTAAACTATTTCAAACCTTTGGCCTCAAATCGGCCTTTTCTGTCGGGCATCTCGATGCGAAGCATATATTCATTCGGGTTCATAGTAATGAAGACTACCAACGGCTATGGATTAAAGACCATTGGTACCTTGGGCGCTTTCTATGCGTGTATTCAAATGGTCGCCTAACTTCCGACCGTGATATTGAGAGCCCCATAGTCCCGCTTGGATCGCCTACCCGGACTTCCTATACATCTGTGCTTCACAAGACCGCACTCTTCTCTATTGCTTCTTTGTTTAGCGGACCTCTCATGTTAGATCACCCCACTACCAACCTAACACGGCCTAGCGTTGCTAGGATTTGTGTCGAGATCGACCTCACCAAACCTGCTCCTAAAGCGAGTTTGGATTGATCATGACAATCCTACTGAGAGCTTTTAGCAAGCCCTCGAGGCGGAAAACATCCTCTATTGTTCTCACTTGTTTCCGCCAAGGCCATTCTCAATTAGGATGCAAAATAAAACATGGTACTACTTCGGTGAATCTAAGTTTACGCCCTCACCTCCGCCTCCACGGCTACTAGATGGACACCTAAAAACCTTCTACTTCCATGGGTGTAAAGCCCTCATCCGATCCGGATTTAAATCCATCCAATGATCCCATTCCACGCCTGTGCCCTTCAAATTCCATTTGACATCTAACCCTCATCCTATTGATAATGAAGATGCTTCCCAAAGAAGAAGTTATGGACTCCCCTAAATCCACGATAATGCCGTTGCTCAAACTACTCATGCTTCCAAAACTCAGCCCCGATTGTTATGGATAACTCCAATGTTGGAGGCGTGGAAGACCCCCGACCCTATAATGGAAGCGAGAATGAAAAGATCCGCACCTAATCACGATGGCATTAACTCAACTACGTAAAATGAGACCACAGCGATATTGTCCCCGAATCGCTTTATCGCTTTACAAACAAACAGTGGAAGAAGAAGATTCAAGGGAGGATAATGTTACTCTAGCAGCTTTATTTGGAAAACATGGTTGGAAAATCCAAGAATTCGACAACTCTCAAGGCTCATGGCCAAGGTATGTGTGCTCCAAACGACATGCAAAGTCCTCCAAAGCAACCTCACGATCGATCATGACGATTAAGACTTTATTTTGGAATTTACGGGGTGTTGGGAATGATTCCACCACTTCGCTTGAAGAAACTCATCAAGTTGCATCGTATTTCCTTTCTCTCAATATGTGAACCGAAGCAAGATAAGTCCCAATTACCTTTTATTGCTCATAAATTAAAGTTTCGTTACTTCTTCTCTAATTCCGCCAATACTATATGGATCTTGGCTAAGTCTTCCTTTCAGTGTCAAGAGATTTCGGAATCCGAGCAGCATTATACTATTCGGCTTAGTCATTATTCCTGGGCAGAAAATGTATATTTATCCTCAGTTCATGCTAAATGCACCAATAATGAGCGGCAAACTCTATGGGCGGATCTTATTGATATGGGGCTGGAAATTAACTCTTCTCCATGGCTCGTTTTAGGAGATTTTAATATTATTCTCGAAGCGATGAAAACTCGGAGGTCTGGCTGGGATAGGCGGGGAGCTCTTGAATTTAAATCGTGTCTTAATGCGGCCGGATTATCAGACTTGGGTTTTATTGGCAGCCAATACACTTGGAGTAATAACCGTGATGGTCACGCTACCATTTATGAGCGCTTAGATCGGGCAGTTTGTAACACTAAGTGGCTTTCTACTTTTGCTTCGACTTCGGTAGAACACCTTAACCGAACATGTTCGGATCATACCCCTCTTCTTCTCTCCATCAATCTGAATTTGAGGCAGAACCCCGCTCACTTTCGATTCCTGAATGTATGGGCAGATCATCATTCCTTTCAGGAAACAGTTCAGAAGGCTTGGGAGACCCGTTTTAGTGGCAGGCCGATGGTGCGATTTGCTCAAAAACTAAAAGCGGTGAGATTATCCTTAAAGGCTTGGAACAAGAATGTCTTTGGAAACATATTTCAAGCTGTCAAGCAGGCTGAAGATGAGGTTTTGGCCAAGGAATTAGCTTATGAACTTTCGAACTCGCCCACCAACCGGGCTGAGCTCCATCTAGCTCAAGCTAAGTTAAAGCATTCCTTAAAAGTAGAAGAAGATTATTGGCGTCAAAAGTCTTATATGCGGTGGCTTAAAGATGGAGATGGCAACACCAAATTATTTCACGCCTCTGTGAAGCATACCCGCAACAAATTATTTATCCATCGCATTTCTGATAGGCATGGAAATTTAGCCTCCACTGAAGAAGAAATTAAGAATGCGGCTGTTGAGTTCTATAAAGAGCAATTAACCTCTTGCACATGCTTTCCCTCCAGCTCTTTAGAGATTATTCCTTCTCTTGTATCTGACGCTCAAAATGCTAGTATTTCTACCCCTCCTACAGTCGAGGAAATTAAAAACACTGTTTTTTCCTTTGTGGGGATAGTGCCGCAGGCCCGGATGGCTTTAATGGCAAATTCTATACTGCTTGCTGGGACATTATTGCGGAGGATTTCTGCCTAGCTATTTCAGAATTTTTTGCGGGATTTGATATGCCTAAGTCGTGGACCAGTACTCTTCTTATTACAATCCCCAAAACTAATCAGATTAAGTCTTTTATGGACCTTCGCCCAATCAGCTTATGCAACTTTTGTAATAAGGTGGTATCCAAACTTCTGGCTCGCTAGACTTGCTAGTATTTTACCTTCCATTATTTCTGACAATCGAGTGCTTTTACGAAGGGAAGGATGATACAGGACAACTTGCTTTTAGCTCATGAACTCACCCATCAGCTGCAGAAGAAAGTGAATGGATCTAATGTTATCATCAAATTAGATATGGCAAAGGCTTTCGACAGAGTCTCCTGGTATTTTTTAATCCAAGTTCTTCGGAAATTTGGATTCGGAGAATTTTTTATTGATATGATATGGCGAATCATATCAAACAATCATTCTCTGTTCGTTAATGGCTCATCAGTTGGTTTTTTCCCTCCACCCGCGGTTTGCGTCAAGGGGATCCTTTATCTCCCAGTCTGTTTATTATTGCGGCGGAAGTTCTTAGTCGGGGCTTAAACAAACTTCAGCATGATCATCCGAGCTTTGCCTTTTCCTCCTCAAGTGGCTGTCCCATTATTTCCCATCTAGCATTCGCGGATGATGTCGTTATCTTTTGCAATGGTAATCGACACTCTTTAGCTTATCATCGTAGATTGCTTGAATCCTATGAGGCTGTTTCGGGTCAATCTATTAACAAAGGTAAAAGCTGCTTCATGGTCTCGTCATACTTCGAAGCTAGGGTGGCTTCCATAAAAAGACAGGTGGGTTTTAATCGCAAACTTATGCCGTTACATATCTGGCCGCTCTTTGAAGGAAGGAAAACCAAGAGTCTTTTGATCCGCTCATTATCAAACTTCAGTCCAAAATAAACTGTTGGACGGGGCTTTTCTCTCTCAAGCCGTAAAATCACGCCATCAATTCGGTTTTGCAATCTATAGTAATGTACCAAATTGCGGTTTTGGATCCTCCAATAGCTGTCATTAAAAATATTCAGCGGCTCTTTGCTAATTTCTTTTGGGGTTCTGTTGATTCCAAGTGAAAGCCCATTGGGTAGCTTGGGATAAATGTTGTCACGACAGCGGAAGGGGCCTTGGTATCGATCGTTTCAGATGTTATTGGTGCCTACTCTATTCAAATTTGGTGGCGGTTTAGATCTTCCAACACCTCTGGAGTCAATTCTTAGCAGCCAAATACTGCTCAAACTCTCATCCCTCTATAGCATCCAATAATGGGTCCTCTATCTGGCGTAGAATATGTTCGGTTCGGGACATTTCGAACAAAGATATTAAATGGGTTATTGGATACGGCAACTGCCGATGTGGTTTGATGATTGGATGCCTATTTATTCTCCCAAGCCTATGCTCAAAGAACATTGTTCAAGTTAAAGATGCTTTCAGCTCGACTCTAGCTTGTCTTCACCGCAATTGCAGAAATTGGTCCAATGCTGCGCGCCATCTCGGCTCATGAAATCTTTCTTTCTCCCCACTGATGTTGCTTGCTGGTGTCTAACCAACAAAGGTAACTTCTCGCTTTTCCTCGGCCTGGCTCACCCGCCACCCGCCAAAAATGGCCTGTCTCTTTTTCCAATCAGTTTATATGGCGAAATACATCCCCAAAAAGCTCAACATTTTTCTGCGTGGCGTTTATGGGGGCAAAATTACCGCCGATGAAAGTATCATTAAAAAGGAGTCCATCTAGCTTCCAGGTGTTCTTGTTGTCTCATTGGTCATGTTGAATCCTATTCCCATGTTTTCATTAACGCCCCATGGCGACTTATTTATGGGATTTCTTTAATGGGCTCGGCGGTATTCGATCTCGCTATTCTTCAATTCATCGATCTGCATGCAGCTTGGTGGCTTAGGAAGAATATTTCTTTTTTGAATTCTTTAACTCCAGCCTTCATTTTGTGGGAATTATGGAAGAACCGAACTCATGTTTGAAGAACGGAATTCGTGCCCCCATGGCTCCTTGTTGACAAAGTAAAGTCATCTATCATTCTTTCGCTTAAGAATGCCGGGCTGTCCCCGATAGCGGTGGCTCATGGGATTTTATCTTTTCTACGCCTTGGTCGAGCTTCTCTAAAGACCATCCGATCTCTATGTTGGATCAAACCTTCTCCGGGTATGTTTAAGCTTAATTGTGATGGTGCTAGTAGAGGCAATCCAGGTCCAGGATCTGGTGGAGGCATTATAAGGAATAGTTCGGGTGACATGTTATTGGCTTTTTCTCGATTTTTATGGCCATTGTAGCAGATTCAAGCAGAATGTAAAGCCTTGCTTTCGGCCCGCTGGCTCGGCCTCAAAGGTTGGTCTCATTCGATTGTCGAAATAGACTCCAAGAGTATTGTTGATAGTATTAATGGAGATGGGTACATATCCGGTCTTGCACTTATTTTATTCGCTCCATTAAACAAATTATCCGGATTTGGGGATAGAGATTATTCATTCTTATCGGGAGGCTAATGTTGTAGCCGATTCTTTGGCTAATTATGGCGACCGAGCGAGACTTTATTTTTGAAAGTACCAGTGATCTTCCTCCTCAAATTCGAGGTCTTATTGCTCTTGATAAGATAGGCACTGCTTATGTTCGAATTTCTTAATTCTTGTGTTTTTTTATCTGTAAGTTTCCTTTTTCGAGGCAAGGCTCCTCCGTCCTCCCATTTATAAGGGCCAGTTGGTTGTCCTCCTCAAGTCTGTATTTTCTCTAATTAATAAAATCTAGCAGGTTCCGTCCCTGCTTTCCAAAAAAAAAAAAAAAAAAAAATGGTTTCAAGCATAAACATGAGATATCGAGGAAGAATAGAAAGAGAAAGAATAGAAGAGAAAAATAGTAGACAAAGAAGATGTTTAATAAATTTTGAGAAATGAAAAAGTACAAATTAACAACCATGTAAAGCACAACCTAGTTGGAATCCCCGAAACTACCAGTACTAGAATCTAAGGTATATTCTCTATATTGATCAGAGAAGCTTCGATTGCCAAATAACTCTCGAGTTACCAGCAGGTCTCAAGTGATGGGAAGGCGTTCATCTTCAAGGACTGTTGAGAGAATGGTTTGAAAAGAGCAAAAAAAGTGACTGATAATTCTAGCATACTTTCGAATGCAGAGTCCATTCGTCTGTCTTCGCATGATAGATTGGCGTATGAGAGAGAAGACGACTTCAGACTTGTTGATGGTATGAGATTCTAAAACAACAATGATGAAGTTCCGCAGTCTTCTGGTGTCACTACCTGAGCTTGCTTCATGAAATAGAAGACATCGACTCAGAATTTCACCAACACAATACACGTCTAAGGGATAGTTGTCAATGTCCCATGTACTGTAGTCATCCTGAGAAGTGTAGCCAGATCGTAAAAGCCATGATTCATTGAGGATCGAATCATCGAGAGCTAGCGCTAGGTCCAATAGAAGGAAGATGGAAGACGCTAGACAGGCTCTTGGCACTGAGGACGATATCGGTACCTCGAATGCGACCAAAGAAGTGGTTACCATCTCTTGCCATTATCATCCTAGAGTAGAATTCATTAACCAACATAAGGCTGTAGAATTCTTCACGAAATGAAAAGAGTGAGACTAGTCCAAAGCTGTGGAGAAGATCGATAATCTTTCCTCCAACAGTGTTGTCGATGAGAAATTGTTCTCCTTGAATCGTATGACTAAGAATGTATGAGTGAGAACTGATTCTGGTCATGAAAGATGATTCTAGTGGAGCAAATCGACTTGTAACGCTTGAAGAAGATGAAGCGGCCATTAGAACTTTTCTGATTATAGAAGAAATTTACTGGTAGTGAATATGATACCAGTTGTTGATATCAGATCAAACAATTGTTGGGAATTCTCAATTAGGAAGATTTTAAAGGAAAGAATTAAAAATGTTTTTCGGAGGATATAGTGGAAGAACACACTCACCAAGAATCGTTGATTGGGTATCCATTAAAGAGCTGTAATGACAAGAATATAATGCGACGAGGTAATCATGTCAAATCTTTTAGAATTTGAATGGCCATTCAGCTTGGAAAGACGGCGATTCATGGTTTCGATTTTAGTCATTCTTGGGAATATTTTCGATACAGATTGTGACTTAAATCGAGATATCTCAATATCTAAATATTAGATACCAATTATGGTAGAGAGTAATGGATAAAGAGAAGAAAATTTGTGTTGATATTAATGATTTTTTGAAAAATAATATGAATTTAAAATACAAACCTTTGAAGAATTGTAATATGTTTTTGAGATCCAAAAATTTTCAGAAGATGATTTACGAGGCATTCTGAATCATCTACACAATCCTCAGCAATTTCTCAAATCTTCAGAAATTTTTAGAATTTAAATCAATTTTGAAGAAGTAATTCAGAAATATATAAAATGTTTTCAAGAAAATAGTAAGTAATTTTGTGTTCTTTGTTTCTAGAAGATAATTATACAGGGCTTTCTGAATCATCTACACAATCCTCAGCAATCTCCCAATTTTCTTTTAAAAACTTAGAACAATTAAAAGACATTTTTGGAATTGATATCAGTTATGAAAACATTTTTGGAATTGATATTGAATTTTTGAAGTACTTGTTTATAAAACATTTTGAAAATCAATCAGTAATTCCAAAGGTTATTTTAAGTCATAGATATCTTCACAAGGGGAAGAACAACAGAGATTGAAAGATGCTGTTAAGAGATTGTGAACTGCAGAGATGGAAGTCTGCTGTTTCAACTGATAACCTTAAAGATGTATGCAGCAGTAATGAAAGTTTGCTGATACTAATTGATAACGACGGGTAGAGAAAGATGTATAATTAAGAACATATCTGCCGATATCAATTCTTGGATATGCGTGGGTATCAATCTTTTTGAACACATAGAAGAGGATGGAAAAGAAATTGCTATTATGCTAATTAATAAGTAATATGTTCAAGAAGGATGGAAGTCTACCGATACTGATCGTTGAAAGATAGGTGATTAGTAAACTACAGATTTAGGTATGCACGGTTGGATTGACGATGGTGTAAAGCCACAGATTTCTTAAAAAGAAATAGTCAGCTTCTTCCTAACAGCATTAGGGGCTGATTGAAGAAAAAAGAGATGAGAGAAATAGGAGAGGGGAAAGTTCTGGCTCGGCTTGGGCTCATCTGCCACGGAGGCTGAAACAGAAGTAGTGGGAGCTGAACACTTCTTCCTTTTGGAAGCAGCAGCAGTGTCAGCAGCAACAGCAGCATCACTGCTTGAAGAAGACTTCTTCTTCTTCTTTGTTGTTGGCTCCTCCTGACTAGTAGAGTGCTTGCGTTTCGATCTATTAGAGAGAGAGAGCAGGGTCTGCAGGCGTCTGGGGCAGAAGGATTGACAGCAGACTTGCTTGAGCAGTCTTCTGAAGCAGCTTCCTTTTAAAGCTTCTTGTCTAGCTCCATTGTCATGAAGATATCCATTGTTGTGTTAGGTATGATCATTGAGGATTACTAGTGGAGCAGGGTTGAAAGCAAGAGTCAGACGTAAAGAAGGGGAAGTGCTTGCTATTCTTGCATGTTATTTTGTAGCTTGAGGTGGCTGAGAATGGAGGTTGATCGAGAATATATTCTGCTGATACAGGATGTGTCTTATGGGCTAAGCAGACATGGGGTTTGCTGAATAAGGATGAAACAGCAGACATTCGGTCTGTTGATACCAAGTGAATGATGAGCATTTCAGCAATCTATTCCTTTGGGGTGCCTTGGCTTCTAGAAGGATGGACCATAGGCTTCATCAGCAAGGATTAACTGATGACTATGCTTCTTTACAATAGAATCTCAATTAAAGTGATAAGATCATCTAGAAGCAAAACGGAAGATAGCAACTATTTTAGTTAAGCCACTTGAAGGAGAAGGAGAAAGGAAGCCAGCGATGGAGCAGAGAGAGCTCATCGAAGGAGAAGGAGCTTCGACAGTGTCAAATAGGGGAGGTCGTCGAGTCTGGGTTGAGACGGGAAGAAGCTGGAGAGAAGAGAGATCAGAGGTGTTTCTGTTTTGACGAAGATGGCGAAGGCCGAAGATGGAGATGGCCGGAGCAGAAGAGGTTGTAGACGGCGAGAGCTTGGGAGTTGTGCCAGACGTTTGGAAAGAATGGAGATCGACTTAGGGTTTTCTTTTTTCTCTTTTCCTATTTTTTTCAATAAGTTTTCTAGCGAAGGGTGAAGTGAAAGAGAAGAGATCTATGGTTTTGATGGTTACTGTGTATGAACAACCATCTATAAATATAAGGTCATATTTGATATTTCAATAAAATTTTAACGAAAAAACTCACGGTAACCTTGTAAGGGGGGAATCTCACCACAAAATTTGAGATCAAGGACCAAACGAACACAGAAAAAAATAGTGGGATCAAACGTATATTTCGTGGATAGTTTAGGGACCAAAAAATTATTAATCCTATAATTTGGTCCCTAGAATTAACATTTTAAGTTGATTTAGTTCAATCTCTATGAAACTTTTTATTTTGGTTCTTAAACTCAAGTTTTGGAATGACAGTTTGTCCCTCATGTGATGACCGTCAGTTTGAACATAAAAAATGCATTAAATGACTGAAATGCCCTTTGTAGATGGAAAGTGGTATTCCATGTTAGATTAGAAAGCTTAGTTGGATTTTTTTTAGAGAGAGACTTTTTTTTTTGCTCTTCTGTCTCTTTTGTCACATTTATTTTTCTTTGCCCTTTTTTGCTTCGATTTTTTATTTTATACTTCAACTTATTCTCTATTTAATTTCAAATTTCAATCAATTTCTTTATTATCGTTTTCTCTACATTTCATTTAAAAAATGTTTTTCATTGTCATACAAATAATTATGAAGTTAATACAAAAAATAATTTTTTGAATCACATTGATCATTAATTATTAATTTGTTTATTTGGTTTATATTTATTTTATTTTCCTCTTTAAACGTTTTCTATTTAAATTAGTTATATTTTAAGTTTCTATTTTAACTATTAAGTTTTTTATTTGGTTTATAGGAAAATTTAAAACGGATAAAAACGAATTTTTTTAAAAAAAAAGAAATGTAGTAGAAAACGATGAAAAATAAAAATGAAATTTGAAAGGACTAGAAATTAAATCAAAGTATAAAATAAAAAATTGAAACAAAAGGGGAAAAGAGAAAAAAAAAGTGCATTGAAATATAAAATAGGGTTAAGTATACCATTAGTCCCTAAACTTTGGTCAAACCCATCATCACTCCCCCACAACTTCAAAAAGTTTTACCACTGACCAAAGTAAGCTTTTTTTGCTCATCAAAGGTCCCTAGCGCTAACGTCGTTTGTATATTTCCATTAAGTGAGCATATACCGCTCACATACACAAAATAAAAGGATCATGTATAACATCATCAAAATAAGGGGGGCAATATGAAAATATATTAGATAAGTAATTCAAAATGTAATCACCTACAAATACTAGTCCATCAATTATTTTGATTCATTTTTGTTTGTTTGGTTTTTTTTTTGACGTTTTTGGGAAATTAAAGATTTGAAAACTCACTTAAATGAAATCAGAAAGAAGACAAGAAGGGACGTTCTTGGTAGGTTTGTAAAACGAAATCTGTGTCAACTCGCTGTGAATGCCCTGGGAAAATTCCCCGGATCTCACGCTTCCTTGTTTAGGGGAAAACGAGATTCGTGGAAGACATCACTCTTTTCATTCCATCTTTCCTTATTTAGGGGAAAACGAAATTAAAAGTGCAAAAAGAGTGTTGTATAGAGCGAGTTGAATACGCCTGGTCACTGTAAGTGCTTTGGTCCACTATGAGTGCTTTATATTTTTCTGTATCCCATCCTCCCTTGTTTAGAGGAAAACAAGATTCAGAAAATGCAACGCCCTTTTCATTCGATCTTCCTTTGTTTAGGAGAAAACAAAATTAAAAGTGCAAAAAGGATGTTGCAAGGACTCATGGAAATACGCCCGGCCTCATTGTGGACTAAAAAATGTTGTAACGGATTCACCATCTTTATTTTAAAGAGAAATAAAGAAAAACAAAAAATAACCAGATTTTGTAAAGGGTTCGGAGGCTAAGTTACGAGGTGGGAAGGTGTTAGGCACCCAACTCACCCTTTGAATCTCAAAACAAGTTTTTTTTTGGCTAAATATGTTTTTATTATTTTTATTTAGCAGTTGAAATAAAACATTTAAATATACATATCTATACATATATTATTACAAACTTGCAATAGTCTCTTTTCAGGAATTACAAATATTTGGCCATAATAATGCCTCTTTTTGGTGCTATTTTCTATAGAAATCCGGGCAGTATAACTGCTTATATTTATTACATCGTCTGGCTAAAAATAACATTTTTATATTAAAACTTTAAATGGCCTACCTTTTGAAGCGTGGGGGCTTTTATTCCCGTACCACTAACTTCTAGTAGATTTTAGGGGCGCTCGCTCTGTCCTTTCGGGAGAAGGAGTCTTTCGTTGTTGCGGAGATTCGGGCAGAGTAACTACTTCCGAAAGTTGCTTTCTGGCAACGGGAAACATGTGGAGCAACTGCTTGTTTTTTAGCTGTTGTATGCTTGCTGGCGGCGAAAAAGCAACCGCTTGCTTCATGGATTTGGCTCGATTCTGGGCAACAAGGACGCTCTTTTGAGATTTTTGGACCGGAGGAATATGGTGGAATCCTAGTGGGGAGGCTAAGGTTTACTTTGACCAGTTGATTTTGTGTTTGGGGGAGATTTGATAGAGCTTCGAGGCTGAAGGGAGGGATTTCTCTCAGGACGATCACTCTCTGCGTAAAGTCTCAGCGGTGTGTGAACTGTGTGCGATTAGTGTGAAGTTTTCTGTGTGATTTTTCACTACCCAGATGCCTCTATTTATAGGCTGGAGAAGGGACTCCTTCGTCATTAAGTTTTCTTCTTCTGTGTTTCATCAACTTGTACCGTGCACTTGAGAGATTGAACCGAAGGTAGAAAGCTACAGTGCATAGTTCACTATTGGGCGCTACCCATGGGGGAGGTAGTCGCCGCGCCTGGTGTGCTTGTGGGTGGCACCTGGGCTTCTTTTTGGCCTCTTTTTTGACACTTAGGCCCCTTGCATTTCACTGTTTTGCGCATCTTGCTTTTTATTTTGCATTTTTAACCCATGTAACTTGACATTCGTTAATGTTTAACAGGTCTTGATATTTCATGTCATGTTATATACCAAGGGTACGAAATTAAGGTGTCTACAGAGCCCCTCAACGATGGAGTTTACGGGTAACCTGAAGCTTACCGAAAAAACGAACATCGTTGATAAGAAATAGACTCTCAAATTTCGTGGAAATTATAATGGGTATAGATGCAATAGGTAGCAGTTATAATGCACCAGTTTATAACGCATTTCAAATTTCACATACTCTAGACATATTTAGTCGGTTATAGCAGGCTATCGTAGTTTTTAAGCAAATATATAAATTAAATGCTCTAATTGTCGGACCTATCGAAATAGGTTGCCTACGTATCCCTTAATAAAAGGAAGCAGACCAAACGTAGTTCGGCCTTAGACCGACAAACAAGCTGTGATGCGGAAAGATTGTTGCAATATTCATTACAACCTAGTGAAAATAACACACATCAATATGCAATATCCATTGCATTACTACAAAGACTAAATGTGATATTCATTGCATTACCACAAACCCAGATGCAATATACATTGCATCACCACAAGCCCAGATGCAATATTCATTACATCACCACGAGTCAATGCAATATTCATTGCATTACCAAAAACCCAGATGCAATATTCATTGCATCGCAAGATCAGATGTAATATTCATTGCATCACAACGCTAAATGCGATATCCATCGCATTATCACAAAAACAGATGCAATATCCATTGCATCGCCACAACACTAAATGCAATATCCATTGCACTATCGCAAAATCAGATGCAATATCCATTGCATCGCAATGCTGAATTCGATATCCATCGCATTATCAGAGCACCAAATGCAATATCCATTGCATTATCACAGAAACATATACAATATTCATTGTATTAACACGAAATCAGATGCAATATTCATTGCATTATCATAAAGCTAACACGATATCCGACGCAATATTCATTGCATCACCATAAAACCTCACAAAATATCTGATGCAATATCCATTGCATTGCTACATAACTCATAAAATTCGATGCAATATTCATTGTATCTTTATGAACTTGACATGAGATCTGATGCAATATGCATTGCATTACTAACAGAGAAAGTGTATGCAAACATCTGTACAATATCCATTGCATCATTACAGGCTGACAAAAGATCACATGCAATATCCATTGCATCCGCAGTAGATTTATCACAAAGACTATATGCAAAATTTCATGTAATATGCAGGTGTGGGTGCCCGGGTGCATCCCGCGCCCCGCGCGCCCTTTGATAGGGGTTCGCGTACGTGCGGAACCTGGACATCACTGCCCTCATTCTATCCTCTCTTGTCTAGGGAAAAACGAAATTAAAAGTGCGAGAGGAGTGCTGTCAAAAAGCACGTTGAATACGCCTCGGTCACTTTAGTGATTTTTTGATCCGTTATGGGAGCTATGGGCTTTCTGTGTCGGGTTATCCCTTTTTTAGGGGATAATAGGATACAGGAAAACATCACTCTTTCATTCACATCGTCCCTTGTGTAGGGGAAAATGGAAAGTACAAGAAAGGATGTTGCGGGCCCCACCACAGACTTTATAAAAATTGCCTTATAGCCTATTTCAGATCACTATGAGTGCTTTGGGTTTTCTATATCAAGTTATCCCTTTTTTAGGAGATACCATGATATAAGAATACATCACCCTTTCATTCTCATTCTCCCTTTTTTAAGGGAAAACAGAAAAGTGGAGGAAAGGATGTTGCGATGCCTTACTGCGATCCAAAATGTTTCGATAGAGTCACCATCTTTATTTTAAGGAAGAAATAAAGAAAAACCAAAAATAAAACCAGATATTGCAAAAACGGGTTCGGAGACTAAGTTACGAGTTGGAAAGGTGCTAGGCACCCAACTCGCCATTTCTGTCTCAAAAACAGTTTTTGCTAAAGTATGTTTTTTGTTATATTTTTCTAGCAAATAAATAAAGCATTAAAAAACTGAAAAGAAAACAAATAGATCCAGTGTCTACATTATTTACGGACTTGCAACCACCTCATTTCAATAATTTACAAATACATTTAAAAATATTTGGCCATAATAATGGCTCTTTTTAATACTATTTTCTAAATAAATCAGGGCAGCACAATGGCTTATATTTTTACATTGGACCAGATGGAAAATAGTTTTTTTTTATATAAATAAACTCTTAAAGGCTCACTTTTTAAGAATGTTGGTGTGCTCGCTCTGTCCTTCCGGGAGAGGGAGTTTTTTTTTTTTTTTGCTTTGCTGATGTTGCTACGGTTCGGGCAAGGTAATTGCTTCTGAAAGTTGCATCTAGGGACTATAAAACGGGCGAAGGAACTGCTTGTTTTTTTGCTGCTGCGTGCTTGCTGCTGGCGGAAATCGGACAGAACAACTACTTGTTTCTAGCGGATTTGACCTTTTTACTCGGGCAGAGTAACTGCTCTTTCCAAGGTTTTTGGACCGGAAAAATTAGGTGGATACCTAGCTGGGGGGCTAAGGATCACTTTGACCGGTTGATTTTGTGTTTGGAGGAGTTTTGGCAGGGCTTCGAGGCTTTTATAGGAGGGGGCGCTCACTATCTTAACAACGTAACGAGAACGCTGAAAGCTTGAGAGTATTTTTTGGTGTGTTCAAAGCGAACCCCGGGGCCTCTATTTATAGGCTGAGAGAGGGACTCTGCGGGAATTTCCTTTTCACCCTTTACGCTTCATTTCCTTGTACAATGTGCCGGAGGAATTGCACAATGCGGTGACTGTAGCACTCTAGTAGCAGTTTGGGTTGCACTATAGCAAAGTTGGGCGCCGTGCCAAGCTCTTCTTTAGGCAGCGCCAACTGTTAAAACTTCAGCCTATTTTTGACACTTTAGCCCCTGCATTTCACTGCTTTGTGCATCCTGCTTTATCTTTTGCATTTTTAATTCCTGTAACTTGACATTTGTTAAGTTTTAACAGGTCTTGATATCGCATGCCAGAGTTACATACCAGGGGTACGAAATTGGGGTGTGTACAACAGGTATAAAGGGTAGACACAGGGATCTGATGCAATATTCATTGCATTACTAACAAAGCAACTACAACAAATATATGGTGCAATATTAATTGCATCACTCATAGACTACCGCAACACTAGATGCAATATACATTGTATCATCTTGAAAAAGACATTGATTTAGAATGCAATATTTATTAGCAAATTAAGCGAGACTTAATTCATCTTTTATAAACACAATTCCTTTTTGCTGGCGAGTGAGAAGGCTGAGGTTGTCGCTTTATTGGTGTTCACTCAAAGCTTCGGCCACAATCGTATGAGGTATATATTTTGGTTTCTGGTATCTGATGGGGTTTTTCAGTGAAGAAATTTAATGGGGGTCTCATGTTTATTTTCTTTTGACTTAGTAACAAATTATCATGGTTTTTGGTGAAACAAGTAAGGAGGGTTTCAAAAACCGGGCCTATATGAGGGGATAGTCAAATAGCAAGATCTGATGGAACTTAGGGACACTGGCACGATGAAGCAGATAGTCTAATATTGTAAGTGGAGTTTCGAACCTTTGGTATTCTAGACAGAAATTGGTGGACAACCAGTCTAGCATTAACAGGAAGGTAGGGGCAAAGTGTACCCGAAATTATCTACCCGACTCGCAGAATTATGAGGGACCCTTTCCTAAGAAGTCCTTGCTCAGTAAGGCTGAGGCCGAACTTTCTCGGTTGATATGTGTTTCCAAAATGCCCCTTTCCAATAATTCATGATCCAGGGAATATAGGATAGGAGACTGCAGAGACAAGACTCATGAGTTCGGTGGGAAAAGCCCCAGGGTGACTCAATCAATATTTTTTTTTCAAAATGAGATAAAAAGCCCCTAGTATACTAAATCGATGCATTTTTATGAATACAAATTACTCCAGAAGTGGATAGAAGGAAAGCCCCTAGATGGACTTTTCTCTTCTTCTTCTTTTTTGAAGAGAAAATCAAAGGCACGGGATATGAAAAAGACTCTACTTGAACAAGAAAGAGAGTCGGTATTCAGAGTTCACCTTGTTGTCGAGTATCACTAGGTTTGGTGGGTTTATGGAGCCTACTTGACAATTATATTTTGATATTTTTATGTATTTTTTTTTTAGCAAGGAGTACATCTTTGACTCAGATCACATTATAACCGATTGAAGCAGAGCCGTTGATCGCGACTGGTTCAAGGTGTTCTGTTTAAGCTTTCGGGGATGGATTGGTTTTTGAGGTTTCTGGTTAGAAGGTCTTTTTATGGAATTGGTTTATGTTTAACAAAGGCGATCAAAAGTTTGATCATTGGTTGACTTTTCAGGTTGTGGGTTCTAGATGAAGAATTGACATTTTGGTTTTAAGTATGGTAGGCTTTTTTGGCTTTGACCTTGGGTATAGCTCGAGCTCTGGGTATGGTGGGCCTCTCCTTTTTTTCGATCCACATCTAAAAAGGTGTATGTGTTGAGTTTTCCCAAGAAGCCCCAAATTAGTTTGGGTAAGAAGGAGATGTACAAATGATGGACTTGCTCCAGAGATATTTTTTCTTTTTCTCTTTTTTTTAATTATTTTTTTCTTTTCGAAGCATCATCATAGCAGTTGGGGAATGTCATCTCTCCTTTTGGGACAAAGGGATAATCATTCTTGGTGGATAAAAAGGTAAAACAGCCTCTAGTTTTAGGAAGCTGGATCATGAGGATAGATTGTTTGGCTGGGGATTTTGGAAGGTCTTAGTTTTGGTAGAGATTTTGGCATATGGTGGACTAAAAAAAGGTTTCAGGTTCTTTGGAGGGGTTGTGGTGTTTATGGTAGGTAGCCCAGTACGCTACTAACAGCTCGGCTGCAATGGGTCGAAGGTGATTCCGATCAAAACGACTTGTCTGCTTTAGATTTCATGTGTTCTTAATAGTTTGCGGGTCCATATCTCCTATATGACTCATTATCTACTCATATAGATTTATGTGTTTTTAAGGGAGTCAACTTATCATCCATTAGGAGAAAACTTTTCCAGGGATACTCGGAAATAGGTGACCTGAAAAACAAAAGATATATAGACAATCTACAAAAACTGACAGTGAGTTGAAAAAAGGTTGCTTCTTGAAGATTTTATTTGGTAAGAGAGGACTCAAAGGAAAAAGGGTTTCTGGAGGTGTATACAAAGGGTATTCTAGGGTTCGATGAGTCTCAAAGGCTTTCCCTTGTCCTTCCCTGAGTGATCAACAATTTCTTGTACTGTGCCTTATCTGAGTTCTTTCTCAGGCGATGCTTGACCACTGCTCAGTGTGTTATTTTGTAAGATCTTTCTTCTTTGAAAATGGAGGGATGATCATATAGGGCAAGGTAGCATCATTTTTCTTAAACTAGTCCTTGGTTGGCTGACTTGATCATGCTGATTCAGGGATGATGCCTCTCAATGACCTGGGCCATCAATAAGATCATAGATGGCACATTTGAGCATATAACACTTATCGGTGGGGTGGCCACTGCTATGATGGTACTCGCAATACTGAGAGTGATTCCATGTTCTTGGTAGTGGTTTTTGAGGTTTATAATTCTCCATTGGTTTCATGACCCCTTGTGTCATTAAACATTGTAATATTAGGGGCATTGGGGCATATAATTCATCGTAATGCCTTTTGTTTCCTTTGTAAGGTCCTATAAAGCTTCTGTTAGTATTACTGCTTCCTTCAACAGAATTAGCAGACTTGTCTGTCTCATATGACCATGGCACATTACTGTATTTACCAGTTGGAATTCTTTCAACAACGTTGACTTCTTATGTACATTCTTCTTCTTATTCAGAATAACATAATGAACTTGGAGGCGTATAAATTTCTAGGGACCCTGTACATATTTCTTCATCAATGCAATTTCCTATTTCAATAATGGTATTGAAATTACCTCATGCGTTCAAGATAAATTAGCTGGATGTTTTTTATAAACAACCGGGCTGATTCAGATGGATCAGGTCTGTCCAAAGTCTGGGCTACTTTCCTCTTCCACCTGGCTGTAAATTCTACAAAGGTTTCTTTTTTCCTTTAGGTGCATGCCTCAAGATCTTTTTACTTTCAGTGGTGGTGTTGACTTTATACCTCTTTAGGAACTCTTCTACTATTTGGTCCCAAGTGCCTATGGTGCTATCATCTGCTAGCATTAACCATTGCTTAGTATCCCCTATCAAGGTAAGGTGAAAATTGGAGGCCATGGCTTCGAAACTAGCCCCTCTTGACTGCATGCCAGTAGAATAAGATTTTAGGTGGGAGATAGGGTATCCAGTCCCATCGAATTTTTCTATGTCGGGCATTTTGAATTTTGAGGGTAGTATGGCTGAAGGTTTTAGCGTTACTGCCCGCGTATAAAATTCTCCTTTGTTCAAGACCTTGTGCAGCATACTTTTTAGGTTTTCCATCTCTGCCTCTATTTTGGTGGGAGGATGTGCTAAGTTTTGGTATATGCTGGAAGGGTTAGGAATAATTGGGTTCATTTCAAGCAGTGGTATTTGGTAAGGATTTTGAGGAGGTATTTGGTAAGGGTTTTAAAGAGGTAGATTGTTTGTGGGAGCTGGGTTTTTGCATATGTTGGAAGGATTGGGAGCGGCTGGGTTTATTCTTAGCTGCGGTATTTGGTAATGATCTTGAAGAGGTGGGATATTTGCAGCTTCTGCCTGACGACCAGGATCATTGCAGGGTAAATAAGTCGTTACTTGTCATGGCTGGGTATAGCTTCTGGGGTCCATATATGGGTTATCTTGGAGTGTGTTAGTGATGGGGAATAGGAGACCATTTGGATTTTAGGGTATATTGATGTTTGAGGAAGGATATGGTGGGTATGGTGAGAAAGAGTTAAAATTTGGGTAATTGGGGTTTGGTGGAAAATTTGGACTTGGGGTACTGACAGTGTTTGGTGGGTTAGTGTTTGGCTGAGGGTTTGGGTTTAGAGGAGTATGAGAAGTAGATGCCTCTTGGGGGGATGTAGGGAAAGAGGTTCCCTCACCACTGGGCTTTAAACTTTGTACAAGACTTGCCATCTGGCTCATAATGCGATCAGCCTATGCACCCAAAGTTTGGTCTAACCACTGTTGCATTTGCATGGCCGGAGTCGGAGCATACCCTAGAGCCCCTGTATCAGTACTTGCTGCAGATTATTCATTTTCGGCGGCCATTCTATCAAAATTTGTATTTTCTGAGTTGATTCTGATATTTTCTGATATGACCTCTGTGCCTGTTTCCCGTATCAAACGACCGGTACTATCTCTTCCTTTCCAAACTCGGGCCAAGTTTCTGAGGAAAAAAAGGGTTGGAGGTATTAGAAGGGATCGGTTGAAGGCTTTTTGGGTTCTGAGTACAGTGTGCCTTTATTATTATTATTATTATTATTATTATTATTATTATTATTATTATTATTATTATTATTATTATTATTATTATTATTCATTTTCCCTACAAATGATCGGACAAGCACCCGTTTTGTTTTGACAGTCTCAGGACTATTCCTACAATAGTGGATTCTTTCTCCAGAATATAGAAACTTCGTATTCCACCTGCCTTTCAACTCCCCAAGATCGGACTGATCTCAGGCGAAGGGCCTATACTCTTTCCGAGATCCACCATTCAAAATGGTCTAGGTCGAATATCATACAAATTATCGGTCAGCCCATGTGCATTTCTTTATTCATATATATTTTTTCTTTTTGTATTCTCTCTCTCTCTCTCTCTCTCTCTCTCTCTCTCTCTCTCTCTCTCTTTTTGCAACAGGGACTGATCAATAATTCAGAGCTATAAAAACCGATCGGTCCATGAAGTGTCCTGAGAAACTATATGCAATTTAACGTTGGCTGATGCAGGGGGTAGGTTGGCCATGGTGTAGGGTAGCAGTTCGGAATATTTCCACGTACGTACGCGTGTGTGCGGTATCTAAAAAGCAGTAAAATATTTTTTTTCCAGATATAAAACAGTAAATAAAACAAATATGACATGTCTTACTGTTCATTGTGGATTTTCTCGGCTTATTTAGTTTGAACGTAAGCAAGCATCCATTCAGATCAAGAAATAAAAAGGAAAAAATGGGGAATCTATATATTCTTATTAATTACATATTGGTCCTAATCCCCGAAATAAATTGACAGTATGAAATAATATTTACACATTTTTTTTTGCGATGAAAATAAAGAAGAATAATAGCAAGATATAATAAAGCACCAATAAAATAAAGCAATAATAAAAAGCCCCAGCTTTTTTTTTTTGTTATCTTGCCTGGACTTCTATTTTTGATTTATTCGTAACGGGACCCGAAACGAAACTGCTGCAAGTTTTTGGTTATGCACAAATATACATACATGTATATAAAAATGCAATATTTAAACTGTTGAATAAATATAATAAGCATATTTAGCCAAAAAAAAAAAACTTGTTTGTTTTTGTTTGAAAAATGAGTCTAGCCCTCTATTTTTATTTTCTTTAAAATAAAAATGACGTCCCCAGCAGAGTCGCCATTGTGAATGCCCCAGGAAAATTCCCCCGGATCTCATGCTCCCTTGTTTAGGGGAAAACGAGATTTGAGGAAGACATCACTCTTTTCATTTCATCTTTTCTTATTTAGGGGAAAACGAAATTAAAAGTGTAAAAAGAGTGTTGTATAGAGCGCGTTGAATAGACACGATCACTGTAAATGCTTTGGTCCACTATGAGTGCTTTGAATTTTTTTGTATCTCATTCTCCCTTGTTTAGGGAATACAAGATTTAGAAAATGTAACGTCATTTTCATTTCATCTTCCTTTGTTTAGGGGAAAACGAAATTAAAAGTGCAAAAAAGATATTGCAAGGGTGCGTGGGAATACGTCTGGCCTCACTGTGGACTCAAAAAATGTTGTAATAGAGTCGCCATCTTTATTTTCAGGAGAAATAAAGAAAAACCAAAACTAGCCAGATTTTGTAAAGGGTTCGGAGGCTAAGTTACGAGGAGAAAAGGTGTGAGGCACCCAACTTGCCCTTTCGATCTCAAAACAAGTTTTTTTTTGGCTAAATATGAATTTATTATATTTATTTAGCAGTTGAAGATAAATCATTTAAATATACATATCTATACATATATTATTACAAACTTGCAATAGTCTCTTTTCAAGAATTACAAATATTTGACCATAATAATGACTCTTTTTAGTGCTATTTTCTATAGAAATCCGGGTAGCATAACTACTTATATTTATTACATTGGGTCGGCTGAAAATAACATTTTTATATTAAAACTTTAAATGGCCTACCTTTTGAAGTGTAGAGGCTTTTATTCCCGTACCACTAACTTCTAGTAGATTTTAGGGGCGCTCGCATTGTCCTTCCGGGAAAGGGAGTGTTTCGTTGTTGCGGAGATTCAGACAGAGTAACTGCTTCTGAAAGTTACTTTCTGGCACCGGGAAACGGGCGAAACAACTACTTGTTTTTTTGCTGTTATTTGCTTACTGTCGGCGGAAACCGAGCAGAGCAACTGCTTGCTTCTTACGGATTTGGCGTCTGGATTCGGGCAGGACAACTGCTCTTTTTGGGATTTTTGGACCGGAGGATTAGGGTGGAATCCTAGCGGGGAGGCTAAGGTTCACTTTAACCGGTTGGTTTTGTATTTGGGGGAGATTTGGCAGAGCTTCGAGGCTTAAGGGAGAGATTTCTCTCAAGACGATCACTCTCTACGTAACGTTTCAGCGGTGTGTGAACTGTATGCGATGAGTGTGAAGTTTGCTGTGTGATTTTTCACTACCCGGATACCTCTATTTATAGGCTGGAGAATGGACACCTTCTTCATTAAGTTTTCTTCTTTTGTGCTTCATCAACTTGTACCGCGTGCTTGAGAGATTGTACCGAAGGCAGTAAGCTACAGTGCACTGTTGGGCGCCACCCATGGGGGAGGTGGGCGCCGCGCCTGGTGTGCTTGTGGGTGGCACCTAGGCTTCTTTTTGGCCCCCTTTTTGACACTTTGGCCTTTCGCATTTCACTGTTTGCGCATCCTGCTTTTTCTTTTGCATTTTTAACCCTGTAACTTGACATTCGTTAATGTTTAACAAGTTTTGATATTTCATGTCATATTACATACCAGGGGTACGGAATTGGGGTGTCTACATTCGCTCAACGTTTTTGGCGTCTGTGATAAGCTTGTTATTTTCCTTTTATTTTCATTATTTTTCAAAATTTTATTGTTTATTTTGAGCTTTGGTTAATAATTTATTGCATTTGAGATACTATTTTTATGTATTTTGTGCTTCATGTAGGTATCTCAAGCACATTCAAGGTTTTATGGCTCAATTCATACAAATCGAGGCAATTCCGGGCATTAATGTTAAGCTTTGACACATGCCCGTTAAGTCCGTCAAGGTTCCAAGGCATTCAGAGGTTAACGGAGGCTGAAAATATTAACGGAGGACCAAAATGATAACCTGGAAGGAGGTTGGAATGCGGCGCAAAAGTTAGAAACTTCAGGGGCACCGGAGCAATTCATGAAAAGTGCATTCCTTCATTAATGCGTTGTCTTCTCCATAGTGCGCCATGTCGCCCAGTCCCTTTAGTGCGCGACCCGCGGTTCTTCATCCGGATCTGGGTCAACCCGCGTTCTGCCTGATCCTCTAGCCCTCAATCCGGCCCACTTCCCTCACTCCTCTCAGCCCATTTTCAACCTGGAGCGACCCGCGAAGCCTCCCTTGGTTCAGCCCTGCTCCAGCCGCAACCCAGCTCTTCTTTTCTTCTCCTTTTTGCCCCTAAAACCCCTTTGCTCTCCCCAAAATGCCCCTCAGCCTTGGGCTCTCTTGGCTGCCTTCATTTTCATCCATTCCAGCGGCCAATTTCGAAGAGAAGGAACATCAGCCTTCAATTTTAAGGCAACAGCCCTAAAACTCTTCAACCCCATTAATTCCATCTCTCCACCTCTTCACCTAAATCAAAAATGCATTCATTTTGAAAGCTTGGAACATCAAATCAATGGTCAAAGGAGCAAGATTAAGTGAAGTCAACCCAAAATTGCAACATTAATTGATTTAATTCTTCCACCTCTTTAATTATTTTAATGTTGTAATTTTTGGAGAAACTTTGCATTTATTTTGATACTTTGATGATGAGCTAAATATATTTTTGGATTGTGATTATTATCTATGTTGAATGTGATGTTTTAATTTAATTTCTCTCTATTTGATGTATTACTCATATATTTTTGGTTATTATCATTGTGTGTTTAATGCTTTTAATGAAGTCATGAATCATTAAATGAGCCCTAGAATGATAGGATATGAAGCGAAAGCCCTTCCTATTATTCCGAAAATCATAATAATTGTTTACGTCTTTAAGGCACGCAGATTGTCCAACGTCGTAGATAGTCATTGGGTGTTTGATCTACCACGTGACTATTTTCTCCCCTAGGCTATGTGTTGCGAGGATATGAGCCCGTAGCAAGGATGAGTGATAGTTAGGTTTTCTATACGTAGCGAAAGCTCGTAGAAAATATTAGTGCGCACCCAACTACCGAAAATTTGAGTTAAGAAAAATATAGAGAGTTAAATTAAACATTGACTAGACTAGAAATATCACAATCCTATTCTTTTTAACCTTGATTTGATATTGCCGCCGTTTCATTGTCGCGTTAATTTAGTTTACTTTCTTGCATTTATTTTGTTTAGTTTAGTTTTATTTTAAATCTAATTTCCGTTAGCTTAGATAAAATTAGGGGTGCCCAATTTTAGTACTTGTGATTTATTTCTAGCTCTATCCTCGTGGGATCGACTCGTACTTCGAACTTTATTACGTGATACGACCGGGTAATCTTGCCCGTGTTGCGTTCGCGCACATCAATCTGGGCCAACAAAATCTCCATCGCCTCCTCCCCTTTCTTCACTGTAAACATCCCTCCATCCAAATCGCTCGATTTCATACAAACCTCAGCAGCATAAATCACCAACTTCTCCATCGCGTCCAGAAACTCTGCCGCGAAATTATACTCGACAAACCCACCGTAACTCATCTCAAAAACTTTAAGTTTACCGGTGACGCCTAGGGAGGTCATCATTTTCATCAGACATTGGGCCTGGAAATGTTTGGAGCGGTCGAAGAAGAGTAGTTCGAGAATGTAGAGGTTGAACTTGGAGAGGAGTGGGGAGAAGAAGGAGTGCCATTGCCACATGGCATTTGCGCCGAGGCCGTGGATTAGGAGGAGGTTTGGTTTGTTGGGTTTATACGTTTTGGGTACCCCTGTGTGGTTATGGTGCCCTCGCCGAGGTTGGTGGTTATGGATTTTAAGCCGATGGTGGTGAAGGTGAATCTGAAGCACCCGTCTCTTGTTGATATGAAACTAATGCACTTCGCCATTGGAGTTGACGATAAATTGGTTTGTGACCAAGAATTGGGGAGAAATTGAGAGCGTGATAAATTGAGGACATTGACAGTAAAAATTTTTATATCGCCCCCATATTTTGATGATGTTATACATGGCCCCCTCATTTTGTGCATATGAGTGGCATATGCTCACTTAACGGAAATACACAAACGATGTTAGGGCTAGGAGACATCTGATGAGCAAAAAAGACCTACTTTGATCGGTGGTGAAACTTTATGAAGTTGGGGGACTGATGATGAGTTTGGCCAAAGTTCAGGGACTAATGGTATACTTAACTCTATAAAGTAAGAAACATGAGTAAATGGGATTACATGAAAATGAAAAATAGAAAGAAAAAAAAAGGTAATGATGGATCAGCAAGTATGGGAAGAGCAGCTTAAGCCATTAGATGGCTACGGGCCACGAACGGTAGATGAAGAAATGATTAAGTTTATAGGGAGTTCTAGTTCCCTCTTTTATACGACTAAGAGAAAGTTTGTAGTAGAAGTTTGCCCATTTTTCACCTTTCACAATTTTGAAACATCTCTTTCTCTCTTACCAAAAAGGACGAGGTCTTATGCCTGGACCCTCCACTCAAATCCATTCGAAAAATGAATATTGCTATGAGCTTGTACAAGGGTTCAGGGTACTAACCCAGAAAAATGAGATTTTTGACCACTCCAAAATTTTCCTCCAAGCTCTCCATCGTATTACTCTAGCTCAGCATCTCGGTTCTGTATCATCCTCAAATACAAAGAAGCTGTCCATGCTAGCTACCAGCTAAAGGGGCTTTCTCCATTTCATGTTCAAATCTCACTAACTCTCTACCTGGATAGCCACTTTTGCTAAAACTCTCGCAGTTTCAAATCGAGAATCTGCCAAATCTGGAATGAAACTAAACTAGGGTTTCACGTATTATATTGAACTTGGATGGCCATTCCAAAAGTGAGAATTATTTAGAAAAAACCTTGACGAGATTGACCATAGGATCGGTGGCGCAAGTGGGGGTGTCGGAATGGCTTGGTGTTGGTGGGTCTTTGTCGAAGTCGGGTAGGAGAGATTAATGAGAGAGAAGATGAAAATATAGAGATTAGAGAGTGAGCCAGAAGAGAGAGAGAGAGAGAGAGAGAGAGAGAGATGAAAGAGAAACTCAAAAGATGCATTTCTCTTTCTACCAATTTTTTTTTTAATTTTAACATTTTATGTCAATTAGCAATCCAGTCACCATCCGCTAAAGACAATTATGTCATTAAATTGAAAATTTAATGTAAAAGTTAACCGTCATGAATTGAAGGACTAACTGGAGGTCAAAATTTGAGTTTAAGGATCAAAATAGGAAGTCTCAAAGAGGTTGAACCAAATCAATTTAAAGTGTTAATATAAGTTCAGAGGACCAAAATAAGAAGTGTCAAAGAGGTTGAACCAAGTCGATGAATAAGTTATGAATAATTAAAGTGTGATGTTAGAATAAGTTTGTCCCACATTGGGCAAATAAAAAAAGTTTGAGTAGTTTCAATACAAGTTTTTTATGTGTAAGGGGTAAACTTATGTAGAGTAGAGGTTTTCTCCCATAATTCAATCTCCAAATTAGTCTTCGGGTTATTAAACTCATGTGCGAGTGCATCACGCGGACACATATGAGAGGGAGGGGAAGAGATATGTATTTAAAGGGGAATGGTAGAATATGGGAAGTTCGAAGAGTGAGGGGGTGTATTTAGAGAATGAGATGGTGTAAATAGTGACCCCATATTATTTTGGAATGTTTCAATTAAAATAGTATATTTTAAAAAATTATGTATACAATCTCTAAAGCATTTCAATTTTACCCATGTATAGTGGTTAAAAAATTATGTATACAATCTCTAAAATATTTCAATTTTACCCATATTAACATATTGGTTATTTTTAAGTGTTATTTTAATTATGATCAATTCAAATATTTATTATATATCCATTAACTATTAGATTTTTTATGCATTGACTATTTAAGTAGAACGGATGGAGTATTATAGATTGGACTAACTACTATAAAATAAATAAATTATGGAATGATAAAATTTTATCAAAGAAAAGACAACACATAATTATCTAAATTAACGTATTACTTTATACAACTTCAAAATAATGGAGTGATAATAAAATAAAGGCTTAAGTAATTATTTGAGCCTTCGGTTTATATTGATTTTTTTTGTTTGGTCCTACAATTAAAAAAAAGGTTAGTTTGGTCCTACATATTGTATTCAGTTGTTAGATTCCCTATAAAACCGTTAACGTTTCAATTTTCGTCTAATTAATCAACGAAAACTCCGAAGTATCCCTAAATTTTGGTTGAAAAAGTCCAAAATATCCTTACTCTAAAATCCACCATGCCCCATCCTCTCTCTCCTCTCTCCGTCCCCAACCCCTAAATCACTTCCTTATCTATCAACAGCCACCTACTCTGGAGTCTAGATCTATAACCACATCGTCCCCTTCTACACCTCGGAATCTGTCACTCCCTTCCTTCCCCAAACAGTTACAACAAAATCAAAGCCACTCATTTGATTTATTCTGGTGAGTCTAAGATCTCTATTCATTTATACTAACACAGTCGTCCCTTCTCAAAAAACACCTTGGAATCCGTCACTCCCTTCCTTCCCCAACCCCTAATCACTTCCTTCTCTACCAACAGCCGCCTACGCTACAACCAGGTCGTCCCCTTCTACACCTCGGAATCCGTTTACTCCTCTTCGTTCCCAACCCCGAATCACCGCAATCTCTGTCGGCACCAACGTCGTCAACGACGACCTCTTTGCCAAGCAACTCATCCCTGCCATCCGCAACGTCCACCTCTTTTCAAGACCTCGGAATCCACACAATCTCCCTCCACCACATTCTCTGAGTCTTGATGTATGGCTTCCCCCTTTTCATTGAAAAAGAAAAAAAAGGTCTCATCTAAATTCGAACGTTTGCATCACCAGATCTGTATCTCCCACAAAGATTCTAATTGAAGGCTAGCCTGGACTATTTCAAGATCCGTATCTCCCACAAAGATTGAATGCGCTTTGATGAGTTTGCGCAAACTTTTGTAAATCTGGGCTTCTTGGCTTAAATTTATGTGTGGGGCGTTCTCACTTTTCCAAAATCACTTTTCCAAGAACAACCGAATAAGTGATCCTACTTACAAGGAGGTCAGGCAAATGTTTTCATGATTTACGGGGGTAAAGGTGCTTGATGAACTGGAGGAGAAACAGTGGCATTGAATGAGAGGGATATTGAGACGGAGGCAGAGGCTCTGATGGGGAGGAAATTGGGTTTGGTGATGCTGGGTTGGTTGGATTTGAGAGTGAATATAGAAGTAGGTAGGGAAGATTTTTTTTGATAAGAAATCAAATATATTTGAATAGCGTGACTGCCCCATTTGTGACGGAGACCGGTTGGCCAAGCTCGGGTGGGATTGATTGGGGCTTGCTTTGTCTATCAGTAAGGGTACTTTGGCTATTTTCAAAAATATTTGACGGAAATTGAAATGTTAACGGCTTCAAAGGGGAATCTAACAGCAAAACGTAACATGTAAGCTCAAACTAAATTTTTTTAATTATAGGACCAAACAAAAAAATCAACACAAGTTGAAGGATGAAATAATTATTTAAACCTAAAATAAACTCCATCATGATATGTGACAATTCAACGAGATCCAATGACCTCATATAAATATGGAGCCGTTGAAGCATTGAACTAATCTTTACCATGGTGAAGGTATCCAATAGTTGTCTTTTGTTGCAGATTCAGCTTATTAAGGATTTCTTCTCATCATCAGTTCTCCCCTCAAATATCCGCTCCCTTGCCATTGTTGCCTACAGTATCCACCAAACCGAACAACCAAGTTGTCATCAGCTTACAAATATTGTTTGTTGATTAGTGTGACTACTGAGTACTGACTAGAAAGGAAAAGAAAAAACCTGCTTTTGCCAATCGGTGAAACATGTTACGAGGGCAAACAGAATAGCCTGCACCAGCGTTCCCACAATAATTCCAACCCATAGCCCCCTCCCACTCAAATGCACAACAAAACCCAACACCACGGCCACCGGAATTCCACCCACATAATATGCCCCAAGAGTTATATACGCTCCAATCTTCTGCCAACCGCATCCTCTCGCCACACCTGATCATTCATTCATTCATAGAAAAATTATTCATTTTAGTGTTTTTAATTCCTAGCTAATCCAATTGCCTGAATTATTCAAATAATTAAGATAATTAATTAGGGTGTTAACCACAAAGTATTCCTCCTAAGCTGTCCACCATCACCGACATGCAAACAAAGGGCGCCATCACTTTGACATTATCCAAAACATCCTTCTCATTTCCAAATGCATATCCTAGAACATTACGGAAACCGAAGACAGTTGTGCCCGCTATAATTAGCTCTGCTACTCCAATTACCATTACAGCCCAGACAGCCATTCTAGCAGCCTTTGGATTTCCTGCTCCTAATTCATTTGAAACCCGCGTACTACAAATTTTATAGGTTTATATCAATATTCTAGTTATGTAGACTTAATAAACAAACATATGAAACAGCAGTGTTAGAACAGACCTTGCTGCAGCACCAAAAGAACTGGGTATGTAGTAGTGTACGGAAGAGATGTTTAGACTGTACCAAAGATAGTTGCGATTTCATAAGAAGAGGTAGCTAGTATATTCTCAAAATCATTAGAAGGAAAAAAAAGCAAAGAAAATCTGAAAAAGCAAAGTACTACCATATTGAAAGCACTGAAGTCTGAAGTTGAGGATTTGGCAAAAGTCCAGCAAGCAATATAACTATCTCAAAGGTCCACCATTCCAGGCTATAGTCGTATTGAGTTTCATAATATATAAGAGGGTAGAAGAAACTTTAATATCAAAATTTAATATTAGAAACAATATGATGAAAAGATGAACCTAATGATGCCAGCAGAAGGGATGCCAAAGCGGAAAAACTCCCGCATACTTGGAAAAACGTCATTTGAGAAATTGATACGAGTCTTTTGGCAGGCTGAACCATGTTTCACATAAAGCCCTAGCATGATAACATTCAATGTATATGATATACAAATGGCCAGTGCAGCTCCAGCATTCCCCAATTCCAATTTGAATACCAAAGCCCAACAAACCGGTATATGGAATAAAAGAGTAACAATTGAGCTCCATAACATTGGAAAGATCAAACTTTGAGATTGCAGGTAGCGAATCAGCAACTGAAGAACCGCGTAGGGAAACAGGGAAGGGATTAGCAAAAGTGAGAATTTGTGTGCTTCGGCTGAAATTAATGGGTCCTGGCCTATTAATATAAGTAGTTTGTCCATGAACACCCACAGAATAGAAACCGGTAGACACAGGAGAAGGAGAGATAGAATGCTAGAGTAAGTATATGTGCCAAGTTTTTGGAATTGCCCTGCTCCATATGCTTGTCCACATAGAGTTTCCAATCCACTAGCCATTCCAAACTGTTAGGAAGTTAAATGTTCAGTTAGAAATGGTAGATTAGCACATTAACATAGTCATAGCAAGATCAATGATAAATTGGTTTTCTCTAGTTTAGCTTTGGGAAAAGACCTGTTTCCTTTCCTCATTATTGAAGAGCACATTTTTACACAGAGAATGCTGCATTAAATTTCTATGAAGGTTTCTTTTCGGATTCACAAGCCTATAAGATGTACGCTTTATGCTCATTAGGTACTCAAGATGTTCATTACATTCCATGTCATTTAAACAACCATGGAATGAAACTTTCACCAATCTTGCATCACTTGCAAAATGTTTCAAGATATCTCTATGAACTCTGTGAATTGTTTGGGACCCAACAATTAACATAACCAAGTCGTTGATATTAATTAAGATGGAGCCATGTCATGTCAATTCACCAATGGCATTGAGGAATTCAATTATGTTTGGACATAGTTGGACAAAGGTATAAGGAGGGAGTATCATTAATTTTACTCTAAGAAGAGTTTGAGTAAAGAGAGTATGTGGCTATGTGCCCCTGAGCTGAGGCAAGCGAAAGTAGCCCTTAAACGACTAAATGTGAAATATTTGACCCCAAAGTGAGAAACGAGTGTTTGAATCTGTTTTCGAGATCTATATGTATAGTGTCATAAATACCTAGCCTTCCTGTTGAAATCGAATCCTTCAATAGTTCTTGGAGTTATGAATTATGTAGTTCTAATTAAATGCAGTAGTATCGTTAAGATTAGATCAATCGAAGGTGGAACTGAACAAGCTCAGTGCTCAATTACAAAGTAGCTTGTTTGTAGTTAAAATATAATTAAGTTCCACCAAGATGATCAATGACGGGTTAAAATCAAAGAATATGAAAAAATTCTACAGAAATATGGGTACCTTAAGGCATGGGTAAGCTTTCTGAAAACCTAAATTATTTTCTAATAAGTGTGGGGAGGCACTCAGTTATTAGGAACCAGAGTTGCTATATATTGTGATGTGCTGCAAGTCGTAAAAAGTTAAAAGAAGGGAGGGGGAAGAAATTACTAGAAGGCTGAAGCCAGTGACGTTAGTAAGAGAAGTTGCAATAGCAGCGCCGGCTAGTTGGAGTTTCCCAAGATGGCCTACCATGGACATGGACACAAGCCGCAATAGGTTCTCCGAGACAGACACCACTACCATTGGCAAAGCTATGTAGCAGATCTTCTTAAGTTCCGCCACAAACAACTCCAATGTTGATTTACCGGCCACCATGCTCTCATCAACCTCCATTGCCTCCATCTCCATCAGGATTCAGGACCGTCACTCTAGCCTTCTGTCAACCATTCTTTACAATTTGAAAGAAAAGGATTAGTGGTTGATTCTTTAGATATAAAAAATAAAAATAAAAATAGATATTTTGACTTGTTAACATTAGCATTTAACAACCCCTTATCGATCATTGCAATTCTTGTTTCTTAATACGGAGTGATTGACTTTTAGGAAGAAGCAACCGCTGGAAATAAGCAAATCATTCACCAAGTGACTACAGCCCAGGCCTGTCAATGGATCGGATTCGGATCGGATCAGTCATATTCATTATCTGATTTGTTAAGAAATTATCGGACTTGGATCGGAACGGATTATCTTTCGGATATTCAAAAGCTCGATCCATATTCTAAATTTTCGGATTCGGATCGGATTCGAATTTTATTCGGATTTTATTCACCCCTAATTAAAGTACTGAATAAAATTAATATTGATGTATTTTTTCTTAATCAAATGCTGAATAAAATTAAAAATTCATATTTTTAACTTACACAAACATGAATAATAAAGTTAGTAAGATCTTAGAGTTCGTCGAAAAATTTATATTTAGTAAAATTAGTAATGATTAATGACTAAAAACACATTATTACTAACTTTTATATGTATAATACTAATATATTTTTTATATCGGATCGGATCGAGTTGTTAACAGATCGGAACACCTTAATCCATATCTGATTTGTTAAGCTTTCGGATTTTCGGATTCAGATCAAAATCGGATTATCGGATTTAAAAACTAAATCCATATCCTAAAAATAACATCAGATTCGGATCAAAATCCGATCCATTGACAAGCTTACTACTGCCTCCTCAGTCCTCTCTCGTGTGACTTTGACCATTTCCCTCAAATAAGTAAGTAGGAGTAATTAATTATTGTTGGGTTTGATTTCATGTTTCGTTGCGCAAATTAAGGAATAATTTATGTAAAACACGAACTCTATCATCAATCTCTGCACGTTTAGTCATGGGGTGTGACCCGGTCCATTTCATCTCGACCGGCTCATCCCAGAGCTGTTGGATTGGTCCGTTAAACCGCTTGATAATCCAAATGCCATCACTCACGGGGTTGAATTGGTTTTGCTATCGGAGAAATTGAATTGGTGTTTCATCTTAAATTCTATTAATTCACCGTCCTAACTTCACCCTTTCTTTTTTTTTTCTTTTTTTTTTCATCTATCCATCTTCAGTTTAATATGTGTCTTTTTTTTCATGATGCATTAATTTGGATTTGGGATGCATGCATGAAAGATGTATCAATTTCAAATCATTTGTTGGTTATGTTCAGGAAACAACGGGCATGAAGATCCGATTTATTATAATTTACAGTGTGATGTATCAATTGGTTACATAAATTGTTCAGCGCAGTGCATAAATTGAATTAGATTTTTAAAATTGATCAGGTAATTAAATTTGATGCATCGTGGGACATAAATTGATGCAGCATGATACATACTGAGTAAGTGATCGCGTCTTATTTTTGCCCCCCAAAAGTGATTTTTCCAATACAAAAAACATAGGATTTTGTACCGACTGAAAACATATGAAAGTCAACTGACCCGAATTTACCCTTTTATAGGCGAAACATGGTCGGTTCACTTTACCCAATTTCAAACCGCTAAAGTCGTCCATGTTTTAATCTAATCGGTAAAATACACTTTTGCGGCGAAAAAACGAATACACCCTTAATGAAATTAGGTGCTCGTTTGGTGGAGCGTTTTGACCAAAACGCATGTAAAAAATACAGCGTTTTCTCTTTAAAAGTGTTTCAATGCAGCTTTTTAAAAAGCAGTGTTTTAAAATTTTGGAGCGTTTTAAAAATATGTTGCTTTTACAACTATTTTATTTATAAAAATAGCGTTTTGAAATAGTTTTTCAAACATGTTTACAAGAAAAAAATTACATTTTGAAAATGCTGTTTTTTTAAAACGTTGCGTTTAGAAAAGGTCGCGTTTTTAAAATACTGCACCAGACGAGGCCTATATATCCTTAATGAAATTAAATTATGCGCGTTGTATCAGTAATCCTATAATTTGTTCATCGAGGTGCATCATAATTTACTTTTGTTTTCTAATTCTAAATTTTGCATTGTAAATTCAAAATTGTATGGCGGGATTTTTTTTCATAGGGGGGTAATTCGTGAATCAAAAAATAAAAATTGTGAATGAGGATTTAATTTTGTATTTTAATTCCAAATTGTGAATCGCAAATCCAAAGTTGTGTATCAATGTTCGAAGTCGGTGCATCACTGTAGCCAAAAAAAAAACAGATAGAACAATTGATCTTCTAGTACAATTCAAGAACAAGGAAAGTAAAATTAATAAACTCGATATACATGCAAATTGTTAGTTTCATTTTAGGTGGTGTGAATGGGGGAAGAAGACGATGAAGAACATGAAACTTATGGACAAATCAGTAATCATGAAACTAGATTAATCGTGTTTTGATGATAAATTGATTAACGGGTTGTCAAGAATGTCGGTAATGGAGATTATGGTTGAATACGAAGATGATTAAAAGAAGTTGAAAGGGAAATGTACTTTTTCAACAATCTAATGAATGGCACAAACACACACACACACAAATACATACATACATACATACATACATACATATATATATATATATATATATATATATAATTGAGTGAGAAGTGGCTGAAATGCTCCAATCATAAATCACAAGGCCACGTGAAATCCCCTTGCATCGCCGGTAATAATATTCAAGAAGGTTTGGATGGGAAAAAGCATCTAGATAGCTTCTTCGATCGATTCTTTGATTTCTTGGAGGGAAGTTCCGTTTTCGAAGACAGTACTGTTCAATTTACATTTTGTGGGTGCACAGTAGCACAAAGGTTGCTCACGTGATCTCGTCGGGGAGGATTTGAACACATTGTAACAACAGTAGTAATTCTTTGAGAAAGCTGAACAACTTGGAATTTAGACAAGCAGATAAAGTCCAGGCAACTGCTAAGCATGGGGAATTAAATTATAAATGGAAGAGGTTTCTAGCAGCCATTACTATGGAAAGCACAAGGGTCTGGATGTAATGTTTATTTCATTAGGGGTTTTAATGTACTTAGGTAGTTAATCGTTATAGTTGTGGTTATCATTTTCCTTCTCCTTCGTCTATTGGGGATTCAGGTTCTGTATATATTCTGGGCAAATTGCCATCTATAATCATAAGAGATATCCTTTCTTCACATGGTATCAGAGCCAAGAATCCTTGGTTCATCAATACCCCCTTCGATTTGAAACCCTTAAACCTCTGTCATGACAGAAGAAACCTCCAACCCCAAACTGCTTAAAAATAAATCTACCATGGAGATCGGGATCGATTCCAACATGCATCCCTTATACCTCCATAACAACGATAGGTTTGTCAATATAGATGGTCACAGAGTATTTCAACTAGAAAAAGATCTTCATAGACTTGAACAAGGCACTGGTTTTGTGGAATTTTACTTCCACGAGATGAAGGGACATTGGGATGAAAGTTCAGCTTTAGATCCCATAACAGCCTGTACATGTACCTGCACTTGTGGATCCATCAATAATCAAGAATTGAGGGAACAAAGAAGGCATCTTATGCAATTCTTGATGGGACTCCATGACAACTATACGAACATAAGAGGGCAAATCCTAAGAATGAAGCCTTTACCCACAATTGCAGAGGCATACTACATGATCCGGCAAGAAGAAACACAGAGGCAAGGTTATGTGCCTGAGTCTAGTTTTCTTGCTGCTAATATTCAAAAAGGTCAACTCCAAACCAATTCTGACAAACCTGCTCTTGAAGCCTTCTCCAACAAGCCTACCTACAACAAAAATCCTTTCAAGAAATGGATTTTCTGTAACTTTTGTAATAAAGGACATACCAGGGATGAGTGTTACAAACTTAAAGGTTTCCCCATAGGACACCCGGGGAACCCCAATCATCCTGCACATAAAGCCAGGCAGAACAAAGACCAATTGGGAAAGAACCAAGGAAGCTATGGGAACCAATCTCAGACCACAAACACAAGGATCATTCAAGTTCAATCTATTCAAAGCAACAATGGAGAAGAAAACAACCAGTCCAATGCTAAACAACCTAGCCTAGAGCAATTGCAAATAGTATTGTCCATGCTCAAAGCCAAAGACAATCCTGAAGAACACAATGGCCAAAAGTTTGCTGGCATGACACACATGTCAGGTACTTTTGTTACTGACCCTCACTCTCAAACCATTCACTCTTTGGAAAGTTGGATTATTGACTCAGGAGCCATAGACCACACATGTATCTCCTTAGTTGCTATGCATAATGTTCAAATCCTCAACCAACTCATAACCCTATTTCTACCTAATGGCACCAATGTTAAAGTCATTCACATTGGTAAAGTCTTTATCAATTCCCAATTAACCATTGACAAAGTCTTTTACATACCAAATTTTAAATATAACCTTCTGTCTGTCTCTAAGCTTTCTACACAAATATAGTGTCATACTTACATCACTGGGACTAAATGTGTTTTCCAGGACCAGCAGATGACCAAGGAAATAGCTATTGGTGAATTGTATGAAGGCCTCTACATCCTGAATGGAGATTCTCCTCACAACAACACTCATTTCTGCTCTAATGCCTCTAGAAATAATAAAGACACTGTTAGTTGGCATACAAAATTAGGGCATAGCTCTTTAAGCACTCTTAAGAACATTGTACCCTTTTCTTCCCTCTGTAATAAGAAAAACCTTGATATTGAAGCCATTACCATGTGTGATATATGTCCATTAGCTAAACAACACCGTGGGCAAACCCGCCCTGTATGCCGTTTTGACAGCTCTAATTTAGCCACATGTTCTCAAATCTAAACAAAGTTTTCCTTCTACTAATTTCCTCATAGCTTAGTAGAATGATTACATGATCGGATATAACCCTCAGAAGACATTTTTGGAAGGATCCCCCAAAAGTATTCTGCCTGCCTCCAACAAAAGCGTGTTGGGAATCAAAAATCACTTTGCCAATAACCTTTTCAACTTCCATGGAAGAACCTTTGCTATGATTTTGTAAACCCCTCCAATCAGACAAATAGGCCGAAACTCCAAAAGCTCCTCAACTCCAACTTTTTTTGAAATAAGGGCTGCGGGCTTTTGCTGATCTGGGTGGAGCAGGGACGGGCTGCCCATCAATTTTTGGGATTCATGGATTAAAAATTTAATTTGGATCGTTGCGTTGGGAGCTGGGACTTGTGATTGAAGACTAAAGACTAAAAGTCTAAAAGGCTAAAAAGTATGCCTCTGCTGCTTTTCATCTCTCTTTCCCTCTTTCTTCTACAAAGTTCTTTCTCACATAGTCACAATCGCTATGTGTGTGTGTGTGTGTCTTTATCTTTCCCTCTTTTTTCTAAAAATTTCTTTCTCTCACAAACTCACAATCGCTTTCTCTCATAGTCGCTCTCTCGCAGTTGATCTCTCTCTCTCTCTATCTCTTTCTCTCTCTCTCTCTATCTCTCTCTCTCACTATCTCACGGGCGTTCTCTCTCTATCTCAAACATCCTGGATTTCATACGCTCTCTCTCACAGAATCACAGGTCTCGATGTCTCGCTTTCCCACCTTCGTACCCCTCCCTAACGGCCAACACCCACCTTTTTTTCTCAACCGCCAACCTTTTCTTTTGTTCCAAATCCTCGATCGCTCGCGAGTCACGGCCGTGACTGTGAGTTATCTTCTTCGAGTCTCAGTCAACCATCCTTTCAAATGCAAATCTTGGCTCAGCTAATCATCTTCACAAACGAGCTTTCTACTCTTTCCAAGCAGAATTAGCATTTACCACGTACTTCAAGTTGTTGCTTATGTCTTCAGTAACTACGTTGAAAATCCATGAAATCACCATGTCATTGGCCCTGGCCCAAAGGGGGAACAAGGTATTTTCCTTTTCATGAATGGTATAGCTGCCATCTGCAATTCCAAGTTTGTTCTTGGTAGAGAGGGCAATTTCAAGAGATCGCTTCCATGAGTTGTAGTTGTCACTTCCCGTTAACTTTGTTGCAATGAGGACAATTATAAGCTTTCAAAGAAACTGAAGATTGCTCAAGGTGGACCTAAAATTCTGGAACAATGATATATTCGAAGATTTAATGACCATGATGAATGTTATTCTTGAAGAGATTCCCAGCTTGGACGAAATGGAGAGTTTAGATGGTTTGGAAATCGAGCAAATTAGTCGACGAGAAGAGTTGAGGGGGGAGATTAGAAGGCTGGTCCTTAGTGAAGAAATAAGTTGGAGACAAGAGTCTCGAGCTCTTGGCTTAAAGAAGGAGATAAGAATACGAGGTATTTCCACAGGATGGCCAATGTGCACAAGGCCACCAACCAAATCTGGTCCTTAAAAATTAATGGGAGGGTTTCAAATGATATTTCTGCTATCAGAGAGGAGATTGAAGGATTCTACAGGCTCCTATATTTCTAAAAATGGGGGATGGAATCCTGATATGGATGGAGTTCCCTTTAACCATCTTAATATGGAGGATAGGACCTTTTTGGAAGAGGCTTTCGGTGAGGAGGAAGTGGAAGCAGAGTGCCTGAGGTGTCATAACATAAAACATCTTCACCAACTTTAAATACATATATGTATGAATTTGAACATACAAATTCATAGAGTTCACACATAAGCATGGGTATGAGAAAAAGGAGGATCAATAGCTAGTTCCTCTCACCGTTCCATCTAAATAGTCTATGCTTGAAAAGTCTAATTATTAAGACGTGTGTCATAATTACAAAAATGCTTTAGCATAATCAATATATTAATATCAAATGTAGAGGATAAAGTTGAAGAGTAATGCTAAATAGCTCAAATTGATCCAGATCAATATCATTTAATGTTTCCTAAACAATTTGAAAAAGACATATTTATCATTCACATATATTGTCTTAAATTGATTGGATTCATTAATTGTTAGTAACATTTTATCTTTGCAACAAGATTTTCTTCATTAATGGAAAATGATAGTTTAAGTAAAACATTTATTTATTGTTTTGAATATTACAAGGATTAATTACGGGCCGGTCCCATTCTGTGAAATTGTAACCGCCTAAGTACCATTTTTTAAAAACCTCTAAAGTCCATTTTTGTTAATTTCTTCCTAAAATACCCACGCATACACTGTCCTTTCTCCTCTGTCTCTAAAAGAAGTTGCAATCTGCCTGTTCCTTTTCTTTCTCTTCCAGTTCGCTCTCTTTCCCATCCAAATCGTCAGATCCGACCATCTCACATCCACCTCTGTTCACCAAACCTTGTAGAGAAATTACGAGCCAAGAAACTAGCGTCTTCGTCATCACAACCACCATAATTAAAATTTAGAGCATAGCTTTGTGGGTCGTATTGAACTGACGAGTGTTCTTCGTCTTTGGCTTATTACTGAATTTTTTGATGAAGTTCTTCCACTTGGGCCCCGCAACGAGCTCTGAATACTCCTTCAACTCTTTTATTTGGTGGTGAACAATTGTTTCCTTGTGGGGTTGATCTCGTGTTTGTTGCAAGAACTTGGTTTTGTCTTCATATTGGTTTCCGAAGTAAAAGAAGTGGAAACAAGCTTTCATCGTTGAGACCTGATCACCAATCATACTGGAACATGTACATGACCAAGAAGACATAGACATAGATGACTATGAACAAGACCTCACCAATCATTACATAAGTAGAACTAAACCTTGCAAAGCAACCACACTGCAAATACAGAGCAACATGAATAATGAAACCAAATCGTTTGAGGAATAATGAACTCATTTCAATGGAGTAGTGCGATGCCCTACTTTGATGGGATCTATTTTAATTAAATTTAAGCTTTGCAATGCCCATTTTTTACATTGTGAGACCCAAATTTGCTGTATTACAATGCAAATATTGGGCATCGCAATGCACAAATGAAGTCTGTCCCAAATTTGGGCATCATATTACAAAAATTTCCACCGAAAATTGGGCATCGCAATACAAAAATTGGGTATCACAATTCACAATTGAAGTTTAGTCCAAATTTGGGCATCGCAATACAAACTCCTCGATCAAATTTGGGCATCGCAGTGCATAATTGAAATCTGTCCAAATTTGGACATCGTAATGCAAAAATCATCGCCCAAATTTGGGCCAAGCAATGTAAAAATTGGGCATCGCAAGGATAAATGACTCTATCTTGAAACTTGGTCTACCTTGAAATTTGTCCATCGGCCTTGAAAAATGGAGACTCTTTTCACATTATACGATCTATCATGATGGAAGGGTGGAAGCCGAAACGGATAAGAATTGCATTGGTCTACCTCCCTCTTCTTGAAACTTACACAACTTGAAACATGGTCCATCTCTTTTAATCAATTCACAGTTTTCAAATCTAAAGAAGAGAAAGAGGGAAGCGAGCATGGGATGTGGAAAGACAGAATGGAGTGGAAGAGTACAAGTAGTAAATGTCATTTCCTCTTTCTGTTTGTATCTAATTTTAAAAATATGAAGATCATAAGAAAGGGAACTTTTGGCTATGAGGATACAAATTGAAATCAGTAGAGAGGAAAAGACACGATTGCTCCGATTTTGGAAAAGACATGATTGTTCTGAGTTTGGCTTTGTTTGAGTTCAATTCCATGTTTAATGCTAATGGCTTGACCCAGACCAACATGATTGCTCTCTCAGGTAATTAGTTAACATGCCCCCTTCTTACCTCTCTCTCTCCATCTCCATTCAAACATTATTAATTAAGCAGGATTGCAAATGAATAGTTGAGCAATTCCTTCATTTTCTCTCTCTTTCTTCATTTACGATGCCTAATTTTTATATTGCGATGCTCAAATTTGAACTGAATTTTTGACAGTGCGTTGCAATGTCCAAATTTGAGTAGGGGATTTTGGCATCATGATTCAGTTGTGCATTGCGATGCCCAAATTTTGGACAGATTTCAATTGTGAATTGCGATCTCTAGATTTTGGGCAGGGGGCTTTGTGCGCGTGTCTTTTATTCATTAATGGTATATTCAACATTTTACCCCCAAAAGTGTACTTTACCAATTGAATAAAAAGAAAGTGGACTAGAGAGGTCATCATTTCCCCCCAAAAGGGATCAGTCCGGTTATCACCCATATTACAATACTGTCCCAAACCATTGAGCCGGATCAAATTGATCCATTAAGATTTACTGAAAGTTGAAATGTTATGTAGATGAAAAACATAAATTTTTGAAAGTGTACTTTTAAAATGATACATCTCAAAATAGTATGGTGGACTTTTGCCGGAACAAAGTGAGTAATATTCTTGTGATTTGTGCCTTACTATCCAGTTATATTCTTTTAACTTGTGCATTAAAGAAAGACAAGTATTTTTTCCTGCTTAAATCTAGATCTTCAACTATCAAAATGAAACCACAAGAGATACTCCTGTGGGGAGCCTGTTCAGCTTAACAAAGACTGCTCGTCATCAATTTTCCCCTCAAATATCCGATCCCTTGCCTTTGTTGCCTGCAGTATCGACAAATTAAATAACCAAGTTGTCAGCTGTCAAGTATGGATTGATGCTTTACAAAATGAAAATGTATTTAAAAGTTTCCAGATTTGGAAGCCTTTAATTTGTCTTAGTGGTATTGGGGTACCTGTTTCTGCCAATCAGTGAAACAAGTTAAGAGGGCAAGCAGAATAGCCTGCACCAGCGTTCCAACAATAATGCCAACCCATAGGCCCTTCCCACTAAAATGCAGGAAAAACCCCAACATTAAAGCCACTGGAATTCCAGCCAAATAATATGCCCCTAGAGTAATATACGCCCCCGTTTGCTGCCAACCGCTTCCTCTAGCAATCCCTGATTTATTTATTAAAAAAATAATAACAGAAAAAATGATGTTTTAGTGTTTTCTTAATCCATGGCTTGAACTAAAGAAGATATGAAACAAGGTTAAAGTATATACCAGAAAGTATTCCTCCCAAGCTGTCCACCATCATTGATGCACATACAAAAGGGGTCATTTCTCTGACATAGGCCAAAACTTCCTTCTCATTAGCAAATGCATATCCTAGAATATTACGGCAACATAAGAGAGTTGTGCCCGCTATAACTAGCTCTGCTACTCCAATAACCAATACACCCCAAACAGCCATTCGAGCAGCCTTTGGATTTCCTGCTCCTAATTCGTTCGAAACTCGGGTACTACATATATATTGATAAGAACATACACTATTCATTACTCTACATTGGTAGATTTAATAAATAAACTTAGGTATGATACAGTGCAATTAGGATGGGACCTTGCTGCAGCCCCAAAAGAACTCGGTATGTAATAGTGTAAGGATGAGATATTTAGACTGTACCAAAACATAAATGCAAATTAGTAAAAAATAGTTGGTATATTCTCAAAAAAAAAAAAAAAAAAACCAAAAAGCAAATACCATATTGAAAGCACGGAAGTCTGAAGTTGAGGATTTGGCAAAAGTCCAGCGAGCAATATAACCATCTCAAAGGTCCACCATTCCAGGCTATAATCACGTGAGTTTCATAATATCATGAGGGTAAAGGAAACGACAATATCAGAAACAATACATGATGATGAAAATAGAGGAGGATTACCAGATCATGCCAGCTGAAGGGATGCCAAAGCGGAAAAACTCCCGCATACTTGGAAAAACACCATCTGAGAAATAGAGACGGGTCTTTTCGCAAGCTGAAGAATATTTCACATAAAGCCAAAGCAAGATGACATTCAATGTATATGAAATACCAATCGCGAGTGCAGCTCCAACAGTTCCTAATTCCAATGTAAAAACAAAAGCCCAACAAACAGGTATATAGAACAATAGAGTAACAATTGAGCTCCATAACATTGGAAAGATCAAACTCTGAGACTGCAAATAGCGAATTAGCAACTGAAGAATTGCGTAAGGAAATAAGGAAGGAATGAGCCAAACTGAAAATTTGCGAGCTTCAGCTGAAATTAAAGGGTCCTGTCCTATCAATATGAGTAGTTTGTCCATGAAGATCCACAGGAGAGATATCGGTAGACACACTAGAAGGAGAGATATAATGCCACCATAAGTATAGACTCCAAGTTTTTCAAATTGGCCTGCTCCATAAGCTTGTCCACATAGAGTTTCTAATGCACAAGCCATTCCAAGCTGTTGCCAAGTTAAGTTTTCAGTTAAAAATGGTAACTAAAGGATTAATTAACTCAATGTACTCTCAGAAGTTAGAATAGAGAGGAGCTACTTAGAAAATATGATTGGTCAACGTCAGCACTTCTTTTCTCAGCTAGAGTGGGTCTGGCCGATCAGTCAATTTTTAGTAAAATCTTGGTTTACTGAACAAATTTGTTTTAGGGGAGCTGATCAGCTCGATCATTACAATATCCCTAATGAATTGGTTTTCTCTAATTTAAGTTAAAAAAGAGACCAGTTTCATATCCTTTGATCGAGGATCAAATTCAATATATCCAATAACCAAACAAAAATTGTCAGGCTTCTTTTGTGACTGACAACCCTATAAGATCTTACTCTAGCTAAGAGACCAAAAAAAAAACTCGAAAAGATGTTTCATATTTCTTTGATTAAGGCTGTTTGACATATCGAGCAGGTTCGAGCTTTGCTCATTTAAAACTCTGACTTGTGTATCGATTTTCGAACATGATTTTCACGAATGAGCCAAGTTCTACTCTACTCAAATAAGCTTGTCATGATCACAAAAGATGTAAGATTCATGTTTGTTTCATATGTTTTGTAGTAGTGTGTAATACCCCATCTCACATCGGATAGGTGTAAGAATTATGTTCAATTTAAAGATTGGACACACACTACCTTTGGCCTCTAAGCATCAACATCATGATAACTCAAGATGATGTGTGCTCAGTAGGCTACACGTTGCGGACCGGGCTAAGGGCTAAGGGCGTTACAAATGGTATCAAAGCCACCTCTTCATCCACGTACGAACCACCTCTTGAATCCTGCATCGCCTGGGATACGATTCGGCCTTGAAGAGGACGCCAATGATTTAAGTGGGGGAAATTGTAATACTCCATCCCAGAATTGTGTTTGATTTATAAGGTGGTCACACACTACCTCTGGGCATCATCATCATCCATGGACTTTTGGTCATCCGTGGACTTTTAGATTGGCTTGTAGTGGATTATTCGACCCTCTATCAAATGGCACTAAAGCAGGAGACTATATATATCGCGACCAAAAAACGAAGATGATGGAAAATCGAAAGGAAACAGAACACTTGATTATTAACACCCGTAAGCCCGTAAAACTTATGTAAATGTGTACTCCGTACCTCCAGATTCACAATATAGTGTTCCCGAGCTCACCCATAATTCAACAGTTACGTACTCAGTGCGCCAGTGTATGATCTATATATAACGAACCGGGCTTTCGGACTCGGGTGTTACGCAGTGTATCTTTAAAATGGAAATATATATTTTTTGAGTTTTGACCCAACCTGAATAACAAACAGGCAAAGGTCGAGGAAGAAAGTCAGAAACATGGGGCACATGGCTAAGTTGAGAAAGCGATGCACTTGGGGACTTGTGATCTTGAAACAGGCACCATTCAAGTACGGCCTCGGCCTGGTCTTTAGGAATTGTTTAAGAATTAAGACCATCCATGGCTTTCTTATCTCAAATCTAAATTAGCGAGCTATTTATTATATACTTTCTTCGTTCCCGATAAAGAGTCTTTGTTTGGAAGTTAATTTTTTTAAGAAAATAGCACAATTAGTAGTTCATTAGTAAGAAAATAACATTTTCATTCTTTAATTTTTGGAAATTGATTTTTTAATTGAAATATCTCAAAATAAAATAATAGATTCTTTATCCGAAACGCATGGAAGTAATAATTACGAAAATATGCTAAATTTGCCTTCGAGATATAGTTACATGTGTGATTATTAATTAGTGGTGTACTACTTTCTAATTAGCACCGATTTTAGGGGAGTACCATTTCTACTAAGGGTGTATATTGGAACCAGCGAACCACGGAATCAAACCGAATTAAACCAAACCATTCGGTTTCTATTGTATTGTTTTTTTATAATAACTTATTTTTAGTAGGTTATTTTATAATTTTGATGTTAATTATAAATTAAAATCTTATGTTTATTATTATTCTTAATGTTAGTTAAGTTGATTAAACATAATTTATATATACCACAAAACTGAACCAAACCAAACCGATTGGTTCGATTCGATTCCATGCCTTCTTCAGTTCAGTTCAATTTGAAATTTTTCGGTTCGTGATTTTGACCGAAATCAAACCAAACTGAACCATGTACACGTTACACCCTGCTTTCTACTTCTCAAATGCTTTTATGAGCAATATTCTGTTTTTCAACTACACGTACCACTAGATCTATGCAGTACAAGCAAAATAATACTGAATTCTTTTTAAAACCTTTAAAAAAAAAAAGTCATAAGTAACTGAATTCAACATTGAACTTTTAAATTAAATCTGCTAAAATATTGTTCGTAGGTTCCCGGATGATAAACAAAGAAAATAAATTTAGGAGCCGAAATGAAAATGCAAATTTCAGTCCCTAAAATTTATTTTATATTGACCATCTCATTGGTTTTGTAAATGAGCTTAGATGAACGAATTGTTCAAAATCTTTTCGTTAATGGCGCAGAGTATTCAAGGATTGAAGGAGAATAAATTTTGTAAGAAGGAAGAGAGGACTTTACATTTTTTTTTTAATTAAAATGCTAGATTTTTATAAAAGGGAAAATAAAGAAAACAAGCTAAAGGGGGACAACCAACCTTACCCTTAAAAGGGGGGACAAAGGAGCCTTATCTTGAAGAAAGAAAATGACAAAAGAAATTAAACCTAGATAAAACAAAGAAAGAAAACTAATAATTACGATAACGACTCTTCGTACGACGCTTCGACCTTCTGAGATTTGGAGTGTCAAGATCAAGGGCTTCAAATTGGGCGTGATCATTATCAGAATCTTCATATTCGATAGTTTGCATAATGACAAATTTATTAGGGGAGACTGAATTGTTCTGCATAGTGGCTTGGGTATTTATACAAGGACTGAAAGGGAGGGAGTTGGGGCTCAGGTTGGAAGAAAGATTTTTATGACTATGAGATGGAGAAATAACATCATTAATGACTTTCTCAACAGCATCAATATCGGGGCCTGCAATCGAAATACCATCTGTCTGCTGAACACAATTGCTAGATGGGGCTTTAGTGGGAGATTCCCTACACTCAACAGGAACACTAATAGGAGGATCTTCGGTGGTATCATCAATATTGATGGGAGAGGAAGGATTAGCATTGATAGGGGCTTTACTGCCACTAGCAGGTTCTTGGGTAGATTGCCTTTGATCAGCCGAGGGATTATCTTGCTTGGGAGGCAGGTCTTGCATGGTGGCATTACTTGGCTCTTTGACTTTCCAGGTAACAACTTTTTCTTTTATCACAGGATTGGAACTGGTTTGCAAATTAATATCATTCACTACTTCCTTACCTTTTTCCTTATTCGCGATTGACATCGTGGGCCTTAAATTTCGAGGATGTCGAAGGATCGCTTTGCTCCATATTGGGCTTGTGAACTTTGCAAGTAGAATCATCGTGGCCTTGTCGATGGCAAAGCAATTGCAATACGCTGGCAAACGCTCACCTCAATAACTTGCCGTAATCCAAAGAACACCACTATCTATCCACATGCCTAGGGATATGTTTGGTCAAGTCGACCTCAATACAAATCCTAGCTACGCTTGCCTCGAGAGATTAGTCGTTGGAGTATCGATGAGTAAGGGGGTGCCGATCATATTTCCAATCGAGAAAAGAGCAACCTTATTAAACAAATAAATCGGAAGGTTTGGAAGGGAAAACCAAACCGGGACTATGGGGCTTTCAATATCTGAACGGAAGGCCGGAGTCCATTTAAAAACTCGCATGGGATAGGCACCTACAAACCATTGATCTTTGATCCATAACCTCTGAAAATCGGCTTCATGTGTGGTTTGAATCAAAACATGTTTCGAATCGAGATGTCCCAACGTAACAACACTTTTAAGGCCAAAAGTAAGGAACTCTTTACGCATAGCTTCCATGGACGGGCGACCATGTGAGAATTTGCCTACCAAGGTTAGTTGGAAGGGTTTGGCTAAGTCCGTGACTTGCGCTGGCGAAAGACGTAGGGCGGGTTCACCCTTAAACGATGAAGGAGGAATAAAAGAAGGAGGGGAGTTCTGCGAAGAGGAGGCATCACCTGAGAATAATGAAGCAAAGGATTTCCTATGGGAAGGAGAATGAGGCGCTGGAGGGGCACCGGTCTTCATCTCAGCCGTGGCCATGGCCGAAGCCATGCAAGGCCGTACACAAGGGAACTCAAGACGGCAGAGATAATTTTTTTTCTTTAGAGAGAGAAATAGATAGAGGACTTTACAAGAAGGCTGAAACCGGTGGCATTTGTGAGAGAGGTGGCTATGGCGATGCTGGCGAGTTGGAGCTCCCCAAGATGACCCACCATGGCCATGGAAGCGACCCGCAAAAGGTTGACTGAGATAGTAGTCACCACCATGGGCAAAGCTATGTAACAAACTTTCTGAACCTCATCTACAAGCAGCTCCGATGTCGATTTTCCGACCACACTCCCCTTCTTTTTCTTACCTACCAGCAGTGGCTTTGACTCCTCCATCGCTCCTGTTTATCGTTTGTTCACAATTTTATTCTATTCTAATTTATAAGCATGCATGGAACCAAAAACTTTGCGTTGCTGTCATTAGAGATGTTAATAGGGCCGAGAACCGCAGGTCTAAACCTATTAAATCGGGTGTTTTCAGGGTTAGGTTTGCAATTTTAGCAGACCATTTAAAGCGGACCGTTTAAACTGCAATCGATTAGGGACCGAAATCGTTAGGGCCAAACCGAAAACCGTTAGGGTTGAATTGGAAGCCGACTTGCATACGGTTTAGTATAGTTAGTAATATACGGGATGGGTATAATACCCAAAACCGTTAGGGTTGGACCGATTAACAGCTTTAATATAGTTAGTATAATATACGGGACACGTATAATACACTAAAATAAGCATACAAGTCTCAAAATTGGGAAAAAAACGTACAAATTTAATTATTGGCTGGAAACCGCAGGTTAGAACCGAAATCGACAGGGCCAGACCGAAACCGTTAGGTTTTTGACCGGACAACAGTAAAAACCGACTAAGCCGGACCTATTCTGGACCGGAACCGTTAGAGTTGGATCGAAACATTTAGGGCTAGACCGATTAACATCTTTAGCTATCATTGACCATTTCTGCTCATTCATTTATGGAATTCAGATATTATCTTTTATTAATGACTAATTATTCCTTACATATTTACTAGTAATAATCCTTTTTAAATAAGCTTTCAACGTTTTGCCTTCAACACTTCTTCAATTTTGTGCCTATTATCGTAAATCAACTGTTATTGACAATTTTTAATTTTTAATTTTTAATTTTGTGTTCCTCCTAACCCCGACATTTTCGGTTTCCTAGTTATCTACAGGTTATTCATTTATGATAGGGCAAACTACTCAAATGGTCCCTGTATTTTTGGGTTTCTTAGTTTTGGTCCCGATTGCTCAGAATTGGTCCTTAAGCTGAAATATTCTGCAGACTTGGTCCTTTCGTCCAATTCCGTCAGTTAAGTTTGTCCACGTGCGTGTCACGCGACTTTGGCCAGGGGTACAATTATCTATCCATTCTTTTCTTTTGAATCGACAAAAATATCCATATTTTTTTTTATTTTTCTAACTACATTTGATGGTACTATTGAAATTGACCCATTTCTTCTATATTTTCAACCCCTTAGCTCCCCTTCCACCATGGCTGTCGACATTCCTCCATCTCTCTCCAATGTCGACCGTGTAGTACTATGCGTGGGTGGAGTGCGTGGGTTTTTTAGGGGGGGAGAGAGAGAGAATAGATTCATTCGCATCTTCCCTCCCTCTCTATAACCTATTCTACCTTTTTTTTCCATAATCCATACCATCCCAACTTACACTTTGTTCAAAAACACAGCAAAAGTAACACTCTAGAAAACAGAGTAGGAGAGAGAAATAGACATAGACAGAGACAAAAACATCTTGCATCTCAATTAGCTCAGAGAGTATAGAAACCAGCTTGTATTTGATAATCAAACATTTTTCAAAAGTTTGTGTCACGCCCCAAAATCAAAACCCCAAACTGGAGTTTAAAGTCGAGCATGATGGGTTCGCTATTAACACTAAACCACTTGTAAAACAGGAAAAAAAAAACAACAACAACTGGAAGAGCAGCAGCAATCACTAATCAGGTTACGCTACTATATACAACAAACCAAAAGAAAGTACTATCCAGAGTTATACAAACTCCAACCAAACTATACACAACAGGAAGACATCCAATCTTCCACCAAAAGAAGGTTTACAACAACTGAAAGTTCTATACAACTGTAGGTCAACAAGACCCACAACTACCCAAAATAATAACCACCTACTCTCCGGCACTCCTGAACAGCTCACGATCACTTCCTTGCCTGACTGTGATCTGAGGAAAACAAATAAACAAACAATGAGATTTAACTCAATAAGGTTCCACTATACTTGTGCACACTATGAATGGATGCAACATATCAAGCGTACCATGATAACAATTCATATAAATAGTTTATAACATGTTATTTAACGTTTAAACAATAAACTGTCACATAGATATAGAAATACACTATTTAGGATATAAGATTGAGATACATCTCCAACCATTCACTTCTGACCTTATAACTCATTGTTGTTGTAGTTCTCATCATTTAATCACTTTCAAAAGTATTAGATTATTAACAACCTGGGAACCAAGTCGACACGAGGCCAAGTCCCTACAACCTCAGCAGTCGTGTCACTAAAGAGTATTACTTCCACTATGGCCATTAGCGAAGGGTTGGGTCACATAGAGCTCCACACTTGACTCACACTGCCCTTCGCCCTATGTCAAGTGTAGGGCGGTCAAGTTCGGGGTCGCCCCCCCAGGTGTTCCAAGTATTGTTCACAAAGATTGTTCGTTTATTGACTATTCAAAACTATAACAAATATGACGAGCTATAAAGTAAACTCATCAACCACTTAAAATCGATAATTCACGTATTTCACATAAGCATGTTAATCCCAACTCAGTCACAATCACAACTTATAAACATATTCGAAAGCACAGATTATTATCAAATAACCAACAATATAACAAATTATTCACAAATTAACCACAAGTAACAAATCAATTCCACGTATATCAATTATTGACCACAATACATAGACTATTGACCGTGCAACAATGAATATACATAAGCAAGTAGTTCCTTACCAAAAAGGTAGAAATTCACCCGATTAAAATACGTTAAAATAGCTTTAAAGTAACTCACAAACTAAACCATAAGCTTTCTCGGTGTTGGATTGAAGAAATAAGCTTTAATTGAGAATTATATAATAAACCCACAGTGTATCTCTCGTTCTCGCGTCCTCTGTATCGCTCAAGCTGACGGGTGAAATGAAGAAGAAATAGTGAGCATGTAATTCTTATATTACTAAAGAAGAGAAGTTGAAGCAAAATTGGAGTCAATGATTGCGGCTGCGGTCAACACGGCAAATGAAGAGAAATCGTTTTTACAATCCAATTCTTATTAAATAAGGTAATCAAATACTAATGAATAGTATAATAATAATATAATATATAATACTATCTTAATACTATTGTTACTAACTAGGACAATATTTTAGATTAAAACAAATTATTTGACTAGTCAACATACACCAATCAATATAAAATTAAAACCAAAATGTTAATAATTCGGTTATAACAATTATAACATTTTTGTCAATATAACATTTTAATAGTCAACATAACTTAATTAAATTTATTATAATATTAATATTTTTATTATTTGGTATAATATAATTAAGGAAAGTTAACAAAATATTGTTCAGTCAATTATAACATGTACCAAAATAGATAATTATGAGATAATTAAACTTACTAAAATCTTGGATGTTACGGTTTGTGAGAGAGAGAGAGAGAGAGAGAGAGAGAGAGAGAGAGAGAGAGAGAATGAATTTTGAGGTGTTCATGGGGCATTATTGGGTGACTTCAAGATTGATCATAAAGTGCTTGATTATTATTATATTTCCATAAACCAAAATACTCGATCAACTCAGAACTTCACAGCCTCTTCCCAACAAGAGCTACAGCGGATCAATTCACACGGAACGAGGGTGTAGACACCCAAAATTCGTACCTCTAATTTATATATATATTAAAAATATATAATTTATAATTTTAAAATGGACTAACAAGTGTTAAGTTTTCGTTAAAGTTTCAAGAGGGCGAAAGTGTCAAAAGGAAGAATCAGAAAATGGAAGGAAACAAACAATGAAGCTGAGCTGCTCGGCCCAATTAGGCCCAAGCCAGGAGCCACGTGTCAGTCGTGTGTATCTTCCGAGCAAGCGAGCAAAAATGTTACGCAAGTAATCAGGTAAAATCTCTGTTTTGGCCAGGATAAATACTTGAGATGGGGGCTTAATTATGCGAGCAACATCGATGAGCGGGCAACCTAGCTCGATTGCACCAGTAGGTTGAGGGAGCAAGCAACATTGCTCGATTGCACCAAGTAAGTTACAAACAGTTGAGGGCATTGATGTCCGGAAAAGATCAAGATAACAGTTGAGGGTGGTTACATCCGGGCAATTAAAATAAACAGTTGAGGGTGGTTGCACCCGAGCAATAATCCCGACTATTAACCATGACCGTTTGTAAAGGAGTTGATGCTCGTCATGGGCAGTTAATTCCAATCATGGGCAGTTAATGCCAATCATGTGTAGTTATTCATGATTATGGGCAGTTATGCCTCCGGCACATATAAAAACCTTGTCAAAATTTGGAGAGAGGTATGCGCAATCTTATTCTCTAGCCTAAACTCTGCTGAATTGTTAACTCTCTTGTGCTAATTCACACGCCGGAGGGCTTTTGCAGGGAGTGCCCCTGCCCAGTTCACGTTTGTTCATTTTACCTCGAGTTGGGCTCAGAGGATCTACAAACACGTTGAAAGCCAGGTGTTTAGATTGGGCTGTTTAGTGGGTCCAGATTATCTTGGACGCATCAGTTGGTTCCGTTGCCGGGAAACGAGATTTTTACGGCATTAAACGTTTAGTCAGATACTTTTTATCTTAAGAATTTTATTCATGGCGGAGAACGGAGTTAATGGCGATGGCAGCAGTCGCAGAGAGGAGGCACATCAGAACCACAGCCTCAATCGCCGCTGGGAGTAATGTCCCTCCACCCCGTGATGCACGCCACCACCGTGAATCGAGGCGTGGGGTTGAATCGATGGCCGAAGTCGCGGGTTAGCCCATGAATTTCGTGAAGAGGCTTTACGCCAGAGAGCCATCTATCTCGGTCAGATGCATCAACTCAACTTACAAATGATTGCTATGGGCAAACCACCATTGCCCATCGAGTTGGATCCACTGCCAGCTCTGTTGGCACCGGGTCAGGCCGCTGGCATTTCACGCACGGGGGGAAATCCGATGCATCCTTTGGTCGTACATTCCCAACCACGCGAGCATGGTTCTAAGCGTAATGAGCAACCAGAGGGAAGTAAGGCCAGTCATAGGGTTATCCCTAGTGTCCATTCAAGGTTGGGACCTCGAGTTGGTGAGGATTCACTCGCCACGCTGCCGCCAAGGCCACCTACACCGCAGGTCGCATGCTCGTAGATGTCGTTCACCATCACCGCGATCTCGTGCATATAGTCGCCACGATCACCCAGGGGTTCTTATGCTCGGAGGCAGAGGACTCCTTCTCCCAGGCGGTCTCATCAATCAGCTGCACCTATTGCACAGCTCGCTGGGGCACCTCAGGGACAGGTGGCGCAGGCCGTGGGGGCTCCGCAAGCCATTGCGGTTATGGGACCCCACAGCCCCTCCTATGCAGTGGTACGCCTCGCCTGGGGGTGGTTTGCCTGCAACCATTAACATGCACGATTTCGAGGAGTTGAAGCAGGATGGAAGCACAGGGAACAAGGCAAGGCTACTAGATGGGAACTTTCGGGCACATCTGGCAGCCCGTTAGCCGGTGGATCGAGAATGCACCACCAGCAGGGGTTGATTTTCCCCAACATTAAGGAATATACGGGCAAAACCAAGGCTGTGGACCGGTTGATGTCTTTTGAGTCCCAGTATTGGCTTGGTGACTTCGCACAGCGTTGAAGATTAGAGCTTTTGTTGGTGCCTTGCAAGGAAAGGCTCGCTTGGATGGGTGCATTACCACGACGCTCGATTAATAATTGGGCGGATTTGCGAGCAAAGTTCTTGGCCGATTTTGGGACTGCCGGTTCATTAGCAAAAACAAGGGCTGATTTGTCCAAGGTCAAGCGGGGGTGCACGTGCACATGAGTCAACGAGTTACCTTGAGAGGTTTACCAAGGTTCTCGAGCAAGTTCCGTGCCCAGAGCAAGAGGTCACGTTGTGTTTTGAAGCGGATTGTTAGAAGGAGAAGGCGGTTTGCGATCGAGTGAGTATGCGTGAACCGAAGACACAGGCAGAGATGCTCATGCGAGCACGAAGTGGCTTGTTTGGTGAAGCAGCGAAGAAGGAAAGAAAGAAAGAAAAAGAGTGAAGCTGCGGGGTGATAAGGGAAAGCGGCCGAGCCGAGGAAGTGGCGGTTACAATAAGAGTAAGTCTCGGTATGATCGGTAGAAGGAGTTTCTTCGTGAATCGATTTGACCCGCTCAATACATTGCGAGGACATAATGTACGAGATAAGGAACGAGCTTCCTAATCCCCCTCGTATGAATCCAAATACAGCTGGAGAGAGGGATCAGACGAAGAGGTGTGCCTATCATGACGATTATGGGCATACTACAGAGGAATGCTGGCCATTGAAGAAGGCCATCCAGAAGTTGATCAACGAGGCGGTTAGACCAGCTTGGCGAGATGCGCAAGCAGAGGAATGCACCTAGGCGGGAGGCTCCACCCATTAGGGGGGTCATCAATGTTATAATGGATGAGGAGCTCACTCCGACACAGCTTGGCAAGCAAATTTATTCCTTGTCAAAAGTGGTAGATCGACCAACGACCTTGCAGGATGGAGAACAGGCTATCTTTACTCGGCAATGAAGTTGGCGAGTAGTGTTCTTTGCCGGAGAACGCCGATCGTTGATTGTTTCGGCGTTAGTTGACGGTTGGGTCGTACACAGAATCTTGGTGGACACTGGAGCATGTCGGGATGTGATGTATTACTCCTGTTTCCAAGGTTTGGAATTGAATGATGATCGCCTGAAGCCGTATGCTGGGGCTTTGGAGGGTTTCACAAATCATAAAGTCCCAGTGAAGGGTACTATCGAGCTGGAGGTATTTATTGGTGAGGGACTCAGAACCCGGGCTGAAAAGATTACCTTCATGGTAATTGACTTGAAATCTCCATACAACATTATTTTGGGCGTACCGAGCATGACTAAGTTTCAGATGGTCGCGTCAATCCCGCACCAGAGAGCCAAATTTTATACCGATCAAGGAGTGGGAGTATTGCGGAGTCAACCGCGAGCAGTGCTTGAATATGTTCGGGATACGCAGAGAAAGAAGCAGAAGTTGACCTTGGAGGATGGCGAGCAGAAGGTTACTATCAGTACCAAGGAAACTTCTCATGTGACTGTAGGACCATCGGTGGTAGCGATGGTACAGGAGAATTTGGAAAGCTTGATAACGTCAAAATGAAGAGGATACAACAGTGGTCACTACTCGAACAGATGTTGAGGTTCCATCTCTGCCATCAGTGCATGTACCGGTACGAGCTGAGCGAGAAGAGGTGGCCGAGCAAAGTATTAGCAATCCTTTGCCGACACTGACGTCGGGGGGATTTAAGGAACCAGAGGAGGTTGTTGACCTTGAGAATGAATCTTTGTTAGCGGCCATGTCTGAGGAACCAGTTGAGGCTATGGAGGTAGACCAGCTTGATAACGTTGAGGAACGAGCTGAGCAAGATGAAAAAGTGGAGTGTGATACGCTCCAAATGCGAGACGAGCCAGAGTTTACAGCTCAAGACGAGCTGGAGGAGATAGTCATCAATCCAAATTATCCCGAGCAGAAGATCAAAATTGGTCGGGCTTTGACGGCAGAGGCAAGAGAAAGCTTAATTAAGCAATTGCAGGATAGTTTGGATGTCTTTGCTTGGCGACCAGAGGACATGCAAGGGGTGAGCGAGGATGTGGCCTTGCATCAGTTGAATGTTGATCCAGCTTACCGGCCAATCCAGCAGCGACCACGGGTTTATTCGGTAGAAAAGGATCAAGCGATCAAGGAGGAAGTTGAGAAGTTACTCAAAGCAGATATTATCGAGGAGATCCATTATCCAACTTGGTTGGCTAATGTGGTTATGGTAAAGAAGTCAAACGGCAAGTGGCGGATGTGTGTTGACTTCACAGATTTGAATAAGGCTTGTCCAAAGGATTGCTATCCTCTGCCGAGAATTGACAAATTGGTCGACGCCATTGCAGGGTTCGAGCTGCTAAGTTTCATAGATGCTTAGATTGCTTAGGATATCATCAAGTGAAGATGGCCGGATCGGATAAGGCTCTAACTTCCTCCGAGGCCGGGTATTGTTATAAGATGATGCCTTTTGGTTTGAAGAATGCCGGGGCCACTTATCAAAGGATGGTCAACAAGGTGTTTAGCTCGCAGCTCGGGCGAAATGTGGAGGCCTATATTGATGATATGGTGGTCAAGACTAAGGGGTGCGAGCATACAGAGGACCTGGGGGAAACTTTTGCTAATCTCAGGAGAAACAGCATGAAGTTGAATCCGAGCAAATGTGTGTTCGGGGTAAAGGCAGGCAAGTTCCTCGGTTTCATGGTTACTGAAAGGGGAATTGAGGCCAATCCTGAGAAGATAGAGGCATTAGTCACTATGAAGCTTCCTCGCTGTGTTAAGGATGTGCAGAGGTTAAATGGCAGGGTGATCGCATTAGGAAGGTTCATCTCGAGGTCGTGGGCGTTGCTCGCCTTTCTTCAAGGTATTCATGGGTAATAAAGGGTTTGAATGGACTCTGAATGCCAAAAAGCTTTCAAGAATTGGTAGAGTATTTGGGAAGTCCACCCTTGTGAGTAGCCGGTCTTCGGGGAAAAATTATATAGTTTATCGGCAGCCACCGAAAGCAAAGCGGTAGCCGCTTGTTGATTAGGAAGAAGGCAATGTACAAAAGCCCGTTTATTATGTATCCAAAGCCCTCACCGATGTAGGGAAGATATTTTAATGCAGAAATTGGCTTACTCGCTTGTTGTTGCCTTTGCCGGAAACTTCGCTTATTTTTCTCGCTTCATTCCATTGTTGTGTACGGATTCACCTTTCGAAAGATTTTGCACAAGCCGATACCAGTCGGTTGCTCACTGGTCAATCGAGTTAACAGGAGTTTGACATCGATTATCAGCCGCGGCGAGCAATTAAAGCGCAAGCTATCGCAGATTTTGTGGCTGAGACAAGTTTCAAGGATCCTGTCGAGGAAGTTGAGAGTAAAGTAACAGTGACGAGTAATGCAAGTCCAAAGCCGAGGCCGGAATATTGCTGGGAACTTCATGTGGATGGTTCGGCTAGTCGATTTGGGAGCGGTGCTGGTTTAGTGTTAGTTCCACCAGAGCAAGATGTAGAATTTGAGAAGGCATTGCGTTTCAAATTCCCAGCGTCAAACAATCAGGCTGAATACGAAGCTTTAATTGCCGGTCTCGAGCTCGCACAAGACATTGGAGTTCGGGCGGTGGTGGTATATTGTGACTCACGGTTGGTGGTGAATCAAGTCAAGAGGCGACTACGCTACTGGAGTGCATCACCGATCTTGGTTCGTTATTGTGCGATGGTAAGAGAAATTTTAAAAGATTTCGATTACTGGGAGCTAGTAAGAATTGCTCGGGAGGACAACATGCGAGCAGACTATTTATCGAAGATGGCTGAGGATGAAATCCAGTCTTTGCATCCTGGAGTCATGATCGAGCATCTGGAAATTCCTGTCATCGAGAAGGAAGTGGTCATGGACATAGAGCCAGCTGCAAAATGTTGGATAGATGATCTTCGAGCATACATCGAGCATGGGGTGTTGCGAAGACAAAAGGAAGCTAGAACCGGTCCAAAGCGGTCATGCCGTTACATTATCTTAGACAACGTCTTGTATCGAAGATCTTATACGACCTTTGTTGAGGTGTGTTAGATCTGAGATAGCGGAAGGAATCTTGGGCGAAGTGCATGAAGGCAAGTGTGGAGGTCATCTGGCAAGCGATCGCTGGCCAGAAAGTGTTAGCGGGGGATTTTATTGGATAACTGCGACGGGATGCGAGAAATATATGTTCGTCGCTGTGACAAGTGTCAGCGTTATGCGAGATGTTCGACTACCATCTACGAAGCGGACTCATTGTTAGCGTCATGGCCATTTGACATGTGGGGTAACTTGATTGGTCCACTTTCCGTTGCTGCGGTCGAAGTTCAAATATGCGATGGTTCTTGGATTACTTCGCGAAGTGGGTGGAAGCCAAGCCAGCAGCGACCATAAGCGAGGTAAATGTCATCGATTTTGTACACGAGCACATATGGTGCGGTTTGGGGTCATGAGCAGCATTATTACGATCATGGGACCGATTTTTCGGAAAAATTTACCAAGGCGTGCGAGCAAATGAGGGTGAAACATTGGCGATCATCGTGGCGTATCCTGAGGCAATGGTCGAGGCGAGCTGTTGAATAAACAAATTACGCATGTTTTGAAGAGGAATTTGGAAAAAAATTTGGAAGATGGGTAGGCATTTCTGCCTTGTTGTGGGCGATAAGAACAACGATAAGAGGGGGTCAACCAGGACTTTTTTCTTTAGCTTATGGATCGATCTATGGCTCCGATAGAGATGTATTTGCCTACTCATAGGGTCTTAAATTACAATCTGGGTTCTAATCACATTTCGAAGCAGCGATTTGGACTTGTTGGGAAGAAGGCAATTTGGAAGCCAAAATGAGAATGGCCAACTATAAGCAACGAGCAAAGGCTCTACGATAAGAGAGTTAGGTAGTCGATCATTTCTTTGTGGGGATTAGGTCCTTCGTAAGATTGAGGCCGACCATCTGAGTTTGAGTGGAAGTTGTCACGCCCAGGAAGGCCCTTTCAAGTTTCAAGAATTAATGAGGGCACCCCATGTTGCGAACAGAGGATGGTGATGAGTTAAAGCATCCATGGCATGCGGATCATTTGAAGAAATATTATTGGTAATTGATTTACAATATGTAATTCTTTGGTCTTTTTCTCTCATGATAAATGGCAATGATGAAGCTCAGTTGTCTTTTCAACTTTGTGTTTGAAAAGTGGGTTTTCGAGTTGGCTTCATTGTTTTTCTGTCATGAGCTTTTTCGGCTCGGTTAAAGGTTTTTGAGTTGAATCTCTTCAAGTCTTTGATCGAGCATAAAGATTTATGTTCGAAAATTTGAAGGGATATTCCAGGTTGATCGAATAACCCCTTATTATGGGCATAGAGGGCTTTATGTTCGTAAGGGAGGGGTATTCGGGAAAAACTTGGCTAAATGTTGATCGCTTTTAGAGCGAGTAAAGGATGATCGATTTAGCCCCTTATTACGAGCATAG
>CM028379.1:87263651-87362577 GCA_013146195.2 Codonopsis lanceolata
GTTGATTGTAATTAAAAAGCTTTTTATGCAAAACATAAGTTAAGGGTAAATATATAATTGTAAAAATAATATTAAAAAGTAGACTATTTATGTAAAATATCTCGATAACTATTCAAAGTAACTATTTGGAGAGGTTCAAACTGAGAACTATCCATGATCAATAGTCGCCAAAAGTACGCGAAATTGTAATTTATTTTGTGAAAATTCTAGCCATAGGATAAATTCTAGCATTGACTCGAGGATTAATAGCGGAAAGAGAGAGATGGAAAGAAATTGCTTTGACGCTATAAGCAATAGGAATTAAAGGATTAGAAGGAAAATTAAGCTTAATGAGGAAAGTCATCAGTAGGGAGAAGAAAAAGAAAGAAGGAAGTGGTGATTATACATGAACGCTCTGAGTTCTTAATTAAAAACAAGGAGGATTATGGATGATATGTTTAGACGTGGGTTATAAAGGACAGGTGTGGAGTAATATATATTTTTGTTTTTAATTCTAAATTTTATCGTTTATTGGGGTTATTTAATCGGATTAGTGGTAAGTTTGTATATTTTTTGGGTGAGCAGAGCCTGGCCAATGCCCCAGCCTCCTGAAGCCTACAGCCTCCAAAGACAGCCGCGCCCACTGGGCACTATAGCAAACTCGGGCTTTAGATGAGTCAAATGCCCGTGGTCCTGCCCTCGAATCATTTCCTACCGTCCTCTTTATGATAACTTTTAAATTTATTTAATTATAGATCTTTGATCAAATCCTATATTTAATTTATGTGTATTATACTATTACTATATTTATATATTATAAGTTATAAATTATAATCTATAAATATAGTAATAGTATAATACACTTCAACTAATAAAGCTATTGCTAAAAATAAAAACCTAAAAGTCAAACCCTATTATTTTAATAATTAATTACTCAATCATCTATACATCTATTGATATTCTATTCTCAATCTCATCACATGCAAGATTAAAATTTGACATCGGTAATGTCGAGTTATATGAATCCGTTTACTACATACTGAATTTATATTTTAACTTAGTTGCTTCTCTTCCTTTTCTTTCATTTTAACTGTGTTTTATTTCAAATTTGCAAGTATAATAGTTTGAAAAAAAAAAGTTCATGACAATGAATTAATGGGTTTGAAAGGCGAGACCCAGTTTGAATGAGAAAACAAGAAAATTATTTAAAAACATAAACAAATGGGTTTGGCTTGGGTCGCCCGTGTCGAGTCTAATGCCCGTATGAAGCTCGCTCCACTAATGCCTGGGTAAATTTCAATAATCTTGAGAACTTTTAATCTGCCCGCATTGTTGATGGGCCCATCTGCGCATTGCAATGCCGCATGCTTAAGGCCCGTGCACACCCCTAATTTTTGTTCATTTTACAAATATAGACAAATGTTTGATAAAATGACAAATAAAAAAAAAAAATTGTAATCAATGTGTTGGAGCTTTGATGTAAATTATATATAAAAAAAAGTAATTATGCATTAATTCTAAGCCCCGTCTAGATCTCGATTACGCCCCTACTAGTCTCATAGGCGCTAGTGTACTGCCTAGCGGGTGCCTAACGATTTTTATAACATTGTGTTTTATACTTAAATCTCATGGGGAAGGATAGTGTTGTTGTAATGCCGAATCAAACCGAACCAAATTAAATCAAATCAAATCGAACCGAATCAAATCGAATCAGATGGTTTTGTTCAGTTTTGGTCTAAGGCAATTCGGTTTTGAATTGAGAAATCGAGCAATTCGGTTCGGTTTATGAGTTTTTGTATTACCAAACCGCTTTTTATTTATTTATTAATTATATATAATATATATTATGTAAATTATTATTAGCCATTAGATATACTTCATAAGTTAATCTGGACCAGTAATCTCAGCATATATATATATATATATATATATACTTATTCTTTCTTACCCTACCCAACACCCAAGTCGCAATTCCGAAATGGCGAAAGACAACACACCGTTTTCTTAGTTCTTCTTCTTCTCGGTCGCATTATTTAAATCACGAAGGATAGTGTTGACCTCAATAATTCATCATGCATTTGATAACGATGATGACACTTTTAGAAAACAACTACTAGCCTACTAGCCACAATAGTCAAGGTTGTAAATATCTCATACTTTCGGGGCATGCTGGTTGTTGACTACTTCTTTGATTGGAATATTTCCCGGCTCAAAATAGCTGATACTCCGTAAACCATTTAGTCGACTACTATTTTCGTTTATTCACTAAATTTTTAATTATTACATTATATATATATATGGATAAAACTATACATTAAGTATTTGTTTATTTGAAGTTGACTAATCAAATCACTTTATTAATTACCTTCTAACATTACTTTTTAATTTAAATATCAATAAAAAATATAGTTATTTTATTTATATTTAACATTTAATTCTCAACAAGGAAGATACTTATTCTATTTTTTTCGTAATAAATATGTTTAGTCAACTTTTCTAATCACTCACATCTCATATTCCATTATTATAAAGTACTATGATTAATGCATTGTTTACCAAAATTTTAGAATATGTTGGATATTTTATCATCAAAATTTATATATTCTAATTTAGTTTTAAAAATTTATTTTAAAATATCAATTCAATAATGTTATTATGGCAAGTATTAAATTGAATATTGATTTCATTAACTCAAGAATTAAAATTTTGAATTAATTATAAAGGTAGGCAAAAGATTTAAAATTTTATGATACTATTTCATATCATGGTTTTAATATTAGATCTTTTTTTTTTAACAATAACATCCATTAAATTTAACTTTTAATTTTTTCCATAGACAGAGAACACATATTTAGTATTTACTCAAAAGTTTGGTAGACAAAAAATGTTCTTATAATATTTTTTACTATACAATATAATTTTAGTCATAAGATTAATTAATATAAGCCATTAAAAAGTAATAGAATAATAGAACAATTATATTGTTCATTGATGTTTGAAAAAAATAATAATATTAAAAGGTAATTGGAAAATTAACTTAATTAGTCAACTTAAAATGAGCAAGTACTTAAGGTGAAATTTTTTCAAACATGTATTTATTTAATATAATAATTAAGGATGTAGTGAATAAGTAAAAATTATACTGGAAATAGCATCTCTGTAAACTATACTTATAAATCGGTTCCTACATGCTATTCATATTATAGTTTTCTACGCAAGCTATTTCATAAGCCATATAAATCAATTTGCATATAATTTGTTTTCTTACATGAATTTATTTTTTTTCAAATGAAACGGGGGTCTAGAAAGAAAGATATAACCATCATTTAAGCTCTGGAAAATGAGACTTGTCAGTTGTCAGGGACCCTTTTCTAATTAATAAAAATGACATCAATTTGAAGAAGAATGGAGCTTAACAAATTCAAAATTTCAATCACATTGGTGAATTCATATTATGTTCGGAACGGCTTGTGCATTGGAAACCAATTAACCAATTCACTATTGGTCCGAGTATACTGAATAAACCCTCTAACTTAGCATAATTTCTAACTGAAAAATTTGTTCTCCAAAACAGTTTGGAATGGCTTCTGCACTGGAAACTCTGTGTGGACAAGCCTATGGAGCAGGGCAATTCAAAAAACTTGGAATCTATACATGGGGCGGAATCATAGCTCTCTCTCTCGTTTGTCTACCGGTATCTATTATGTGGATCTTCATGGACAAACTACTTATATTGATAGGCCAAGACCCTCTAATTTCAGTCGAAGCTCGCAAATTCTCTGTTTGGCTCATACCTTCCCTATTTCCCTACGCCATTCTCCAGTTGCTCATTCGCTACTTGCAATCCCAGAGTTTGATCCTTCCAATGTTATGGACCTCAATTGTTGCTCTATTGTTTCATATACCAGTTTGTTGGGCTTTGGTTTTTATATTGGAATTAGGCAATGCCGGAGCTGCATTATCTATTGGTATATCATACACATTGAACGCCATCCTGCTCATGCTTTATGTTAATTATTCTTCTGCCTGCGAAAAGACTCGTATCTGTTTCTCATCAAATGATAATATTATTCAAACTATACAAGAATTTTTCCGCCTTGGCATCCCTTCGACAGTCATGGTTTGGTAATCTTATTCTTCTCGTCTTTTCATCAACCTTCATCATTTCTTGTTGTCAGTTTTTTGTGATGTAGTTTCTTTTACTCTCGACTCTAATATACAACGAAATTCATAATGATTTGTAGCCTCGAATGGTGGTCTTTTGAGCTCATTGTATTGCTTGCTGGACTTATGCCAAATCCTCAACTTCAAACTTCAGTGCTTTCAATATGGTATGTCTGTTTATACTAATAATAAACTGGCAAGCACTTGATGAAGACAGTTTTATGGGTATTTTTTGTAAGAGGAACATCTTTACCCGACCCACCATGTGTTGGTGGGTTGAGATGTGAGAAAATGAGGCTCCGTTTTACAAATTAGGATCCGTAAGAGGTCTTACAGGAAACCTACGCTAATAATATATATTTATTTATCTTAATTATGGTTTGAGATTATTGCAATTATTTTTCCTGATTCGCAACAATCTTTTCAACAGTCTAACCATCTCTGCATTACACTACTTCATTCCATATTCTTTTGGGGCTGCAGTTAGGTATGTTCTGAAATTGTTTCAATTTATTAATTATAGGTTTGGAAATTATCTTTCCTTATTAACTCTGCATATCTAGAATGTTATGAACATGTACTATGTTGTTTTTATCCGATTTGTAGCACACGGGTTTCAAATGAATTAGGAGCGGGAAATTCAGGAGCTGCAAAATGGCTGTCTGTGCTGTAATGGTTCTTGGAGTTGGGGAGATGCTTATAGCTAGCACAACTCTCTTCGGTTGCCGTTCTGTCCTGGGATATGCATTTGGTAACGAGAAGGAGGTTTTGGATTATGTGAAAGAAATGACCCCCTATCTTTGTGTCTCGGTGATGGATGGACAGCTTACAGGCAGTACTTAGTGGTTCTTACCTAATCATTCTTATCTTGTCTCATTCAAGCAAAGCATTAGGCAAGCACGGAAAATATCTCATTGATCTTTCTTTTATCTTCTTATGATCTCAGGAGTTGGTAGAGGAAGCGGTTGGCAGCATATTGGGGCATATATTAATCTCGGGGCATATTATCTGGCGGGCATTCCGGTTGGTTTAGTATTGGGATTTGTGGTGCATTTGAATGGAAGAGGCCTGTGGGTTGGATTGATGGTGGGTACAGTGGTGCAGACGTGTTTGCTAGCTGTGGTAGTTTGTTTCACTGATTGGCAGAAACAGGTTGCTTCTCAATCCCTCCCAGAAACAAACTCCTTCAATTATCACAAATGTTTTATTCAATAATGTTGCTGATAAATGATAATGCAGGCAACAGAGGCAAGGGAACGGATATTCAAGGGGGGAAACGATGATGACAACTCTTAGTTAAGCTGAATGCATGGGCAACAAAGGACAAGTATTATAATCACCGAAAAAGGGTCTGCTGAGTGACACAATATTATACTCCTATAACCTATTATATTTTCGAGTGTTTGAGATTTCTCTCGATTCTTTGCTATTTTAGACTTTAGAGAGAAATTATACAGGTTGCGTATTTCTTTTTCTTTTTTTCCGTTTTAGAATGCTATATATTTTGGATAATACTTTTGGACTCTTTTTTCATTTATTAGAAGTCTAACTTGATGATTTTTGGAACCTTTTAAACATGAGAATTTTTTTTATATGACTTTTCAATATTTTTCCTCGCAATACTTAATACATCATCTATAAAATATTTAATACAACACTTTTTGTTGTAAAAATATTATATTACCCTTGACAAAATTTTAAAAAATAAAAAAAATTGAACACTGGACCAACACCGACCGCCCACTACCTGCCTCAACCCCCAACCCCTCCCACACCACCTGGGCCAAGCCCAATCCCTTCCCCAGCCCCAGCCCCAGTCCCTCCCACTCCGCCAAGCCCAGTCCCTCCCCCAACCCCCAGTCCTTCCCAGTTCACCTAGCCCTCCCACTCCGCTTGGACCAAACCCAATCCCTCCACCCCCCCCCCACCCTGGCCGTCTTGACCCCCCTCCCCCCCCCTCCCCACCGACCGGGCCTCCCCAGCCCCCCTCACCCACCCACACCACAGCCGCCCAACCACTTCCCCGCCCACCCAACCTCCACCACCTTCTGCCCAACTTTCACCACCTCCCGCCCAGCCTCCGCCACCATCTCCACCCAAAAAATATTTTTTTTCCATTTAATTACAAACCAACTCCCGCCCACCTCCACCACCAATCTTCTTTCTTTTTTTCATTTAATCATAATTTTCAATTTAATTTTGAAATTGAAGAAATGGTAAATTAGTAAACTTATTTTAAAAGTACTGTATTAAGTATTTTATAGATGTTGTATTAAGTACTTATGTTTTCAAAAGGTGAATTTTCAATATATTTTTTACTTTTACTCAGAGGGTTGAAATTGATAGTATTTGACATAATATAATATGTGCTCCCACCATCTTTAAATTATTGTTATGTTTGACTCGACACACTAATAATAAAAAATAATAATCTTTATTATTAATATTAGTATAATTAATATGTATTTTTAATTATTTGAAGCCAACATCCATGTAGTTGATAATTAATTTAGGATGAAAAAAGTGGTAAAATCATAAAATTATTGTTATAAAAAATAAACTTTACAAACAAGACGATTTATTTTAGACGGACAAAATTAAAAGCTAGAATACCATTTCAGGAGCATAGTGACTAGGGGTGGTAAAATGGGTGTTATGGATAAATAGATAATAGGCTATTATCCACGGATAACCATGGATAATAACATATTATCTATTTATCCATAACATCCATTTTGCCATTCCTAATAGTGATTATTAGGGAGTTTGGTTTGATATTGGTATAATAAGTTTGGTTTGATCTTAAATACCGCAAACCAAACCGAATCAAATTTTTTTTTTTTTTGATGTGAAGTGTATTGTCGCCTTGTTATGATACCAAAAATCAATTGGCAAGTTATGCAAAAATTTTAAAAGAATACAAAGACCAATTAGAGTCTTAGCCAGTGTGCTAACTGTAGAGTAGACAAAAAAAGCCCAGGCCTATGGGTCGGTCAAACCCATCCATTTTTTAACGGATTTGACTTCAGATATTGGCAATCCAAAAAAATGTGGGCCTTTTCGACTCGGGCCAATGGACCCATGGGTCATCCGAGCTCGAATAAAAATTAGACTTTTTAGGGCCGGCCTAGCCCAGTTAATTTTTTTTAAAAAAAATTATTTCTATTATATTGTAGACAATAAAACAATATAAAATAACAATAGAAAAATTCAAGTCCAATTATCCAAAGGAGAAATTCGGGTCAGTACCATGCGGCAAAATGTTAACCGCAAAAATCCACCATAATTTTTTAAAACCGTTATAGTACACTTATAGAGGGAAATGACGAAAATACTTTTAATAAAGCAAATGCACGCACACAAACCTCTGCCCAAATTTGGGTATCACAATTAAAAATTTGGGCATCAGAGTCCAAAATTAAGCTTCACAATAAATAAGGTTGGGCATCGATGCCCAAAATTAGACTTTGGGAATTAGAAAAAGCATGTTAATTTCTCTCTCTATTCATTTAATATCATTTTTTCTCTTCATTAAATGTTTCTCTTTTCTCTCCGCTATGCCAAAAGCTTAGATTTCAAATTGAAAATAACCAAATTTTTGCCCAAATTTTGGGAATCGACGCCCAAAATTAAGCCTCACAATAGAAAAGTAGGGCATCGATGCTCAAAATTGGACATCGCAATAGAAAAGTTGGGCATGAATGCCCAAAATTAGACTTAGAAAAAACATGTGACTTTCTCTCTCTTCATTAAATGTTTTTTTCTCTCTCCTCATTAAATGTTTCTCTTCTCTCTCCTCTATGCCAAAAGCTTTAATTTCAAATCGAAAGTAACCAAATTATTGTCCAAAATTTAGGTATCACAATTCAAAATTTGGAAATCGAAACCCAAAATTAGGTTTCGCAATAGAAACGTTGGGCATCGATTCCCAAAATTTGGGTATCACAATTCAAAATTTTGAAATTGGAGCCCAAAATTAGGTCTCACAATAGAAAAATTGGGCATCAATGTCCAAAATTAGTCTTTGTGCAAATGAGCCGGTGGTAACAGGGAAAAAATAGCCCTCGCAGCCCCATACATATACATATTGTTTGGCATGAAATCAAAAGCAAACAGGGAAATCACCCTAAATGGTCATTCTTTGAATAATCACAAAAAGCAATCATGGAAATGTACTCAACCAAATAATATTTCTTCAGTCATCTGTGATTAATCACACCTTGCAAGTAGGAATGAAATCCATAACAGCTGAGAGTTCAGGAGAGTCAGTAGAAACGAATTCATGCCAGGGTCGGCCCAACTGTTATGGAAGCCTAAAGCGAATTATAGAATGATGCATTTTAAAAGTAAATAATAATTTATTATTAAAATTGTTATATTTTTATTTAATGTTTATCTTTCGTGCTTTTTGAGATGCAAAATCATTTATTAAATTATTGTAATCGATTTCACTTAACAATTCTTTTTCAATAGATAATAAAGCTAGTCCACTTAATTTTTGTTGAGATATTGTTGATCTTAGATAAGATTTTATTAATTTTAGCTTAGAAAAACTTCTTTCTGCTGAAGCAACAGTTACGAGAATTGTTAGCATTATTCTATAAGTGATCTTTGCATTTGGAAAATAATCAACCCTTAATATATAATTAAGTATGTCATTTGGAGTACCATTCTTCACTTGTATAATTTCTCTTAAAATTTTTAGTTCTATAAATAGATTTAATCCCTCAATATCAGAGTTATCATTATGTTTTAATGAATTTTCAAGGTTAAGACAATTTTCTTTTAAACTTTCATTATTTAATGACCTTAATTTCTCAATGCTAAATAAAAAACCAAAAATATCTTAATACATTTTAAATTGTTCAAATCTACTTTGAAATGAAGAGATTGTTTTATCTAGTATGTAACAGTATTTTTTTTTTTTTTTTGAGGCCTCTTATTAGGTGAGGCCTAAAGCTCTAGCTTACTCATCCTCCCATTTGGGCCGGCCCTGATTCATGCCATGCAAGATTTCGCTGGTATCTGGTATGTCCTTCATTTCATGCCAATTTGCAGATCCATTATTTCGTTGGTGTCTGGTATGAACTAAATTATGTGCTTTATTAAACAAAAATCGTGTTTTATAAAGTAACGACATTACTGTAATGTCCTTGTCGATGAAATATTAATTGAAAGGGATTCTCACTTTCACATTAAGCCAACCGACTTGGGCCAATTGGGATCTTGGAAATGGTTTCGTCAAATGACTTGAGGTCCAAGTTGAAGAAAAGACGAAAAAAGAGTTTTAACAAGATGGTCCTTTAATATATCAACTTGGGGTTTTTTTGAGTGTTTGACAAGGGCTTAAAGTCAAATGACTTGAGGCCCAAGTTGGTTTAACTTTGGGGAAAAATTATAGGTCGGTTTACTGTATAAAGAATTTAACAGCTTAAATCTCCCTTTTTTTATCTTGAAAAAAATATTTTTCTAAAATTATTGGGGTAAATTATGATCGGTCTTTTTTTCAAAGTTTCTAATCCCTTAACTACCCCATTTTTTTTTATTTCAATCCCAAAAGACCATTTTTCGAAATATTGTTTAAAAATATCATCGTCTCCTTCAACAGCTCCAACAAACACATTGATTCAAAAATCACCATTGTTGGGCAATGAAACGGGGATCGCTTGCCCGGTCACGTTGAGGGGGTCGAGGGGGCAACACCCTTCTTGGAGTTTTGGGGACAATGCCCCCGAAAAGTAGACGATTTTTTTGATTCATGAAATACAAAACTGTAATAGATCTGTGTTGTATTGAATGACTTTTCAGTAGAGACGAAGGCAAAGGAGAAGGAGGAGGAAGAAGAAAGTTTACGACGGAGGAGATAAAAAAAATAAGGTGGAGAATATGGTTTGGTTTATTATGATTTCATATCGTGGTGTAAAAATTGATTATATAATATTTTATGTATCGCGGTTCAACAATTAATTCACCGCGGTGCAAATTTTGATTAAGTAATTAAGATTTATGTATCGCGATTAAAAAATAGTTTCATTGCGGTGCAAAACAAATGACATCCGTAGTGTGGTTCAAAAATTGTTTTATTGCGGTTCAAAAATAATTTTATCGTGAAACAAAAATAATGACATCCGTAGTGCGCTTATGGTTCATTAAGGGTGTCGTAGTCTTTTTATTACCAAAAATGACTTTTTTCAGTTAAAAAAAGAGTACTTTAAAGATTAGAAATTTTAAAAAGTTGACCGACCCACAATTTCTCCAAAATTGTTCATTAATTATCCATCTAATAATCTTTTTCAAACACAACTCTTTGTCTTTCCGACATCGGATGATTTTATCAAGGGTTAAGTATACCATTATTCTTTAAATTTTGGTCATATTCATCATCAATCTCCCAACTTAAAAAAATTTTATTACTGACCAAAATAAATCATACCCATCATCAGTCCCCCAACATGAGAAGCTCTTACCACTCAATTCATGAACTCATGTGTGAAATATGTCTGAAAAATTGCCGATCGTTTGAATCTACGAAGGAGCATCTCATAGACTACAATTTGGTTAATAAAAACCATTGCTATTATGACCCACTTATTGTTGGCTTTAAATGCATATACTAAGAATCATTTATTCGGGGCCACTTTAAAGACCGCGGATGTGATATTTGCACTGTTTTTCTTAATCATTGTAATTCGTTTGAACAAAAAGTGTGGGGAATTAGTAAATCTCGATGGATATTTTTTGATTTATGATGCACACATCGAAATTGTAATGTAGCGCCCCCCTAAGTCAAGATATATTTTTTCGTTTGCGCTAAATTTTTTTTCTTTATTGGTTAAAAATAAAATTATGTCATTTAAAGATTGGAAATTGATAGGAGGGGATTGACCCTTTATCATCCTAACTTTTGGGTAAATTCGGTTGATCTTTTTTTTTTTTTTTTTTAAATTTGTAATCGCTACAGTCTATTATGTTTTTTTAAAACAAAAAAAAGCACTTTTGAGGGTGAAAAGCCTGTGATACCCTTAATGAACCGAAATCGCATTGCGGATCACTTAATCATAGCTGTGAAAGGAGCTGATCTGGATATTTTAGAAACAATTTTTTGAAAATTGGAATATAGCGATTGGAAAAAAAAAAAGGAAATGGAGCGATTAACTATTTGAAAAAAAGGTATCGGTCGACAATTTAGTTTTTTGATTCAATTAAAGGTAACGTGTTTTTGGTTCATTAAAATTATCGCAAAAGTGTTTTTTTTCGGTTTAAAAAATATGATGGATGGTAGTGGTACTCAATTATCATCCTTAAGACGGTCTCAAAAAAAAACTTACTATATATTTATTCTATATAGTTAATTACTCTTTTGACCTTCGTAGAATTTGCGGATCATTAATTTGATATTTGTATTGATTTCTTTAATATTTCTTCTTATCGTTTTCTTTTTAATTTTTATGCTCTAACCTTTTTTGAATAATTAGTAAACAAAAAAAGAAATAAAAATGTTTAACCTCTCCCCGGAACAATCTTGATCTCATCGGTTGCCGGGACGGTAGATCTATTCTAGGATTTTATGTACATGTGAAATTGCCGGACACCATCTTTTCTACATCCAACCTACAAATATTTCTTCAAAAACAGGAAGATATAAATTCTTATCTCGCAGATAATAATTACCAAGATCCAAGACGGCGTTCTTGAAAGTGCTCTTCGTTTTCTTTTTCTTTATTATTATTATTTTCTTGGAGAGGGGGGAGGGGGTTGGGAAACAAGTACTGCGACATCAGCAGCAGTCAGCCCCACACACACACAACTTCTTGGTGTTTTATTAGTTTTGTAGCTAAATATAGAGGTCCATTCAATCAAATTTGTATTATAGCTTCTTGCCTATTCTATATAAAGCTACTTATCAGTGGTCCGATTCATTCAAATTGTGATTTGTGACGATAGATTAACACCCACACAACACATACACAGAGGAGAGGCCGTGATGGAGGAGTCACTTCTTGTAGGTGAGAACAACGAGAGTAAAAGCGCCAGGCTTGCCGGGAAATTAGCATCTGGGTTGCTGGTGGCGGAGGTTAAGAAGGTTTGTTACATAGCTTTGCCCATGGTGGTGGTGAGTGTCTCACAGAACCTCTTGAGGGTTGCTTCCATGTCCATGGTGGGTCATCTCGGGGAACTCGAACTCGCTGGCGCCGCTATAGCCACTTCGCTCACTAATGTTACCGGCTTCAGCCTTCTTGTAATGTCTTCTCTCCCTTCTTTTCTATGCACTCACAACCCATGGTTGCTCGGAGACTCTTTCCACTTTAAGTTTTCATTTTATCATTTCAATTGATGGCCCTCACTATCACATCGGGCATTTTGCATTTTAAGAAATCATACAACATCTTAACATTTGTAATAAGTTCAATTCATTTTTCTTTATCTGGGTGTCAAGTTAAATCCAACACGTTTGTTTAGAACGGCGGGAGTATAACATAATAAAAAAGAAAGCTTGATTGAAAACTTTTAAGGAAGCAGTTAATTAACCCTTGAGTTACTATTTCTAACCTTGCATCCAGATTGGAATGGCTAGTGCATTAGACACTCTATGTGGACAAGCTTATGGGGCAGGTCAATTCCAAAAACTTGGGCCTTATACTTACGCTGGCATTATATCTCTCCTCCTGCTTTGCCTACCCGTATCTCTTCTGTGGATCTTCATGGATAAACTACTAATACTGATAGGTCAAGACCCTTCAATTTCAGCCGAAGCTCGCAAATTCTCTGTTTGGCTCATTCCTTCCCTATTTCCCTATGCAATTCTTCAGTTGCTAAGTCGCTACCTGCAATCTCAGAGTTTGATCCTTCCAATGTTATGGAGCTCAATTGTTACTCTACTGTTCCATATACCGGTTTGTTGGCTTATGGTTTTCACATTCGAATTAGGGATTGCTGGAGCTGCTTTATCCATTTGTATATCATATACATTGAATGCCATCTTGCTTGGGCTTTATGTTTACTATTCTTCAGCTTGCGAAAAGACCCGTCTCTATTTCACATATGATGTTTTTCCAAGTATGCGGGAGTTTTTCCGCTTTGGCATCCCTTCTACTTGCATGATTTGGTAATCTTACCATTTTCATCCTTTCATAGACATGTTGGTTTCTAATATTGAAATTTATCTATTCTAGAATTCTTTAACCTCTAATATTATTTTATGAAACTCACAATGATTGTAGCCTGGAATGGTGGACCTATGAGATAGTTATATTGCTCGCTGGACTTTTGCCAAATCCTCAACTTCAGACTTCAGTGCTTTCCATATGGTATGTTTGTTTACACTAGTCCTTCTATGATGTGGGATTGGGAGTATATCAGTTATTACTAATTTCATCTCATTTACAACTATCTTTCCCTCCAGTCTATCAATCAGCTCGTTACACTACTTGGTATCGTTTTCTTTTGGGGCTGCAGCAAGGTCCGTTCTAAAACTATAGTATCATATGTTTGGAGAACATGCATGTTTGTTTAATCTCTGTAACTAGATTAATGTAATATTTTTTGCCAATTTGTAGCACCCGGGTTTCAAACGAATTAGGTGCAGGAAATGCAGAGGCTGCTCAAATGGCTGTATGGGTTGTAACAGCTCTTGGAGTAGTGGAAGTGATTATAGCTGACGCAATTCTCTTCTCATGTCGTTCTGTTGTTGGATATGCATTTGGTAACGAGAAGGATGTTTTGGATTATGTCAAAGTAATGGCCCCCTTTCTTTGTGTCTCCGTCATGGTGGACAGTATAGGAGGAATACTTTGTGGTTAATACCTTGACACTTTCTTTATCTTTTTTTCATTCACGCAGTGGATCAAGCAAACACCAAAAATTCACTTTTTTTTCTCTCTATGCATTAGGAGTTGCTAGAGGAAGTGGTTGGCAGCATATCGGGGCCTATGTTAATCTTGGGTCTTATTATCTAGCCGGAATTCCGGTGGCTCTACTATTGGGTTTTGTTCTGCCTTTCAATGGCAGGGGTCTATGGGTTGGATTGATTGTGGGATCACTGGTGCAGGCTATTCTGCTTGCACTCATAACTTGCTTCACCGATTGGGACAAGCAGGTTCCAAATCCATCCTACAACTTCATCCATATCTTTACAAATGATTTTCCAAGTATCTTTTGGAAACTGAAATTTTTTTAGCTAATTAAGCCAAAACTAGCTGACAACTTGGTAATTTGTGGGATTCCAGGCAACAAAGGCAAGGGAGCGGGCTTGTAAGAGCAGAAATTCTGACGACTAGTGTTTGTTAAGCTGAATGTGCAACAGAGGACAACTACTATCCCTCATATCATGGAAAAAACATAACTGACACCTGAAGGCGGCGATTGCCCCGGATATTTACAATACGTCTTAGGATCTTGTTGACACCTGAATGTCGTAAATTTAGCAAGATTGATGCAGGTTCTGTTTCTTTGATAATTTCTACAATGTTTCAAGTATTCGAATAGCAGTCGCAACCCCTATTATTTTTGTGATGGACTGCTCATTTTATACATTAGCATAAAGAAAGTGGACAATTTCCCAACTCTTTTTTTTGTTGTTGTGGGGGTGCGGAGGGGGATCAAAGGATGATATAATGACAGCAAATATACAGCAAACCCTCACCTGACACCCTAAACCCAGGAACAGATTCAAGAAAGGTATCTACTCCCTCCATTTAAAGTTGAACATCTTTTTTTTTCTTCTGTAAATTACTAAATTCACCTTTGTCATCTATCTATCATATCCCATTATGCAATTGTAATAATTTAGAGAAGGCAATAAGAGTATTCTTGTCTATGTACCACTAAACTGGCTTAAAAACCAACTTCCTTAATGTTTGCAAAAAACTAAAAAGGGACACTCATTTTTTCCTTAATGTTTTGCAAAAAACTAAAAAGGGACACTCATTTTGGAGCAAAGGGCATAGTGAATCCCAAGAAAACGTTAAGCCAGACGTACTCAACACAGCACAAGAAGAATAAGACTCCCTACTGCAAACTTGATCCAAGCCCCTGATGAATGAATTGTACCACGACAAGTAGCTTAAGAAGCTGAACAAACCTGAGGGATAGAAAACGAAGAATCATGAATAATACCATTTGTAGTGGTTACAAAGAGTTAAAGAAGCTGAACAAACCAAAAGGATAGAGGAAGTAATATAATCTATGAATCCGAGTGTTCAAAAAGAGTTGGAAATAATCCAGATTTCCTAAAAGAAGATGCAAAATTAACAGGAGATAGCTAAATTGAAGCTAAATATGTAGCATGAGCACAGACCCAAGTCCAATTCATTTTAATATTCTATATTTACACATATATTTATATGTGCGTGATGTCACGGACTTGAATTCTTCAACCTTCCGTGCGGCACTTAGCGCTCACAATCCAGTTGATCTTGCTCTAAGTAAGCTTGAAAGTCTCAAATGAGACTAGACAATGAGAAAGAGCTTTGAGAAAGGGAACTTGTATTGCTTTATGAGAACTTTACAAGAGTTACTTTGGATGTCTTGGCCAAATGAGGCCTCACCCTTTATTTAGGCATCCACTTCATCAATGGATGGCTAGGATTTAATTACATCAATGGTTATGATTAAGTATCTAGAATCATCCTAAGAAATATCTAGGATATATTTACAAGATATTTCTCCAAGGTTCTAATTCTAGGAAGTAGTAGAAACTTCTAGAATTACCTAGCATTCCCTTTAATCACTTGAAGGTTCTAGAACTTTCTAGGACTTTCTAGTGTTCCCTTTAAGGATCATGAAGCCTCCGGAACTTTCTAGAATTGTCTAGCGTCCTCTTGATATTTCTTGAGGCCTCTAGAACATTCTAGATTTTTCTAATGTCATTTGACACATCTTGAAGCTTCCGGGATATACTAGAGAGAGATTTAAACACTTGGTTGGCGGGATGTGACATTCTCCCCCACTTAAGCTCGCGACGCCCTCGTCGCGCCTTCTTCCTTGTATTTTTGGATATGATCAGCAAATTGCCATAGTAAGTCTTCGGACTCTCAGCTTGTTTCACTATCCGGTAAATTCTTTCATTTTACTAAGTGTTCCTTATAGCAGGGTACCCCGCGTCTCCTGATTGTTTGGTCCGATAGGATTTCTTCAACTTCCTTGTCGAACGAAGTGACAACGGCTGTTGGTGCCCACTTGGATATTCCTCGGTTAGGGTCTTCCATGTCTTGATGGTAGGGCTTGAGGAAACTCACATAGAAGACCGAATGAATCTTCAATTTGGGCGGCAGTTGAAGTCGATAAGAAACTTTGCCAACCCGAGCTAGAATTGGGAAGGGACCCTCGTATCGCCATATAAACACCTTATAGACTTTCCTTAAGGTTTTGAATTATTGTGGCAGGAGCTTTACCATGACTTGGTCTCCTTCCTTGAACTCTACCATTCTTCGTTTTTTGTCGGCCCACTTTTTCATCTTCTTATCCACCTTGTCAAGAGATGCTTGTGCCAAGTCGGTTTGGTCATGCCATGCTTTCTCCGTTTTGTAGGCTGCCGAGCTCTTTCCATCGTAAGAAGGTGCTAAAGCATTGGGCGTTAAAGGTTGTCGCCCGGTGACAATCTCGAAAGGGCTCCGTCCCGAACATTCTAGATTTTTCTAGTGTCATTTGACACATCTTGAAGCTTCTAGGATGTACTAGAGAGTGATTTGCACTCTCTCACACACACACACTTACCTACATATACATATATCATTTCTTCTGCTTTATAAGTCAATTCGTACTATATATCAACCAAAACACATCCTTGAGCACCACAATTTTGCAACAGACACCAAGGAAATAGACAATTTTTTGTTTGTGGAGGTGCAGAAAAACACCACTAGACGATTAATCCAAAGTCTGCCGGGGGAGTAAAAGCTACGTAAGAACTAGTTAATGAAGCGCAGCTCTAAAATCCATCATTAGATAAATCTGCTTTTGCTCAATCTATACATGTATAAAAGGAGAGGTGCACAATTTGGAAAGTTCCCGCCAAAATAAAATTTCCAATTTGGAAACACTACACTTCAATTAATGTGGTTGATTGGATAAGTAAATCTAGAAACCTTTTGAATTCTTCCTTAATATTGGGATACTAACTTTTGAACTCTTGAAATTTATCTTCAATCAATTAGACACAATATTGAATTGTGAATAAATATAATATTGAAAAAATTACAAGAACTAACTACCAAATTAATAAATTTATTTTGTCATTTACAGTTACATTCAATAATATGAAGGAGTGTTTTTTTAATGACTAAATTATACAGCAGAATATCAAATTAATAATAGCAATATAAAAACAATTACAATAATTATACATCAAGTTAATTAATTAATTCGATTGTACATGGACGCATTGGGAGATGCAATCAGTATGGTTATTCAAATATAGCAGTTTATAATATTGAAACCACTATAAATTTGTTGCAAAGAAAATGTTGTTCATTAGCAAGATCAATAGACGAACAAAGAATATCCAACTACAAAACGGAACCCTTATAAGAATGACTAAGTATATCTGTCCGACCAACCAAGGTGGAATCAACATTGGAGTTGAGGCAGTTGATAGAGCACATTATTCAGAGATTAGTTTGACTTAACAAATGATTTTTTATTTTTTTATTTTTTTTTTGAGATAGAAGGAGTATAATTCTTTTCTAGAGTTATTATGACAATGTTACGGTGATTACCTTCAAAATAAAACCAAAGGTTTTTTGTTGGACCAATTTCTAATGATGAGTGTTCCATATAAATAAGTGATACTGATATTGATAGTAATCGTATACGTTCGACGACCAATGTTGTTTTTAAGTAAGTATTCCAAAAAATAAATATTTTTTATATAATGTAATTACTTATAATTAACTATTAAGTTACATTTTTTGACTTTATGTTTTAATAATTTTTTCAACTTTCATACAATGTTATCACTAAAATTTAATTTTTTGTATTATTATATATTTTATATATTGTGCATCACACGGGGGATTTTCTAACATAATCGTTAAAATTTAATTTTTTTATATTGTCGCTTTATCTAAACTTACTAATTCTAGGGCTTTCGAATTTCGTTATGTGACAGTGATAGTTGTGATAATCGTACATTTTCAATGAGAAATGTTATATATAAAGAAATATTTCAAAATTTATAATAACTTTTTTTAAAATTTATGTGATTTTCATCTTTAATTTTAATGTTTATTATTATTTTGTTTATTTTGTTCGTATTAACGTTTTTAAATATATATTACTCAACTTTAATTGAGTATATGAATTTAAATCTGTGTTCAAATCGTGCAACGCACTGGAGCATCACTAGTATCAACGTAAAATCACATGGTGACTGCTTTCATAATGCGTAACATAACAAATCTGTGAAATGCATCACATAAGCTTTCTTTATTCGTACTATCATAATAGATTATAGGTTAGCCTGTCAATACAAGAATGAGATTCTTTAGAAACTTCATCTTGGTCGTTTCGGTCCAAGGGGAAATGAAACTCGTTAAGGAGTAGTTTGTTGCAAGTCTGTCCTCTGTTCTTGGGACTGGTTAGGAGTTGGATCGGGACCCTGTTCATCCTCCTCTTTTCCTTCCACTGCTTGGCTACTTCGCTTCTTTGGGATTGCGAGTTGATAATTTGGGTTGATCAATGTATCCTGCTCTCGAGGAAGTGAAATCCCTGGCCCTGCTATCGACTTTGGCAAAGGTATTTTGTTCCTGTTCTTAGCCAGCTCCAATAGGACCTGATGAATGGCCGACATGGATCATTCATATCAAAATCAACGAAAATACACAATACTTAGAACACATATATCAACACACAAGTCTCACACACATGGATCGTCACCCCTTTGTGACAGAGTTAGTAACACATATCATGTGGAGCAAAAAGAAACTAATAGACATTTCAATGAGTGTCCCTTTGTATTATGAAGTTGAAAAATTCACCTTTCCTATCCATCTATCATGTCTCAAATCAATTTGCAATAATATGTTGTGAAGATTCAACACAACTCCTGATTAAATGTCCCTCAATTCTTATGAGTAGTTGTATAAAATAAAAATGGAAAATCATTCGATCATATCAATTGAGAAAACGAAATTGCAAACAATTAAAATACACTAAGGGTAAGGATGCAACTACAATGGAATTACAACATGAGTCAAATCACTGAGGAAAATTGAACACAGATACGACAAAATTTTGAGAGAGAGTAGTCATATTATTATTACCTCTCGAGGAGGGGGTTGACTGAAGGTGAAATTGACTTTAGACTGAATAACAAGCTTGACATCATCGGAGTCGATGGAATTCTTCGCAGCATGCTCCAAATAAACATGTGCATCTGTCAACACATCGACAACATAGCGGTAACAGAGCTCGAGGAATTGGTGTACAACTCAAGGTTCATAGTCCTCCACCACCATTGATTTTAGCAACGTTTTCACAATCTTCGCATCCCTTGGCAATTCCTCTTCATCATCCGCCATTTTCGTAGGAATTTGTGCCCTAGATATCAATTTCCTTTTAGATGTTGCTTGATGAAACAAAACTGGATTCCCTCAAACAAATCAAAAAATACAACTAGGCCGGGCAGTGGGTTGGGTTGGGGCGTAGGTCAGAACCCAACCCGAATGCTAACCGTGTCAGATGGGTCGGGTAAACCCGTTTATTTATTTTTAAAAAAAATTGCCCAAAAAAACTAACTTGCCCAGGACAATGGGTTAACAGAATGGGTATCTCTTTTTTGCTAATAACCACCCCTTAAACAACCGCACATCATCCATAAAAATTTAAAACAGAACAAAAATCCAGATTTCAGCCAAATGCCAATTGGAACTTTACAAACAATCATATTTCTTGATTAATCAAGTCTTAAATTGAAATGCACACAGCCACACGTAGGCATTTTCGAATTTGTTGAACAGACAAATATGTTCAACACAAACACATATCAAGTGCAAACAGAATTCCAGTACAACCAGGGTGTGTTTCATACGGATTTGAAATTAAACCCATTTGTGTATTAAAAAAAAGAAGATTAAAAGAATATGAGATTAGCTAATTAAGGAAAATTTTAACATAAAGATAATGTCAGGAAACACCAAGATATCATATTATCAACAACAATTAAGTAAACTATGAACATAAACACCCTACAAAAAAAGGGCTTCAAATCGTCTATCACACTCTCTATCACATTCCCTGTCCCATTGAATCTCGGCCGTACACATTCCTTATTATTTTAGTTAGTCTTCTTTTTATAAAGTAACATATGGGGCTGAGATTCAACTGGATAAAGGATGTGACAGAGAGGGAGATAGATGATTTAAAGCCCAAAAGTGCAATCGGCAAGCACAGGGAGAAATCTTAGGCTATTTGATAGCGGACAATCATAATTTAATGCTTATGAAGATGAATGAGAGTGAATCAAAGGGTAAATTACGGAAATTACCACCAATCGCGTAGAATCTAACTACAATTGAGTGAAAAAAATGTCTACGCCTGCTTTGGGTTTGTTGATGCTTGATATTTGTTCGAACTTGTGCTTGTGCAAGGGAGTTTCATAATGGAACTTGGTATATCTAGGAGTGAAATTGCCGCAATGGAGAGAGAAACCTGGGTGTGGCCGAATAAGAGAGCTTGCTCGTTGGGGATGGGGATGGCAAAGGAGATGGCGATGGAGGATGAAAGTTGGAGTTGGGGGGAGCGTTGATGGAGATCGGAGAGAAAGCGAGACTGAATGAAGAGCATGTCTGAGTTGGGAACTTAGATCATGACCAAAAAGCACTTCAAACCTTCAAATTTGAAGTGTCTCCATTATTCATAACTCCAACAAATCCTTCATCTTTCCTTTAAATTTGACGTGTTCCTCCTAGTTCTTCAAATTTGGAGTGTGATTATTCACAAATTCATCTTCCCTCTCCTTTTTTTTTTGTTTAATTAAGTAGTTATTTTATATTTTATGTTTTTATTATTATTGTTAGTTTAGTTGTTTAGTTTAAATATTACTTTGATGTTTTTGGTTTAAATAGCACAAAAAATAATTCAATTATTTTCATTTTTAGTGTAAGTTATTAGATATATATTATATTAAAATTATTTATAATAAAGTTTATAAATATTAGACATTAATAAAAGAACGAAAATTACATTACATATGTCTATTTAGTTGTTTATTTCAATTATTTTAATGTTTGTATTTTAGTCTCAATTACATTCATGTATTTAATTAATATTTTTAATGCATGATATTTAATTTAATTTAATATTAAATCAATAAATAATATATTTGTTTTACTAAAATACATTAATACAAATTAAATGAAATACAACATATACTTGGAATACAAATTAAATGAAATAATGAAGAATATACTTAGAATATTCCTTTTAAAGTAAACTTTGAAGTAGAACTGTTGGAGATGGTAGAAGAAATTTGGTGTAGAAATTGCACCAGTTTAAAGATTTGATGCAGTTTTAACTTCAAACTGTTGGTGATTGTCAGAGCATCCACATTGGTGAATCCTTCCCATATTCTAATTTAGGAAGGGGAATTCCATTTCCAACCAATGTGGATAATTCTTCCACAAGAATTGTTGCTCAAAATTCATGATTAATAATTGGAGAAGGGAGGAGAGAGAGATACTCACATGGGAGGGGGTTAAGGGCACACCGCATGGCTAGGTGTAGCGCATGGCTCACACGCCCGTGTGAGGGGCTTGGAAGGGACTGTTCGGTGGGCTAGTGATGTCTGTCACTACCTTTTTCTTTTCTTTTCTTTTTTTTTTTTTAATTTTTGGCATTGTGTCCGGTGGGTATTTTTTGGTATAAAAATAAAAAGTAGTGTAAATAAAGTGAATGATGTGGTAGTGAGATCCATGTAAGAATAGAGGAAGAATTAAAATCATTGTGAAAAATAATTTTTAAGAGTGAGAAAATTTTAAAATGTATATGTGGCAATGGGATCTAGCTAAGAATTTGGGGAAAAATTGCACCAATGTGGATACTCTTAGGGTGCTAGGTAGGGGTGTGCAGTATTTTTTCGGAACCGGATCGAACCAATAGAACCGGACCAAACCAATCAAAACTGGACCAGACCAATAATTTGGTTTGGTCCTGGATTTGAATTTTCATAAAACCAGACATTTGGGTTGGTCCCGGTTCTCGAACTAAAAAAACACGGAACCGGATCGAACCGACCCAATATGTTATTTATTATTATATATATATATATATATATATATATATATATATATATATATATATATATATATATATATATATATATATATTGTATTATTATATAAGTATATATATTGTATATATTAATTCCTAATACTTTCTTTGTTCTACTTTTTAGTTGTTACTCTTTTATTATTTTGTTTTCACCGATTTGTTATGATATGAGTTTATGAGTTCAACATTTTTAATTATTGAATGTATTTTTATCGAATATTTTTTAATTTTTTTATGAAGTTTCAGTCTTAAAAATTTTATTATGTATTTGTATTAAACAGTTAAAAAGTAAAAAAATCATAGTATTGGTCCGGTCCTGGTTCTCATATATCTTTGATTGGTTCTGAATCGGACCAATGTTTTGGTTCTTATACATATTGGATTGGTTCCGGTTCTAAATTTTTTGAGAACCAGACTATTGGTCTGGTCCCGATTTTCTCTTTTTTTTTTCCAAAAAACTGGACCGAACCGGACCAAGCTCACCCCTAGTGCTAGGGTTCAGTTAGCGGGTTTAACCCGTAAAATTTATGGGGTTAAGATGGGTAACCCATTAAAACTCATTTTATAATTGGGTTGGGTTGAATTAGATTAGGTGGATTTATGAGTATTGGGTTCAAATTCCCAAGCCAAGCCGCCAAGGTACAACGATCAGAGTAGAACTGAATACCTATAGGGAAAATGTTCCGACTTTACCTTGTGGTTGACTGCGATACGAGTAGCGAAACCGGGAGGGAAAGTGGAAACAAGAGATGTAAGCGTCGGGATCTAATCCGACCTACAACTTTGCTTGATTAATAATTTGAAAATTTTTACTTAGTTTTCTAACATCTTTTCTTGTTTTAAGAATTACTTTGAGCTTCCTCCTTCTTTAGAAAGTCTCACTAGGATGCCTTCTCAGTTCTCTCCTACTCCATTTTACATAGTTGATTTTTTTTTTGGTACTAATAAACACACATAATTGATCACTTTATAGTTACCCACATTAGCGAAAACTCTTAAGTAAAAGTTGAGACAACTGCAATGCCCTCTCCCAGATGCATCTCTAAGAAACTCCTTCATGGTAGACATGGATTTTTCCACATTCTCGAAGGCTCTTCTATTTCTTTCTCACCAAACAATCCACACTACTAGAAAAATGACCTTTAGTGACGGAATTTTCCGTCACTAAAGGCAAAATTCCGTCTCTAATGGCTCCCCAGCGACGAAATTTTTCCGTCGGTGGCCCGTCGCTGATGTCCGACTGACCGATTTCTGTCGCTAAAGGTTGATTTTCAGCGACGGAATTTTCCATCGCTAAAGGTTTTTTAAAATTAATTAAAATTGAATTTCAGCGACGGAATTTTCCGTCGCTAAAGGCTTTTTAAAATTAATTAAAATTGAATTTCAGCGACGGAAATAATGTAAAAAAAATTAAAAAAAAACCCAAAAATACTATTATTATAAATTTTTGTACCTGATAATATAACAATTAATACAAAACTAAAGATACAAAATAAACAATGATATAAAACCAATTTAAAAACATCAAACTATAAATATTATTACAACAATCCATGTAAATTATATATAACAATTAATACCAAAAACTTGTTTCTAGAGTTAACCTGTAAATTTAAACTTGTATCAATCCATGTAAACCATATCTAATAATAAAACCTAAAAATAAAATTAAAAAAACCCTACGACATGAGGATCAAGAAAAACTTCATCTTCACGGCAATCAGCTAGAAAACCTGTCCAAGTAAAATTACTATTTTGAATAAAAATCAACAAGAAAAAGTAAGTTATTGTTTTCATATGATCAAACAAGAAGCTTTAGAAGCTTACCATAGGAATACATTTATCTCATAATCATCATTTCTTTGCTTTTTTTGCTGGATGAACTTAAACATGTACAAGTTATCCAAAATCAATTAGTTAATAATAATAACAAAAAGGGTCCAACCCTATTTCCCCCACCCCCAATATGAGTATTAAACCAGAGGAATGGAAAGAGAAGAAATGGAATGAATGTTGCTTGAAAGTAAGCACGTTTGGTTTCAAAGTCCCCCAACGTACATACATTTATGTTGTTTGGTTTCAAAGTCAATTAAACTACAACCATGTATTTCATAGCATCAACATGGCTACTTTGAGAACCCAAACCCTACTTGTGTAACATGCCTTCTATACTTGATTAATATGTTCATTATGTGCCTCAACATGTTTTAGAGTCCATATTGTACATACCATGCTCGCATTAGGTCAACCATGATCGTAGTTGCTTGTATGCCTTCTATACGTTGCATGCTTTGTTATAACTGTTGCGTGTATCATCTTAGTACTTAACTAGGTCCTACTAGAGCCTTAGTACATTTATAACATGCTTAACGTATGTCTTAACATGTTAGATACTTCATTGGTTCATGTCATACTTACATTAGAGTTGTTACGTTCATAGTCGCTTGAATACCTTTTATGCATTGCATACCTTGCCGTTTGTGCTTTGAGTGTTCGCCTTAACATGTTAGCGCTTAACCAAGACATGTTGGGGTTCTATTACCTTTCATATATGACTTAGAACGCTCATCTTGATCATAGTAAGCTTGTTTGGAAGTTTATAAACTTTCTTGCTTTGTTTTGGCCTTAGCGATTTCCTCGTTCGTTGCTTGTATTTCGTCGTGCGAAGTGTTCATTGAGTTCTCGGCCTTGTATTCAGGTCATAACCATGTTTAAACAAGCCTTTTCCATGCCCAAGTTATCCTAGTTTGATTGACGTTTGATTCGTGTTTGATTCGTTAACCATTCGTCGCATGATTCGAGCCCTGTTCTACCTTGTTCCGGATGTTGTTCGGGTGTGTTTCCGACTTGTTTTGAGTTGGGTTAGACCTTAGAATGGTTGCCCATGAGTTTGGGACCATTTAGGACATGTTTAGACCAAGTTCAAGGGCTGGACCATGCGCTCGCATCGAATTCTGATCACCAGCTCGCGGGACAGTGCTGAGAGCATTGCAAAATGGACCTAAGCTGGAAATAGGTCCAGGCGCCCGCCTGGCCACATGTGATGCGGCCGCCTCAAGTGCTGGTGTCACCTACGGAATTTTTCTCTTGCAATCTGATTTGTGACCAATTAGACCCTTAACCCCCCATCCTAATTGACCCTAAACCTCCCTATTAGACCCTAATTAAGTGGGATTAGCACTAACCTCAATCACCCTCCACTTGACAAGTGGATTTGCAAGCCCTCTCCTTGTGACATGTGGACTTCCACCCACAAATTGCATGCCATATAAAATCCTCCCACTTTGTGATCAACATTAATCCCTCCATTTCAGATCATTCCTTCTCTCTCTTCCCCAAGCTCTTGTGTGTGTTGGTGAGGGGAGATTAGGGTGTGTTTCTCCCATAACTTGAGCTCCCGACCTCCGATTGCCAAACCGAGACCACCGAAGTGAAGCTATCGACGAGGAGCACGATTCCATCCGAATAGTTTGTGCTCATCCCATCTTTTTCTTTGGTGTAAGGTAAGCTATTGATTCCCCTTAGGTTGTATGCTAGAATTGCCATGTCCCCCTCTTCTTATGATTCCTATGCTCCTACCATGTCCAAGCCATGTTTGATGATGATTTGATCTTATGAGATTTTTGAATGACATGTTCATCTTGTTAATTTAGTCCTATGCCTAGAATTAAATATGTTCTATGCCTCCTTAGGAACAACTATTGTTCTTGGACTAATGAATTTTGACAACTCTTAGAGATTGTGAATTCTAGGGTTTCATAAGCTATGAATTGTTCATCTTGTTAATTTAGTCCTATGCCTAGAATTAAATGTGTTCTATGCCTCCTTAAGAACAACTATTGTTCTTGGACTAATGACTTTTGATAACTCTTAGAGATTGTGATTTTAGGATCCCATAAACTATGAATTGTTCATCCTATTGACTTGGTCCTATGCTTAGAATTAAAAGTGTTCTATGCCTCCTTAGAAATAATTATTGTTCTTGGACCATTGACATTTAATAACTTTTAGAAATAATGATTCTAAGGTTCCATGAATTATGAATTAATGATAATTCTTGACTATGGTTGTTAAGTGGATTAATGGCCTAGTCTATCCTATACGAGAACTTAGAAAAGGGTTTAGGATGCATTTAGCATTTAAACTCTATCGGATGAATTTTTAGAGACGACTCAACGGAGTCAAATTTAGTGAGCCATTGAACAATACCGGCTCAATGATCAATCCCTACGACGTTCTAAATGCGTTTCACTAAGAATATTAATTCTAGACTCTTGAATTGGATTGATTACCATGCTTGATTTAAATGTCATATAATAGAATGCCTATTTGACATGTTGAGTTCGCTCTTGTCGAATTCAATCCTACTTGATCATTGATGAGAATAATTACTTGTCATGAACGAGATCGCTCTTGTCGACCTCGTTCTCTACTGATAATTTGTTAAGTAAACATTACTTGGCATTTGCATGAGTCCAGCTGGCATACCCGTCTTTGTTCACACACGCCTCCACTTGTGGCCACGGTGGGAAGTAGCCCCTTCTTGTAACCATTAGAGCATCATTGGTGTGTCTATCCGGGCATCTCCTCGGAAGGTCGATGTACTACACACATCCGACACCTCACATTCCAGATAACGCTTGTATGCAGGAACTACGTAGCGGCCCGGCTCTCCATATATCCTTATCCTATGTGATTTAATTACAAGCACCTATGTGAAACAATGTGCATCTTGGATATATGATCTATATGCTTATGTGACGATATCTTGCCTTGTATGTTGCATATTGCCATGACATGCATGATTGATAGCTTACAAGTCTTTATGACTTACCCTTTCCCCCTTTACTACTTTAGATCTTATCAAAACAGGTCCTTCCCGTTGAGGCTTGCGGTGTTCGTGCCTTGTTCCTCTTTTGGTCCGACGTTGCAGTTGAAGAGGTGGTTTAGATGTCCTCTTCCTTCCTTTTATATTTTGCAAGGACGATGGGTTAAAGCAAGTCAATTAGACTATGCTTGGTAATTTGTATAGGACTTGAACTTGTTACTTTTATTAGCTACTTGTAGTTTAACTTGTAGTACTTGTAACCCCTTTAATGCCGGCATTGTGTAAGCCGAGCTTGGTTATCTTGTTAATAGTTCACTACGTATAAGTCTTCCGCTGAGCATCCTATTAGCTCTTATTTAATTCTTGTCCATAAACTGTTAGCTTGGGTTCCGGCATGTAGTGTCGCCGATGACATGGTTTAATTGCTTAACTGTTATATCAGGTTTGAAAAGTTTTAAAAATACCGGCCTTTTGGTGCCGAGGCGTGCTACGTCTCTAATGTTGCGTCACGTCGTTTTCTTTAATTGAGTCCTTGCATGTTAATTGTTTACTTGTTTTCCCCTATTTGGGCGGTCCGACCCTCGGTTCCACCTCGGGCCAGGGTCGGGTCGCCACAGCTACCTAGCTAACAAGCGTACATAAATCGATGTTTAAACATTAATACATTAAATTTACACTAACACCCCCTTTGTTTCTTACCATTTACACTAACACCCCCATAAACGTACATACAGTTATCTTTTTTGGTTTCAAAGTCAACTAAACTACAACCATGAATTTCATAGCATCAACATGGCTACCCAGCTAACAAACGTACATAAATTGATGTTTAAACATTAATACACTAAATTTACACTAACACCCGTTTATTTCTTACTATTTACACTAACACCCCCTAAACGTACAAACAATTATGTTGTTCGGTTTCAAAGTCAATTAAACTACAACCATGGATTTCATAGCATCAACATGGCTACCCATCTAACAAACGTACATAAATCGATGTTTAAACATTAATACACTAAATTTACACTAACATCCGTTTATTTCTTACTATTTACACTAACACCCCCTAAACGTACATACAGTTATGTTGTTCGGTTTCAAAGTCAATGAAACTACAACCATGGATTTCATAGCATCAACATGGCTACCCATCTAACAGACGTACATAAATCGATGTTTAAACTTTAATACACTAAATTTATAATAACACCCCTTTAATTCTTACCATTTACACTAACACCCCTTCAACGTACATACAATTATCTTTTTTGGTTTCAAAGTCAATTAAACTACAACCATGGATTTCATAGCATCAACATGGCTACCCAGCTAACAAACGTACATAAATCGATGTTTAAGCATTAATCGATGTTAAGTTAAGTTAAGTTAAGTTAAGTTTAAGTTTAAGTTAAGTTAAGTTAAGTTAAGTTAAGTTACGTTAAGTTAAGTAAAGTTAAGTTAAGTTACGTTAAGTTAAGTTAAGTTAAGTTAAGTTAAGTTTAAGTTAAGTTAAGTTAAGTTAGGTTAAGTTAAATTAAGTTAAGTTAAGTTAAGTTAAGTTAAGTTAAGTTACGTTAAGTTAAGTTAAGTTAAGTTAAGTTAAGTTACGTTAAGTTAAGTTATGTTAAGTTAAGTTAAGTTAAGTTAAGTTAAGTTTAAGTTAAGTTAAGTTAAGTTAAGTTAAGTTACGTTAAGTTAAGTTAAGTTAAGTTAAGTTAAGTTACATTACGTTTAAGCTAAGTTAAGTTATATTACGTTAAGCTAAGTTAAGTTACGTTTAAGTTAAGTTAAGTTAAGTCAAGTTAAGCTAAGTTAAGTTAAGTTAAGTTAAGTTAAGTTAAGTTAAGTTAAGTTATGTTAAGTTAAGTTAAGTTAAGTTAAGTTAAGTTACGTTACGTTTAAGTTAAGTTACGTTAAGTTAAGTTACCTTACGTTAAATTAAGTCAAATTAAGTTACGTTTAAGTTAAGTTAAGTTAAGTTAAGCTAAGCTAATTTAAGTTAAGTTAAGTTAAGCTAAGTTAAGTTATGTTAAGTTAAGTTACGTTACATTAAGTTACATTAAGTTATGTTACGTTACGTTACGTTAAGTTACGATACATTACATTACATTACATTACGTTAAGTTATGCTATGTTACGTTAAGTTAAGTTAAGTTACGTTACGTTAAGTTAATTTAAGTTAAGTTACGTTACGTTGCGTTAAGTTAGGTTAAGTTAAGTTGTAATGTGAATGTTTTAATTTTTGTAATTATATTGATGCTAATCATTTTAATTATTGATATTATATTATTAAATTAACATTTCAAATATTATTTTAATTTAATTTCAATTTAAGTTAACGTTACGTTACGTTAAGTTACATTAAGTTAAGTTGTAATATTGTGAATATTTTTATTTTTGTAATTATATTGATGCTAATCATTTTAATTATTAATATTATATTGTTAAATTAACATTTCAAATATTATTTTAATTTAATTTCAATTTAAGTTAATATTACGTTACGTTAAGTTAAGTTGTAATATTGTGAATATTTTAATTTTTGTAATTATATTGATGCTAATCATTTTAATTATTGATATTATATTATTAAATTAACATTTCAAATATTATTTTAATTTAATTTCAATTTAAGTTAACGTTACGTTAAGTTAAGTTAAGTTGTAATGTGAATGTTTTAATTTTTGTAATTATATTGATGCTAATCATTTTAATTTTTGATATTATATTATTAAATTAAAATTTCAAATATTATTTTAATTTAATTTCAAATATTATTGATATTTTATATTAATTAGAATTTAATTTTCAATTTATTTTCACGAATTTTCATTGAAATAAAATAATTTGAAATATTTAGCGACGAAAATTCGTCGCTGAAGGTCACTAGCGACGAATTTTCCGTTTGAATATTTCAAATTAGGTTTTTTCAGCGACGGAAAATTTCAATTTCAAAAGGTCCTTTAGCGACTAAAAATTCACACGAAAAATTTCGTCTCTGATGTTCAATTCCGTCCCTGATGCTTAATTCCGTCGCTGATTCCGTCGCTTAAAATTGATAAATTCCGTCACTGATGCTCAATTTCGTCGTTGATGATAAATTTCCGTCTCTAGGAATTCCGTCGCTGAAGGCACGGTTTCTAGTAGTGCCAACACACACTGAACACAGTAACCTCCCAGATGATTCATCTCTTGTAGAGTGTTAATCTTATCCCCCACCCTTTCATTCTTTAAAAAGACCAACCCGTCGGGCCACGACCGTATTTATTTCACGGATGTTTCAAAATTTTGATTTATGAACCATTATTTAATGAATATAAAAAAATTATTTTATAAATTTTGATAATCCAAACTCCAAAGAGCATATGTCAGACAGAAATATTAAATATTCCCTCCGTTCCACTCAAAATAATCAATGTTTGAAAAGTCCAATAATTAAGTGATATATAACTAGTATTATAGTTAGTCATAATTACATTAACACTTTAACATAATCAATTTGTTAATATCAAATGTGAACGGTAGAGTTAAAATGTTATCGAAATTGTAAAGATTTAATTAATTTTTTGGTCCTCGACTATACAAAAATAATTTATTTGGTCCCTATACAAAAAAATTAATTAGTTTGGTCCTACATGTTGACATTTACCATCAGATTCCCCCTCACCCTGTCAATGTTAAACTTCCCGTCAAATTATTTTTCAAAATGCCCAAAGTAACCTTACCTACATCAATACACAAATAAGGGTATTATTGTAATTTTTTAAATTAATTCTTCATCTTCATCATCTCACTGCCCAAATCAAAGAATACCCCGATGTCGATTTTGCCAAGCTTTCTCCTCCGCATTCTTCGCCCTCTCGCTCTCTCTCTCTCTCTCTCTCTCTCTCTCTCTCTCTATATATATATATATATATATATATATATATATATATATATATACGTATGTTTAGATCTAAAACCCCAACGTCGAATTCCAAACCCTAGGTCTTGGATTTGCAGATTTCCTAGAAATCCAACGAAATTAGATACATATATCTTACTTGAATTTGGGAAAAGAGGGTCGAATTCCAAACCATACGTCTCGGATTTGCAGGTATGAGGAAAGACTTGTGCACAACGCCGGAGTTGGGGCGTCGACTGAAGATGGTGATGATGACGAAGGGAGGGAGACTTGGTTAAAGGCGAAGAGGCGATTGGTGATGGCAAAACCGAAATGATGAATCTTTCTTTCTCAATATTTCTCATAATAAGGTGTTCACAAAGGTAATGAGTTTTATAATTCCTTAGATAAAGACGTAGATTTTTCTATTCTTTCTCCTTATTCTCAATACAGGCTTTCTTGTTCTACTGATTTCGATTTTCTGTGGTCTTCTTGGAGCTCACATATGAATAAGAAAGGCTATATACATGGTTGAAATCTCGATCTGTTGATGGTAGGAGAAAGATTACAAAAAGAAAGTCTTTAGTCCAAGTTTGAATGCTGCCTAACCTTATTAAGATCCTTAATACTTGCTATTTCGAACAGAAAGCTCTAGGAAATGTGCACAAGAAGAGTTCGCTATTTCTTGTTTCTGGTGTGAAATCAGTAGATTGAATACATGGTTTTCAGATTGCAATGTTAACGGTACATCAATCAGACGTAATGCACGAGTGAGAAGTAAGAGATTAGTATTCAAGGAGGAAAGTGTTGGCCTGATCGAACGAAGAGGTCAATCAGTGCCATCAAAAGGTTTTAAAAAAATCAAATTGAGTTCATGGGTTTACCTGGGTTTATGAGGCTCAATGTGTTTTACTCCGTTGCAGACTTAGCTAAGGGTACTTTAGGCATTTTGAAAATAATTTGATGTAAAGTTTAACGTTAATGGGGTGAGGGGGAATCTGATGGTAAACGTCAACATGTAGGACCAAATTAATTATTTTTTTAGTATAGGGACCAAATAAATGATTTTTCTAAAGACGAGGGACCAAAAAATTAATTAAATCAATTATAAACATAATTTTTAAAAGTAAACTTTTTAATTGAAAATCCAAAATAGTATATTGCATGTTAAGTGTTAACAAAGCATAAGAGATGAGCATCAAAACAAGGAATACAAAAGAGAAAAGAACTTGAGATATATGCAAATTTAGAAAACAATTATTTCCTCTGTTCCAGACGAATAACATATTATACTATTTTGGGATGTTTCACTTTAAGAATACACTTTAAATAATTATGCTTATAATTTTGGAAAAAATACCAAAAAGTCTCACTAAAAAATTCTCATATCCAAAAAGTCTCAAAAATAATTTTTCTATCTAAAAATTCCCAAAGTTAAACTCTTAATACCAAAAAGTACAAAATTTAACATTTATACTAACATCATTAGAGTATGAGGTTTTATTTGAAAAGAAACTTATTTTTAACTTCAATGATTTTAATGATTCAATATTTTAGATAAAATAATAATAATAATATTAATAATAAAAAAATAACAAGTACAAAAACAAATAAGTTACTATTAATAATAATAAAAAATTGCTATTATATGATTATTGTTATTAATAATAATACTATTAATAATAATAATACTATTAATAATAATAATAATAATAACAATAATAATAATAATAATACTAATAATAATAATAATAATAATAATAATAATAATAATAATAATAATATAATAATAATAATAAAATAATAAAATAATAATAATAATAATAATAATAATAATAATAATAATAATAATAAATAATAATAATAATAATAATAATAATAATAATAATAATAAAATAATAATAATAATAAAGTTACTACTACTAATATTCCTACCATAGTCTTATAAAAGTGTACAGGTTAACTTCTTGAATTTTAGTATGAAAAGATTACCTTTAGATTATATGGATTGTATAATTATTTTGGGATCATTGGGAAATGAATTTTTTATATAGACTTTTGGTATTTAATACTAATAATGTTAATGCAGATAATATTATTACTATTATAATAATAGTATTATTGTTATAATAATAATAGTAATAATAATTTTAAAATGCAATACAATTCTTATTATAACCATTGTCATAAATGAAAAGAAACAATAATTTTTTTTCCAAATGAAAACTTTTAACATAACGACGTTTGTAGACAAATTAAGTTTTGGACTTTTTGGTATGAAATTAATAATTTTGGGACTTTGTGGATGCATCATATATGAATTATTTTTGAGACTTTTTGGATATGAGAATGTTTTAGTGAGATTTTTTGGTATTTTTTCCTATAATTTTTATAAAATTTCATGTTTATCTTTCACGCGTGTACGTTGTAATAATATTGCTAGTGCTTAAATATTTTTTTAATTATGACCAACTATGATAACATTAATATATCCCCTTAATAATTAGACTTTTCAAACGCGGATTCTTTGAGTGGAACGGAGGAAGTTAAACTATATATATATAAGTGTGTGTATGCAATTTGATGAGACCAAAATATAAAGAAAGTTACCCCCACCAAATACTTCCGGCCTCCTTTCTCGGGTAAAGAGTTCACCATACTATATACTTTGAGATGTTTCACTTTAAAAGTCAACTTCTATTAATTATGTTTATCATCTTCGTACCCTCACATTTACTATTAACATATTGATTATGCTTAAGCATTGTTGTAATAATAATCAACTTTATGCTAGTTATTTATCCCTTGATATACAAATATACTAGTTATTTAGCCCGTGCTCTGCACGGGTACAATGTGGGATATATATATTTTTATAATAATAATATAACTTTTAGACATTATAATTAGATTGTTAATCTCTTCCATATTTATATTTTTTTTCTATTGTTACTAATATTAAACGATTATTTTACCTAAATACTTTTAAAATTGATATAAGTTTCTAGCTAACGTGAGATACATATTTTGTATTAATAATAATAATAATAATTTTTTTGATCTAAAGACTTTTAAAATTAACATTTAACTTGATAATAATATTAGAAGTCATTTTGTTAAAAACTTTTAAAATCATAATTCATTTTTAAACAATGTGAAATACTTATTTTATATTTTTATTGGTAATGAAAGTTTAAGTCTTTTATCTAAAGACTTTAAAATCAACACCACATTTTAACCATGTGATATACATATTTTATATTGGTAATAACAAAATATATCTTTATCTAATGACTTTTATAACCAATACTCATTTATAAATAATGTGAGATACATTTCTTTGTAACCAATGTGAGATACTTCTTTTCTATTTCTATTGGTAATAAAAGTTTAAGACTTTTATCTAAATACTTTTAAAACAAACATCTTTTTCTAAACAAACATCTCTTTTTAACCATGTGGTATACATCTTTTCTATTGGTAATAATAGTATTTTTAAAATCAACATTAATTTCTAACAAATGTAAGATGCATTCTTCTATAGTAATAATAATAGTCTTTTATATAAAAACTTTTGAAATCAACATCTCTTTCTAAACAATGTGGGATACATCTCTTCTATTGGTTATAACATAAAAATAATAATAGTAGTAGTATTCTAACAATGTGAGATACTTCTTTTCTATTTCTATTGGTAATAAAAGTTTAAAACTTTTATCTAAAGACTTTTAAAACAAACATCTTTTTCTAAACAAACATCTATTTCTAATCATGTGGTATACATCTTTTCTATTGGTAATAATAGTATTTTTAAAACCAACATTAATTTCTAACAAATGTGAGATGCATTCTTCTATATTAATAATAATAATATTTTATATAAAAACGTTTGAAATCAATATATCTTTCTAAACAATGTGGGATACATCTCTTCTATTGGTTATAACATAAAAATAATAATAGTAGTATTATTTTATCTTAAATAGTTTTGAAACCAACATCTCTTTGTAAACAATGTGTGATACATCTCTTGTATTGATAATAGCATAAAAATTTGTTTATCTATAAATTTTATAACCAATATATGTTTTTAAATAATGTGGATCTCTTTGTAACCAATACGATATACATTATCTAAAAACATTTTAAACCAATATCACTTTCCTAACTAATGTGAAATACATATTTTTTTTCTATTGGTATTAAGTCTTTTATAAAAAGACTTTTAATACATACATCACTCTCTAACCAATGTGTAATACATCTCATCATTTGGTAATAATAGTAGAAGTTTTTATCTAAAAAAATATCAAAAAGCAACATCTCTTTCTATATAATGAGATATATCTCTTCTCTTTTATTAATGATAAAAGTAGAAGTCTTTTTATTTAAACACTTTTAAAATCAACATCACTTTTTAACCAATGTAAGATTTATCTCTTTTATTGGTAATAATAGTAATTTAAAACCAACATCAATTTATAACAAATGTGTGATATATATCTTCTATTGCTAATAATAGTAAGTCTTTTATATAATCTAAAATAATTAAAAATCAACATCATTTTTTAACCAATGTGAGATATACATCTTCTATTGGTAATAATGGTAGAAGTCTTTTATCAAAAAACTTTGAAAACCAACATCACTTTATAACAAATGTATGATACATCTTTTCAATTAGCAATTAATAATAGTATTTTTAATACAAACATCAATTTCTAACCAATGTGTGATACATCTCTTCTATTGGTAATAGTAGTAGAATATTTTTTAACCATGTGAGATACATCTCTTATAAAAGTGAAAATTTGTAGTCTAAAGACTTTAAAATCTAACATTTTCTTTTTAAACAATGTGTTATACATCTCTTTTATTGGTAATAATATAAAATAATTTATACTCAACATCATTTTCTAGCCAATGTGAGATATACATTTTCTATTGGTAATAATGGTAAAAATCTTATATATATATATATATATATATATATATATATATATATATATATATATATATATATATATAAAGTTGGTGAGAACTACACCACCTGAATAAATCTTCATTCTAAAGCATCCATGTGGAAGCTTTAAAATCTTTTGGTTTTTAGTGACTTTGAAAATCAAACATCACTTTCCAACCAATGTATGATGCATTTCTTCTATTGGTACTTAATAATAGAATTTTTAAACCAACATCAATTTCTAACCAATGTGGGATACATCTCTTCTATTGTTGAAAAATTAGTGTTTTTAGTGAAAGAAATTGTGCAACTTGATGCACGAATTTCTTTACGTGTCATTTGTTTGTTCACGAAGGTAATTGTGCAAATGTGTTCTACTCGGTGAGAGCATCAAAATGATATATTTATTTGTCAAAATCGAGTTTTGGATAATAAGATATCAAGACTTAAAATTTAATACTTGTTAACAAAATTAGTGTTTTTAGTGAGAGAAATTGTGCAACTTGAGGTACGAATTTCTTTACGTGTCATTTGTTTGTTGGCGAAGGTAATTACGCAAATGTGTTCTACTCGGTGAGAGCATCAAAATGATATATTTATTTATCCAAATCGAATTTTGGATGAATAAGATAACAAAAGTTAAAGTATAATACTTATTAAAAAATTAATGTTTTTAGTGAAAGAAATTGTGCAACTTGAGGCACAAATTTCTTTACGTGTCATTTGTTTGTTGACAAAAGTAATTGTGCAAATTTGTTCTACTCGGCAAAACATCGAAATGATATATTTATTTGTCCAAATCAAGTTTTGGATGAATAAGATATCAAAGTTTAAAGTATGATGTTAAAAGTGAGTCATTAGAAGTAATATCTAACCTTGAAGAGTTTTATCCCACATTGGTTAGAAGTAATGCTATTTGTAAAAGTTTTTAAATATAAGTCTTCTACTATTGACAATTGAAGAAGTTATATATACTAATACTAATACCCCTTATCATATTGATTTTTATTATGCATTATTATTAGCTAATTTCTAGAAAACCAAAAGTATATATATCTTCTATTGCTAATAATAGTAAGTCTTTTATATAATCTAAAATAATTAAAAATCAATATCATTTTTTAACCAATAATTGTAGAAGTCTTTTATCAAAAAACTTTGAAAACCAACATCACTTTATAACAAATGTATGATACATCTTTTCAATTAGTAATTAATAATAGTATTTTTAATACAGACATCAATTTCTAACCAATGTTTAAGACATATCTTCTATTGGTAATAATAGTAGAATATTTTGTAACCATGTGAGATAGATATATCTCTTGTAAAAGTGAAAGTCTTTAGTCTAAGACTTTAAAATCTAACATTTTCTTTTTAAACAATGTGTTATACATCTCTTTTATTGGTAATAATATAAAATAATTTAAACTAAACATAATTTTCTAGCCAATGTGAGATATACATCTTTTATTGGTAATAATAGTAAAAATATTTTAACATATATATATTTATATATATATAAAGTTGGTGAGGAGCACTATGGTTGTGTCACCTCACCACCTTTTAATAAATCTTCATTCTAAAGCATCCATGTGGAAGCTTTAAAAACTTTTGGTTTTCTAGTGACTTTGAAAATCAACATCACTTTCCAACCAATGTATGATACATTTCTTCTATTGGTACTTAATAATAGAAGTTTTGAAACCAACATCAATTTCTAACCAATGTGGGATACATCTCTTCAATTGTTGAAAAATTAGTGTTTTTAGTGAAAGAAATTGTGCAACTTGAGGCACAAATTTCTTTACGTGTCATTTGTTTGTTGACGAAGGTAATTGCGCAAATGCGTTCTACCTAGTGAGAGGATCAAAATGATATATTTATTTGTCCAAATCGAGTTTTGAATAATAAGATATCAAGACTTAAATTATAATATTTGTTCAAAAAATTAGTATTTTTAGTGAGAGAAATTGTGTAACTTGAGGCACTAATTTATTTATGTGTCATTTGTTTGTTGCCGAAGGTAATTGCGCAAATGTGTTCTACTCGGTGAGAGCATCGAAATGATATATTTATTTGTCAAAATCGAGTTTTGGATAAATAAAATATCAAGAGTTAAAGTATAATACTTATTAAAAAATTAGTGTTTTTATTGAAAGAAATTGTGCAACTTGAGACACAAATTTCTTTATGTGTCATTTGTTTGTTGACAAAAGTAATTGTGCGAATGTGTTCTACTCGGCAAGAACATCGAAATGATATATTTATTTGTCCAAATCAAGTTTTGGATGAATAAGATATCAAAGGTTAAAGTATGGTGTTAAAAGTGAGTCATTAGAAGTAATATCTCACCTTGAAGAGTTTTATCCCACATTGGTTAGAAGTAATGTTAGTTGTAAATTTTTTTAAATATAAGTCTTCTACTATTGACAATAGAAGAAGTTATATCTATTGTTATATATAGCTATATGATAATACCCCTTATCATATTGAATATTAATAGGTATTATTAATAGGTAATGGTTGGAAGATAAAAAGTTTTACATGGATGCCTAAGAATCAATATTTATCTAAAGTGGGTGAGGTGGCACAACCATAGTGCTCCTCACCAACTTTAAATATATATATATATATATATATATATATATATATATATATATATATATATTTCAAACATGGAGTCTTTGGGTCTAACGGATTATCAATTGTAATAATATTGGAACTAGCTAGGGAAATGAAAGTTATCGACAATCTGGATTGATTAAATATAAGATAACTCTATCTACATTAATGTAGTATCAAGAAAAGAGGAGAGAAATGCATAACTCATATATATGCCTAAAGAAAAGTTACGGGGAAAACAAATTGCTATAAATCGACACTACATGCTTATGAATCTGCCTTACGCAAATTAGATTGGAGGAGCCAGTAACGAGTTGGTGCAATCTAGTACGGTGGTGGAGAAGGCGGACACCAAGTTGTAGGTGAACCAAATAGTCCTGGTGATGGCGGCGGCGATGGTGGTGCATAAAAGGGAGGCGGTGGTGGTGCATAAAAGGTAGGCGGTTGGCTGGATGGACCAGGGTCGGGAGCATAGTTATAAGGATGCGACGGTGGGGGGCGGTAGAGTGAAAAGATTATCCAAGAGTGGTGATCGTGGTGGTGCAAAATGATTAGGTGGTGGTGGTGGTGGTGGCGATACTGCAAAGGGATTGGGAGGAGGTGGGGGTCAGGTGGTGAAAATGGATTTGGTGGTCATGGTGATGAAGATGGTGCAAAAGGATTCGGTGATGGAAGTGGATATCTTCTAATGGCCATTACATTTTTATTATTTTTTTATTTTTGTCCAAACTTACAACGTACTAGTAGGTGTAGATGAGATGAAACAACTTATATAGATATAGAAAGCGATAGAAATTAAATTTCAATTAGATGGGTTATGTTAACAATTTGACGTGTATATCTTGGACTAGTAGTTGGGGGGGCATTGATTTGAAGCCGCTCGTTGAAAACAACTAAAGTACATACGTCCTTGATTTGTTTCTTACCCTTTCATGATGAAGAATGCTAAGTTGTCCTTTCCAGTGGACGGTAGGAATGGATCAATTTGTTGCGGGGCCAAGGAATATAATTTGGAAAAATTTGATGGTCAGTCGTTTTTTTTTTAATTTCAACTACTTTATAATTTTATATAATTTCGTAATCGATGAAAAACATTTCATGCATAACAATGTACAAAATTATACATCGTGATACATCATTTGTAATCGTGATACATGAAAATACCTTATTTTGTATGCATAAAGCATATTTTTTCAGCTACAAAAATATAAGAGTATAAATCAGTTGAAAATTATCTAGATGAGATCGACCCGAATTTATCCGTTATAAATGAAACTAGATTTTGTGTCCGTGCCTATGGCACGACGTTAGTATGAGACGGTGTTACTATTCGAATAAAGCAATACATGTTTGAATTTTGTAAAGGTCGGATCAATGTACACTGCAAAAAAAAAAAAAAAATTAATGACTGCGAAATTTGTGACTCATCATGTGTAAAAAAAGTCAAAATTTTCTAGTTATGGAGACATCCAGGTACCCCAGCCCAAAGTCTTTCAGAATATGTTCAACAAAGAAACTCGAACTTACATAATAACTAATTTAAAATTAACACATCTCGGTAATCAATTAAAACAAGATGATCATCCAACAGTGAAATAAAAAGTTAAAAATTATTTTTTGTAAGCAAAATCAATCGTCAAATATTGTTATTTAACCAAAAAAAAAAAAGAAAGTTAACATGTAGAAATAATATGTTATTGTTTTTTTAATAACTATTTACACACCCCTCCAATCCATCCTTAAAGAAAACTCAAACTTACAAATAACTAATTTAATATTAACACATCTCGGTAATCAATTAAAGTAATATGATCATCCAACAGTGGAATAAAAACTTAAAAACTACTTTTGTAAGTCAAATCAATCATCAAATATTGTTATTTAATAAAAAAACAAAGTTAACATGTAGAAACAATATGTTATTTTTTATTTCAATAATTATGTACACATTCCTTCCAATCCATCCTTCAAAAATTGTCGTACTGCATCATTTCCCAATTAACTTTTACCAAGGAAAAATAATGATTAATTAATTTAAATAACAAAACATGTTATTGGGCATAATTAAGTTTTACCAGTAATTAACTTTTACCAACTATTAGGCATAATTAACTTTTACCAATTAATTTAAATAACAAAATCAGTTATTAACTTTTGAGTATTATTATATAGCAGTTAGCATGTATTGGGAACACAAATTTGATTAATTGATTACACAACTCTCAAGATTTATTGAAAATGTGTAAATATGCATATGTTGGAAAAAATGCCAAGTTTTTATGTAGTAGTATTTAATAGGAGTAGCCACCCATGTGAAGATCTGTAAATACAAATCTCTTTTGGTGCATACTTAATTTACTGATTAATTAAAATGAGCAAATAATATTGGAATAAGAACAAATGTGCTATAAAAAATATTTTCATTGAATACATGTGATTACAAAATAAAATATAACCACAATTAATTATAAAAATTCTGTAAGGGTAAAATATGGTCGTCCCATTTTCCTCCATTGATTTTATTGTTGTGTCATTTCTTGATCCAAAAGCAATGGTAAGAAGTTACCATATTGAATACCTTTCTTGGTTCTAAAACAATGGTAAATGTTACCATATTTAAATACTTCCAAAAGCAATCAAGAGTCCACAATTAAGTTGGACAAAATCTTTGGTAAGATCCTTGAATTAAATTAGGAAACTAATTTAGGAAACAAGTATTTTATTTCCTAACATTATGTTTCCTTGGAGTTGTTGGATTCTTATTTGTGTAGGATATATTCTTTGACTTAAATTAGGAAACTATATTTGGAAATTAACTCTTTGGTTTTCCTAATCCTTTAGTTTCTTGGAGTCTTTTGTTTCCTTATTAAATTGTAGGACTCCACCAACTTATATATATGGAGCATGGCGTTCAAGAAGGATACACGAGACCAGAGAGAGCATAGCAGAACATATAGAATACAGCCTGGGAGAAAATTCAAAAAGTTGTGCTGCTGGAATTTGGATAAAGCTTGGAGTGTAGCTTCATCAGGAACTACATTGGAACTGCTGTTGTTGTTTGCTTTCCTAGTTTTCTAGGAAGCTTATTTTTTAATCACACGTTTTCTCTACCTTTGTTTTTGAGGGTTTTCCTCTCCATACTTGTTGTCTTGTGAGAGGTTTGGTTTTTGGTGATTTCACAATTTGTTTTGTTAAACACATAATTTTTTTAGTCATAAGGCTGAATCAACAAGTATAGCTTGTAGATTGTTTGATAAATATCTGTATTTAGTTTTGCTTTTATTAAAGGCTTCCGCTGTTTACATAATTGATTTTCTGGTCAATGTACTTCCGGGTGTAGCTTCAGTAACAAGCTACATCACGAACTGTATTGACAGATTTCGTGAATCCTAACTACTATTAATCTTTCAAAGTCTGCTATGGAAATCTTCATATATGACTTGTCTGTATTTGAAACTTTTGTATCTTTTTCATAATATCAAAAAAAATTGTTTTTACAAATAACCACAATTAATTATAACTTATTGGTAAATCATAGGAATATATACGATTAAATCATAATAGTAGATATCAACCACAAATTTTAAATATTTAATAAATCTATATGTTATATAGAGAAGAATATATATCTGAATTACTATTTATACTACTTAAGATCCTAAATTTTAATAACAAAAAATATTAATTATTAAACTCTATAAAATTATGAATGAGAAAATGACTTTAAAAATTCATAAAATATTGGATTAAATGATATCAATTATACCGATATAATTTGTTTTCTTCATCATGTTTTCTTCTTTTTTTTTGTTTATTATCTTCATTTTATTTGTGTAGAATTTAATTTAGAGAGATATATGCCCGTGCGTTTAATGCACCGGTGTAAAACTAGTTAATTTAAATAACACAATCTGTTATAGGGAGTAATTAACTTTTAACGGTAATTAACTTTTACCAATTAATTTAAATAACACAATCTGTTATAGGGAGTAATTAACTTTTACCAATTAATTTTAAGAATTAAAAGTGACGTACGTTTTGTGGTTGGAGCAGATAATTAACCGTTCCCACACGCTTGCTGGATAAAAGATTTAATCTTAACCGGTAGTTATGTTTGATAAAAACAAATCCTGACAAGTAGTTAGTTTTTACCATCCCAAGCATGCGATAGTGAGCTTAATTATAATATAGATATGGAAGAAATTAAGGTCGGTCTTCTCTGGACAATTTTTAACTGCTCTAGTTTCCCATATTATTTTGTAACAAGAAAAAGACGCTACATGTATCGCGATGCACAACAACATGCATTGTGGTGCACAAAAATTAGGCATTACAATGCACAAAGAGCTAGGCACTTTTATACATCGAGATGTATAATTTTGTGTATCGTGATACTTGAAATGTCTTTTTTTTAATTAGGAAAAAATATAAGGGACCAGAGCGATTAAATTTTTGAAAAAAATGCGGGTCATGTCACTTTTCAAAGTTTATAATCACAACATTATCGTTTTTTTTAATCGGAAAAAGACACTTTTGGACGTGAAAAGACAGCGATACCCTTAATGACCATAAGGCGCGCTACATAAATGAATCACGGTGCATTGTCTATTGAACTGCGAATCATCAATTTTATTGCATTAATTTTTGCATCGTGGTTCAATAGTTCAATTGTCTATTCTAATTACACCGCAGTACCAACTTTTATGTACCGTGATTAATTAATTTTTGAACCGCGATACATAAAATATTATTAATCCATTTTTGCACCGCGATACAAAATAATAATGAACCAGACTATGTCCTTCACTTTTTCTTTCATCTCTTCTGTCGTAAGCCTTCTTCTTCCCCCTTATCCTTCACCTTCGTCCTACTGAAAAATAATTCAACCCAACACAGATCAATTATCATTTCGTACATAATGAATCAATGAAAACGCTTACCTTTCGAGGGAATTGTCCTCGAATCCCCACGAAGGGGCACTGCCCCTTCGACCTGACCGGCAGGTCGATCCCTGTTTCGTTGCGCAACAATGGTGATTTTCGAATTCAAAATGTGTAGTCGGCGCTGTTGAAGAGGAGACAATGACATTTTAGGAACAATATTTCGAAAAATAGTCTTTTGTGATTGAAAAAAAGAACAGTAGACTTTTGGTGTTAAAAACTTTGAAATAGGGACCGACCATAATTTTACCCTAATTTTTTAAAAAAATGGACTAAACCAATAATGGCAGAGGTTCAGTCGGGACCATGTTTAGAAGATGAACCATCAACCACGCCTATAAGGCTATATGGCTATACATGAGTCACTGATATTGCTAATAATTCAACCATTCAAGTCCCACTTCCAAGTCTGAACGTTGTCATCTAGATTCAGCTTAAGTTTGCCAGTAAAATTCTGGCCGGTCCATTTTCTAAAGTTTGTAACCTCTCGAATCCACCTTTCTTTTTTTCAACCATAAATGTCCATTTTTCGAAATATTGTTTCGAAAATGTCATTGTCTCATTCAACAGCTCCGATAAACACATTCGATTAAAAAATCACTATTATTGTGCAACAGTTTTTATTTATTTATGAAATACGAAACTGTTATTAATTTGTGGTGTTGGAATTTTTCAGTAGAGACGAAGGCGGAGGAGGAGAAGGAAGAAGAAGGTGGATGGCGTGGTTTGGTTCTTCATGATTTTGTATCGCGATGCAAAAATATCTGATTAATGTATCACATTGCAAACATTGATGTATCACGTTGCAAACATTGATGTATCGCGGTGCAAAAATAGACTAGGCAATTAAACTGATGAATCGCGATGTAAAAATTAATGCATCACTGTTCAATAATCAATGCACCAAATTAAACTGATGAATCGTGGTTCAAACATTGATGTATCGCATTGCAAAAATAGACTATGTAATTAAACTGATGAATTGCGGTGCAAAACTTAATGCAATAAAATTGATGTATCGCGGTTCAATATTCAATGTATCACAATTCATTTTCGTAGCGCACATCATTTTATTAAGGATATTGTAGTATTTTTGCCTCCAAAATTGTCTTTTTCTAGCTTGAAAAAAGAAGAAGGAATGAAGCGATTAAAAACTTTGAAAAGTGGACCAACCCGCAATTATTCCTAAGTTTGCACCCACTTGTGGATCTAAAAAATTATTCCAATGAGTCATAAATTTTAATATTATTTTATTACATAAAAAGCTATGAATCAAAATTGTTCTTTACGCGCATTCATATTTTTAAAAGGATGTTTAATTACATCATTAGTAATGTAATTAAAAAATACTCCTTTTGTTCCGGACAAACAATCTCCGTTTGAAAGTCAAACTTTAAAAAAATGACACTTTTAGTAATCTATTAGTAATAAAATGACACATTTATACCTTAGCTTTTGAAAGTGTGAGTTTTTATATGAAGCATTCCAAAGTGAAACATTAGACTATTTGCCCGGAACGAAGAGTATTTTTCAATAAATTATACAAAACAATCATTTAGAATTGATCAAAAATTCGAATTCGTAAATCCTTTTAGACGATATTCATTGCAGAGAAACAACTTTTCACACTTCCTATTGTTACCGTTCAAATAAATGCTAAGATCAAAAGCATACACGCCGGTGGATACGACAAATATTTTCTTATTTGCACTAGCAAAATAGATCACTTAGCCCCTTCAGTTTTGTTGAAAATGTAATCAGTTTGCACAACCAACATCTGTCATATGTTCGCCAAAATTTACATCAAAACAATCTAAAATTGGAGTATTTAGGTGTAGGAAAGCTGAAAACTAGAAGAGGTGCCGCGCTGCTCAAAGAATGGCTGGGCTGGGCGTGAGTGTTGAACTGGTTGCTGCTGTCATCCTGTATTGCCTAAGAAAAAAATGAATATCTTAGAGTGCGTCCTATTATAAAATAACTTCGTTTTGCAAGTCAAAACTATTTTCATGGGGTCGTAGGACCGTATTGTGGTGTGCTCTCTCCTCTAGTTGCACACAATAAGGATTATTAGGTTATCCAGGTCACTAAAATTCTCAATACAAGATTTTCAATACAATACGAGTGCGTTCTTATGAATATGAAACCTTATCTTGATTAAGGTTAAACAACTCTTTAACCAGCTAATTTAATTGCTTGTTGATGTTAATTAATTTCTAACGTATGTGAAGGTTGTGCTCGTAAATACACAAGACAATACAGTGAGAAGCTTTATCTAATGTCAGTTCCTTTCGTTAATTATATACTCCATCGTCCCTAAAATATTGTTTTGTTTTGATTTTTGAGTGGAGTACTACGAATTATTACGTGTTTTATGATTTAAAAATAATAAGATAATATACATTTAAATTTTTATTTGAAAACACTGCGTTTACTAAAATCAAAATATTACAATAATTTAAGAACGATAAAAATCAACTATACAAGTGCTCTTTTCACTCATCGATCATATGGAGGATGTGTAGTTTCATAACTAAGGGATCTGAGTTCCAAAATTAATTCACCTATAAGAATGGAGGAGCTTTTCGAATGAGAGAACTAAAGTTATACAAAGTGTGAGGTCTCATGTTCAATCATTTCTCATGTTCATGAGGAAAAAAATTAAAAAAAATGAGAGAAAAAGCAAGGTCTCATAAAATAATAGTTGGAGAGTAGGTTGGTAGTTGAGTAAATTAAGATAGCGATAATAGTCGTAGTGATAAGCAAATACATAATAACAATACTAAGAGATAGAGAGAAGGAGAGAGGGAGAGAGGGAGAGTATAAGGGTGATGACAGAAAAATAGAGAGCACGAAGGAGTGAGATGCTAAAGCTTTCATGCATTTCATCCTCTGTGCTCTCTATCTTCTGTCAACGCCTCACTTCCTCCCATACTCCTTATTACCATACACAACATCGATCATGGAGAGAGGAGAGAGAGCAATCCGGAAAGATGTCGGGGGACATTATTTGATACCATGACTAAGGACATAGTAGCATATATAATAAGAGTGTAAAGATATGGAAAGAGATGGAAGAGATGGAAGAGGGTGGCAGAAGAATAGAGAGCACAAAGGAATGAGAGTGAGATGAATAGTTCATCCCTGCCATCTATTTTCTGTCAACAGCCATCATCATTGTGATTGCCTCCTTCTCTCCCTTCACCAAATTAAGTAGTATATCTACATGAGAGACAAATGGAATATTACTTGCATGTACACTTTGGAAAGAAGAGAGGTAAATTGCAAGGTTGGATGAACACAAAGACTAGACATACACCTTTATTTATAGGGGAACCCTCTACTCTTTTTGGATACTCGGTCCGTCCATTCCAATTGATGGGATTAATTTATTATATTGATTATTATTTGGTGGGGTTTACATATTATGCCACAAATCGTATATGAATAACGTAATCCGTATAATCTAAAAGGTTATATCCTTTCTTACCGTATCAAACACTCGTACTTTTTCAAACTAAAATTTTATGAGAGGATTAATTTGAAAATGAAATGACATAGAGAGGTATTAGAGCCCAACTCATCTCCACTTGTTTCGATTTCTCGACTCAAACTAATTGTATTTTAAAAAATACTATCAGTTATGTGTTTTATAATTTTGAAAAGAATTTTATATATTCGTGAAAAAATAATTAGAATAACTCTAAAAAGTCAAAACAAAACAATAATTTAAGTATAGGTAGAGTATTACTTAAAAGCACTAAAATTGATATTTTAACTTTGCCAATAATATTCAATTCGTTAATAATTTAAACTTTAAGCAAAAATAATATTCACTCTCAATAAATTTTATAAACAAAACTTATCAAAACAATCTCCACAAGTAGAAGATTGACGAAATCTCAAGAGGTGAATAATAAGTGACTAAAAGAGGAAATGATCAAGAATATTATATATGCTGCTGGCCGGAAGCTGGTAATTAGGCATATATATGGTCCTCTTTGACTCTATAAATGCGATTCTCCATTCAGGATGTTTATTTTTATTTTTTATTTGTATAACAAATTGCTTAATTTTCTTTTCTTAATTATTAATATTTATTTATTTGGTTCCTTAACATGCACTTGCATTATTATAATTATAAACAAAAAACACGTAGTTGCATTAGAAAGGAAGTCATTGGCTTGGTTATCCGATCCTTCCATGAACTCGACTACGAGGAATGGTTAGGATGTGGATCATCTGGTCAGCCAAAACTTTTTATATGAATTCAGTGTATATATTGAGAGACACAGTACTCACACGTAGAGGCATGATTACTTTGGCGAAAAGAATGGGTCGGAACAAAGAAGAAAGGTAAGAACGAAAATTGTATGGATTTCCAAAGGCTCTCTTGATAGAAAGTAAAAAAAGAGATATTTAAGTAGTTTTGACGATGCAATAATATTTTTACTTGAATTCGAAGTTCGTTCCTTTTCAAGAGTTCATTTCGGAGTCCCGTCTAGGTTTGCCTCGATTTGGTACCGCTCACGTGGCTTATTTGATCAATTGTGACAGGCACCAAGGTAAAGTCTACCACTTTAGCACTTTATGATCTTTCATTCCTTCTGATCCCTATCGTCTTAGGCAGGGGATCGGTCCACTCCTATACCCTTGGTCTTTTATTTAGCTTGTTCACAAATAAGGCTGGCTCGCGTAATTTTTCAGTGAGAGTGTTAATAATCATTCTCCAAATGAAAGGTCCATGAATCCTAGTTCAATTCGTATCAAAATATTAAGATGATCGAAATTCCTTTATGGTGTCAATTTTGCTTGCTCATCTTAGTTTCATACTGTATGGTATAGTACGATTTCCTTATTTTAATTTGACTGCTAATGTTAGTTCCCTGCACACTTGCTAGGGACAAGGGTAGCTTGTTTTTAATACTAGGGTTACAAAAAAAAAAATAATAAATACACAATTTCGGACGTGAATTAAAAACAGTTAATAACTATCATATGTTTTATGATTTCATATGTAAATTTTATAATCAATCAATAGTTGTATATGTCTTCTTTTTGTCAGGATTTTCTATGGCTACGCTTACTATTTTTGAATTCCTGCAGTGAGTGCGTATGCGTGAAAAAGACAATCTTGTGTAAGGGATACTTGCAAGTGGGGAAGAAGCATGGAGAAGATGTGAGCTTGTGCTTGAGGATGCATGCAAGTTGTCAAGAATCATGGAGAAAAAAAAGTAAAAAAAAAAAAAAGAAAAGAAAAGAGAAAGATGCATGGAGAATTCCCCATCACAATTGCCTTATCGTATCCCCCAATCATTCCCAACCTCTCATGGACCATGGAGTACTTATCCTTCCCACCTGGCTTCCCCCCATAGCTTCAGCACCCCCAGTATTCCTCTTTGTCTCCATTACCTCATCTTCCATCATATATATTTTTAGATTCTTCAATGAACCAATTTAATCTTTTGTGACGCGGTCTAACAAATCTTAATTTGTAAAATGGAGCTTCACTCTCTCGTAACTTAACCTAATAATACACCGTGAGTCGGGTAAGAAGGATCTGTCAAGTAAAACCATCTTACTTAAGTTTTTTTGTTATGAACTAGTGATGCACCCGTGCATTGCATAGATTGTACTTGTGTATAAAATTATATATTAAATTAAAGTTGAATAATATGTAATTAATTTTTTTTAATATAAACAAAATAAACATAAAATAATAAAAAGTAAAATTAAATATAGAAAATTCTATAAATTTGAAAAAAATAATATAAATTTTGGAATACATTTTATATACAATAATTTTCGTTCAACATGTACGACTATTGCAACTATAAATATCACATAGTAACTCTAGACAAAACTACATACAACTGATGATAACCAAAAACATGTTTTCAAATGGAGTCTTATATTAGACAATGACTTACCATGATTTTTATTCATAAACATTGCGTAAGACATAATCAACCAAAAATGATTTATGTAGATTTTGAAAGAAATTCTAGGATCAAATAGTATCAATGATATTCTTGGAATCAAATGAGTACCACCAGAATTGCCCTTTGAAAGAATTCAACCTTCTAAAACATGGTTTCTCAGCCTTATAACAATTAATCCCGTGTCATTGCATAACTCAAATGAATAGACTATGTTACAAAACAACATTATTTGAGTTTCAACCTTCAAATTTAACTCACAGTTTGAGATTTCAGAATATGTAATTCAATTGAAATATTCACGAATATGTATCGTTCAAACCTAGATCCTATATGGCGGAGGTTAATTAGCTAAACTTCTCTCTCTAAAAAACCTAGTTGGTTGCCCTAGGGTTGCGCCACTTTTCTTCTTTGGCGGCTGCCATGGTGGCTCTGCCCCCTCCTGCTCCTCTGGACACTCTTCCAGGTTCTCCTAATCCTCCTTAATCCTTTGTTGAAGCTTTGGTTTCCCCCCAGCTACGGCCTCTCCCCTTGCTTTCTTGTTTCCACCGTCATCACATAAGGGAGAACCGACTCTCAAACTCTCTGATGAAATTGTTCAACATTTGGCTTCCCCTTTCAATAACACTCTAATTGGGAAATTTTCCCATGGACGTCTGTCTATGGAGGCTACTAAGAAAGCTTTTTCACACTTTTGGTTTAAAAACTGGATTCACTGTGGGTCATTTTGACGCCAAGCACATCATTATTCAAGTTCAACATGATGATGACTATCAACGTTGTGGATCAAAGACCAATGGTCCTTAGGACATTTCCCTATGCGAGTCCTCAAGTGGACTCCTGATTTCCATCCGGGTGTTGAAAGTCCTATCATTCCAGTTTGGTCTTTTTCCCTAACCTCACGATCCATCTGTTTCATAAGACCGCCCTCTTCTCTATCGCCAATCTATTTGGAAAGTCGTTAATGCTCAACCACGCCACTACAAACTTTACAAGACCTAGTGTTGCTCGTGTTTGCGTGGAAGTTGATCTTTTGAAAACTATTCCTAAATGGATCTGGATCAAAAATGGAACTCAAGCTCCTGGATTTTGGCAATACATTGAGGTAGAAAACCTAATACAATATTGTAGCCATTGTTGTTGGCAAGGTCACTCGGAAAAAGTTTGCAAGATTAAGCACCCCCCCCCCCCGCTTCGAACCCAAACCCTCAAGCTGAAACTTCCACCCGTTGGACTCCTAAAAAGATTGATAAAGGCAAATATATTATCATTGATTCCACCCAAGCCCAGTTATTAAGGATCAAGGCCTCCCTAATTTGCACATCATGACTAATGTAAACCCTGTGCATGGAAAAAATGATTCCCCAACAGCTCCTGATGATCCTTCGCCCCAGATGGATATTGCAGATGGACGCAATTTCGTTGTCAATGCTGAATGTCCGACATGTACTCTTGCGGCTTCTGAGGATCCCATGGCTTCCCCCACATCTGATTAGCTTGACAAAGATAGTATGCATGATGCTGGCTAGCCCATCTTCAAACTTTGTATTGACCCTAACGTGGTTATGATGCAACCTATTAAATCCCCTAACAAGTTCGCAATCCTGGAGGTTATTGAAGAAGACGATTGTTGCACCAACACTCTGGAAGCTTTAAATCTGGATGTTCCAGTTAGCTTCAAGAAGCATCCCGATATCCCCCCACGGATTGGCTCACTCGTCTGCAAGCAGCTAAGCACTCCCATTCTGTTTCTTCATCCTTTTCTTATGGATCTTAAGGCTTTATTTTGGAATGTTCGTGGTATTGGGAATGATCCCACTATTTCCCGTCATAAATTTCTTATTATAACTCATAATATTTCTTTAATTGCTATTAGTGAACCGATGATATCTCAGGATAGGGTGGACTTCATTACCCAGAAACTCAACTTCAGATTCGGGTTCTCCAATTCCTAGCTCGGGGTCTATTTGGGTGTTTGTCAAGGCTACATTTTCCTATCAAATCCATCAAAGTTCTGTTCAACAACTCACGCTCCGTATCGAGCACTTCTCGTGACCTTCGTTTGTTTATGTTACTTGGGTTTATGCTAAATGCGACACCCTAGAGCGAAAAGATTTATGGAATGAGATCATTGATTTAAGCTCTCAGGTGAGTGACTTTCCTTGGCTCGTCATGGGTGACTTCAATATTATCTTGCACCCATCTGAGAAATCTGGTGCTAATGGATGGGATCGCAGAGGAGCTATAGATTTTCATTTTTGTTTGGCGGCTTCGGGTCTTTCTGATTTAGGCTTTTCAGGACCTCAGTTCACATGGTGGAACAAACAGGATGGTGGCTCCACCATTCTTCAACGTATTCATCGTTTTTTGGGTAACTGTGGTTGGTTAAGATCTTTCTCTTCGTCTTTAGTTCAGCATCTCATTCGTATATGCTCTGACCACGCTCCTCTCCTTATCAATTACTCTCCTGGGGAATTCATTCGTAGCCTGCTCCTTTCAGATTTCTTAATATCTGGACCACTCACCCCACATTCATGGATGTGGTTCATAAAGCTTGGGACTATTCAACTACTGGGCGTCCATTAGTTATCTTCTCTCTCAAGCTTAAGCAAGTCAAGAATGGTCTCCGTATTTGGAACAAATAAATTTTTGGTAGCATCTTTACCTCTCTTAAAGATGCGGAGGCTGAGGTGTTTGAGAAGGAATTATTTTTTGAGCTCAATGCCTCTGAGGATAATCGGACTGCTTTGATGAAAGCTCAAGCCTGCCACCATACTTGTCTCTCCCGGGAGGAGGCATTTTGGAAGCAAAAATTAAGGATTAAATGGTTAAAAGAGCGCAACAATAACTCTAAGGTATTTCATGCTTCAGTTATGCAGTCTCAACGAAAGCTTCATATCCATTCTATCTTTGCGCCGGATGGCATCACATTTTAAGCGTGCAGCTGTAGCTTATTTTGAGGAGCAACTTTCGGCTGGAAGTAGTAGTGAGAATCACCTCCTTGACATGATTCCTAACTTAATTATGGAGGAATGAAATTCGGATCTTACTGCCCCCCCCCCCACCATCTTTTGTTGAAGTAAAAACCACTATTAATGATCTTAGTGGTGAAAGTGCGGCAAGTCTAGACAAGTTTACGGGAAAATTTTTCTCCCAATGTTGGGACATTATTGGGGAGGACTTACATATATAAAGCTATCCTTGAATTCTTCCCTGGTTTTTCTTTACCGCATTCTTGGACGAGCACCCTCATCACTCTCATCCGCAAAGTTGAACATCCTATATCTTTTAAGGAGTTTAGACCTATTAGATTGGGTAATTTTTGTAACAAGATTATCTCCAAGCTTCTATCCTCGCGGCTTGCTAAATTCTTCCCTACATTATATCGAGCAACCAAAGTGCGTTTACTAAAGGGTGCATCATCCAAGATAATATCTTTTTAGCTCAGGAGCTTATGTCCTTTTTGGGTAAGAAAGTTACTGGTTCTAATATGGTTTTAAAGCTTGATAAGGCCAAAGCTTTTGACAGGGTCTCTTGGGTTTTTCTCATTAACTTGATGCGCAAGTTTTGGTTTCAACTAGGTGTTTCTTGACCTCATTTGGCGTTCCATCTCAGACAACTAGTTTTCTTTCCTCGTCAATGGCTCTCCAGCTAGGTTTTTCACTCGTCTAGAGGGCTGCACCAATTGGACCCTATCTCCCCTAACTTGTTCATTATCACCGTTGAAGTCTTAAGTCGCAGTCTCACACTACTCCATGCCTCTCATCCTTCAATGTCTTATTCCACTGCTAGTGGCTTCCCGATTGTTTCCCATTTAGCCTTTGTTGATGATATTATCATATTTTGTAATGGTCACAGTCGCTCGATTCGTAGGCATTCGGCTCTTTTTAAATACTATGAGAACTCTTCGGGGCAGTTAACCAATCCTTCCAAAAGTAGCTTTTCGTCTCTCCTAGAACTGAAGTTTCTCACATCCAGGATATCGCCTCAACGCTTAACTTTCAGATTGGCTCCCTCCCAATTACTTATTTAGGTTGCCCTCTTTACCTTGGTAGGAAAAGGAAAAATATTTTCGATCCTCTTATCATAAAGCTTTAATCCAAAATTGGGTCTTCGTTGGGTGGATTTCTTAATCAAGCGGGTCGTATCACTTTGATCAAGCATGTGTTGCATTCCATCACTTCCTATCATCTCGCATCCATTGACCCTCTAGTTGTCGTGATTAAGTTGGTTGAAAAATTGCTTTCTAATTTTTTTGGGGCAGCATCGACGGCCGTTATAAATCTCATTGGGTGGCTTGGTCCACTTATTGCAAGCCTATTTCGGAGGGTGGCTTAGGCATTCTTTCTATCGCTGATCTGATTAATTCTTTTTTAGTCAAGCTTTGGTGGCGCTTTCGCACTCAAAAAAGTATATGGAGTGATTTTATGACTGCCTAATATTGTCCCAATTCTCATCTTGTTGTTGTGCGGTCTAAGGGCTCCAAGGTTTGAGCGCGTCTTCTGCAAGCTCACTCAAAGGATGAGCCTTTCATTTGCTAGATTGTTGGTAAGGGGAAATGATCTCTTTGGCATGATCGATGGCTGTCTGAGCCTGTTATTCAGCCTCCTAATTTTACTTTGTCCAAAGTTTGTGATTTATTCGATAATAATCATTCTCTTGGTGCTGCAGCTGTGGCCCTCCCTGCCAAGATTATTGATTACATTAAGGACTTCCATGTTCACCTTAGTGAGGTGAATGATGATCCTTGCTGGACTGTTAAGGCTAATGTCAAATTCTCCATTAAATCTGCGCTTTCTATTGTGCGTCCCGCAAGCCCCATATTTCTTACTTCGAATTTCATTTGGCATCGATTGGTTCCCAAGCATGTTAGTGTTTTTGTCTGGAGACTTTTGCTCTCCCGGCTCCCTTTGGATGAGGCCTTAATCAAGAAAGGTTTTAACATGGTTTCAAGATGTACTTGTTGCTCCCTTCCTTCCTCCGAAACTTTTGAGCATGTTTTTATTCGTAGTGATATCACTGCCCTAGTGTGGTTGTTTTTCCAAGGCATCTATGGTATCTCTTCTCATGATTACTCCATTCGGTAGAAATGCATGTCCTGGTGGTTGCATGAGGACTCGTTATCCTTGCTATTCTTCCTTCTCTTATTCTTTGGCATTTATGGAAACACCGAAATGTTGCCTTGTATGATGGCGTTCACAATTAAGTGGCTTGAGTTATTTTGAGCATTCAAAGTGATCTTCATGATATTCTTCAGGCCGCGAACTATAAAGGCATTCGTTGGTCAGGTTCTGCCTTGATTTTTGGAAAATCTAAAACTATCTCTATCTCTTATGTGTCTTGGATTAAGCCTTATTTTGGTGTGGTTAAGCTTAACACCGATAGGGGTTTTAGGAGCAATCCTGGGCCTAGAGGGGGGGGGGGGTGTTGTTCGGAACTCCAGTGGTTTGGTTATTTATGGTTATGCTTTGTCTTTTGGTGTTTGCACCAATACCATTGCTGAGATTATGGCTCTGCTTCATGGTATTCGTTGGTTGGCTAATAAAGGGTATCATAATTCGATTATCGAGATGGATTCTGCTTGTATTTATGGTTGCCTCACCATGGGTCATCCCCCCCATGGAACTGTGCTTACTTTATTCGGGATATCCTTGATCTTTAGCGGCTTCATAATTTCTCTTTTTCTGCACTGCTATAGAGAGGCTAATTCTGTTGCTTATGGGTTTGCTAATACTGCTATGGACACGGGTCAGGATTTTGAGTTTGCTTCATCCTCTAACATCCCTGGATCTATCTGCGGAGACATTCGTTTGGATGCCATTGGTCTTCCTCGCATTAGGATTGCTTAATTTTGCTTTTCTATTGTATTTCTGTTTCGAGGTTTGGCTCTTTTGCCCCCCTTTGTTTGGGTCATGCTGGTTGCCCCCTTCAAATTTGTACTCTCTGTTTTATTTTATATAATCCCCGCAGGTGCCGCCCTGCTTCCATTAAAAAAAATGTATCATTCAAATTTAACTCACAGTTTGAGATTTCAGAATATGTATTGTTCATTAATGTGATGTAATTAAAAAAAATTGCATCTTCATTTTTATATGACTATTTAATTGAAACTACAAAAAAAAAAAACCATTTCTTTCAACAACATAACTTATATATTACATTTCAATTTTCAATTACACAAAGAACTAACAAAAAAAAAAAGAATGTCACTCTAATTTGAACATGACATAAAGTTCTCGATATTCTTACTTATTTACAATGGACCATCATAAAATGTATTTTTTTTTGTTTAGTTTATTGAGTTTTGTCTTCTTTTCAGTTGGGTAGTGTGTATTCATATGATATTTACAAAATCTCAAACATATATCAATTCGTTTGCATATTGTCCGCTTCATACATTGAATAAGTTCCATACTGACACCGTGTCATAAGCACAGACACAAAATCTAGTGATAATTTATACTAAGACAGACTCAAACTAAAAAAATAAACAAAGTCAGGCTCATGAGTATTTTTTATTTTTTATTTGTTTTTTGTTTTAAATATTATAGAACTGTATTTCAAGATCTATTAAAAACAATCGTAAGTATTTTTATTTACCTATTTTTTATTTATAATAATACTAAGCTATTCAATATTTTTGAATAAATGCCATTTTTATGAATTATTTTTATATATTGATTTTTTTTTGTAATTAGTTATATGCACATGGAGTCTATCCGACTTATTAATGGTTTGCCTAAAAATTTGATTTCTACTTTATTTTTGTGTAATATTTAATTGTTATTTGGCTTTGGTATGTAATTAGTCATATGCCATTTATATGTAATTTTCGAATTTAATTCTCCAAATAAAAAAATAAACTCAATTGGAATAGTTTCTGTTAATATCATTAAATGACATTTCTCAAATTCAATTTTAAAAAAATGAAAAATTGACATAAACATAACATAAGTGATTCCATTTTTGAAAAATGAGTTTTGGCGGGAAATTTCTAAAAATTATGCACTTCTGTTTTTATATATACTACAACACAACCGTGTAATGCACGGTTCAATATTGATATAAATAAAACAATATAAAATTTTAATGATAACCGTATAACCGAATAATTATATGAAAAATCACGAGTTTAATATGCATATAAAACAAATTATATAAAATTTCGTTAATAAAAACAATAACTTTTTTAACATATCTTTAAATTGATATTGAAGTGTCATGTCTTTGACCAAAACAGTTTACTTTGTACAATAAAAATTGAAGTTAATCATAGAAAATTATAATCAAAGCACTCGTGTGATGCACGAAGACTATATTCATATCAATACAATAGTTAAAACTTTAGTACTAATAAAATACACAAATGATTGCAACATAAAGATTATGAGTTCGATGTGTAGAATTGAATATCATAATTTTGTAACATTAAAATTAAGATTATTTTGTTTGGCTCTCATGTAGAGTTCATTTAAAAATCTAAACGTATAAGTAAATTAGTAGAAATAAAAAAAATTAATGAAAATCAAGAGTCTTTAGGTTTAAAAATGTTTTACCTTTGGAGAAAAAAAATAATTTATAGAACAAAAATATTAAGAATTTCAGTTCAATTCCAATTCGAATATTTTTTATGGATATAAATAATAAAATTTACATTGAAGCCCACAATTCCAATTCTAAACAATGGAATTAAGGTTAACTTTATCTCATTCTCTACTTTGGAGTTTCAACAAAATTTAAATTTACTGATGTATTTTTCGTATTAAAAATGATATTAAAATATATACAAATAAGTATATATAAATAAAAGTTACATTAATGTTAAAAAATTTGATAGCACATATAATATTAGACAAAGGACAATTTATTTGTGATATAATAACATGTTGTCATAAAACCTTAAAACTACATTTTTTTCAAAATTGGTAATTATTACAAAACAATTCAAGTATTATGGTTCAATTTAAAAATCAGACATAAAGAAAAAATGATTAAAATAGTATATAACCAAGGAAAATAAAATGTAGGAGATGGGTCAAGGAAAATGAACCAAAAATGCAAACGATCGATGGATACTAGATAGACATCGAAAAATTTGGTTTAAACCGTGTCATGGATAACTTTTGGACCGCGACCCAGTAAACACTCATAAAACCACGTTGTTTTAGTTGATGTATATGAACGAAAAGAAAACATTTTTACCCTAGTTTCAACACATATTGCAAAAAAAAAAAAAAAAGTACGCATTTTTTACAACTATGGCGAACCCCATGGTTACCAACTAAAGAAAGTCTAGCAATGGAAGCTATGACCACCAACTTACCGGAAACTTGTTGATATGCTCATGTTTCCAAAAATATTTCAAAAACTTCGTTTAACTTCAAAACTCGTTTATTAATTTTAATTCGTGATTTAGTTTAACTAACAAACAAATTCGTTCTGAATGTTGATTACTTTCATCATGAGTACTTTTTTTATATCTACATTTTTTAACATGTATAAGTAACTAAAAAATCAGAAACTATTGGCTTTCCATTTTTTTTTTACATGTAGCTAGCTGTCTCAAAAAATTGGTCCTATATCGATTTATAGATTTTTTTTACAATAATAACTTTGGTTATGATAAAATAGAGAAAAAATTGTTAGATCTTGATATTATTATTAATTGATTGTCTGTGAATTAGTTTTACTTCAAAGTGTGTGTATATGATTTAGTTTCAAAATCGTTGTTTTATTTCATCTTTATTTTTCCTAGCCTGTATATTGATGCAAAGAAATTGACAAAAAAACATCGTTTTGTTATCTTTCATGTTTTTACTATGCATATTTTTTTAATATACTAAATAAGAACGTGAAGAAGTTTTGGAATCATTTATCCAATCAACCATAACAATGATATTTTCAATTTTCAATTTTCAATGTAAAAAGTGGCTTATATACAAATTATAAGTGTTTCTAAATTTGGAAAGTCACTTTTAGCGAGAACTTTCCAAAACTTGCTCCTTATATATATATATATATATATATATATATATATATATATATATATATATATATATATATATATATATATATATGAGATAACTACCCATTTAAATCACAAGTTAATTTACAAGTTAGAACAAACTAGTGTTAATTTGCGATGTATCATGTTATTAAGAAGAAGAGATAACAACAAGACATGTGGTAGGGGTAGAAACTCACAATAATTATGAATAACGGCATAAATTTTTCATTGATTGAATCACCTATTTATAGGAAGTTACAATTAGAGTAACATAAGGAGTAGAGTACAAGAAACCTATACAAGGTAGGAGTTCTAATAAGGTAAGAACTATACAAGGAAATGAACTATATACGATAATTACCATTAAATAATAATTACAAATATTTATTCTCTAATATGTCCCTGCAAAATAGATGTCCGAGAAGAGAGACCAATCTTGTAAAGTAATTGCTGGAACCGCTGGCGAGCAAGCGGTTTTATAAGGGCATCATCAGCCGAGGAGACATAGGAAACCCGTAAAAGCCTGTCTTGAACCCATTGTTGAATGAAGTGAAAGTCTTGTGCCACATGTTTTATACGAGTATGAAAGACCGAGTTCGAGCAAAGACTAGTGGCACCCACATTGTCACAGTAGATGACGGGTTGAATAAAGGATGTGATACCCAGCTCACCGATGAGAGACACAATCAAGCAGACCTCAGTAGCAGTGGCAGCCACAGCTCGGTATTTTGTTTCTATCGAGGAATGAGCAACGGTGCGTTGTTTCTTGCAACTCCAAGAGATTGGGTTGCTGCCAATGTAGATAATGTAGGCGCTGGTGGAAGTGTAGTCATCTTTGTTGCCCGCCCAGTCGGCATCGGTGAATGCATGGAGAGCTAAGGGAGATTGACAATGAAGGAGAATTCCAACATCAATGGTCCCGCATAGATAATAAAGAGCTCGTTTGGGCACATTCAAGTACTCGGTAGTCAGCTTATGCATGAACTGAGAGAGTTTGTTGACTACATAGGCAAAATTAGGACAAGTGAGAGATAGATACTGAAGGCCCCCGATCACAGCCCGAAACTCTGTAGGGTCGGTGAGAGTAGTACCCAACAGAAGTGTTAAAAGTTGACGAGGTGGTGAGAGAAGTAGCAATGGGGCGAGCATCTATCATGCCCGTACGAGCGAGGAGATCTGTAATATAACCGCGCTAGGAGAGTAGGACACCACTTGGTCGCTTAACAACTTGAACTCCAAGGAAATATTGAAGTTCACCAAGGTCCTTAAGCGAGAAGCGAGTAGAGAGATGAAGGTCTGAACAGCAGCGGGCTGGTTCCCACTGATGATAATGTCATCCACATAGATAAGGAGATATATGACGGTGCCCCTGCATTAAGGATGGATAGTGAAGTGTCGGCCACAGAGTTTTTGAATCCGAAGGGAATGAGAAACTAGCGCAACTCATTGTACCATGCTCGAGGAGCCTATTTGAGACGATAGAAAGCCTTGTGAAGCCGACATACATGCTAAGGGTTGTCCTTGTCAATCAATCCCGGAGGTTGAGCCATGAATACCTCATTAGAGAAAGTACCTTAGAGAAATGCATTGTTCACATCGAGCTGCCGAAGAGCCCATCCTTGACAGACGGCCAAGGAGAGAACTAGTCGTACTATGGTGGGTTTAACCATCGGGATGAAGGTCTCGTGATAGTCGACGCTTGGTCGCTGATGAAACCCCTTGGCAACTAGGTGAGCTTTGTAGCGATCAATGGAACCATCAGCATGACGTTTAATATGGAAGATCCATTTGCAGCCAACAATATTGTGACCCCGACTGAGGAAACCAGATTCTAAATACCATTGCGAGGCAGTGCATCATACTCTTCAGACATGGCTTGGCGCCACTTGACATCTTTAAGAGCCTGAGTGACACATGTTGGTTCACTGTCCACTGCTAGTTGAGCCGAGAGACTGAGTTTGGTGAGCGAATTATAAATATTGTTCTTAGTGCGAGTAACAATTGATGAGGTACCAGTAGCAATGGGCATAGGAACTAGGGCATCGAGCACGGGAACTTCCTCTGATTCAACGGACACTGGATTGTCCTCAACCAGGGTGCTCGGTGTAGAGGAAAGAGGAGTAGTAGACACAGTACTATCCTCGACCATAGGGCATGATGCCAAGGATGGGCGAGCAGTGGGCATAGAGCTGTCTTCGGGCAGCTTGCTAGTTGCCAAGAAGGGTTGAGTAGTGTGAACATGAATGGTAGGGGATAATGTAGTGTTTGGGTGAGGTTGTTGTATGGGGGAGTTGAGATCAACCACATTTTGATTAGTGCTAGGAACAGCTGGCATATAGTCACTGGAGCAGGTAGCGGACAACGTGTATGAATCCGGGAGCAGTTTATATGGAGGTAACCAAGGGGCTCAAGTGGAGTCATGGGGTGAGCAAGGTCGGTGTCGATGATGGACATGGGAAATCTAGACTCAACAAACCAAACATAACACAAGATGAACAACTTGGTGGTGCTCGAATCATAACAGAGATAGGCACTTTGAGTGAGCGAATAACCTAGGAAGATACAGGGAATTGAGCGAACAACGAGTTTGTGGGCGGAGTATGGGTGAAGCCAAGGGTAGCAAAGGAAACCAAAGGCATGAAGTTTGGAGTAGTTAGGTGGAGACCCAAACGATTTTTGAGAAAGAGATAGTTGTTTGAGTGTAGGTGTTGGTAGCTAATTTATGAGGTAGGTCAATGTTTGGAAGGCAAACGATTAGAAGGGCAGTGGAAGAGAAGCTTTAGAGAGAAGAGAGAGACTGGTCACAATAATGTGGCGATGGTGACGTTCCGAGAACCCATTGTGTTCTGGAGTATGAGGTGGCGAGGTGAGATGAGAAATGCCATTAGCGGACAGGTAGGCGACCAAGCCAGTGTCCCGAGCAAGTCCCATGTATTCGCCTCCATTGTCGGAGTAAAGAGTGACAATGGTTGTTTTGAAAGAGTTTTCTACAGGGGCTTTGAAGTGGGGAAAGATGGTGGGTGTAGTGATCGAAAAAAATCACATAATATTTAAATCCATCTACATTATGAATTGGAGAGGTCCAAACATCAGAGTAAATAAGTTGAAGTGGGGACGAAGACACAATGGTAGATTGCGAAAAGGGAATTTTGTGACTTTTATTGCAAAAACAATCATTACAATGTATTTTTCTGATACGAGTAGTGTCTAAAGCTACACCTAAACTAGATAGAATCTGCCGTTGGATGGTCGGGTTCAGTTGGATGATCAAGCCAATGATGTTAGTCTTTGTGAGAAACTTTAGCGCCCACACAGGCAGAGGGACGAGGAGGAGGGTTGATTGTCGGCCATTCATACATACCATATTTAGAGTGCCCGGTCAGCAGTATGCTATCTGTCAGTAGATCATTCATATGAAATGAAGATGGTAAGAACTCAATATATGTTTTATTGAAGGTGAAAAATTGAGATATGTATATGAGGTTACGTTTCATGTTGGGAACAAAGAGAACATTATGCAAGTCAAATGTGTGTGATGGTGTGTGAAGAGAAGAAGAACCAGTTTTGGAGATAGTTAACCATGTACCATCACCAATGACCATGTCATCGGTGCCTGCGTAGTTTGAGTGTAAAGTGAGATTGCAAAGGTCGCCAGTGACATATATGGTGAGAAACATCATTATCTAGAAGCCAATTTGGTGTCCCTATGTTTGTTGTGGTTGATTGGGAAATAGTTAGGATAGCGAGCAACCGCGTGTCCCTATTGACCACATCCTTGACACTTTTAAAGATATGGTCACTGTTGTTGAGGAGCAGTTGTCGAGGACTGAAAGAGTAGTTTCGAGGTTACGAGGACAATTGCCGAGGTTGCGAGGATGGTTGTCGAGCAGAAGAGTTGTTGGTCTTCGGGGTAGCAGGATTGGCCGAAGCAAATTATGAGAAGGACGCGACATGTGACTGATTGAGAAGCAGCTCGCGGTTGATGAGTTTTTCATAAAGCTCACCAAACGAGATCCTCATGGTTGAGTGGTTTTCCAAGAGCAGCGAGCTCATCAGCACGACCTTTGACGAACTGCATGTATTTGGAGATCGAGTGAGTGCCCTCGCTTGAGATAGTCTTTGATCTGCTTGATATGACCTTGAGTTGAGCGAGCATAGGTGCGAGCAAGGGTTTGCCATGCATTACGGGTAGTGGCAGTCTATTGGATCAAGGGAACCAAGGGAGCAGAAAGGAAGCCAACAAGGGCCCCAAACAAAAGATTGTCTTGCCGGATCCAAGGTTGGTATTATGGGTTGGGTGTAGGAACATCTTTGGATGTTTAAGTATCCTTGTAAAGGATGGTGGGAGGCGAGCATTGATGTGAGCCATCTACGAACTTGTAGAGGTCATAGCCAATGAGGGTTGCCTCAACTTGGAGTTTCCAAGCGATGTAGTTGGTGGTGGTGAGTTTGTTGAAGTTGTGATTGGAGATGCTAATAAGTTGGAGGGTTTGATTTGGATCAACGGGATTTTGGACGGTGAGGGTTTGGTTGCCGGAAGCCATGGAGGCGGAAGATGGGCGGCGGCGGCAAAGGGAGGAAAGGAGGTTTTTAGGAGTATATATCTGATACCATGTAGAAACTCACAATAATTATAAATAACGGTATACGTCTTTCATTGATTGAATCACATATTTTTAGGGATTTATAATTAGGGTTACACAAGGAGTAGAGTAAAAGAAACATATATAAGGTAAGAGTTTTAATAAGGTAAAACTATACAAGGAAAATAACTATATAGGAGTAGAGTACAAGAAACACACACACACACACACACACACACACACACACATATATATATATATATATATATATATATATATATATATATATATAATATACATACATACATACATACATACATACATATAGCCAAAAGCACATATCACATCTAAGTAAGGAAGTTACTCATCAAAATCATCTTACTAAAAATAGATCAACATTAGCTCAGTCAAAACTCAAATATCTAGATTACATTTAATGTACCATTCATTATTTATAAAAAAAATAAAACAATTATTCCCTCTGTCCCAAAATATATAACGTTTTTGGGCTTTTCACACACACCAAAGAAACATATTGTAAAAACTAAACTGTCTATATCTAAACATTAATGAGGTGTCCTGATATTCTTACCTAAAGATCCAAACACGAGTTACATAGTTAATAAATATGGGTAGAATTAGAAAAAAAAAAAAAAAAGGAAAAAAGTTCATTGAAAATTGCAAAGTGTAATCTATTTTGGAACAAAAAAATTCTCGCAAAATGTCATATATTTTGGGAGGGAAGCACTATATATTGATGTAAAGTTGATTAGTCACAAACTTATTCAAGATTCCATTAATTGATTTCTCAGTTCTCCAACTATCAAACTTTTTAAAGCCGTTTGAATTTTGTCTCCTTTGGCTTCTAACCTCGTGTATAAATAATAAATAACTTTTAAAGTGTAGAAAGTTTGAATACAAACAACACAACTTATCTTTAGACATTTTCATAATTATATTTACTGAAAATCAATAGGTTTCATTAAGCATGTCTGATTTATACATTCAGGCCAACGTACTGACAGTGCTAAAGATTACGATCGGATTAGATTCTCAAAGTACAATTACAAGATAATGGTTCCGTCCATCCAACAATTATTTGAAAGTCCCACTAATTGTTGAAATTGAGCTAAGTATAAAACTCACATTTTAAATTTTGATTTTCCTTTTTGTACTTCAAACTGTAACTTGTATTTTTAATGTTATTTTTTATTTCTTCTTCTTTAATTGTGTTACAAAGCATGTATTTCTAATGTTGTATTTGAAAATTAATGATTAATATATGGTACAATCTCATAATCAAGTATTCCCCAAAAATTAAAAAAATTAAACTAAATCATAAATTGAATTTTATTATAGTGGTTTTTCATATCCAAAGCTAAATTTTCACCACCATTTGATTGAGAAAAAAAATGAGTTTGAGACGTTGATGTGCTAACTCGAACTGACCAAAAATTACTAAATTAGCAAACTTTGCTGATATGGACAACATAAGCAAGCTTGTAGCAAGCAGTGTTGCAGATTAAAAGATTTGTGCACGTTCCATTGTAGCACTCAATATTCACCCCATTTGACATATTTGAATAATAAACACACAAAATGAAATATCCAAAATTATCATCTCTGTCGATTTTCGTCATCCACAGGCACAAGTCTTTTGTCAATTGTTGACTTAATGAATCATGAAGATGGTTCAATTCATTTTGATCATGAATTTTTGAAAAAGAAAATATATTTATATAAATCCCAGCCTTAAGACATTCTGCCTGGGGATGTCATCTCAGCTCATAGATACTAATATGTGCTGAAGATGAAAAATTAACAAATTAATAAAACAACAAATTATGTGCATAAGGAAACTTTTCAAAATCTATAACAATTAGTATTACAATAATATATTTATAATTAAATAGTTCTTTTCAATTCAATCTTTTAATTATTTTTTTCTCTTTATTTTTTTTTGTTTTTGTATAATTTATTTGAAAAAAGATAGGTGCAAAAACTAGTTTATTCTCTAATAGTAGGCACAATATAAATGAGCCCCATGCAACTTATAAACATTGGTTTTGAGATGGGAATTACGCGGAATTAATCGGTTTTATTTCAAGTGTTTTCTTTTGTTTATTACGGTCGTGGTTGTAGATGATACTCTTGATATAGATGAATATATTCCATAACCCCACCCCCTTGTCCTCCTCAACTCGTAATATTTCAAGAAGAAAACTAATGAATTTTTTTAGCATGATTAATGAGCATATGTTCTCGTGTGCAAGATGAGTGATTGTCTATACAAATTAGGTCGAAGTGGCAAAAGTAATTATTAAAGAATAAAATTAACATTAAAATAATATGTTAACATAATATATGCAGGCCGGGCCCTGGGGGTGGCAAGAGGGGCTACCGTCATGGGTCTCCAATTTTTAGAGCCTCAAATGTTTGGGTACTACATTATATTTACTATATATATTATAGTATCAAAAAGATTTATAATTGATTGATTTCACCTAGTGGTTAAGATGCACATGGTTTAAGATAGAGGTCACATGTTTGAATCATAGGTTGTCACTTATTTTAGTCTGTTACTTTTTAGTCTGTGAACTGTATATAAATTATAACGTGTTGATTAATTTAATGTAGAATAGATGACTCAATGGTTAACATACTTGGTAGATTATGAGAGATTTTGGGTTCAATTTTTGTTATAAACTTTTTACTTTTTTTTTTCTCAATACTTTAAATGATTTCATTTTTATAAAGGGCCGCCTCCTTTTTTTTTTTGGCAATGTGCCTCTCGAAACTCAAGGCCAACCCTGAATCTATGTTATCAAATTCAAATGTTGTTGAAATGTTATAAAGTTATATAATTTTTTAATGTAAATTTTTAAATTTGAATAATTGTAAAATACTAATATAGTGGAAAATAAAATTGACCAAACGGGTAGAATCTTGCTTCTGTGAATGACGATGCCAGACTTTTTATCCATCGGGAAGAGATGAGATTGCATAGTGTGTTTTAGGTGGTGAATATTGAGGGCTTTCCCGTTTCGGATCATGCAAAGCAGCCTTTTGAGTGGTGAATATTGACAGCTTTCCCCTTTTGGACTATGCACGCAGCTTTTTCCTCATTCAACATTCCCAATTCACACACATCCATGTCTAAGTCCAACTTGTCTGTCTGCCAATTACTCCCCACCGACTATATTATTTTTTGATATTTTATTTTCAAAAATAATTTTTATAATATTTCATATTTATCATTTACTTGTGTGGTATAACCACATTTTTTATATTTAATTATTTTTGTCATTATAGCAAATTTTAATTACATATTAATATATCTCTTAACAATTAAAGCTTTCAAATGAATATTATTTTGACTGAAATGAAGGGAATAACTTTTAACTTTTATCAATGCTAGAACTAGAAGCATCCTTACGTATGTTACTTAATTTCAATTACTAAATAAAGTTATTAAACTATTACTGGTTGAGGGACTTGAATATAATCTAATAAATACTTCATCCTTACGGATAAATAGTTAATTATTTTATTTTGAAATCTTTTATTTAAAGAGTATACTTTCAAAAATTAAGATATAAAATGTCATTTTATTACAAATGAATTACTAAAAATGTCATTTTCTTAAAAAGTTTGATTTTCAAACCGGCATTATTTGTCCGGAACAGAGGGAGTATCTCATTAGTTTCACATAAATATTTAATTTATTATTTTAGAATATTTTACTTAAATAGTCTACTTTTCAAAAATTATGCATATAATTTGCATAACATTTATATTAATCATTCACAGTTTGTAAGTATATTGGTTATGCTTAAATAATTTTGTAATTATAACTAACTCTAATGACATTAATATATTTATTATTTATTAACTTTTCAAATATAAAATCTTTGGGTGGAATGAATAGAGTAGCAAAATTCTTTATTTTATCTAAAATGGTTTAGAAACGGTTTAGAGTGTGGATGTTAAAAATATGCATCTATACGCACTACCAAAATGAAGATGGTCGAAAAATTAACTTTCTGAATTTTTGTAAATAACCAAAAATGGGTATGATTTTTAAATTATACTCCTATCTAAGCCTTGTCAAGGTTTTAGGTCACTTAGAGATGTAATGCACGTTGAGTTAGATTAATTTATATTTAATGGTATATTAATATAGTTTGAGACCACATATGTAAACTATTAATGTGTGTTATCATCTATAAAAGTCCTAAATTTTAAGTGATCTAATGTAATAATAATTTATAGGATTAAGGGTATAAAAGTCATGAAATTAATATGTAGAAATAATTCAGTAATTTCTTATTCCTTGAGAGGCGGAATTGGAAATGAGGAACTGGTCGCCATTGCCAATGGGTGGCAACCATTGCCAACAAGTGACAGCCATTACCAAAGGATCGACAAACGTATATAAAGGGTTATGGTCCCCATTTCATTCTAATTGATGCAAATTCGCTATATCTTCTCTTTAGTGAAAATTAGGACTGCACAAGGAATAGAATTGGAAGACTATCTTTAACCGAGAGTTGTTCTTTGTTTTGTTGCTCTTCCGCTCAATCTTCATCTAAATTGATTCAGGTACGCTTTTGCATTCAGATTTCTTCTTCCATTCTCGGTTTATCATGATATAGAATCATATATATTACTAGTATGTTATTTATTATTAGGTGTTCAAAGCACCCAGTCGCTTTAACATTAGTAATTAATAATTTATCTAACATGTGGTATCAGAACCAATATATTCATGATTTTATGATATTTTGGAAGATTTCCGTTGAAAGTATGCGTATTATAATCTCTGTTTTTCATTGAAGTAATTAATTTTTAGTTGAATTGATTTTTTTTCCTGGGTTCTAATGTTTCGGTCAATTCGATTTCCATATAGAAAACCCTGAAATGATCAATGTTTATTTTACATGGATTGAGATTATGTTTTCTTTGGATCTCTTAAATCAAGAAATTATAATACTGACCTTGAAAACCTAAGCCAGTTCATGAACTGGTTATTACTTATTCGGGTCCCCTCTGGCAAACACTAACTAATTAATTCAAATTTATGGGTGTCAGTCAGGTGATAAGAAATTAATAACGGTATGATTTCGACAAACACTGAAAGAACAACTTAAAGCCGTAGCTTGAGGGGAGCGCAATATAATAGATGTCACGAATCGTTAATACGTACGATTGTGCAAATCGATCGTCGCTTTAGTCTGTCGTACAGTGGGTGTTGGTCGGATGAGAGGTTTATACCGCTGGTGGTATTACAGCTGGCCAACGGGAAACAAGAAACTTTACGTAATTAAGCTAAGAAAGGGGCTTTATTTTCAAAGAAGTTAAAATATCAAAATTATTAACAGAAATGAGCCTAATACTAATTGTGTTAAGTTCAGACAAGGGAGTGATATAAGGAGCAGTGCAAAGTTTAGAGAAATGCAGTCCAAGTTGAAGAACTTCCTAAGTTCAGTGGTTTTACAAAGTTGCAGTACCTGGTTGTAGTTTTATTAGTTTTGAAGGGTCTTATTGTAATTTGCTGGTAATTGGGTTAGTGGGCATATTCTGGTTGTTGCCCAATTGTATATATATTCTTTTGCGTGTATTGTTGGTGATCAATTTTTTTCCACTGCTATCAATAACAATCCTTCCTTCTGCTATCTATTTGTTTCTTTTCTTTTTTATCATGGTATCAGAGCAATAGATTCTCCCCCTCCACCCACCCCCTTTTACTTATCTTTCTTACTTCTCCACAATCTTGAGTCATGACGGAGGAAGCTTCTGACAGCAAAAATAAACCCACCAATTTAAAGGCCAAAACCATGGAGATATGTATCGATTCCAATATGCACCCATTGTATTTGCATAATAATGATCATCCAAGGCTTGTTCTTATAGCTACAAAGTTAGCAGGGAGCGAGAATTACAGCTCTTGGAAACGCTCATTTGAAATTGCCATGTCCGCCAAGAACAAGATTACGATCTTGGATGGAAGTTTTGCAGAACCAAACAAGGAAGATCCTTTGTTTTCATTATGGGCCAGGGCCAATGATATGGTCATTTCGTGGATCTTCAATGTGGTTACAGAAGATCATCAATAGCCTTAAATTTGTGGTTAGTGCTAATTCTGTCTGGAAAGAACTAAAGGAAAGATTCTCCAATATTGATGGGCACATAATTTTCCAGTTGGAAAGGGATTTGCACAGGTTGGAACAGGGAGTAGGATCTGTAGAATTTTATTATCACAAAATGAAAGGGCTTTGGGATAAAAGACACGCACTCAATCCAACATCTGCTTGTATATGCCCTTGTGATTCTGGATCCTCCAAGAACCAAGAGTCCAAAGAACAAATAAATCTTGCATGACAGCTACATTAATATAAGAGGGCAAATACTAAGGATGAAGCCATTGCCTTCAATTGGAGAAGCTTATTACATTGTTAGACATGAGGAGACACAAAGATTGGGATATATATCTAAGTCTTCAGTTCTTGCTGCCAACATAGCCCAAGCCATGTCTGAAAAACCTATGGCTGGATCTTTACAAAGCAAGAATGTAACTTATAAAAACCCCTTCAAAATGGGAATTTTCTGTAATTATTGTAATAGAGAGGGTCATATCAAGAGTGATTGTTACAAAATTAAGGGGTTTCCCATTGGATATCCTGGGAATCCCAATCACCCTGCACACAAGCCCATTACCAACAGAGATTTTTCTCGGAATGCAGGAAAGAGCCAAGGGAATTACAACAATCATTCACAATCCATCAATTCCACAGCCATGCAAGTCAAAACTACTCAAGGAAACACTCTAGATGAGAGGAAGACAACTATGGGACAAACTAGTTTGGAGGCTCTTCAGATGCAGCTTAATCAAGTGATGAACATGCTTAAAACAAGAGATAGCCCAGAAGACCACAACATCAACCAGTCTACCCAAAAGTTCTGTGGTATGACACATATGGCAAGTATCACCATGACTAATTCTTGCACTAATATTGGGAATCCCTTGCATAACTAGATTGTTGACTCAGGAGCCATAGACCACATATGTGTTTCACTATCTATCATGCATGATGTTGAAGAAATCAGTTATCCTGTGCTATTTTCCTTACCTAATGGAACCAAAGCTAAAGTTTCTCACATAGGGAAAGCTTACATTAACCCTCTTTTGACCTTAGATTGGGTTTTTCACATTCCTAATTTCCAGCATAACTTACTCTCCATATCTAAACTCACTATGCAAATTAACTGGCAAGCTCTTATTCTTGGAAAATAATGCATATTCCAGGGTCTTTAGATGAGCAGAATCATAGCTATTGGTGATCTTTGTAAATGACTATACATACTCAAGGCTGATAGTTTTCTTGAAACTAGACATGTTTGCACTAACACCACCAGACACAAAGGCATCGCTAGTTGGCACCAGAGACTGGGACATACCTCCTTGAGTACTTTAAAGAAGATTGGTTCTTTGTCATTTCGTCATAAAAATAACAATTCGGATATTGAAAATGTTTCCTTATGTGACATTTGTCCCTTAGCAAAACAACATAAACTCTCTTTCAATTTGAGTAGTATTAAGAGTAAAGCATGCTTTGATATCATACATTGTGATCTATGGGGTCCCTATAGGAGAACTACTATTGTGGATGACTACTCAAAGGGAGTGTGGACTTTCATAATGTCCAACTAAGACCCATGTTTTCTCCCTTTTAAAACAATGTAATGCTTTTGAACGCCCTAAAATGAAGGAACCTGACTTTGATACCAATTTGTAAGAATAAGAAAGGAAATATTTATTTTATGTAGAGTATATATTGGGGAAAATGAGTTGCTACTGCAGAGCTCTAAATTAATTCACTTGTAGTGATGAAAAAGTTGCAATGCTAGACTTGCCATGACATAGGCTTTATATAGAAAATGACTTGACCTAGGAACATTGAACATCGAGATGTTTATCCTTAGGTACACGATAAGGATTTATTTATGCATCTTAACTCAAATATGCATGAATAGAATATGAATCAACTAAGTGCATTTAAGAATGAAAGTGCATGAATTCCAACACTCCCCCTTAATGCGCTTTCTTCACAACTCCAATCAACTCTCTGAAGTAGCAAATTTTTTCTTTAGCAAGTGCTTTAGTCAGCAAGTCAACAAGCTGTTCGTCGGTCTGACAGTATTCAAGCTGAATTTCTTTTTTCTCGATTGCTTCTCTAACAAAATGGTACTTGATCGAAATGTGCTTTGTTCGATCATGATTGACAAGATTTTTGCCAATTACAATGGCTGATTTGTTATCACAATACAACAACGTGCCTCTATCTTGCTTTTCTCCAATGTCTTCAAGAATCCTTCGAAGTCATACTGCTTGAGATGTCGCTTTTGCTGCTGCCACATACTCAACTTCAGCAGTTGATTGAGCAACTACACACTGCTTCTTCAAACTCCATGAACATATGCCGGATCCAAGAGAAAATACATAGGCTGATGTGCTCTTATTGTCATCTAGGCATCCAGCCCAATCACTATCTGTATACCCCACAAGTTTTACTTTTGTAGCTTTAGCCTTGTACATAATGCCATAATCAAGTGTGCCATGTACATACCTTAACACTCTTTTCCCAACACTAAAATGAAGCTAACTAGGTTCCTCCATATATCTTGAAAGCATACTTGTGGCAAACATGATATCCGGTCTTGTTGTTGTGAGGTATAAGAGACTACCAACCAAACTCCGGTACATTTTGGGATCAACTTTCTTTGCACCATCACATTTCTTCATCTTCTCATTTGACATCAATGGAGTAGTTACTGATTTGCAGCCCATTAAATTGAACTTCTTGAGCAAATTTTCTGCATATTTCTTTTGAGAAATGAAGATTCCATTTTTTGTCTTGAGAAACTTCAATTCCCAAAAAATAATGAAGTAATCCAAGATCACTCATCTCATAAGTTCTCATCATATCTTTCTTGAATTTCTGCAGCAACTTTTCATTGTTTCTAGTTAAGATAATATCATCCACATATAAGGAAACAATGAGAATAGAAGCACCACTTTTTAGGACATACAGAGTAGGCTCACTTTGGCTCTTCTCAAAACCATTTTTGACAAAGTATTTATCAATTTCAGAATACCATGTCCGGGGAGCTTGCCTTAACCCATAAAGAGCCTTCCTTAGTTGTAAACTTTTTCTTCTCCCCCCTATAAGCAAGAAACCCGGTGGTTGTTTGACATAAACGTCTTCTTCCAACACACCATTCAAGAACGCCGACTTCACATCAAGTTGATAAATTAACCAACTCTTTTGAGCAGCAAGAGCAATTAAGGTCCTTATTGTTTCGAGCCGAGCTACTGGAGCAAAAGTTTCAGAAAAATTGATTCCTAGCTTTTGAGTAAAACCCCTTGCCACAAGCCTCGCCTTATGCTTTTGAATGCTCCCATCTTGATTGAATTTTGTCTTGTAGATCCACTTCACATCAATGACATATGTATCTTGTGGTAATTAACCAACTCCCATGTTTGATTCTTTTCTATCATTCTCATCTCCTCCTCCATTGCTTTTATCCATACTTCATGTTTTTGCGCTTCCTAAAAACTTTCTGGCTCCATACCAACAAAATTACAAGTTTCGGCCATTATTTCTCGAATGTTTCGAGTTCTCAAAGGAGGACTTTCTGATGAAGAATGTGTAGGAGAACCAGATTGTTGACGTGAATTACTCCCATCATCATTTTCACTTGGTGCAGCTACTGGAATTGGAGGTGTTACTTCTTCTTGTGAATTTCCACTTTGAATTTCACCTTCTTCTCGCACAAAAATATGTGATGTCTCCTGCAATTTCTTTTCTTTCTAGTCCCAACTAGCATTTTCATTAAAAATCACATCTCTACTTACAATCAACTTCTTAGACTTAACATTATAAAGCCTATAACCTTTAGTGCAGGAACTATACCCAACAAAAAATACATTTTTGGCTTTTCTCATCAAGCTTAGTTCTAATTTCTGAAGGAATTTGAGCATAACAAATGCAACCAAATATTTTAAAATGACTAACCGATAGTTTCAGTCCCGTCCATGCCTCAATTGGAGTCTTGTTCTTTACAACTTTTGTTGGACGCCTGTTGAGAATGTAGACAGAAGTATTTACAGCTTCTGCCCAAAAAGTCTTTGGTAACCCTTTTTCATTAATCATGGATCGAGCCATCTCCACAATTGTCCGATTCTTTCTCTCGGCAACACCATTCTGTTGGGGACTATAGCCTGCTGTCAATTGCTTCCAAATGCCTTCATCCTTGCAATACTCCTCGAATTCATGAGAGGTATACTCTCCACCTCTATCACTTCTAATGATTTTAATATTGCAACCACTTTGTTTCTCCACCATAGCTTTAAATTGCTTGAAGACAGTGAATGTTTCTGATTTTTCTTTCAAGAAATAGACCCACGTCATTCTGGAATAATCATCTACAAAAAGAAGAAAGTACCTTTGTTTGCTCAAGGAAGGAGTGTTCATTTTGCCACAAATGTCTGTATGCATAAGTTCCAGCGGGGCCTTTGCTCTCTACATGCTTTTGGTTGGAAATGAGTTTCTGTGTTGTTTACCCATGACACACCCTTCACAAATCTCCATTATTGTTTGAATGTCAGGCAACCCATTCACCATGCCTTTCTGTTTCAGCAACTTTAGCCCTTGAAAATTGAGATGACAAAATCTCTTGTGCCACAACCAAGAATCTTGAACGACATCCACCTTCAGGGCAACTTTTTCTTCGTAGCACATTTTGAGAGGAATGGTTTTATTTGGAGCCATGTGAATTCTCACTACAAGGTGTTGCATTTCATCAAAAATAGCACACTCTTCATCTTTGAATATTACCTGGTAACCACTCCTTAAAAGTTGTTCAACACTTAAAAGATTCGAAGCTATATTCAGAACGAGCAGCACATCACACATATATTTGACTCCTTTCTTTGTTTTGATTGGAATACTTCCTTTCCCCAATGCTTTGTGAGAATAATCATCCCCCATTTTTATTAGAATAGTAATAGAAGTATCCAAATCAACAAATAATTTTTCATTCGATGACATGTGATTACTACAGCCACTATCAACATACCAAATATTATTTCCTTCACCAGATTTTGATTGGCCAGCATAAAAAAGAATCTCTTCTTCCGCTCCATTATCTTTAGCAAAATTTGCTTGATTTGCATTCTTGAACCTGCACTCTTTTTCAACATGGCCAAACTTGCTACAATGATTGCACTTTGGTTTCCCACGATGAAAACAATCAGCCGCTTCATGACCGAATTTGTTACAGTGTTTGCACTTTGGTTTTCCACGATGAAAACAATCAGCAGTATCATGATTATCTTTGTCACAAATTTTGTAATACTTTTTACCTTTGCCTTTGAAATCTCCTCTTTTGTTGAACTCACCATTTCTCCCACTCCTTTGCTTCCATCTTTGTTGACTCCCTTGACCACTTTCTTTCCCAGAAATCTTCCTTGGCTCAAATGAGAGTTTGGATTGAAAAGCACTTTCACTTGATTGCTCACTGCGTTGCATTCTCCGTTTTTCGTGAGACTGCAAAGAACCCACTAATTGCTCCATTGTCAAAGTAGCTAGATCCTTCGACTTTTCAATAGCCGAAACTATTGGATCGAACTTTTTAGGCAAGCTAATCAATATCTTTTCAACAACTTGCTGATCGTTCATCTCTTCTCCAAGTGCTCGAATTCGACTCACAACTTCGAAAACCCTTGAAGAGTAGTCTTTGATGCATTCTGACTCCTTCATCTTTAGATTATGAAAATCTCTACGCAATGTTTGAAGCTTGATGGCTTGCATTTTTCTATCACCTTTGAACTCCCTTGCCAAAATCTCCCAAGCTTCATTTGCAGTTTCTGCTCTCAGAATTCTAGGAAATATTTCTTCTGTAACTCCATTTTGAATTTTTGAAAGAGCCTTGGCATCCTTCATCATGTCTGCTTCAAGTTTTTTCTTTCCTAGCCTTTGACAGTTCAGTGCCTTTACCAGGCAGATCGACTCCTTCTTCAACAATGTTCCAGAGTCCATCCGAGCGAAGAATTGTCTTCATCTTCACTTCCCAAAAACCATAGTTTTCTCCTCCAAAAACTGGAACAATTTGGCCATATTTTGTACTAGAAGCCATAGTCTAGGTACAAATTTTTTGAACGCCCTAAAATGAAAGAACCTGGCTTTGATACCAATTGGTAAGAATAAGAAAGGAAATATTTATTTTATGTAGAGTAGATATTGGGGAAAATGAGTTGCTACTGCAGAGCTCTATATTAATTCACTTGTAGTGATGAAAAAGTTGTTATGCTAGACTTGCCATGACATAGGTTTTATATAGAGAATGACTTGACCTAGGAACATTGAACATCAGAGATGTTTATCCTTAGGTACATGATAAGGATTTATTTATGTATCTTAACTCAAATATGCATGAATAGAATATGAATCAACTAAGTGCATTTAAGAATGAAAGTGCATGAATTCTAACAAGTCAAAACTACTCAAGGAAACACTCTAGATGAGAGGAAGACAACTATGAGACAAACTAGTTTGGAGGCTCTTCAGATGTAGCTCAATCAAGTGATGAACATGCTTAAAACAAGAGATAGCCCAAAAGACCACAACATCAACCAGTCTACCCAAAAGTTCTGTGGTATGACACATATGGCAGGTATCACCATGACTAATTCTTGCACTAATATTGGGAATCCCTTGCATAACTAGATTGTTGACTCAGGAGCCATAGACCACATATGTGTTTCACTATCTATCATGCATGATGTTGAAGAAATCAGTTATCCTGTGCTATTTTCCTTACCTAATGGAACCAAAACTAAAGTTTCTCACATAGGGAAAGCTTACATTAACCCTCTTTTGACCTTAGATTGGGTTTTTCACATTCCTAATTTCCAGCATAACTTACTCTCCATATCTAATCTCATTATGCAAATTAACTGGCAAGCTCTTATTCTTGGAAAATAATGCATATTCCAGGGCCTTTAGATGAGCAGAATCATAGCTATTGGTGATCTTTGTAAATGACTATACATACTCAAGGCTGATAGTTTTCTTGAAACTAGGCATGTTTGCAATAACACCACTAGACACAAAGGCATCACTAGTTGGCACCAGAGACTGGGACATACCTCCTTGAGTACTTTAAAGAAGATTGGTTCTTTGTCATTTCATCGTAAAAATAACAATTCGGATATTGAAAATGTTTCTTTATGTGACATTTGTCCCTTAGCAAAACAACATAAACTCTCTTTCAATTTGAGTAGTATTAAGAGTAAAGCATGCTTTGATCTCATACATTGTGATCTATGGGGTCCCTATAGGAGAACTACTATTGTGGATGACTACTCAAAGGGAGTGTGGACTTTCATGATGTCCACTAAGACCCATGTTTTCTCCCTTTTAAAACAGTTTAATGCTTTTGTTCAGAATCACTTCAAGACTACTATAAAAATTTACAGAATAGACCATGACACTGACTTTTACAACTCAGAAGTCATACCTTACATGTTAAATCTTGGTATCATGCACCAAAGTTCATGTGTTGACACACGCCAACAAAATAGGGTTGTGGAAAGGAAACATCAGCATCTTTTAGACATGTCCAGGGCTATTAGGTTTCAATCTGGCCTGCCTATACATTTTTGGTGTTACTGTCTTTTGGCTGCTACCTACATCATAAATAGGATTCCCACTGCTGCCACTAACTTTAAGACTCCCTATGAAGTTCTTTATAAGTCTCAACCCAGTTATGAACATTTAAAGACCATAGGTTGCCTTTGTTTTGCCTCTGTGCATCCTACTGATAAGTTTGCTCCTAGGGCCATCAAATGTGTGCATCCTGGTTATCCTACATGTTAGAAAGGTTATATTCTGTATGATCTTGAAACTAGGAAAACTTTCATTAGTAGACATGTGGTGTTTCATGAGTCTATCTTTCCTTTTAAAACTATGAATGCGTCTTTAATGTTCCTGCAACTAGTATTCCCAGTGTTGATATTAATCTCACACATGATAACACACCTAGCCATCATGGCCTTGACACTGTCAATCACAATGAATCTATTGATAACACTGAGGAACCTGTTCCTATTAATGTTAATGAACCTTCTCTTGTTAACAATAATGTAGATCAGCAACATCCTATTAGAGTTTCCACTAGGGTTAAACATCCTCCTGCCAAACTGAAAGACTATGTTGTTTCTTCTATATTTACTCAACCTATTCATACACACCAGTCATATACAAATACCATGATACATGTGCAAGAACCTCAGTCTTATGATCAGGCAGCCCAAAATCCTGAGTGGATAGAAGATATGAATAAAGAGATCACTGCATTTAAGAACAACCAAACCTGGGACATTATTGATCTTCCTCAAGGGAAGAAGGACATTGGATGCAGATGGATGTATAAAGTCAAGTATAACTCTGATTGAAGTGTTGAAAGGCTTAAGGCTAGGCTTGTTGCAAAGGGTTACAACCAATCAGAAGGAATTGATTATACAGAAACCTTTGCACTAGTTGCCAAGATGGTCAATGTAAGAGCTATTCTGGCTGTTGCTGTTGTACATAAATGGGAAGTGCAACAACTTGATATCAATAATGCCTTCTTACATGGAGACTTGGAAGAAGAGGTCTATATGAACTTGCCTCTAAGGTACAAGCCACAAAGAAATGGCAGTTGTGTGTGCAGACTAAGGAAATCTTTGTATGGCCTAAAACAGGTTTCAAGGCAGTGGTTTTCTAAATTGACAGAGGTTTTACTTGCACTTGGATACACTCAGTCTTTGCAGACTACACATTGTTCACTCATAAAGAAGGATCAAAGTTCACCAGTATGCTGGTGTATGTTGATGGTGTACTGCTTGCTGGTAATGACATGAGTGCTATTAATGACTTGAAGAGGATACTGATTACTGCATGATAAGTTCAGCATAAAGGATTTGGGAGCAATTAAATATTATCTAGGAATTGAGGTGATGAGGTCTGTTGATGGTTTTCATATGAGCCAAAGGAAGTATGCTTTGGATTTGGTGGAAGCTCCAGGTTTGCTTAATGCTAAGCCCCTCACTATACCTTATGACCTTCATGGAAAACTCATGCACAATTAAGGTATGCCTCTGGAGAATCCTTCTGAATACAGGCAGTTGGTGGGAAAATTAATGTACTTAACTGTTACTAGGCCTGATTTAGCATTTGCTGCGCAATGTCTCAGTCAGTTTGTCAAATATCCTAGGCATACTCATCTCAAAGCTTTGCACAGGGTACTTAGGTACAGTAAAGCTTTACCTGAACAAGGAATTCATTTACCTTCTGCTAACCAGCTCAATCTTCAAGCCTTTTGTGATAGTGACTGAGCTGGAAATCCAAGGATAGAAAGTCCATTACTGGTTTTTGTATGATGTTGGGGAATTCTATAATTTCTTGGCATTCCAAGAAACAATCTGTGGTGTCCAGGTCCTCCACAGAAGCTGAATACAGGGCCTTGGCTACAGCCAATTGTGAGGTGATATGGTTGAGCAATCTTCTCAAAGATCTTCAAGTTCAGTTGCCTACTCTTATTAATATGTTCTGTGATAGTTCATCTGCTATTGCAATAGCTAGTAATCCAGTTTATCATGCCAGAACAAAGCATATAGAGTTGGACTGTCATTTCATACGTGAGAAAATCAAGAGTGGGCTCATTTGTTTGCAGCACATGGCCACCAAAAACCAGTTGGCAGATATATTCACTAAGTTTTTGGGGAAGAGCTTGCATTGGAATTTCCTATCCAAGTTGGGAGTTGTTAGTATCTATACACCCTCAACTTGTGGGGAGGGTATTAACAGAAATGAGCCTAATAATAATTGTGTTAAGTTCAGACAAGGGAGTGACATAAGGAGCAGTGTAAAGTTTCGAGAAATGCAGTCCAAGTTGAAGAAGTTCCTGAGTTCAGTGGTTTTACAAAGTTGCAGTGTCTGGTTGTAGTTTTATTAGTTTTGAAGGGTCTTATTGTAATTTGTTGGTAGTTGGGTTAGTGGGCATATTCTGGTTGTTGCCTAGTTGTATATATATTCTTTTGCATGTATTGTTGGTGATCAATTTTTTTCCACTGCTATAAATAACAATCCTTCCTTCTGCTATCTCTTTGTTTCTGTTCTTTTTTACCTAGTTCGGTACTATGCGTGCAAATTGAAGAAGAAGACTCCAATTTACAGTCTACCCCTTATTTTATTTTTTATTTTTCTGCTAAAACCCTTTAGACTTTTGTAATTCATCCCTTATTTATATTTCTTATCATAACATTGTAAATATTGTTAAGAATATCATCTTTTGCTTTAGAATCTTTAAATTTGATTAATTGCATGCAACATTAATTGTCTATATATACTTGTCTAAATATTCTATTAAGATCAATTTACGCAAAATTGTTGCCAAAGTAACCTCTTTTGTGTAAATAAAAAATAATTAGATGTTTTTGTATGTTTAATTGATGCAATTATTAACGAATTCAAAGAGAGGTTCATAATTGGCAAAATTCCATACACACTTGTGATGGTAAATATGTAACAATTATCAAGGTAACTTAATGTGAATAATAAATCTATACAAATATAATTTTACTATTTGACATATCATATTGTTAATATTAGTTATTTAGCCCGTGCTCTACACAGGTACAATGTGATATATATATATATATATTGTAATAATAATATAACTTTTGGACATTATAATTAGATTGTTAATCTCTTCCATGGTTATAATAATTTTTTTCTATTGTTACTAATATTAAACGATTTTTTTTACCTAAATACTTTTAAAATTAACATAAGTTTCTAACTAACGTGATATACATATTTTGTATTAGTAATAATTGTAACAATATTTGATCTAATTTTTTTTTAATTAACATCTAACTTGATAATAATATTAGAAATCTTTGCGTTAAACATTTATAAAATCATAATTCATTTTTAAACAACGTGGGACATTTATTTTCGATTTATATTGGTAATGAAAGTTTAAGTCTTTTACCTAAAGACTTTTAAATCAACACTACATTCTAACCATGCGGTATACATATTTTCTATTAGTAATAATAGTAGTAAATAAAAAACTTTTTAATCAATATTGATTTCTAAACAATGTGAAATACATATTTTCTATTGGTAATAACATAAAAATGATCTTATCTAATGACTTTTATAAGCAATACTCATTTTTAAATAATGTGAGATACAATTCTTTATAATCAATGTGAGATCCATTATTTAAAAAAAATTAAATCAATATCATTTTTTCTAACTAATGTGAAATACTTATCTTCTATTGTTAATAATGATAAACTTTTAAAATCAGCATCACTCTCTAACCAATGTGGGATACATATCCTTATTTGGTAATAATAGTAGAAATCTTTTATCTTAAAAAATTTATAACCAACATCTATTTCTAAATAATATGGGATACATTTCATCTATTATATTGATGATAAAACTAAAATTCTTTTATCTAAAGACTTTTAAAACCAACATCATTTTTTAGCAAATGTAGGATATCTCTTCTATTAGTAATAATAGTAAAAGTCTTTTATCTAAAATTAAAATCAACATCACTCTCTAACCAATGTGGAATAAATTTCATCATTTGATAATAGTAGTAGAAGTTTTTTATCTAAAAAAATATATATAACCAATATCTCTTTCTATATAATGAGATACATCTATATTTTTTTTGAGATACATCTATTCTCTTCTCTTTTATTGATGATAAAAGTAGAAGTCTTTTTATTTGAAGACTTTTAAAATAAACATCACTTTTTAACCATTGTAAGATTTATATCAATTTATATATATATATATATATATATATATATATATATATATATATATATATATATATATATGTATATATATATATATATAATTGTAAAAGTCTTATATATAATCTAAAATAATTTAAAATCAATATCATTTTTTAATCAATGTAAGATATACATCTTCTATTGGTAATAATGATAGAAGTCTTTTATCAAAAGACTTTGAAAATCAATATCATTTTCTAATCAATGTATGATACATCTATTCAATTGGTAATTAATAATGGTATTTTTCAAACAATATTAATTTATAACCAATGTGTGATACGTCTTTTCTATTGGTAATAATGGTAGAATATTTTGTAACCAATGTGAGATACATATCTTGTAAAAGTGAAAGTCTTTAGTCTAAAAACTTTATAATCTAATATTTTCTTTTTAAACAATGTGCTATACATCTCTTTTATTGGTAATAATTTAAAATATATAAAATAATTTAAAATCAACATCATTTTCTAACGAATGTGAGATATACATCTTCAATTGGTAATAATGATTGAAGTCTTTCATCAAATATATATATATATATATATATATATATATATATATATATATATATATATATATATATATATATATATATATATATATATATATATATATATATATATATATATATATATATATATATATATATATATATATATATATATATATATATATATATATATATATCATATTGGTAAGGAGCACTATGGTTGTGCCACCTCACTACCTTTGGATAAATCTTCATTCTAAAGCATCCATGTGGAAGCTTTAAAAACTTTTGATTTTCTAGAAATTAGCTAATAATAATACATAATAATAATCAATATGATAAGGGGCATTAGTATTTGAATATATAACATCTTCTATTATCAATAGTAGAAGACTTATATTTATTAAAAATTACAACTAACATTACTTCTAACCAATGTGAGATAAAACCCTTAAAGGTGAGATATTACTTCTAATTGCTCACTTTTCACACCATATTTTAAGTCTTGATATCTTTTTTATCCAAAACTTGATTTGAACAAATAAATATATCATTTCAATGTTAAGTCTTGATGTCTTATTTATCCAAAACTCGATTTGGACAATTTCTTTCACTAAAAACACTAATTTTTTAATAAGTATTATACTTTAAGTCTTGATGTCTTATTTATCCAAAACTCGATTTGGACAAATAAATATATCATTTCGATGCTTTCACCGAATAGAACACATTTGTGCAATTATATTTGCCAACAAACAAATAACACGTAAAAAAATTTGTGCCTCTAGTTGCATAATTTCTCTCACTGAAAAACACTATTTTTTTTAACAAATATTATACTTTAAGTTTTGATATCTTATTATCCAAAACTCGATTTCGACAAATAAATATATCATTTTGATGCTCTCACCGAGTAGAACACATTTGTGCAATTACCTTCGCCAACAAACAAATGAAACGTAAAGAAATTTGAGCCTCAAGTTGCAAAATTTATTTCACTAAAAACACTATTTTTTAACAATAGAAGAGATGTATCCCACATTGGTTAGAAATTGATGTTGGTTTTAAAAATACTATTATTAAGTACCAATAGAAGAAATGCATCATACATTGGTTGGAAAATGATGTTGATTTTCAAAGTCATTTGATAAAAGCCTTTTACCATTATTACCAATAGAAGATGTATATCTCACATTGGTTAGAAAATGATGTTGAGTTTAAATTATTTTATATTATTACCAATAAAAGATATGTATAACACATTGTTTAAAAGAAAAATGTTAGATTTTAAAGTCTTTAGACTAAAGACTTTCACTTTTACAAGAGAAGTGTCTCACATGGTTACAAAATATGTTACTATTATTACCAATAGAAGAGATGCATAACATATTTGTTAGAAATTGATGTTTATATTAAAAATACTATTACTAATCACTAATTGAAAAGATGTATCATACATTGGTTAGAAAGTGATATTGGTTTTCAAAGTTTTTTGATAAAAAAAACTTCTACCATTATTACCAATAGAAAATATATATCTCACATTGGTTTAAAAAATAATGTTGATTTTTAATTATTTTAGATTATATAAAAGACTTACTATTATTAGCAATAGAAAATATATATATCACACATTTATTATAAATTGATGTTGGTTTTAAACTACTATTATTACCAATAAAAGAGATAAATCTTACATTGGTTAAAACGTGATGTTGATTTTAAAAATCTTTAAATAAAAAGACTTCTACTTTTATCATTAATAAAAGAGAAGAGAAGAGATGTATCTCATTATATAGAAAGAGATGTTGGTTTTAGATATTTTTTTTAGATAAAAAACATCTACTACTATTACCAAATGATGATATGTATTACACATTTGTTAGAGAGTAATGTAGGTATTAAAAGTCTTTTTATAAAAGACTTAATACCAATAGAAAAAACATGTATTTCACATTAGTTAGGAAAGTGATATCGGTGTAAAATGTTTTTAGATAATCTACATCGCATTTGTTACAAAGAGATTCACATTATTTAGAAACATATATTGGTTATAAAATTCATAGATAAATGAATTTTTATGTTATTATCAATACAAGAGATGTATCACACATTGTTTACAAAGAGATGTTGGTTTCAAAACTTTTTAGATAAAATACTACTACTATTATTATTTTTATGTTATAACTAATAAAAGAGATGTATTCCATATTGTTTAGAAAGAGATGTTGATTTCAAAAGTTTTTATATAAAAGACTATTATTATTACTATAGAAGAATGTATCTCACATTTGTTAGAAATTAATGTTGGTTTTAAAAATACTATTATTACCAATAGAAAAGATGTATACCACATGGTTAGAAAGAGATGTTTGTTTTAAAAGTCTGTAGATAAAAGTTTTAAACTTTTATTACCAATAGAAATAGAAAATAAGTATCTCACATTATTAGAATATGAAAAAGTGTATCTTACATTGTTTAGAAAAAGATGTTAGTTTTAAAAGTCTTATAGTAAAAACTTTTACTCCTATTACGAATAAAAGATATGTATCTCACATTATTTAAAAATAAATATTGGTTTAAAAAGTTTTTAGATTAAACTCTTTTTGTTACAAATAGAATAGATGTATGTATGTGACGCCCCCGATCCCGAGACCAATCGAGACCGGGTCCGTCGGGTGTTCCAAAAATTCAATCCAAAATAACTCAAATGAAAGCACGTAACTCGCAGCGGAAGAAACGAATAAGTAATATTCCTCAAAATATCAATGTTTGATACAAACTATTTTTATTACAATTTCTGATAAAACCCAAATAAAATACATAAATGTTTTATATCAAAACCGAGCATTCCGATAAACCTCGAGCACACAGCTGCTATCCAAATCCCGACCAAATCTCAACTGCACAATCAGAAACTGTAGGGGGTGAGCTTGTGAGCCCAGCAAGAAAGGGGGTACACAGCACCACAGAATAGAATAAGACATGTGATTCAAATACCAAGTCCATGAATATAAAGATATGGACCAAAGATTATTAACCCAAATAACGATACCGAGTGTTACCAAATAACTACTGATCACAAGTGACAATTCAGTATACTAATCAGCTTAAGCCAGGGTGAGATTATTCATAACAAACACGGGCACTCAACAAGCTGAGTCCCAACTAGGGGTGGCAATTCGTGTTATTGTATCGTGTTCGTGCCTCATTATCGTGTTTTCATATTATCTACCTTATTTTATCATAAATATAACAATAAATATTTATTTGAATATATTAACAATTTCGTACATGTCGTGTTTCGTGTTGTGTCGTATCGTGCTGGGCTTATCGTGTCATTTGTCTCTGTAATCGTGTATTATAATCGTGTCGTGCTGGTTCGTGCTATCGTGTCGTGTCAGGCATTGCCACCCCTAGTCCCAACAACAGTATCCAGATTATTCATGGCCGTTCCACTGATCAGTATCACTAAACCATTCCAAATAACCAATTACCCGACAGATGATTAAAATAGCATTTCCTCAATAAAACACACTGATTGTTAACATATAATTATTTCAAAGTCAAACCAACATCAAAGGTTTACTGATAACAATAAACACGTTAAAATAACAGGAGTACGAATCAACATGAATATTATGGAGACAATCACGTGATTAAACTGACACAGAATCAGTACTGCATAGTCTCCCTTACCTCAAAACAGGATAATATCTGCCAATAAAATATATCAAAAGCCTTCTAGAATAAACCTCAAGTCAAACCCGAAAAATCAATGGAGTCGGAATAATCCATCTTGGCTTAAAATGAAGAAGACGAAGTCACATAATTTCTCTCTTCTGTAAGGCTGAAGAAGGGATTGGTGAAGGAGATAAATACTCCGTCACTCACTCGGCCCGGCCGAAATCTATATATATATATATATATATATATATATATATATATATATATATATATATATATATATATATATATTTAAAGTTGGTGAGGAGCATTATGGTTGTGCCACCTCACCACCTTTAGATAAATCTTCATTCTAAAGCATCCATGTGGAAGTTTTAAAAAAATTTGGTTTTCTAGCCATTAGCTAATAATAATACATAATAATAATCAATATGATAAGGGGTATTAGTATTAACATATATAACTTCTTCTATTGTCAATAGTAGAAGACTTATATTTAAAAACATTTACAACTAACATTACTTCTAACCAATGTGGGATAAAACTCTTCAAGGTTATATATTACTTCTAATGACTCACTTTTAACATCATACTTTAAGCTTTGATATCTTCTTCATCCAAAACTAGATTTGGACAAATAAATATATCATGTCGATGTTCTTGTCGAGTAGAACACATTTGCACAATTACTTTTGTCAACAAACAAATGACACGTAAAGAAATTTGTGCCTAAAGTTGCACAATTTCTTTTACTAAAAACACTAATTTTTTAATAAGTATTATACTTTAACTCTTGATATCTTATTCATCCAAAACTTGATTTGGACAAATGAATATATCATTTCGATGCTCTCACCGAGTAGAACACATTTGCGCAATTACATTTACCAAAAAATAAATGACACATAAAGAAATTCATGCCTCAAGTTGCACAATTTCTCTCACTAAAACACTAATTTTTTTAAACAAGTATTATACTTTAAGCCTTGATATTTTATTATCCAAAACCCGATTTGGACAAATATCATTTTGATGTCCTCACAAAGTAGAATACATTTGTGCAATTACCTTCGTTAACAAACAAATGGCATGTAAAGAAATTTGTGTCTCAAGTTGCACAATTTCTTTCACAAAAAACACTAATTTTTCAACAATAGAAGAGATGTATCCCACATTGGTTAGAAATTGATGTTGATTTTAAAAATTCAATTATTAAGTACCAATAGAAGAAATGCATCATGCATCATACATTGGTTGCAAAGTGATGTTGATTTTTAAAGTCACTAGAAAACCAAAAGTTTTTAAAGCTTCCACATGGATGCTTTAGAATAAAGATTTTAAAAAATTTTAAATACAAAGGTGGTGAGGTGGCACAATCATAGTGCTCCTCACCAATTATAAATATGTGTATATATATATATATATTTGATAAAATATTTTTACCAGTATTACCAATAGAAGATGTATATCTCACATTGGCTAGAAAATGATATTGAGTTTAAATTATTTTATATTATTACCAATAAAAGAGATGTATAACACATTGTTTAAAAAGAAAATATTAGATTTTAAAGCCTTTAGATTAAAAACTTTCACTTTTACAAGAGATGTATCTCACATGGTTACAAAATATTCTACTATTATTACCAATAGAAGAGATGTATCACACATTGGTTAGAAATTGATGTTTGTATTAAAAATATTATTATTAATTAATAATTGAAAAGATGTATCGTACATTTGTTATAACTTATAAAGTGATGTTGGTTTTCAAAGTTTTTTGATAAAAAACTTCTACCATTATTACCAATAGAAGATGTAAATCTCATATTGGTTAAAAAATGATGTTGATTTTTAATTATTTTAGATTATATAAAAGATTTACTATCATTAGCAATATAAGATATATATATACTTTTGGTTTTCTAACCATTAGCTAATAATCAATATGATTAGAGATATTAGTATTAGTATATATAACTTCTTCTATTGTCAATAGTAGAAGACTTATATTTAAAAAAAATTACAACTAACATTACTTCTAACCAATGTGGGATAAAACTCTTCAAGGTTAGATATTACTTCTAATGACTAACTTTTAACATCATACTTTAAGTTTTGATATCTTATTCATCCAAAATTTGATTTGGACAAATAAATATATCATTTCGATGTTTTTGACGAGTAGAACACATTTCCACAATTACTTTTGTCAACAAACAAATGACACGTAAAGAAATTTGTGCCTCAAGTTGCACAATTTCTTTCACTAAAAACACTAATTTTTTAATAAGTATTATTATATTTTAACTCTTGATATCTTATTCATCCAAAACTCGATTTGGACAAATAAATATATCATTTCGATGCTCTCACCGAGTAGAACACATTTGCGCAATTACATTCGCCAACAAACAAATGACACGTAAAGAAATCCGTGCCTCAAGTTGCACAATTTCTCTCACTAAAAACACTAATTGTTTTAACAAGTATTATACTTTAAGTCTTGATATCTTATTATCCAAAAATCGATTTGGACAAATAAATATATCATTTTGATGCTCTCACTGAGTAGAACACATTTGCGCAATTATCTTCGTCAACAAACAAATGACACATAAAGAAATTTGTGCCTCAAGTTGCACAATTTCTTTAACTAAAAATACTAATTTTTCAACAATAGAAGAGATGTATCCCACATTGGTTAGAAATTGATGTTGGTTTTAAAAATTCTATTATTAAGTACCAATAGAAGAAATACATCATACATTGGTTGGAAAGTGATGTTGATTTTCAAAGTCACTTGAAAACCAAAAGTTTTTAAAGCTTCCACATGGATGCTTTAGAATGAAGATTTATCCAAAGGTGGTGAGGTGGCACAACCGTAGTGCTCCTCACCAACTTTAAATATAGATATAGATATATATATATATATATATTACCATTATTACCATGGATGATAAAAGATTTTTACCATTATTACCAATAGAAGATGTATATCTCACATTTGTTAAGAAATGATGTTGAGTTTAAATTATTTTATAACCATGGAAGAGATTAACAATCTAATTATAATATTTAAAAGTTATATTATTATTACAAAAATATATATATGATGTGGCAAAATTGCACAGCTTGGGCCGTCCTTGAGATGGGTAGGATATCTGGGCTTGTGATCGACCTCCTTGAGCCTGTTAAGATCACAAGAACACCTGAGAAGAAGTGCAAGGCAAGGCCTCGCTAAACCCCTCCGGCGTGAGAGTAAGTATCGAGTGATTGTCAAGAAGTAAATTGACAGAGTAACGAGGCTCAAGAAAGTGTGTGTACCTTATTGATGTTTATGGAGAGGTATTTATAGGCCCTCTAGGTGATTGAATCCGTCTAGGATTCAGTTTCCATAACTGCCGAGGTAATCAAGGAGGAAATCCCTTGATTCTAGGCGAAACAAAGCCGTAGTTATAGGAGTTGATAAGGCAAGAGTTCCGCCCAAACATGGAAACCTTTGACTTGCCTTAGAAAGCAATCTATCAGTGTCCCCAGCTTGGTGTATGCTCGAGCGAGCAAGGCTCTGCCCGATTATTCTGTTTGTATTGATCTCTGAACTTGTCGATCAAGATCGGCCCACAGTCGTGCAGTGCCCGCCTGTGTGAAGTAAGTATGATTCCCTTGCAAAGCACGCCTGAATCCCGATCACGGTCTCTGGTCGGACAGGCAAGGCCTTTGTCCGCCTAGGTCTGAGTGAGGGTTATGCTGCTCGGTGCTCGCTGAACTATTTCATCTTGCTCGCTGGGCTGTGGGCCTCAGCGGTATTATGCTCGTGTCTGGCACGTGATGCTAACTCGTGCCTCGCTCGCCGTGACCCTGGCTTGGGCCGGTATATCGATGGCCCCTAGCTTCCTGTCTGGCGAGTATTCATGCTCGGAGCGGGGAGCGTTCAAGTTTGATATTCGCACGGGCTTCAACACTTTGTGAATTTTTAAGCAATTCAAGGAATTCGGCGAGGTGAACTTGAGGCGTGTCCAGGAAGCTTTTTGTCAAGGGCGTGACAGGCGCGTGGGCGGAGAAAGCGCGTGAGCCGTCAGAAGTTAGGGCGACAGGACAGGGCGCGGTCCACGAAGCGGCGCATTTAATGCGACGTGCCTTGGTGATGATGGGCCGCCCATCCAGGCGCCGTTTCGGCCTCCTTCTTCCCCCCAAAACTTGGTGACTTCGCCTATAAAAGGGTAACCCCTTCTCCTCTATTCTTTTTTACCGTCTTCGAGAATTTCCTAGAGAGAGAAAATTCAGGAGAGCTTGACGCTGTTGCCTCCATTGCTACCGGGTTTCTCTATTGCAAGGTTGGCGAAATCGTTCTGCCGCTTTCGGTGTCCATTCATTCCTTGGTTAAGAGCGAAGCTACGGTTGATTTTTCCCAGAATTGTTCAGCAAAGGCGTATCATCACAGATATCACAGTAAGTCTTCAGCCTCTTTTCGTTGTTTCTTTCAGTTTTCCTGGGTTTATGGATGAATTTCGCTGTTTCTCTCCATCTCTACGTGTCCCTGTTAGGGTTTTAGGGGACAAGACTACCCTTAGATAGAGATCGAGGAATAGAAAACCACAACCCTGCTCGCTAGGCGGGCGTGGCCCCTTTGGGTTGACCTAGATTTAGGATTTTCTTTTCTTTTGCTAATAGTTGCCCGGACAAAGCTCTGATGGTTATTTTCCTCGATCTCTGTGTAGATGTCAGACGTGTCCGATAACGATCGTGAGACCTTCAGCTACGGCGGAAGGAACGATTCGCTGAGCAGTGAGAAGTCTCCCTCTATTAGCGCAGCGAGGAGGAGTCAGTCCGTGGCCGGCCCACGCTCAAGGCGGTAGTGGACCCCCGTGGTTGATATAGTTGACTCCACCAGCGGGGAGGACTCTGGTGAAGAGAGCGTGACCGGAGGCTTCGCTGTCGGGCAAGGCCTCGACCAGCAAACAGCCCTTGTGGGAGACTCAGCCGGGCGAGCAAGAATTGAGCAAATAGATTTGGCCGGAGAGGCCTCAGAGGCCGATGAGGCAGATAACCTACCCCTTGCCCGGCGTTTGAAGAAGACCTGCCGCACCTGTAGGTGGCCTCCGGCGGATGGATAGCCAAGATAGGATCCCTATTGCCCGCCCGACCAGTGGCCTGGGACTTCAAGAGTGGTTCCCGCTGAGGAGAGAATCGAAGAAGAAGAAGAGGAGGAGGAGCCCGACGGTACATTAATGCGATGAAAGCCGCTATATGCCGACTGGACATGGCGGACAAGGTGACCGCATGGCTCACGTCCCTTGGGGTTGATTCAGCTCATTACCGGGCGAACAAGATGGACGTGCCCGCGAATGTGAAGCTTTCCCGTGAGCAAGGGAATGAAGTTATATTCTTCGCAGATTTTTTCCGAGTCGGGTTACGTCTCCCACTGGAGCCTTTCTTGGTTGATTTTTTGCTCGAGTCTAAAGCGGTCCCCTGTGACTTGATGCTGAACACCGTTCGAGCCATTACCGCTTTCACAGTGGCGTGCAGGCTGCTAGGATCTGAACCGGACATGTACTTGCTCCGGAAGCTGTTTATTTTTGCCCCGAGCACTGGTGGGAGGATCGGAGTGAGGGCCAATTCTAATTTTTTGAAACTGTTTTCCGAAGTCCCCGGGAAGGTAGATTCCTGGGATAGGAGAGTTTTGCTTATTGAGTCTCGAGTCGGCTGGCCATTTATGCCCACGGCCTCCGACGAAGTGAAAATCCCCAAGGCTTCAAAACAGGACTTCAGCTCGGGAGAGACTGTCCGTTTGGCCGCGTTGAAAACCGCCGTGGGGGTGATGGAGGAGAACGAGAAGCGCGTTGGCCAGCAATTTCTTCTCGATTGGAAGGAGCTGGTTTGTAACCCGCGCAACTTATGCTTGGCCGGTGTGATGAGGGCCGAGATTCCTGATGTTGAGCCTCTTTTGATCCACGTGCCCGAGAGACCACATCCTTATTGGGGCGACTGCCACGGTAACATGTTTAAGTGGGAATGCGTTGAGTGCCAACGTTTGGGCCCGGGCGGAGACTGCCGGCCGCCTTATGAAGATCATGATGGTTATTTTTCGCGATGTTCTCACTGTTTCTATCCTGGCTGTGTCTCGCTCGTAGCATTTAGTTATTGACCCTCTTTCTGTTTTCCTTGTTTCAGGGATGAAGAATGTGGCTTTGCTGAAGGCGAGGAGGCTACAAGCTAATCAGCGAGCAGCTGATTTGAAAGTCAATGACCCTGTGGCTCTTCCCAAGGTGCCCTTTGGTCCCCCGGCTAAGAAATCGCCGGGCTTGGGCAAGGCCGCAAGCCCGGCTAGGAAAGCACCGGTGCCCAAGGTCATCATCCCTCCGCGCAAAGAGGTGGTACGAGCAGAGACCACAGCGGTCGTTGAGGATACTGCCGGGCAACCAGGTGCCAACACCTCTGTGGTGCCCCCAGCCAAAGATGCTAAGGGGAAAGGAAAAAGAAAGAAGAGCCTTTCCCCTCCTCCTTCTACTCGGGAGGTTCGTCACCGGGGCTGGAGTCCCGACCTTGCCTTTCGCCCCGCCTCCGGCCACTGCCTGTCCGACTTCCGCCTTGGGCCAAGAACCCGAGGAGGCTGGATTCAAGATGCCCTCCACTACCAGTGCTGCCCGGGCACTGGTGAAAGAAATTTCTGGCGATGCCCCATTATTGGGAGGCATCGACCTTTATGCTCGTGGAAGCCCGGGCGGCCTGGTAGGAAAAGGTATAATTGAGAGGGCGCTGCATGATGATCTTGCCCGGGATCGAGATACGGCCGGCCACGTCCTAGTTGGGAACGTGGGACTTTGTTTGAGCGAGGTAAGGCCTTTGAATTGGATTTGTCCTTTCCTTTACTTGTCTCGTGTGTCTGATTACCTTTCCTTTGTTCGCAGATCGCTTCTACCTGTACCAATCTTTACGACAGGTACAACGAAGAGAAGGCAACTCGCAAGAAAGCAGAGGCTGACGGCCTGGCCAATGAGGCCCTGGCAAAAGAGAAGGTCGAACAGGTAGCTCGCCTGGCTGACGAGTTGGAGGCCCAAACTGCGGCGGCCAAGAAAAAAGAAACTGAACTGTTTGAACGCAATCTGAAGTTGGTCGCCCAGAACGGTGACCTATCCGCTGCGAAGAAAGATTTGGTCGGCCAGGTTAAAAAGAATCAAGCCGAAAAAGCTCAACCGATCCGGCCGCCAAGCGAGCAAAGGGACCGTCTAGTCGAGAGGGACGCTACCGAAGATGCAAGCCGTCAAAGATGGAAAGCATGTGGAGGAGCTGCAGATTGAAGGACGCCGAGCAAGCCTGCGTGGAGGATTATAAGAAATCCATAGCCTTCGAGGACGACTTCAAACTAACCGCCGCTGATGAGGCCGTGAGTGATGCTATAGTGCCCTATTTTGCACATGGCGCCAATCACGCCCTTAGGCCTGGCCGGCCGTGGGTGATTGATATGAAGACCATGGCTGAGTGGGCCGTTTCCGACGTCTACTCCGAGGAGGCTCGCCAGTTCCACCACTTGGTCCCCTATACTCACGACGAGCTGGAATCTTTGGCGAAGGTCGACCAAGAAAATGGCCGCCAACCTTGGGATCCACCAACTCCCCCGGCCGAGAATGTGTGCTCTCTAATCGATGCCTTGGAGGGCGAGAAAGCTGCACGGTTGATAGCAGAGGAGGAGGCCCAGAAGGCTGAGCAAGAAGCTGCTCGAAAGGCCCTGAATTTTCAATATACCGATCAATATCGGGCTTCAGCACAAGGTCTTCCTCCCCCCGAGCAGATGCCTCCACCTCCTCTAGAGCAGATTCCTCCACCTCCTCCAGAGCCAGCGCTTGACCAGCTTTAGATTAGGTTTGTTTTGCTTGGCCTGCGCGCCAGTATTTTTGGTTTTTGCTTTGTAACTTCTAATCTGACCGTAATAGAATTCTCTATTTATTTGACAGATATCTCTTGCATTTGCTTTCGATTCAGTTGTTTGTTTGCTCGATAACTGTTTTCTCGCTCGTATCTTTTGCCTGTCATTCGTTAATACAAGTGCTGGTGCTCCCCAGAAAATATATCGAGCAAAAATTCATGAATAAATTTAACCAAGGATGACTTATTAAAATAATAAGACTGACAAAGCATTCTAATTATTTAGATTGAGATGTTACCCGAATAGTTTGCCGGGCAGAAATGCTTAGATCTGACCAAGGCTTATAGCAAGTGTGCTTCCAGAAGACTGCCAAGCGGGCAAGGCCCAACTTTCAATTGGCAACCAACAACCGGGCAAGGCCTTTGCTCGATGTGGGTAATTCGAGGCTGCCGTATATCTTCCCGGTGTTAAGATATACTAATGTTGTTGCTCGGTCACTATAGGAACCCGAGGTAGTTAATCGCTATCTTGTAGGAATGGACTCGAGCCCGAGGCGAGCATCCTAGTATGTGAGCCCGGCATGGCCGCACTCTCCCCACGAGGATGAGTTCACGATACTAGGGATTTTATAATTTTTGACCTGCCTCGCTCGTCACCGGGCGAGCGTAATCTAGTCAAACAAATATAAATAATTGCGTATAACAGCTTCACCGATAACTTTGAAAATTTCGAACCGGTAAATATGATAACGACTTGCCTTTTCATTGATAAATGATTGATGACCCTCAACAGGACTGAGGTCTTGCCCTTTTGTTTCCTTGACCTAGGGATAATACTTCTTGAGGTGGTCTGCATGCCAAGGACGCTTCAGGTCTTTTCCTTCTGGAGTCTGGAGTGTAAGTGCCCTCCCTTATTATTCCAAAGAACTCTGAAAGGACCCTCCCAATTAGGGGACAGCTTCCCCACTCTCGCCTCGATGACCGGTCACTTCAATTTTTCTCGAGCACTAGATCCCCAACGAGAAGGCTCGCTCGAACTCTTTTATCATGGTGAGCTTTTGCCCTCTGCTTGTAATTGACCATTCGAGTCGTGCATCCTAACCTCCTTTCTTCCAAAGAAGTCTAAGTCTATGGCCCTGCAAGTTGATTGTTTTGCTCAGAATGTGAGACCCTGTAAGCTTGGCAAAGCCATTTCCACCGGATCATAGCCTCTCGACCCATAGGAGTGCGAACGGAGTTTCCTGCTGGTCCCTCGAACAAGGTTCTAACCGCCCACGAGCCGATTGTAATTTTTCTCGCCCACTTTCCTCGCCGCCTTCTAAATTCCGCTTAAGAGCGTAACTTGTTTGTTTGCAGCTCGCTTGGCCGTTGCCTCGAGGGTAAGCAACGGACGATTGCCGCTGCTTCACGCCCAAAGCGAGCACATTCTCGCCGTGAACTTGTCCGAGAACCGAGTCCCATGGTCGGATATGATTGCTCGAGGGAGGACCGACCGCACCATACCTTGGTCGTATACAAACTTGATGATATTCGCCCGAAATTTTGGCCAAAGGGCTTTGCCTCAATCCACTTCGTGAAGTAATCTATGGTGACTACAACAGATTTGTATTTGTATTGTGCCGGGAATGGGCCGATCGATCGATTCCCCACATGTCGAAGGGCCAGCCGCAACGACCGGGTTTGCATAGTGGATGGAAGCCTTGGTATGTCCGCAGATCTCCGCACTTGTCACATTCGCGAGCATACTTTTCCGCATCCTTTCGAAGGGTAATCCAAGAGTATCCTCGCCGCAGACCCTTTTCGCTAGAGCTTTGTGCCCGGTGGCCGCCACATTCCCCTCATGTACCTCATACAAAACACCCTGCTAGCTGGGGTACGCAACGAAGCATAGGTCCGACCCTAGATCGCTTGTATAAGATTCCCCAACTACCGACAAAGCTTGGCTTCTGACCGTCGTTGGGCCTTTAACTTTGTCTCAAGGGCGTAACTCCCTCGCCGATGTAATCCTTATAATCATCAATCCAACTTCCGCCGGCTCGATGTCCATAATTATAGGTCTATCGATGGCGGAGTTTCCATATGCTCGATCATTACCGAGGGATTTAGCAAAGCAAGATTGTCCTCGCCGATCTTGGATAAGTAGTCCGCCGCATGTTGTCCGCTCTGGCCAATCCCGATCATTTCCCGTAACTTGAAATTTTTCAAGATTTCCTTGACTAGCTCGCAAAGATTTAACTGTAGGGTGGTGCACCATGTATTCCCCCGACTTGGTTCACGACTAGCCGGAATCCGAGTACACCGTGATGCCTTCTACACCCATGTCTGCTGCGAGCTCGAGCCCCGCAATCATTGCTTCATACTCGCCACGTTGTTGGATGCAGAAATTTGAACCGAGAGCTAACTCGAACTCGTGATTTCATCTGAGCTACGAGAAGGATGCCGCCTCCGCCCCCGACTTTGCTCGCCGCCCCATCCACATAAAGATCCCAACAAGAGGGTCGGTCTGGTCAGGCAATTGCTTTTGCTCTGCTCGCCGGCCGCTTGATCTCGTGCCTCGCTACCGGGTGAAGCTTGTTTCAACCAAGAAGTCGGCCAATGCTTGCGCTTTGATTGCTCGCCTCGGGCAAGTAGTCTATGTGGAACTCGGTGAGCTCGACGACTGGCTGAGCAACCGCCTCGATGTATCGTTTGTGCAGACTTTAGTGGTGCATCCGTGTATACTATGATTATGTGTGCAGTAAAAATAAGCCCTTAATTTTCTGCGCCTATGACAAGAGAGTAGGCTAATTTTTCAACATTAAAATAACGACCCTCAACAGACCGAGGGCCTTAGATACATAGTACAATGTGTTTTTGGATATCTAGTTCCTCCCTAACTAAAAACATGCCACGGCCCGGTCCGTGGTCGCTAGATACACAAATAAAGGCTCACCGGCATGGGGTCGCCGAGGAGAGGTGGTTTGCCAAGATACTCCCCGAGCCGCCGAGGGCCTTGGCACACCGCATTCCACTCAAATCCCTTGTTGCCGCTAACCTTGAAGAAAGGGAGGCACTTTTCACCGACCGAGAAATGAAGCTGCCCTAAGGCAATGATTCGCCGCTTAGCTGGATGTGCTTGATGCAAGAGGTCGCTCCATGTTGAGCGTGGCTTGTATCTTCTCCCGGTTGGCTTCTATGCCGCTACTGTTGACCATGAATCCCAGAACTTCCCTCGCTCTGACTCGAAAGCGCACTTACTCTGTTCACTTCATGTTGTGTTTCATGCAAGTTGGCAAATGTCTCGCCAAGTCAAGAGTATGGTCGCTCCTTGGTTTTGATGACCATGTCATCTATATAAGCCTCCATATTTCGCCTATTTGAGAGCCGAACACCTTATTGACCATGCGCCGATAAGTGGCTCCTCGATTTTTGAGCCCGGCGGCATCATTTTGTAGCAATAGAGGCCGCCACCGCCTGGCTAAGGTTTCGCTTTATCCCGCTGCTCATTTTGACCTCGTGGTATCCCGAGTACGCTGGCCCAGAAACCGAGCATCTCGAACCCGCTATAGAATCGACAAGCATATCGATGCGGGCAATGGATAGCGCTTTTCTGCAAGCTTTATTTAAGCCGGCCGCGAAGTCCACGCACATTCGCCACTTATCATTTGCCTTTTTACCATCACCACATTAGCTAGCCGTGCCTGCATCGAATCTCCTCGATGATATCCGCCAGAGTTTCGACCTCGCTTGATCGCCTCATTCTTCTCAAAGTAGTATCGCTCTTGCCGCCGTTGGACTGCCTGAAGGTAGGGTCGACATTGAGGTCGTGGGCGGCAATGCCTCACTAATGCCCCTCATGTCTTCAACCGCCCACGCGAACACATCTAGGTCGTTTCTTCAACACCAATCAATCTTGCCCGAGCTTCAGAGGCATGGCCTTCCCGATTTTAATTTTTTGCTCTGGTATGTTGGATTGATGATGACCTCTTCCAGCCGCCTCCTCCGGTTGAATATCGCTCGCCCCGACTTGCAAAGTGTCCACAAATTTCAATATCCCGTGATTTAGGCGCTTTTCCTCAAGGCCTAGAAGGGCCCGGGGCCTGAGCTTCGAGTCTTCGACCGAGCTTGCTCTGGGAGGCTCTATATCCATGGGCTCAGCCGCTTCATGGGTCTCCCCGAGCTCAATGTTATTGATGGAAGTGACGCCGGGTAGGCTCAATGAGATCATTGCGCTCGATCGGAAGGTCCACAATCGGCTTAGGATCGCTTCGACCGATCGGGAATGTCCACAATCGGCTGCTTTTTTTTCCGAGCTCCCTGACATACTCCCACATTGCCCTGGCTTGCCGCTGAGGATCCCCACTCCATTTTCTCAGATAGAACTTGGCTTTCTCGGTGGGGAATGGAGGTGACCATCCGAATTTGGCCATCGCCGAGCACCTAAAATGCGCTTGTATGCCGATTTTAGGTCGATCACCAAGAATGTGATCATCTCAATCCGTGTTTGGGCCCCATCACCCATGAATACCTCCACTCGATCGTGCCTTTAACCCCCACCCTGTGATTGGTAAAGCCTTCAAGCTTTCCCAAATACGGCTTTAACATGGTATCCTGGGAACTCCAATCCTCAAGCAGAATAGTACATGATGTCCCCGCACGCCTCCCCGTATCCAAAGAAAACTCGTGAACCTCGCCAGCTTGTTGACGAGGCAGAAATGACCGTAGGTCGCGCTCTGATGCCAATGGAGTGCTCGCTAGCTCGCCGCGAGCGAAAACATATGCTCGCTCTCCCTCGCCTCAGATTGCCGGGCGTTGATCGCCTGACAAGGAATATATGTGTTTCCCGAGCCGTGTGTTGACGGAGCTCCTCCCGAATCATGTTTATCACCCCCCGAATTTGAGGGGCCCGCCGCCTCTTCCTCTGGGGTCTCCTTGATTATTGTTGGCATTGTTTCCTTCGCCTCGGTCTTTCTTGAAGCGGTCCTAACTTGCCCGCATTGATCACTTTTGAATCTCTTTTCAACACCTTACGGTGGCTGCCATGGTGGTATTCACAAGATTTTGTGTTGTCTCGAGTATACTCGAGCTCTGGATCAAGAGGATGGGATAGCGTGGCATCTCCCACCGAGCATGATATCTTCCCCGCCGTGTTTAACGGGTAAACCGAGATTCTCTCGAACAACCTTCGCCCTGGGTGGATGATTTTTTTCTCCGATCCTTGCGAGTGGTGGTGGGTCTCCGGCTCGTCACGGGCGAGGCCGAATGCCATGAGCCTTGTCTTTGCCTTGGCTTTATCCGCTTTGACGCCTTGGCCGAGCAAAACAGATGAGAGTTCGCCAAAGAACTCTCGCCTTTGAGGGCCCCTGTTCATTGCTAGCATAGTCTTCAAAGCTGGCCCCGCCTCATGTTGTTGAGATAGCGTAATGTTATCTCCGGTCACCGGGTCGCGTCACCTGCTCGAGCATCTCCTCGAACCTTTTCGATAATCGCCAGATTCTGTGATCTCCTTGCTTAATCTTAGCAAGGTCTAAACGATTCTTCTGGGTCGCGGGCCCTCGTGATTTCCGAATTCTTCCAAAACTTTTCTGAGCAAGCCCGCCTCCCAATGGTTCCTCTGGGAACTCTCGCCAACTGTGCTTGCGCCTTTCCCCGAGGGCTCTCGAATGCCCGCATTTTCAAGGCTTCAATATCGCTGACCATCCGAATTTGTGCCTCGAATGATCTGAGCTAATCGCTTGCCCGCTCTTCCCAAAATATTTGTCAAACCGCTGGAAGATGATCCCTTGTGCGG
>CM028379.1:87362677-87403412 GCA_013146195.2 Codonopsis lanceolata
ATCGAGCTACGAAGGATGCCAGCTCCGCTCCCGATTTTGCTCGCCGCCTCATCCACATAAAGATCCCAACAAGAGGTCGGGTCGTGGTTGTGGCAATTGCTTTTGCTCTGCTCGCCGGCCGCTGATCTCAAGCCAAGGTGAAGCTTGTTTCAACAAGAAGCCCCATGCTTGCGCTTTGATTGCTCGCTCGGGCAAGTAGTCTATGTGGAACTCGGTGAGCTCGACGACCGCTTGAGCAATCCGCTCGATGTATCGTGTTTTTGTGCAGAATTTTGCGTAGTGGTGCATCCGTGTATACTATGATTATGCAGTAAAATAAGCCCTTAATTTTCTGCGCCTATGACAAGAGAAAGTAGGCTAATTTCTCAACATTAAAATAACGACCTCAACAGACCGAGGGCCTTAGATACATAGTACACAAAAGTTTTGGATATCTATTTCCCCACTAAAAACAATGGCCACCCGCCTGGTCCGTAATGCTAGATACACAAATAAAGGCTCACCTGCACGGGCCGCTGAGAGAGGTGGTTTGCCGAGATACTCCCCGAGCTGCCGAGGGTCTTGGCACGCCCGCATTCCACTCAAATCCCTCGTAACCTTGAAGAAAGGGAGGCACTTTTCAAATGACGAGAAATGAAGCCGCCCCAAGGCAATGATTCTCGGCTTAGTAGCTGGACGTGCTTGATGCGCAGGTTGTTCCATGTTGAGCAGGCTTGTATCCTCTGGTTGGCTTCTATGCCGCTACCGGTTGACCATGAATCCCGAAACTTCCCCTGCTTGACACCGAAAGCGCACTTACTGTGGTTCACTTCATGTTGGTTTCGCGAAGTTGGCAAATGTCTCGCCAAGTCAGAGTATGGTCGCTCGCTTGGTTTTGATGACCATGTCATCTATATAAGCCTCCATATTTCCGCCTATTTGAGAGCCGAACACCTTATTGACCATGCGCCGATAAGTGGCTCTCGTGATTTTTGAGCCCGGCGGCATCATTTTAGCACAATAGAGGCCGCCACAGCCTGGAAGGCGGCCTTCGCTTATCCTCGCTGGTTCATTTTGACCTGTGGTATCCTCGAGTACGGCCCAGGAAACCGAGCATCTCGAACCTCGCTATAGAATCGACAAGCATATCGATGCGGGCAATGGATACAGCTCTTTTCTGCAGTCTTATTTAAGCCGGTGAAGTCCACGCACATTCGCCACTTATCATTCGCCTTTTTACCATCACCACATTGGCTAGCCGTGTCGGGTATCGAATCTCCTCGATGATATCTCGCCTTAAGGAGTTTTCGACCTCTGCTTTGACGCCTCATTCTTCTCAAGTAGTATTGTCTTGGCCATTGTTGGGGCGGGACGGGAAGGTAGGGTCGACATTGAGGTCGCGGGGCGGGCAATGCTCTCACTAATGCCCTCATGTCTTCAACCGGCCCACGCGAACACATCTAGGCGTTTCTTCAACACTTTCAATCAATCTTGCCCGAAGCCGCAGGAGGCATGGCCTTCCCGATTTTAATTTTTTGCTCTGTGGTATGTTGGATTGATGATGACCTCTTCCACCGCCTCGGTTGAATATCGCTCGTCAGGACTTGCAAAGTGTCCATTTCAATATCCTGCGTGATTTAGGCGCCTCAAGGCTAGAAGCGGCACAGGGGCCGGAGCTTGTTCGGGAGTCTCTACTGGAACTTGCTCGGGAGGCTCTATATCCATGGGCTCGGCCCCTTCATGGGTCTCCCCGAGCTCAATGTTATTGATAAAGTGGACGCCGGGGTAGGCTCACGGAGATCACTTGCCCGATCGGGAAGATCCTGTCGGCTTAGGGATCGCACTCGACCGATCGGGAATGTCCACAATCGTCGGTTTTTTTTTCCGAGCTTCCTGACATACTCCCACATTGCCGGGGCTTCTGTTGAGGATCCCCACTCCATTTTACGTCAGATAGAACTTGGCTTTTCTCGGTGGGGAATGGAGGTGACCATCTCGAATTTGGCCATCGTAGGAGCACCTAAAATGCGGTTGTATCGATTTTAGGTCGATCACCAAGAATGTGATCATTTCAATCCGTGTTTGGGCCCCATCACCCATGAATACCTCCAGCTCGATCGTGCCTTTAACCCCCACCTGGTGATTGGTAAAGCCTTCAAGCTTTCCCAAATACGGCTTTAACATGGTATCTGGGAACTCCAATCCTCAGCGAGGAATAGTACATGATGTCCCCGCACGCCCCGTATCCAAGAAAACTCTATGAACTCCGCCGGTTGCTGTTGACGAGGCAGGAAATGACCAGAGGCTGCTCGGATGCCAATGGAGTGCTCGCTAGCTCGCTGCGAGAAAAACATATGCTCTGCTCCCCTGCCCGCTGTATTGCTGGGGCGTTGATCGCCCTGGACAAGGAATATATGTGTTTCCCGAGCTGTGTGTTGGACGGGAGCTCCTCCTGAATCATGTTTATCACCCCCCGAATTTGAGGGGCCCCCGCCTCTTCCTCTTGGGGTCTCCTTGATTATTGTTGGCATTGTTTCCTTCGCCTGGTCTTTCTTGAAGCGGTCTAACTTGCCCGCATTGATCGCCTTTTGAATCTCTTTTCAACACCTTACTTACGGCCCGGTGGTGTGGCGGTGCCATGGTGGTATTCACAGTACTTTGTGTTGTCTCGAGTATACTCGAGCTCGGGATCAAGAGGATAGGGGATAGGCAGGGCATCTCCCACCTGGAGCATGATATCTTCCCGCGTCGTGTTTAACGGGGTAAACTGAGATTCTCTGAACAACCTTTGCCCGGGGGTGGATGATTTTCTCCTATCCTTGCTCGAGCGGTGGTGGCCTCCGGCTCGGGTCACAGTCGGTGGCGAGGCCGAGCCGCCATGAGCCTTGTCTTTGCCTTTGGCTTTATCCGCTTTGACGCCTGGCCGAGCAAAAGCAGATGAGAGTTCGCCGGCAAAGAACTCTGCCTTAGAGGCCCCGGGTTCATTGCTAGCATAGTCTTCAGTGGCCCTGCCCTCATGTTGTTGAGATAGCAGAATGTTATCTCCGGGTCACTGGTCGCGGTCACCTGTTCGAGCATCTCCTCGAACCTTTTCAGATAACTGCTGTAGGATTCGGTATCTCCTTGCTTAATCTTAGCAAGGTCGAAACGATTCTTCGGGGTGGGGCCTGCATTTCCGAATTCTTCCAAAAACTTTTCTGAACCTTTGCCCGGCTCCCAATGGTTCCTCGGGGAACTACTCGCCTAACAGGGCTTGCGCCTTTCCACGGAGGGCTCCCTCGAATGCCCGCATTTTCAAGGCTTCAATATCAGTGACCATCCGAATTTGTGCCTCGAATGATCGGAGCCAATCGCTTGCCGCGTCTTCCCAAAATATTTGTCAAGCGTGGGAAGATGATCCTCGCGCGGTGGCGCATTTTCAATCTCACAGTGAAAGGGCGCCTCGGCGGCGTAGTAGCGCCATAACCGGCTTGGCGCGGCTAGGCTTGCCATTTGTTTTGCCATGTCTCTTTTCATGGCCTCCATCTTCTCGGACAGCCGCTTTTCTACGTCTTCCGTCGGCATGGGCCGCATCGCCACGCACAGGTGCAAAAGGTGGGCGCGCAGGAGGACCCAACCTCCTGGGTGATGCGGGCTTTATACTTTGGCCGCTGTGCTTCAGCCTCTACGCATTCCCGATCTCTACGGCGGCCATGACTCTCCTCTCGGGCATAGTGCTCATGGCGATGGTGGCGCCGGTGGGAATGATGCTGGCGACTATATCTGCTCTCAGCCTGGTCGTCAGCCTGCTTTATCGCCTCCGCCCTTTCAGACGGTATGTGGGATCTACGATTGGCGCTCGGCGCGGCAACTGATGGGAGGAGGCCATCTCCAAGCAGTGCCGGGTTGCTAAGTGCGAGCATTGCCACTCGCAATCGCAGGGGCATGGCCCAAGGCGGCGATTCTTGATTGAGAGCATACATCTCTTCTTGTAATACTGCACTGTACTTGTAAAGCAGCCGCTTGTTGATCAAGGTGTTGTCCGGGCTGATTAACATGGCTACCTTGACTGTTCTCCCGCTGGCGATTAAGCTGCATCCTGAGATCTTGAGAACGAGCATCCCGTCTCTCATTAATAACCAGCCTGGCATCACGTTGGCTTGCCCGGCTCTGGCTGGCATGTTGGGAGATTTGCCCCTCCACGAATGGCACTTCATTGCCCTGAGCCGCCTGCCCTGCAGCCACCTTTTGGTTCCTGGTTTGCATCCCGTGCGGCGCTCTGGGGGGAGGGTTGTTTCCTTGTGGTGGTCGCAAATTGCTGATTGCTTGCGGTGGCATGGTGTTTGCTACCCTTACCAGCCATTGCAATAGGTGAATAGTGAAAGAATTTACCGGAAAGATTTAGAAGGAAGTGATGAACTTCGTTTCCCGGCAACGGAACCAAACTGATGTGGCAAAATGCACAGCTTGGGCCGTCCTTGAGATGGGTAGGATATCTGGGCTTGTAATCGACCTCCTTGAGCCTGTTAAGATCACAAGAACACCTGAGAAGAAGTGCAAGGCAAGGCCTCGCGAAACCCCTCCGGCGTGAGAGTAAGTATCGAGTGATTGTCAAGAAGTAAATTGACAGAGTAACGAGGCTCAAGAAAGTGTGTGTACCTTATTGATGTTTATGGAGAGGTATTTATAGGCCCTCTAGGTGATTGAATCCTAGGATTCAGTTTCCATAACTGCCGAGGTAATCAAGGAGGAAATCCCTTGATTCTAGGCGAAACAGGCGGCTGACCGCGTAGTTATAGGAGTTGATAAGGCAAGAGTTCCGCCCAAACATGGAAACCTTTGACTTGCCTTAGAAAGCAATCTATCAGTGTCCCCAGCTTGGTGTATGCTCGAGCGAGCAAGGCTCTGCCCGATTATTCTGCTTGTGATTCTCTCGAACTTGTCGGCCTCGAAGATCGGCCCCCGGTCGCAGGCGGTGCCCGCCCAGGTGAAGTAAGTATGATTCCCTTGCAAAGCACGCCTGAATCCCGATCACGGTCTCTGGTCGGACAGGCAAGGCCTTTGTCCGCCTAGGTCTGAGTGAGGGTTATGCTGCTCGGTGCTCGCTGAACTATTTCATCTTGCTCGCTGGGCTGTGGGCCTCAGCGGTATTATGCTCGTGTCTGGCACGTGATGCTAACTCGTGCCTCGCTCGTGACCCGATTTGGGCCGGGTATATCAATATATATCCCTCATTGTATCTGTGCATAACACGGACTAAATAACTAGTATAAGAAAAGGAAACCAATGGAAACCAAATTAGTGGAGTCTAAGTTTCCAGCGCAACGCCTAGATGACTCATCAATGCAAGACAGTCGGTTGGTTTGATAAGGTTATGCTAATACCCAAGAGATAGATGTTACTATTTTAATACACCAAAAAAAAAAAGAATAAACTTACACACATGCACGGTCAACATAAAGAATTTAAACTATACCACTTTTGAAAGTTATATAGTATAATATTTAAAACTTTCATATCTTAATAATTTATAGAATCATACTATTTCTATTTAATAAATTCAAAAATCAATTAAAGTGGTATCAAACTTATTTATTTATAAAAATCAAAATAGATAAAATATTGGGGTTTTACAATATATCTCACATTAGTTACAAAGTATTCTACTATTATTATCAATAGAAAAGATGTATCACACATTGATTATAAATTAATGTTGGTTTTAAAAATACTATTATTACCAATAGAATTAATATATCATACATTTGGTAGAGGGTAATGTTTGTTTTGAAAGTCTTTACATATAAGACTTTTATCATTATTATCAATAGAATATGTATATCTCACATTAATTAGAAAGTGATGTTGATTTTAATTTTAGATAAAAGACTTTTACTATTATTACTAATAGAAGAGATATCCTACATTTGTTAAAAAATGATGTTGGTTTTAAAAGTTTTTAGATAATAGACTTTTACTTTTATCATCAATATAATAGAATAGATGTATCCCACATTTAAAAAAAAAGATGTATCCCACATTATTTAGAAAAAAGATGTTGGTTATAAAAATTTTAAAATAAAAGACTTCTACTATTATTACCAAATGATGATATGTATTACACATTGGTTAGAGAGTAATGCTAATTTTAAAAGTCTACAATTATATATTAGCAATAGAAGAGAAGTATTTCACATTAGTTATAAAAGTGATATTAGTTTAAAAAGTTCTGACATTGGTTACAAAGAAATGTATCTCACATTATTTAGAAATGAGTATTGGTTATAAAAGTCATTAGATAAAGACATCTTTTGTTATTACCAATAGAAAATATATATTCACATTGTTTAGAAATGAATGTTAGTTAAAAAAATCTTTATCTACTACTATTATTACAAATAGAAAATATGTATACCATATGGTTAGAATGTGGTGTTGATTTTAAAATCTTTAGATAAAAGACTTAAACTTTCATTACCAATAAAAATATAAAATAAATATCTCACATTGTTTTAAAATGAATTATGATTTTAAAAGTTTTTAACAAAATGACTTCTAATATTATTATCAAGTTAAATGTTAATTTTAAAAGACTTTAAACCAAAAAAGTTATTACTATTATTAATACAAAATATATATCTCACGTTAGCTAGAAACTTATATTAATTTTAAAAGTATTTAGGTAAAAAAAATCGTTTAATATTAGTAACAATAGAATATATATATATATATATATATATATATATATATATAACCATTGAAGAGATTAAGAATCTAATTATTATTGACTTGAAACTTTTCATTTTTAGCCATTAGCTAAAAATAATAATTAATTAATAATAGTTAATATAATATTGTGATATTAATCATTTACTATTAATCTCTCATATTTCTTCTATTGTTAATAATAGTGGAAATCTTATATAGTAAGACTTTTACTACCAACATTATTTCTTAACCAATGTGGGATAATATTATTATATTGACATTGAGTGAGTACTTTACTCTAATGACTCACTTCTAACATCATACTTTAAGCCTTGATATCTTTTTCATCCAAAACTCGATTTGAACAAATAAATATATCAATTTGTTACTCTCACCGAGTAGAACACATTTGCACAATTACCTTTACCAACAAACAAATGACACGTAAAGAAATTAGTGTCTTAAGTTGCATAATTTCTTTCACTAAAAACACTAATTTTTCAACAAGTATTAGGTGTGTACTTTAACGATTTCTAAAATCAACATTAATTTATATCCAGTGTAAGATGCATCTCTACTATAATTACAAATAAACGTGATTTAACAAACACTGGTTGAAAATTGATGTTAATGATATATATATATATATATATATTCCACATTTGTTAGAAAATGATATTGGCTTTAAATTCCAATATTTAAATCATAATGCCTAAAAATTTAAAAATTGTACTACTACTACTATTACTAAAAGAGAAAATATATATCATATTTCAAAATTATAATAGTTTTATTACCAAAAGAACACGCGCTCTATAACTAGTAATTATAAAGGTACTAACAAGTAATGAACGTTTGGGTGGAGAAGGATTAAAGTGATCAAGTCAAGTGGTCCAACTGGCTTAGATCCGATCCTGGGTTATCATTAGTGTAACTCCAGTTTTTAGTGACTTTGAAAATTAACATCACTTTCCAAAAACTATATGATACATCTTTTCTATTGGTACTTAATAATACTCCCTCTGTTCCTAAATAATCGTCCTAGTTGACCCGGTGCACAGTTTAAGAAAAAACAATTGACTTGATTATTTATATTGGTTAAATATGTAGTTTCCTTTAAAGCTCATGTGTATGTGGTCCATAATTAAAGTAGAGTGAAAAAATAAGGGTAAAGTGATAAAGTGATGTTCTAAAAAGGTAAGTTTCAAACTGGACAATTATTTTGGGACAGACAAAAAAGGAAAAGAGGACGATAATTTAAGGACGGTGGGAGTAGTATTTTTAAAACCAATATCAATTTCTAACCAATGTGAAATATATCTCTTCTATTGTTTAAAAGTTAGTGTTTTTAATGAAAGAGATTGTGCAACTTGAGGTATGAATTTCTTTACGTGTCATTTGTTTGTTGGTGAAGGTAATTGTGCAAATGTGTTCTACTCGGTGAGAGCATCGAAATGATATATTTATTTGTCCAAATCAAGTTTTAAGATATCATGACTTAAAGTATAATATTTGTTAAAAAAATTAGTGTTTTTAGTGAAAGAAATTGTGCAACTTGAGGCACGAATTAGAAATTATGAAACTTGAGGCACGAATTTCTTTACGTGTCATTTGCTTGTTGGCAAAAATAATTGTGCAAATAACTTCTACTCGGCAAGAGCATCGAAATGATATATTTATTTGTCCAAATTAAGTTTTGGATGAATAAGATATGAATGCTTAAAATATGGTATTAGAAGTGAGTCATTATAAGTAATGTTCCACCTTGAAGAGCTTTATCACACATTGGTTAAAAGTAGTGTTAGTTGTAAAAGTTTTTAAATATAAGTCTTCTACTATTAACAATAGAAGAAGTTATATACACTATTACTAATACCTCTTATCATATTGATTATGATTATTATTATGTATTATTATTAGTTAATGGCTAGAAAACTAAAAGTTTTCAAAGTCTTCACATGGATGCTTTACAATAAAGATTTATCAAAAGGTGATGAGGTGGCACAACTATAATGTTCCTCACCAACTTTTATATATATATATATATATATATATGACCGTTACAACAAGAGTACCACTTACGGTTAATATCTCTGTCAAAAGGCCTAGTATTAAGCTTGTGTTATGTATCTTGTAATCTTGTCATTAAAAAAATATATATTTAAAGATTATTTAATGTGGGTATTCTTGTTTAATTTATTTTTTCTTTTGTTCTCGACTCAACTTTAATGTCTACTACTTTAATATCTGCTAACATGAATAATGTTCCAATGTTAAATGGAACAAACTTTAAGCAATGGAAATAAAATATATTAATTATTCTTGGCTGCATGAACATAGACTTGGCATTAAGAATTTCGAAACCGAATGATCTCACTAAGGACAGTAGTTACATACATTGAAAAGTGGGACCGTTCAAACAGACTAAGTCTTATGATCATGAAACACGGGATACCGGAGGCTTTTAGAGGTGCAATAATAGATGATAGTGTCATTGCCAGTGAGTTCCCTAAAGAAATTCACAATCGATTTGTTAAAAACGATAAGGTTGAAACAAGTACACTTTTAGCAAACTTGATTTCAATGAAGTATGAAGGAAAAGGGAATGCTAGGGAGTATATCATGGAAATGTCTAATCTTGCTTTCAAACTTAAGGAACTTAAGCTCGACTTATCAGATGATTTGCTTGTGCATTTAATTTTGATCTCTCTACCTACACAATTCAGTCAATTTATGGTCAGTTACAATTTCCAAAAGGAGAAATGGACTCTCAAAGAGCTCATTTCATTTTGTGTGCAAGAGGAAGAAAGATTGACGCAAGGCAGGATTGAAAGTGCACATTTGGCTAGCATCTCTAAAGGCAATGGCAAAAGGAAAGATAAAGGAAAAGAAGTTGCTGCTTCTCAAGGTCCGTTCCAAAAGAAACAAAAAACTGAAAAGGGTTGTTTCTTTTGTGGCAAGCTAGGACATAAAAAGAAGGAATGCACCAAATTTGCTGATTGGCGAGTGAAGAAAGGTACATTTCCTATTTTGGTTTATTCTAAGATCAATTTAGCTTCAGTACCAAGAAACACTTGGTGGGGAGATTCTGGTACTACTACTCACATTTGTGTTTCTATACAAGGTTGCCTGAACTACCGAGAGCCAACTGATGCTGAAAGACGCATTTACGTAGGCGATGGAATTTCGGTGGAAGTAAAGGCAATAGGGCACTTTAGATTATTGCTAAAAATTGGTTGTTATTTGGATTTGATAAATACCTTTGTTGTACCGTCATTTATATGGAATTTAATTTCAATTACTGCTTTGGACAAATATGAATATTCTTGTTCATTTGGAAATTATCAATTTACTTTATCTCTAAATTCAAATATGATTTTCGTTGGTGTACTTAGTGTTTTCGATAATCTATATTTGCTAGAAACTATTTCATCTTATAATGAAACCTTGCATGTAGAATCACATGGTACAAAGCTTAAATTGGATAACGATAATTCATCCTCATTATGGCACAAACGCCTCCGTCATATCTCTAAATCTAGAGTAGAGTGTCTTATGTCTGAGAGGATTTTGGACTATTTTGATTTTTCAGACTTTGATGTCTGTATTTAGTGTATCAAGGGAAAACAAACCAAAATGAAGAAAATAGGCTCTAATAGATCTAGAGACGTCTTAGAATTAATACATACAGATATATGTAGTTCATTCCCTACTGCATCTTGGAATGGTCAATGATATTTTATAACATTTATAGACGACTATTCTAGATATGGTTACCTATTTCTTATACATGAAAAATTGCAATCATTGGATGTGCTCAAAACATTTAAGGCTGAAGTTGAGTTACACCTCAACAAATAGATAAAGAACGCGAGATCTGATTGTGGTGGTGAATACTATGACACATATGATGGCTCAGGTGAAAAACGTCCAGGACCGTTTGCTAAATACCTAAACGAATGTGGAATTGTCCCACAGTACACCATGCCAGGGTCTCCTAGCATGAATGGTGTAGCTGAAAGACGAAACAGGACTTTAAAGGACATGGTAAGAAGTATGATTAGTCATTCTACTTTACCAGAGTCTCTCTGGGGTGAGGCTCTAACGACAGCAACTTATATCCTAAATCGGGTGCCAATAAAAGTAGCTACAAAAACGCACCTTTGGTCTGGACGAAAACCTAGTCTAAAGCACTTACGAGTTTGGGGATGTCGTACTGAAGCGAGGCCCTATAAGTGTCGTGAAAGAAAATTAGACCCCAAAACTATTAGCAGTTATTTTATTGGCTATGCAGAATGATCACAAGGTTACAAGTTTTATGATCCTACTAGTAAGTCAATTTTTGAGACGAGAACTGCAATGTTCTTTGAGGATGTTGAGTTTGGGGGGAGAAATCCCAACTCCTACTACTACTTTTGATAATATGCAGGTTCCTATACTTGTCATTGATCAAGAAGTACATGACAATGTTTTTCAACCCCCATTCAAGATGACGTAATTATTCCCGAGGAACCTTTTCCTGAGGAACAAGCTCAACAACCTCAAGAACATGCGCCTTTAAGGCGATCCACGAAAGATAAGAAATTTACAATTTCAAACGATTATATCGTGTATCTTCAAGAACATGAAGTAGAAATTGGAACGTCGGAAGATGATCCAATCAATTTCCGTGAAACAATGCAAAGCTCCAACTCTCATAAATGGATTGAAGCCATGAATGAAGAGTACAAGTCTATGCAAGACAATAAAGTTTGGGAACTTGTCCCATTACTGGATGGTGCGAAACCCATAGGTTGTAAATGGATATTTAAAACCAAAAGGGATTTAAATGGTAATCTGGAGAGGTATAAGGCATGTCTTGTAGCCAAGGGCTTTACTCAAAAGGAAAGAATTGACTTTAAAGAGACTTTCTCTCCAGTTTCTAGTAAAGACTCTTTTAGGACAGTTATGACGCTTGTTGCACATTTTGATATTGAGTTACATCAAATGGATGTCAAAACGACGTTTCTTAATGGTGACATTAACGAAACAATTTATATGGTACAGCTAGAAAACTTAGTGTCAATAGACTCTAAGAATATGGTTTGCAAACTAACAAAATCCATCTATGGACTAAGCAGTCTTCTTGTCAGTGGTACTTCTTCAAGTTTCATCAAGTCATTACTTCATATGGTTTTGAAACAAATGTTGTTGATGATTGTGTGTACCACAAATTCAGTGGGAGTAAACACATTTTCCTAGTTTTGTACGTCGATGATATATTACTTGCGACAAATTACGTAGACATGTTATATGACACATTGACACCAAGAGATATCTATTAAAGAATTTTGAAATAAAATACCTTGGAAATGCTTCCACTGTATTATGAATTGAGATACATCGAGATCGTTCTCGAGGTATATTGGGATTATCTCAAAGGAAATATATTGAGAAAATTCTTAATAGATTTGGCATGCAAAATTGCAAACCAAGGATAACCCCGGTCGCTAAAGGAGACAAGTTTAGTCTCAGTCAATGCCTGAAAAATAGCCTTGAAATTAAGGAAATGCAAAAGATTCCCTATGCTTCGGCTGTAGGAAGTCTAACGTATGCTAAAATATGTACGCGCCCAGATATTACTTTCATAGTTGGCATGTTAGGCAGATATATATTTATGTAACCTCGACATGCATGGATCATTGGAAGACATCCAAACGGGTGATGAGGTATTTACAAAGAACAAAGGAGTATTTGTTCACATATAAGAGATCAAATGAGTTAGAGATCATTGGGTATTCCATAAAGCAAATGCTTGGTGCATTGTCTAATATGGCTGCAGAGTTTGTATCATGTTATGAGGCATCCAAACACGAAATATGGTTGTGAAATTTAGTCACTGGGCTGTGAATTATAAAGGGTGTTGAAAGACCACTCAAATTATATTGTGACAATAAATCAAAAATTCTATATTCCAACAACAACAGAAGCTCGACGAAGTCAAAGAACATAGGCATCAAGTTTCTCGTTGTAAAAGAAAGAGTGCAGAGTGGGTAAATTTTCATAGAGCACATTGGAACAAACTCCATGATAGCGGATCCGCTTACAAAAGGATTACCACCCATGATCTTTCATAAGCACTCTGCTCATATGAGTGTTGTTTTATGTTATGACATTTCAGTTTAGTGGGAGTTTTGTATTTGTATTACCGCTTATGTTAAAATTAGATTTTATCTATATATATTCAGTTTTTTTTCTGCAGAAATAAAGTATTCAGTTCATTATACTCTGTTACTTTTTTATGAAGTACTATTGATCTCAATAAAGTAAAGTAGGACCGATTGAAAATAGACATGTGTAGATCACATTACATGTAATTTCCATGCTATACATCCATGATTGATATGTGTCATTTGACTGTGTTTGTATACGTGACCATTGATAGGTCTAGTTACGATTAATGTGATGAAGACTGCTTTGATCCTATGTCAATATAGTTAATGGACGAGATTGTTCGGTTTGGACATGATAACAAATTCTGAGCTCACTATGGTCAAAACATCCATTAGATTACACATGTGGTCCAGTGGGAGATTGTTGGATTAATTTATATTTAATCTTATACTAATCTAGTTTGGGACCACATATGTAAACTATTAATGTGTATTATCATTTATGAAAAACCTAAATTTTAATTGACCTATTTTGTAGTAATAATTTATAGGATTAAGTGTATAAAAGTCATGGAATTAATGTGTAGAAACCATTTGGGGCTCGTTTGTTGTGGCTGATGACTTATGACTTATGGCTGATAGCTTAAGCTGGTGGCTGATTGTATGATAAAATGTTTGTTACAATTGTTGAAAAGCTGCTTATGAGTTATTATAATTATTTGCTAAAAAAAACTTAAAAATTAGTATTCATATTTTTTATGTATATTTCATAAAAGGATGAAATGAGGATAATCAAATATTTATTAATGAATAGTTGTCTTCATGTTTAAAAAAAAAACCAAAAAAGCTTAAAATTTTGGCTTTTTAGCTTTGACTTTTCAATGCATAAAAGGTGTTATACCTTACTTATTGGCTTTTGACTTATAAGTTTAAACAAACACTCTAAATATGGCTTTTCAAAAGCCAAAAACCAAAAGTGACTCCAAATAAACTGCAATAAACGAGCACTTAGTAATTTTTGATTCTTTGAGGGACGGAATTGGAAACGAGGAATTGGCAGCCATTGCCAATGGCAACCATTGCCAACTGGTGGCAGCCTTTATCAAAGGATGTGATGAGCCCAAGATTTTCATGAATTTTTTCAAGAATTTTCTGTTATTTTGTGTTATTTTTTAGATAGTGCTTGTTTGGTGGAGCGTTTTGGTCAAAATGCTAATAAAAAATGCTGCATTTTCTCTTTAAAAGTGTTTCAATACAGCGTTTTAAAACATAGCGTTTTTAAAATGTGGAGCGTTTTAAAACGCTCCAATTTGTAGTGTTTTAAAAATATGCTACGTTTACAACTACTCTGTTTATGAAAAATAACATTTTGAAATAGTTTTCCAAACGTGTATACAAAAATAAAACTGCATTTTGAAAAAGCCGCGTTTTCAAAATGCTGCACCAAACGAGGCCTTAATTATGCTTTGGAAATATTAGTATTTGTGTATTTGTGCTTAATGTAGGTTTCCATGCATAATCGAGCTTTTATACGATGTTTAGCATGAAGTTCGAGACAATTCCGGGCTTAAAAGTTAATTTGGAAATTATTTACTCAACGTCCGTTAAGTTCGTCAAGAGTTCAAAGGCAATTGGAGGCTAACGGTGGCTGACAGAGCTAACAGAGGACCATTATGAAGAACTGGCAAAGGTCTGGAATGCGGCGCCAAATTCAGAGACTTTAGGGGCACTAGAGTAAATATCATAAAGAAAAAAGGAAGCCGGCGCAAATCCAGAAAGGCTCTGTGTGTTGTCACCTGACCGCTGGTGCCACGTGTCGCGCTCCCAGCCGCCTCCTGCCAAGGCCTGACCCGTGTCTTCCCTTCATGGACAAAGTCCACCCGGCCCGGTTCCAGCCCATTCACCCGCTATTTAACCCTTCTCCCTGACTCATCTCCAGCCCATTTCCCCAGCAGGTGACCCACGAATTCGCAGCCCGGGTCTGCCTGCCCCAGCCGTGCCCCATTGTCATTATTCCTTCCCTTTTTGCCCCCTTTTTTTTCCATTGTCTTTCCTATTTTACCCCTAGCTGCCCCTGTCCCTTTGCTGCTTCTCCATTTATTTTCTGGCAGCTTCATTTGTGAAAAAAAGAAGACCCCATTTACGGGCATTAGCCCTAAATGGGGCACAAGCCCCATTTTGCCTAATTTTCTCACCAAATCTCCGATGTTTGATCACCATTGAAGGTTTGGAGCTTCAAATCAAGGCCAAGGAAGCATCTACAAATGATTTCAACTCCGGATTCGAGCAACATTCGGTTTAATTTCTTTCAACTCATATTTTATGATATTTGTTATAATTTCTTGGGTTGATTTATTTTGTAAATATTGAATTGGTTTGTGCTTAATTTATTTATGGAAATGCAATTATTTTTCTATGTTCAATGTAGTGCTTTAATTTAGTTTATCTCTTTATTTAGTACACAATCATGTTGGTTATTATTTTGTGAAATTAATGCTTTTAATTATCTAGTCAATAATTAAATGATTTTAGAAATATTTAGGATCCGCAAGAGCTACCTTTATATTTCGGACCAATCAATTTAATAGTTAGTGTTTTGTGACATACACCGATAGCCAAAATGAGACTAGGTTTGACACGCGATCAAACCACCTTAGCTATTCGCGAGGTCGGGGAGGTTAGGGTTGACTATAAGATGTGAGAACCCGTAGTTAACCAATTTTAGTTGTCTCGGCTACAAACATGAATTGTAGAAAAATATAAAGAGTTTCTTTTTGCGAAGTATTACCCATGCGGCGCTTTGTTATTATTGTGTGCTCTTCATGCTTTTAATAGCGTAGCGAACCATTAGATTATCACTAGAATGATAGGATACGAAGAGAAAATCCTTCCTATTATTCCGAAAATCACAATAGTAGTTTGTGTGACATGAGACCAAAAAGGGATCGTGCGTAGATAGTTTTTTGATGCTTGTTTACACATGTAGTTATTTTCTCCCATATGTTATGTGTTGCGATGATATGAGCCCGTAGCAAGGTTGAGGGATAGCTAGACTTGCTATACGTAACGAAAGTCCGTAGTGAATAAAATAGCGCGTCCGATTACAAAGACTTGGATTAAAGAAAAGTAAAAAGATGATTAAATTAAACACTGGCTAGACTAGAAATAATACATTCCTATATTTTTATCTTGATTTGTTGTTGTCAAACCACCTCCGCAGTAGTATAGATTTAATTGCTTTCTAGGTTGTTTATATTTTTATATTTTAATTCATTTTATTTTCGCTCAAATATAATTAGTTAGCATAATTTCGGTACTTAGTTGGAGTGAGAATTACATGCGTTCCTCGTGGGATCGACTCGTACTTACGAACTTTATTACTTGATACGGTCGAATAATCTTGCTTGAGTTGCGTTTTTATGCACATCAAGATGCCACAAACGTATATAAAGGATTATGGTCCCCATTTCATTCTAATCGATGCAAATTCACTATATCCTCTCTTTAATGAAAATTAGGACTGCATAAGGAATAGAATTGGAAGACTATCCTGAATCGAGAATTGTTTTTTTTTTTTGTTGCTCTTTTGCTCAATTTTCGTCTAAATGGATTCAGATTCACTTCCATATTTATATTTCTTCTTCCATTCTCGTTTTATCATGATAGAGAATCATATATATTATTCAGTTTGTTATTTAGTATTAGGTGTTCAAAGCACCCAGTCGCTTTAACATTAATAATTTATCTAACACGTTGATTATCTTATTATTTCCCTAACCAAGTTGAGTGTTTACAAAGTATTTATTTGTTGGAGCGTTCTGGTCAAAACGTTAGTAATAAACGTTGCGTTTTCTTTTTAAAAGTGTTTCAATGCAGCGTTTTAAAACGCAACGTTTTAAAAATGTGGAGCGTTTTAAAACGCTCCAATTTGTAGTGTTTTAAAAATATATTACGTTTGCAACTACTTTGTTTATGAAAAATAGTGTTTTGAAATAGTTTTCCAAACTTATTTATAAAAATAAAACTGCTTTTTGAAAATGTTGCGTTCTAAAAATATAACATTTTTAAAACGCTGCACCAAACGAGACCAAAGTAAATAATGCATATCAATAAACTAAAAAATATATAAATGAAAATTCAAAAATCAGTGCGTAGTTGATAAGACATATATCATGAATTTTAAAACTGCCAACTTTTGTCTGTTTGTCTATAAAACCGAGATAGAGGGAGTACTATGAAAGAAGTGTAGCATTCAAGTTCGTAATTCATTATAATATATAATGGCATACCATAATTCAAAGCTATCCAATCCAAGCCGAGGAACATCTGGCTCGTACGGTCCATTTTAGGCATCATTTTGAATCAAAACGACGTCTATGACCATCTCCAATAGTTTAGGGTAAAAATTATATAAAATCTTTAAATTGATGTAATTTATATACCAAATTTCTTCAACCATCTCCAACAGTTTTATTTCAAAATTTACTCTAAAAGTAATATTTCAAGTATATTCTTCATTATTTTATTTAAAGTATACGTTTTAATAAATTTAATTTGTATTAATGAATTTTAGCAAAACACGTATATATGTATTCAATTAATATTATATTAAATAAAATACTATGTATTCAAAATAATAATTAAATGTAAGAATTTAACTGAAGACTAAAATACAAACATATTAAAATTAATAATTAAATGCAAGACATTTAATTATTAATTTTAATGTAATGTATTTTTTGTTTTTTTTATTAATGTCTAATATTTATAAAATTTATTATAAATAATTTTATTATTATAAATAACTAATAATTAACAATAAAGATAATTAAACTAATTTATGTAGTATTTAAACCAAAACACAAAACAAACTATATTAATAAAAACTAAAATACAAAACTAGTAATTAAACAAACAAAAAAAATAAAAGAAAAAGCGGTAGGAGAGGTAAGATGAAGACTTGAAAATCCAGGCCAAATTTAAAGTTCAAAATCATGGTCTTCATTTTGAAGCCATATTTGAAGTAGATGTTGGAGAGGGAATAGTTCCTTTGGAAATGCCCTAAAGTGATGGTTCTGCTCTTACAAATGACAAAACCTAAGTAGAGGTAGGATCGTACATAATTAGGGATGGTAAAATAAGTGTTATGAATAATAATAGATTAGTTTATTATTCATGGTTATTTATAAATAATAAACTAACTCATTATTATTCATAACACTTATTTTGCCATCTCTATACACAACGATCATTCAGGAGTCATGACTTGGTGGTTGGTGACGTAAAACTTCAAAAGGCCCAAACCGACGGTAGTTGGGACTCGGGAGAGGAATCATAAAAAAACAAAAACTCGATACAGAAATAAAGCAGGACGTTTGTGGCCCACCGGATTATATCCCAATTGACATCTTTTTCAACAAGTTTGAACTGGAATGATGGGCCTTGGGCTTAATAGATAGAGACTTCACTTTATCACTGACCTAATGTCGATCCATTTTATAAAATTTGTAGGAGTAAAAATTCTGTTCAGGTCCTTTAAAAAAAATTGTAATCTCTTTAGTCTTTTTTTTTTTAATTGTAAAATTCTATTTTTTAAAATATTGTTTCAAAAATATTATCTTCTCCTTCAACAATTCCGGAAAACATTCTAGATTCGAAAATCACCATTGTTGCGCAATGAAACGAGAATCGACTTGTGCTGGTTGAGATTTTTCAGTAGAGACGAAGACGGATGAGGAGGAGGAAGAAGAAGGCTTATGGCGGAGAAGATGATAGAAGAAGGTGGAGGACGTTGTCTGGTTATTTATGCTTTTATAACGCAGTGCAAAAATATCAGATTAATCTATCACGTTGCAAACATTGATGTATCGTGGTGGAAAAATAGACTAGACAATTAAACTGATGAATCGTGGTGCAAAATTAATATAATAAAATTGATGCATCGCGGTTCAATAATCAATGTACCCAATTAAACTAATGAATCGCAGTTCAAATATTGATGTATTGCGGTGCAAAAATATACTAAACAATTAAACTGATGAATCACGGTGTAAAAATTGATGCATCGCGGTTCAGTAATGAATGCACTGTGATTCATTTTCATAGAGCGCTTCAAGCTCATTAATGACATCGTAGTTTTTTTGTCCCTAAAAATGTCCTTTTCTGATTTAAAAAAAACATAGTACTAGAATAAATAAAAACTTTGGAAAGTGGACCAACCTGTAATTTTACAAAATTTTAGCCCTTCCAGTCCATTATTATTTTTTTAGGGTAAAATCTGACCGGTTCCTTTTCCAAAGTTTATCACCTCAAAAGTTCACCGTTCTTTTATTCAATCGCAAATGACCACTTTCAAAATATTGTTCCGAAAATGTCATCATCTCTTTCAACAACTCCGATAACACACTTTGAATTCGAAAATCACCATTGTTGTGCAACGAAACAGGGATCGACCTGATGAATCGCGATGCAAAATTAATCGATAAAATTGATATATCACGGTTAAATAATAATGCACCCAATTAAACTAATGAATCACAGTTCAAACATTGATGTATCACGATACAAATATAGACTAAGAAATTAAACTATTGATCCATGGTGTAAAAATTAATACAATAAAATTGATGAATCACAGTTCAATAGTTAATGCACCGCGATTCATTTATGTAGCGCGCCTCATACTCATTAAGGGTATCGCTCTCTTTTCGGGTCCAAAAATGACTTTTTTCGATTGAAAAAAAAAAAAAACGGGACTGAAATAATTAGAAACTTTCAAAAGTGGACCGACCCGTAAGTTTTTTTCCTTTTTTTAAACCACAAAAGACCATTTTTGAAATAAATATTCTTATAATACCCAAAGTAAAAAAAATCAATAAATTTCTTCATTTTCTCCTCTCTTTTTTTATTCTTGTTCTTCTCCCATGGTGAAAGATTCTAATTATTCCATGGCAGGCGGAACAGACAAAGAATCTATCGGCCTCATTTCAGTAACCTGTTAGAACGAAGTCTTTTTTGAAAGACAGTTTAGAAAGTCTAGATTCGGCCTTTCCCGTTCAACTTCAGGAGAAGACGTCTTTTCTCCTTTCTTTTTCACTCTTATCTCTTTCCAATTCTTTATATCTTCACAATTTTGTCAGTGAAGAATAAGGTGATTTATATTTCTTAGTCGACGAGAATAATAGAAAGAGTTTATGGATCTGTTGCGAAGCGGTTATCACTGGTCCTCGGTGGTGCTTTCTTGTTGGGGAAGATAATTAGGGCTTTTCACTGACCTCCCCCAACTTGTGCGCTTTCTCTGCTTCACTGGCTTCTTGGGAAAGCTGGTTTTTGAATGAGGCAGAGTTCTTGTTCCAGCTCCAGCATACACCCTATTTCGTTAAGCTTAGATCACTTACAACCTGAAATTCAACACTACATAAATTTTTGAATTGCGACACATAAGTTTTTGAATCGTGATGCATTTTTGTATAACGTTTTAGATTCATTAAGGGTATTTCAGTCATTTTGTCCCTAAAAGTATCATTTTCCGGTTGAAAAAAAACACGGTACTGAAACGAATTAAAATTTTAAAAAGTGGATCAACTCCTTATTTTACCTAAGATTTAGGATTATTATATGATTTGGCCCTAAACTTCATATTTCTTTCTATAAAATTAATATATGTTTTTCATTTCCTATATTGATCAGTAGATTTCACTTTAGTTTACGTATTTGTTCTCAAATCGTTATCTCAAACATAATTGTTAAATATTTATTAAAATGACAAAATTACCCTCATGTTAGGACGAGTCCTTTCTTGTATATATTAATCCTACTAAAAATAAGAAACCTTTTGTATTCCTCCCTTTATAATTAAATATTAAAAAAAAAAAAAAAAAAAATCTCCCCTTACCGTTCTTTCTCCCCCAACACACACCGGCACACAAGATATATTTTTCTTCCACCTGTCTGCACCCACCTCCACCTTCTTCAGCATTATGCACCCCACTTTCTTCTTCTTTCCATCACCACCGTCAACGAAAAATTCATAAAAGTAATTTCTCCTAGGCATCATCACAGTTGAATTGCCCCTTGTTACCAAACGAGTCATCAATAAAATAACACGGACTGAGTCCGGTCCTACCCTCCGTGGCTCCGTGTCACTCGCCCGTTTATAATGAAAGAGAACACACAGAGGTTTAAGAAAGCAAGAGATAGAAGAGAATGGTGGGCGACAATCTAAAAGAAACTCTGTAATTATATTAACATATAATAGGGTTAGCTTATATAGCTCTAGCTCAAGGTGAGCCCATAACGAAGAGGTCGGGTGTCAAGTCTCACAAAGACACCATGTACTTTACAACTCCTACAATTAAGGTTCAATTACAATCTACTCACTATTATTATAATATTTGAGAGATATCTACTAAAATACAACCTTATTATATATACCGTTATACCTAATAAATAATTAGGCAATCACAAAAGTCTTCGGTTAATACCCCCTCAAGCCAAACGACCAAGGGAGATGCGGCTTGAATGACAAAGACATAAACCGAGGCTCGGAAGTGGCCCTTGGTGAATAAGTCGCCAAGTCATCGATGAGATGTAATGAAGCTTTAGAAAACCCGCACGTGACACAGTTCACGAAGGAAGTGATAATCAATTTCGATATGGCGTGTACGGGCATGGAAAACCGGTTACGAGCCATTTGAAGAGCCGAAATATTATCACAATATAAGGACGGAGGAGAGAGATGAATGTTGAGCTCACGAAATAAATAAGCAAACCAACGGAGTTCGGCGGCGAGTAGCTAAGAGCTCGGATATTCGGCCTCGCTTACCGGAAACGATTGGTTGCTTCTTTGCCGCCCAGATACTAAATTGGGACCAACATAGACACATGCTCCCGTTGTAGAACGACGATCATTAGGGTCACCACCAATCGGAATCGAATAAGCCTTGATGCACAAATCACGAGAGGAATAGAATGTGAGGCCCGTTGTAAGAGTGCCTTTAACATAGCGAAGAATTCGCTTGGCGGCTTTGAAGATGACTTGTCCGAGGTGTGCATGAACCGACACACTTGATTAACGGCAAATGCAATATCGGGTCGAGTCAAAGTAAGGTATTGTAAACCACCAACCAAACTACTGCGATAGAGGTAGTGACATCGGACACCAAATCACCATCCAAAATGCCCAACCGAGAGTGAGGAGCGTAGGAGTGGACATCGGCTTGCAATCGACCATATGAAATCTATTAAGAAGGTCAAGTGCATATCAAGTTTGACCTGATCGGAGAGTGTCTTTCGAGTTGCTTCAATACCCAAGAAGTAACTTAGATCGAGATCCCCCGACGATCGTCAAAAGTAGCACAAATGGCATGGACAAACTAATAGAGGCGAGATCCAGGTGATGATGATGTCATCAACGTACACAAGAAGGATGGTCGTTGACGAACCGGTGTGTTTAATAAACAAAGAGGAATCGACCGATCGTTAAAGAATCCATGCCCTAAGAAGAAACGATGGAGCCGATGGTACAAGCAAGCTCGTGGAGATTGCTTTAAGGCCATATAAGCGCCTTGTCAAGTTTGCACATGAGTTGGAGCGAGGCATTAACTATCCACGAAGCCGGGAGGTTGCTTCATATACACATCCTCTTGAAGGAAACCATGTAAGAAAGCATTACGAACATCCAAGCGGTTGCTTAATATCCCATTGACGAGCATGAGCAATAGAAAGAAGCTGCGGATAGTAGAAGGCTTGACCACGGACTAAATGTCTCATCAAAATCAAGACCGGCCTGTTGACTAAATCCCCGAGCCACTAACCGAGCCTTGTAGCTCAATAGACCCATCGGCTTTGCGCTTAATTTTAAAAATCCACCGACAACCACGATGTTCATAGTGGGAGTATACAGAACAAGATGCCAAGTCGATTTTTATGAAGGGCGGAGATTTCTTCGGACATAGCATCACGCCAATGCGAATTTGGGAAGCTTGTTTAAACGTCCGAGGTTCGAGGTAGGTGAGAGGATCATTACACATCGCGGCAGTCAATGCATGGGAAGGAGAATACGGAGAAGTATTTCGAAGCAACTACGATATCGAAGAGGGAAGAGAAGTGTCCGGAGGGAAGAGCGAAAGGAAGAAGTTGGTGAAGAACTAAGAGGCATGCGAAGACATAGTAGGGATTCAAGAACACCAGAGAGATTAAATGGATTGGTGTATGAGTAGGCCAGTTGGTGAAGGCGGGAGAATATGGGGTTGAGTATCGGGGTGAGGTATGCTTGAAGCGATCTTTGGTCATTGAAAGTATCGGTTTGAAGATGTTCGGGATCAAGTGCTTAGGTGAAATCTGTGAAGCAGAGGAGAGATGTTGGAGGTTGAGCATGTGATGGATGAGGACTTAACAAAGAGTGCGCATGGATTTTTGCATCGAGTGGAAAATGCGTCTCATCGAAGATCACGTGTCTTGAGATATAGACCGACCGACTAACAATATCCATGCACTGTAACCTTTACGAGAATTATCATAGCCAAGAAAAAACAATGTATGGATTTGGGCATAAGTTTATGTGAATTATAATGGTTTAATGTAAGGAAAGCAAGCACCCAAACACGAAAATTTTAAGGAACCGATAGTCGGTTTCCTTAAAAGTAATTTTGATATGGAGAGATGAATTTATGTTGACGCATTGGAAGCCTATTGATGAGATAAACAGCGGTATTAAAAGCTTCCAACCAAAAAAAAGGGCACATTAGACTTAGACATAAGACACAAGCTTTGTTTCAACAATGTGACGGTGTTTGCTCAACAACACCATTTTGTTCAGCGGTGTATGTGGCACGTAAGTTGGTGTTTGCCCGATCACCAAAGATTTCACTAGAAACAGAAGTAAACAAACCGTAGTAAATTCACCACCCCATCGGTTTGAACCGTTTGTAACAAGATGCAGCAGAGATACGACGAGATAATTGTTTCTCAATTTGTGTTTTAAAATTAGCAAATACATTTGTGACATCGATTTATGAAACAAAGGGAAAAGCCATACAAATCGAGAGAAATCATCCACAATAGAGATAGAAAGCGATAACCATGAACAGATTTAATAGCGGGAAGGACCCCAAACATCTAAATGTAGCATATCAAGAGGATGTAAAGCATTAAACGTTCTCGAGAAGAAAAAGGAGTTTACTAGATTTACCCAAAGGGCATACATGACACTTATGGGTATCACTTATCGACCATGAATAGGTAGACAAGCGATGACACAAAACTTTAAGAACTTGACTAGAGGGGTGGCCTAAACGAGCATGCCAAACATCTTGATTTGATCGTTCGCCAATAAGAGCAAGAGGACTTTCTGCGGACTCGGAATTAAAGGAAAACTTGTATAGACCACCAATTATTGCCGAAATGAGAGTCTCCGTGTCTTGTTGTCCTTAACACGAAAACCACACGAGTCAAGTTCAAAATAGCAATTATTATCTTTAGAAAATTGACGAATAGATAAAAGAGGTTTGTGCAATTGAGGAACATACGTAACATTGTTAAGATGAAAAACTCGATTATTGGCTAGACTACATGAGATTTACCGATATGTGATATGTGTAACTTAGACCCATTTCCAAAAACAATCGTATCGTTACTGGGTATGGCGAGTAATCGTAGAATTCGATGATGGATTTGAAGTCATGTGATTGGTGGCTCGAGTCGAGGATGTATGGCTCGTTTGAGCAACATAAGCGCATTATATCGTTGAGAGCATGTGAGAGCACTATGTCCACCTTTGAAGCATAACCGACAAGTGACATCATTTTGAAGAAAGTTTTGGAAGGGACTAGGACTAGAAGGTGTAGGAAGAATGCCCCTCTTACCAAAATTGGTTATATTGTCCCCGACCTCTACCTTGTCCGCGACCATTCCCCTATTACCACGCCAAAATTGTTATTATTTTCCATTCCCACGGTTTGAATTGCTACCACGACCACCTCCGCGGTTTCGACCTCCACCCCGATTATTGCCTCCATTGCTTCGGTGGCTCGCAATAATTAGCATGATTGTTTGAACTGTTAGTTTCTGCTGAGCTTTTCTCGCTGCAAAGGCCATTGTTTGGTGTTGTGGCGGCACCGAAATTTTTGCTGCAATGTTTCTTCTTTAATCAATAGCTCCGTGAGATCGCCGAGAGATATAGTTTGACGAAGGCTCGTTGAAGCCGTTGTAGAGGTCGAAACTCCTTATACTCATGTCCGAGACCTCCAAGAACTCTCTGAATCAACTCTTTTCTCTACGGGTTCTCCAGCAAGGGCATCGAGATATACTGTGGTTGCTCGCAGCAAGTAGTGGAATTGACACGCTTGCTTCCTTCTTTAACTCATGCAATTTTTCCTTTAAGTTCTCAATTTGTAATGCCGAGGTTGCACCAAAACGCTTTTGATAACACATCCCAGCCTCGGAGCGGTATTGTTGGAGTTAAGGTACGGTAGAATAGAAGGAGTGCTGTACCTTTAATCCAACCACATACCAGATCGTTCCTCGTGGCCGAATACCACATGTAAGGATTTTTGGAGCCATCGGGAAGAGTCTTCAACAGGAGGTTTTGGGAATGACTCAATAACAAACAAGAGTTTATGGGTTCGCAACATGGTTTTAAAGAGACCACTCCAAGGTTGACATAATTGTCTTTGGTGAGGTAAGTTTGTCGACCCATAATTGGCATTGGGATTATAGAAGACGGGAAGGGACATAAGGTTTATTAGATTGAGATTTGGAGGCTTCCGATATCATTGGTAGATACTGTTAAGCCCTTCCATGGCTCGATACCATGTATGAATAAAGAGAACACACAAGTGAAGAAGAGAAAGAAAAGATAGAACACGGCTTGGGAAGAAAGAATGGTGGCAAGGTGAGCCCATAATCTGTAATGCCAATCTCCTACAATTAAGGTTAATTACAATCTCCTACTATTAATTATATTATCTACTAAAATATAATAGGGTTAGCTACCATATATACAGATTTACAATCACAAAAGCCGGTTAATATATAACCCCTCCTCCAAGGTTCAAAAACCTAACCATACAATTCAATGGCAACATAGTGAAGAGTAGTCCCAGTCAACCATCATCCCACCATATCCCCGATGGTTATTACTCTAGGCCGACGCAATAAAAGTACAGATGTTTTGGGTTTTCCAGTATTGGGGTGTACACAAATCATCGTTTTGTGAGTACCCAATTTGCTTTTTCTTGTCTTCAACTGAGTATCGACCAAGAATTAGTGGACTGGGGCGAAGGACTCTGTCAGTATCAAATGAATGAGTCGGTTAACTGAAGGGAAAAACTAGCTAATTGAGCCAGCAAAGAGAGGGTCCCATGAGCAAACCCGACCACGCCAATTGGCTCACCGAGAGCGGAGTGAGCGCAACCGAAGGTGAAGTTCTTGATAATAAGCGCCAGGTGCCGGAAACGACATGGGTACTACCAAATTGTCGTTGTAAGTTGCCATAGCTGTAGGCGTAATAAAACAGCGAACATGAGAATTTCGAGCATTCGGACATCTCAATTGATTCCAAAGGGCAGCGAGCCATGCCATAGAGGTCAGAGGTGGGGAGGTGGGAGTGTACGGCGGAGAAGCCACATGATTCGCATGTGATGGGAGTAGAGTTGGTGAGGTTGAGAGGTTTGTGATTGGGGATGGAGGATGGAGAATATTTTCCTTTGTCGAGGATACAGGTGAAAAGGGAACATGGTAGCCAAACGACGTCTAATGTTACGTTTCATCACTAACAAGCCTACCCAAACAGCTTCTCTCAGACATTAGTGGTACGTGGACATCCTACTCATCCTAAAAAAGGGTAATTTTGTCATTTTAATAAGTATTTAACGATTTTATTTGAGATAACGGTTTGAGAGACAAATATACAAGCTAAAGTAAAGTTCATGAACCAATATAGGAAATAAAAAATATCTATCATCTTTATAGGAAGAAAGGTAAAGTTCAGGGATCAAATCATATATTAATCCTAAGATTTAGAGCATTACCATTGTTGAAAAATACACAATTCTTAATCAAATTCTTAATAAGAATGCATCTTATACCTTCATGTAGAAGAGAGAAAAAAAAACTTCCCAAATAAGAAGTTTACTATTTATCTTGGTAAGGGAGCCAACTTTTTGGCTATATGAGGGGGGCTGTGGTCACTTTTATTGTTTTTGGGGGTGGGGGGGGGGCAAGTGGAGAGAGAGTGTGTGGGGGGGGGGGCATATTTAAATATTATGTATAATATGTATTTTATAGATAATTTATTAATTAAATTATAAATTATAAAATTTAAAAATAATAATGTAATTATTAGTTTTAAATTAATTTATGTCTTAATTTATAAATTAATTATTTAATTATATGAAATATTTAAATATAAAATATATTATATAACGTGAAATAAATACATTTGTTGCTAAGTAGAAAAATAAGAATAAAATGTAAAGTTAATAAGCTGGCAGTGAGACCTAATTAAGAATATGTTAAGAATAATATACAATGAGAAGATATATTTTTAAGTGAGTAAGAAGAAAAAAATATATAAGTGACAGTGGGACCCAGTTAAAAAGTTGTATAAGAATATACAATATTGATGATACTCTTGTACTCTAACTTGCAACGCAATTTTTATTTCAAAAAGTCTCAAAGCCATACTTGTATTTTAATATTATCATTCTTATTTACCAAAATGATAGTAGAGTATATATGTGGCTTATGTCCTACTTGCAAGATGTGCAATTATTAAACATTAGGGATAAGTGTACCATTAGTCCCTGAACTTTGGCCAAGCACACCATTAGTCCCCAAACTTTAAAAAGTTTCACCACTGACCAAAGTAGGGCTTTTTGGCTCATCGGTGGTCCCTAGCCCCTCACGCCGTTTATTAGTCACCGTTAATGAACAATTGTGCAGCTCACGTGAGGGCATTAGTGTCTTTTCCACGGGTAGTTGCCTGACGCGAAGTCTTCCCGCCATCTATCTCCCGTCTTCTTTCTCAGTTATATATAAAATCCATCAAAACTCCAAACCCAGGAAAGAACGAAAATGGGAGACCTGGGAGACCTATATTGCGCATGTGGAGCAAGGGTAGTCATCAAAACTGCTTGGACTGATGCAAACCCTGGAAGACGTTTTTGTTCGTGTTCACGTGAGGTAATATGTTTTTAATTTGTTATTATTTTTGCCAATTTAGGTATGGAATCAGTTTACCAATTATGTTGTGTATGGAAGTAGTTTACCTATTATATTTGCTCTAAATTTACGTCTTTTGTGTAGGAGATCAGAGTTTCTTGGCTCTATTGTTTGCTGTGGATAATGTTTCTTCTATTATTTGTTGTAGAGAAATGGTTGTAAATATTTTAGGTGGCTTGACCCACCTATGTGTGAAAGAGGAAGGGTAATCATCCCAGGTCTCCTTAAAAGAGTGAATCACTATGAAGCTACTATTGCAAGACTCCAAACCCAGGAAAGAACGAAAATGGTAGACCTGGGAGACCTATATTGCGCATGTGGAGCAAGGGTAGTCATCAAAACTGTTTGGACTGATGCAAACCCTGGAAGACGTTTTTGTTCGTGTTCACGTGAGGTAATATGTTTTTAATTTGCAATTATTTTCGCCAATTTAGGTATGGAATCAGTTTACCAATTATGTTGTGTATGGAAGTAGTTTACCTATTATATTTGCTCTAAATTTCGTCTTTTGTGTAGGAGATCGAGTTTCTTGGCTCTATTGTTTCTTTGTGGATAATGTTTCTTCTATTATTTGTTGCAGAGAAATGGTTGTAAATATTTTAGGTGGCTTGACCCACCTATGTGTGAAAGAGGAAGGGTAATCATCCCAGGTCTCCTTAAAAGATTGAATCACTATGAAGCTACTATTGCAAGACTCCAAACCCAGGAAAGAACGAAAATGGGAGACCTGGGAGACCTATATTGCGCATGTGGAGCAAGGGTAGTCATCAAAACTGCTTGGACTGATGCAAACCTTGGAAGACGTTTTTGTTCGTGTTCACGTGAGGTAATATGTTTTTAATTTGCAATTATTTTCGCCAATTTAGGTATGGAATCAGTTTACCAATTATGTTGTGTATGGAAGTAGTTTACCTATTATATTTGCTCTAAATTTACGTCTTTTGTGTAGGAGATCAGAGTTTCTTGGCTCTATTGTTTCTTTGTGGATAATGTTTCTTCTATTATTTGCTGCAGAGAAATGGTTGTAAATATTTTAGGTGGCTTGACCCATCTATGTGTGAAAGAGAAGGGTAATCATCCTGTGTCTCCTTAAAAGAGTGAATCACTATGAAGCTACTATTGCAAGACTCCAAACCCAGGAAAGAACAAAAATGGGAGACCTGGGAGACCTATATTGCGCATATGGAGCAAGGGTAGTCATCAAAACTGCTTGGACTGATGAAAACCCTGGAAGACGTTTTTGTTCGTGCTCACGTGAGGTAATATGTTTTTAATTTGCAATTATTTTCGCCAATTTAGGTATGGAATCAGTTTACCAATTATGTTGTGTATGGAAGTAGTTTACCTATTATATTTGCTCTAAATTTACGTCTTTTGTGTAGGAGATCAGAGTTTCTTGGCTCTATTGTTTGTTGTGGATAATGTTTCTTCTATTATTTGCTGCAGAGAAATGGTTGTAAATATTTTAGGTGGCTTGACCCACCTATGTGTGAAAGAGGAAGGGTAATCATCCCAGGTCTCCTTAAAAGAGTGAATCACTATGAAGCTACTATTGCAAGACTCCAAACCCAGGAAAGAACGAAAATGGGAGACCTGGGAGACCTATATTGTGCATGTGGAGCAAGGGTAGTCATCAAAACTGCTTGGACTGATGCAAACCCTGGAAGACGTTTTTGTTCGTGTTCACGTGAGGTAATATGTTTTTAATTTGCAATTATTTTCGCCAATTTAGGTATGGAATCAGTTTACCAATTATGTTGTGTATGGAAGTAGTTTACCTATTATATTTGCTCTAAATTTACGTCTTTTGTGTAGGAGATCAGAGTTTCTTGGCTCTATTGTTTCTTTGTGGATAATGTTTCTTCTATTATTTGCTGCAGAGAAATGATTGTAAATATTTTAGGTGGCTTGACCCACCTATGTGTGAAAGAGGAAGGGTAATCATCCCAGGTCTCCTTAAAAGAGTGAATCACTATGAAGCTACTATTGCAAGACAAAATGCAAAACAGAGGTGGATGTGGGTGGTGTTGATTGTGTCTTGGTTCATCATTGCAATCTTGATGACTAGTGGTTAGGAAGTGGGGAGTGTGTATTTATGGCAATGTTGTAATGTTAGTAGAACAGGGAAGATGGGGTGTGTTGTATGAGTTTCTTTTTTTTTTGGCACTGTTGTTATATCAATAGAACAGGGGGTTGTGTTGTATTATTTGTAATTATGGTTTGTTTGCCAATGATAATAAAATACAAATGGTATGCTTGTAGATTGAGTTTTGTGTCTTGGTTCATCATTGTAATCTTGATGACTAGTTAGGAAGTGGGGAGTGTTTTGTTTATTTTTTTTTGGAAATGTTTGTATATCAATAGAACATAGAACAGGGGGTGTGTTGTATGAGTTTTTTTTTTTTTTTTTTTTTTGGCAATGTTATATCAATAGAACATGGGGGTTGTGTTGTATTATTTGCCAATATGGTTTGTTTGCCAATATGCTTGTAGATTGTGTTTTGTGTCTTGGTCCATTTGTTGCCTTGGTTCATCAATGCAATGTTGTAAATTGTGTAAATTATGTTTTGTGTCTTGGTTCATCAATGCTGATAGTTAGGTTGCCATTAATGGTGTGTAAACATCATCCTTTACCTAATATGTATAAGAGTATACATGTTCAAGGCAACAAACCAAACTTGAAGCTCGAATTGAAAACCAAGCATGGAGCTGAATTTACAAAGCCACAAAAATACATAAGTACCTATATAAGTACCTCCAAAATATACAAATCTTGACACCTAATATACCAATTACGTTTTCTAGGCTTAAAAGCCTCAAAAATATACAAGTACTAACACCAGTGTTTTTTAGGCTCAAAAGCCACAAAAATATGGTTGTACCTATTCTGTTTTTTAGGCTCAAAAGCCTCAAAAATATACAAGTACTAACAGCACCATTGTTAATGAAACATTACAACTTAAATGTCTAAATATGTTGATGTTCCAACTGCCTTGCCTTTCTTCTTTTGTCTTGCTTCCCTTTCCTTGGCAGCCCATTCCAACAAACCTTTCGTTGTTACAATAGTTGATCCATTTAACATGAAACTTGGAGGTTGGGTTTGTGATCCGATGATGGTTGTACCATGATTGCGGACTTGTAATCCCAACATTTGGGCTTGGTTGAGAATTCTTTTCCTCTGCATACCCCTTCCTTTTGCCTTGGCTTGAGTTGGAAGTCCCTAAAATTCATACATCAAAACATGTCAAACTTGTTTCCTAGGTTGAGAATGTTTGAAAAATGTAAAAGTAGAACAAAACTTACTTCTATTGTTAGAATTAGAATTGTCCTGCCGATGCTTCCCCTTGCCGGTCTTGTCCTTACCATTCCTCTGCCACTTCCTTTGCCTTTTCTTTGCCTACAAATACACTTAATCTAAGCAATTCATAGTAAACATTGTTTGTAAATCATGAAATTGTTAGTTGAAAATAAAAAATAACCGATCGAACTCCTTTCAACTGGATTGCCAATGTCACATGCTACTTGAGCATTAATTTCCACCTGAAAAAAAAAACACCAATGTTAATCAAACCACACAGTAAAAATTAAATGAAATTGTAAAAATATACAACTTACTTGTTTAATTGAGGCTCTCACCAGATTCTTTTTATGTTTCTTCCTAGTTTGTTGATTCATGCAACCATGAAAGCCTTGACCTCTGCAACTCCTCAAGTTGTGACCATAATTTCCACATCTTTGGCAACTCATCATCTACCCCTTCTTCCTTTGTTACCTATTGGTATTTCATTTGGGTCTCTTACTCTCAATTTTCTAGATGCCGGGTTGTGCACATCTTGCGAGGGCAACAATTGGAATATATTCTTGGTGTTCCCACATATCTTTCCCATTTATAGGATTGATGGTGTGTGAATAGATTTTATCTTGCATTTTCAAAGTGTAGTAGTCATGAACCCAATCTTCAGGCACACCATTACCTCCATTTGAACCTTCTAAGTAGATTGCAGAAACAACATGCTTGCAAGGAATTCCTGTTAAGTCCCATCTCCCACAACTACAAGTTCTAGCAAGAAGTGAAACCATGCATTGTTCTCCCAAGGCCCTCTAACTTTGGTACCACCGACCTCCATTCCATAATGTCAAATAACCTTGCTTACGTCTTTATCTTCTCAAAATTTTCTTGTACCCTACTACATAGTGGACCAACCTGTTTTTTATTTCATTTCTTCTTGACAATCCTCTTCATTAACAAGTTTCTAATTGTTTCTAGCATGCTAATAATAGCCCTAGACCTAATTGAAATAATAAATCCATTGAAGCTTTCACACAGATTGTTCATTGAAATTTCACACTTATTTGACCGCGGTGGTCCAACAAGCTTTACACCAATGTCTAGGATCCTTTCAAAGGCCCGGTGATATGCCTTGACATCTGTCTTTTCAAATTCTTTCCTAACACTCTCCAAATGCCTTTGATTACTTGCTCTAGCACATCTGAATAACAGGTCCTTCAATGCCTTTCCCCTATGAGATTTTCTAAAGTTACTGAATATGTGTTGAAGACACCACCTATGTTCTACCCTAGGTCAATAGCTGGAACTAGACCCTATAAAATGCAATTAAGATCAAAAAAATATATATTAACAAATAAATTCATTAACAAATAAATATTAAAGACTCATCATCTGCAAATAGTTTTAACCCTCTCTCCAAGCTAAACCCTGGCTCTAAAAAGTAATAAAACCTAGTCTCACCCACAATTCCTAATTTCTCTAAAATCTTATGAATCACACTCATCCTTAAGTCTCCATTCATCATATAGTCAACATAATCAATTTTCCATCCAGTGTATACCACATGATTACATGAAAAGTGACCCCCATGATGGACTTTGAAGGTAAAAAACAGATCTTGTTTGATTGCATAAAGACAAAAGACATACATATATAACTACATACATATATACATATGTACATAAAAACATACATACATACATACATAAAGACATATATAAAGACATAAATAAAGACATACATACAAACATAAAACAACATGGTCCACAAAGCACAAAACTTAACAAATGTAAACAAATAGAAAAGGACCACAACTCTTATAAACAACTACCCAACTATTGACAGAGCTAAGAAAATGTTATAAACAGAGCTAAGAAAGTGTTATAAAGACATAAATCATGAAACCTTCCTACACTTTCCTACATAAAGACATATATAAAGACATAAATAAAGACATACATACAAACATAAAGCAACATGGTCCACAAAGCACAAAACTTAACAAATGTAAACAAGCGAAAAGGACCACAACTCTTTATAAACAACTACTTGACTATTGTGTGAGGGATTATGGGCCGAGGGGGACAACATCAAACATTTCAAAAAGGGGATAAACGAAAAACGAAGGGAGTGGGGGACAAATTCCCATAAATACACAAAATAATATTTCATATCAAATATCGAAATCACTGTTGGAAGAAGGATTGTAGTTTTCAAACTATCTCAAAAAGGGGATAAAGAGATACTTACAATATGAGCTATCGCGATCCATAGGTCAGTGTGATTGCCGAATATCCCATCTGATAGCCATCTTCTGAAACTTGATTCCAATCCTTGATTGTTCCTCAATTCACCTTCTGAACCCTAACTTGCTCAATTTCTCACACAATCGCACCGTGAAACCTAAGCCCTAAATTGAAAATTTTCTCAATATCGATTGTCCGTTAATGGGCTAAGTGTACCTTTAGTCCCTGATGTTTGAAGCCTACGGAAAAGACAGAAATGCCCTCACGTGAGCTGCACAATTGTTCATTAACGGAGATAATAAACGGCGTGAGGGGCTAGGGACCACTGATGAGCCAAAAAGCCCTACTTTGGTCAGTGGTGAAACTTTTGAAAGTTTGGGGACTAATGGTGTGCTTGACCAAAGTTCAGGGACTAATGGTACACTTATCCCTAAACATTAAGTCTTCCGAATGTCCCATAAGTAGGGGTTTCATTCTGACGGAGAGACTAGAAAATCTCTCGACTTCGATTTCGGGGCACTATTGGCCTCTATATCCACCAAACTGCCCTTTGGAAATTAAAACCCAGATTAGACCTGACAATTACAGTACAAAACTCGTTAATTCATCTAATCCAATTTGAAAATTATTCGGCCCAATCCAATTTGTTAATTTTTATGGGTCGAAATGAGTTACCTATTTCTACCCAAAAAATTAACGGGTCGAACCCATTAACCATTTTGACCCATTATCATTTGCTATATAAATATAAGTTTTTTGATAGAAAGTTGTGGATCGAAAACCTATCACTCATTTCAACCCAACTCACTCAATCATCAGTCATAACCACGATATATAGAGGACGACCAATCTTAAATATTTGAAGCATTGGATCGACTAAAAGAGGGTAACTATTGTCAATTCGCCGAAGATGAGGTGAATCTTTCTCTTCACAGAAGTTTGCCCTTGCTAATCTCATATAATGAAAGTGGTTAGGTCAACAATGCATTAGAGGCACCCTTCGCTTAACGGTTCATAATTTACACTAGTTATTTATTCCGTGTTATGCATGGGTATAATATAGGATATATATATTTTTGTAATAATAATATAATTTTTAGATATTATAATTAGATTGTTAATCTTTTCCATGGTTATAATTTATTTTATATTGTTACTAATATTAAACGATTTTTTTTACCTAAATACTTTTAAAATTAATATATGTTTCTCGCTAACGTGAGATACATATTTTGTATTAATAATAATAGTAATTTTTTTTATCTAAAGACTTTTAAAATTAACATTTAACTTGATAATAATATTAGAAGTCATTTTGTTAAAAACTTTTAAAATCATAATTCATTTTTAAACAATGTGAGATACATATTTGATATTTTTATTGATAATGTAAGTTTAAGTCTTTTATCTAAAGACTTTAAAACCAACACCACATTCTAACCATGTGGTATACATATTTTCTATTAGTAATAATAGTAGTAGATAAAAGACTTTTTAACCAACATTCATTTCTAAACAATGTGGATACATATTTTCTATTGGTAATAACAAAAGATATCTTTATCTAATGACTTTTATAATAAATACTCATTTCTAAATAATATGAGATACATTTCTTTGTAACCAATGTGAGATACTTCTAAACAATATAAGATACACTTTTTTCATATTCTAACAATGTGAGATACTTCTTTTCTATTTCTATTGGTAATAAAAATTAAGACTTTTATCTAAAGACTTTTAAAACAAACATTTTTTTCTAAACAAACATCTCTTTCTAACCATATGGTATACATCTTTTCTATTGTTAATAATAGTATTTTTAAAACCAACATTAATTTCTAACAAATGTAAGATGCATTCTTCTATAGTAATAATAATAGTCTTTTAAATAAAAACTTTTGAAATCAACATCTCTTTTTAAATAATGTGGGATACATCTCTTCTATTGGTTATAATATAAAAATAATAATAATAGTAGTATTTTATCTTAAATAGTTTTGAAACTAACATCTCTTTGTAAACAATGTGTGATACATCTCTTGTATTGATAATAACATAAAAATTCGTTTATCTATGAATTTTATAACCAATATATGTTTCTAAATAATGTGGATCTCTTTGTAACCAATACGATATACATTATCTAAAAACATTTTAAACCAATATCACTTTCCTAACTGATGTGAAATACATATTTTTTCTATTGGTATTAAGTCTTTTATAAAAAAGACTTTTAATACATACATCACTCTTTAATCAATGTGTAATACATCTCATCATTTGGTAATAGTAGTAGAAGTTTTTTATCTAAAAAAATATCTAAAAGCAACATCTCTTTCTATATAATGAGATATATCTCATTTCTTCTATTTTATTAATGATAAAAGTAGAAGTCTTTTTATTTAAAGACTTTTAAAATCAACATCACTTTTTAACCAATATAAGATTTATCTATTTTATTGGTAATTATAGTAATTTAAAACCAACATCAATTTATAACAATGTGTGATATATATCTTCTATTGCTAATAATAGTAAGTCTTTTATATAATCTAAAATAATTAAAAATCAACATCATTTTTTAACCAATGTGAGATATACATCTTCTATTGGTAATAATGGTAAAAGTTTTTTATCAAAAAACTTTGAAAACTAACATTACTTTATAACAAATGTATAATACATCTTTTCAATTAATAATTAATAATAATATTTTTAATACAAACATCAATTTCTAACCAATGTGCAGTGTGATATATCTCTTCTATTGGTAATAATAGTAGAATATTTTGTAACCATATGAGATACATTTCTAGTAAAAGTGAAAGTCTTTAGTCTAAAGACTTTAAAATCTAACATTTTTTTAAACAATGTGTTATACATCTTTTTTATTGGTAATAATATAAAATAATTTAAATTCAACATCATTTTCTAGCCAATGTGAGATATACACCTTCTATTGGTAATAATGGTAAAAATATTTTATCAATATATATATATATATATATATATATATATATATATATATATATATAAAGTTGGTGAGGAGCACTATGGTTGTGCCACCTCACCACCTTTGGATAAATCTTCATTCTAAAACATCCATGTAGAAGCTTTAAAAACTTTTGGTTTTCTAGTGACTTGGAAAATCAACATCACTTTCCAACCAATGTATGATGTATTTCTTCTATTGGTATTTAATAATAGAATTTTTAAAACCAACATCAATTTCTAACTAATGTGGGATACATCTCTTCTATTGTTGAAAAATCAATGTTTTTAGTGAAAGAAATTGTGCAACTTGAGGAACGAATTTTTTTACATGTCATTTGTCTGTTGACGAAGGTAATTGCGCAAATGTATTCTACTCGGTGAGAGTATCAAAATGATATATTTATTTGTCCAAATAGACTTTTGGATAATAAGATATCAAGACTTAAAGTATAACACTTGTTAAAACAATTTGTGTTTTTAGTGAGAGAAATTGTGCAACTTGAGGCACGAATTTCTTTACGTGTCATTTTTTTGTTGGCGAAGATAATTGTACAAATGTGTTATACTCGGTGAGAGCATCAAAATGATGTATTTATTTGTCCAAATCGAGTTTTGGATGAATAAGATATCAAGAGTTAAAATATAATACTTATTAAAAAATTTGTGTTTTTAGTGAAAGAAATTGTACAAATTGAGGCACAAATTTCTTTACGTGTCATTTGTTTGTTGACAAAAGTAATTGTGCAAATGTGTTCTACTTGTCAAGAACATCGAAAAGATATATTTATTTGTTCAAATCAAGTTTTGGATGAATAAAATATCAAAACTTAAAGTATGATGTTAAAAGTGAGTCCTTAGAAGTAATATTTAACCTTGAAGAGTTTTATCCAACATTGGTTAGAAGTAATGTTAGTTGTAAAATTTTTTAAATGTAAGTCTTTTACTATTGACAATATAATACTAATAACCTTTATCATATTGATTATTATTATATATATTACAAGTACTCTTGTCTTGTGCCGATGGCATGGCGCCAGTTTGAGAATTTACAATTACAATAAATGAAGTAAATACTGTGAAAATGAACTACTAAAAATATTATTTTCTTAAAAAATTGACTTTCAAATAGAGCATCTTTGCCCGTGCCGATGGAACGAAACAAAAACTATAAATATTAAGTTAATTACGATAAAAGTTAAAAAAAAAAACAAATATTTCAAATTACAAAACTTACGATTTTTTTTAAAATTTTTTTAAATTTGTATACGAAAAAAATTAAAAAGAAAAAAATACAAATACAAATTTCCGCAACCATAAAACTGTAAAACTGTAAAACCGTAAAATATTAATTGTAAAACCGTAATATCTCAGTAAATTATAAAAATCAGTAAATTATAAAATTAGGAAATTAGTAAATCAAAGTAAATCACAAACCAGTAAACATCGGAAGAAGGGAATTGGTAACTGTAAGTCCAGATGGCAACAAACAAGGCTAGAGGGGGGGTGAATATTCTTTTTAATTTAGAGGATTGATTTGTAAAATTTTTAAAGTTGGCAGTGGAAAATTGGTTTTGTCTGTCGGCTGACATTGGTCAGCTGACTGATACTTTTAAAATACCTTAAGCTGCTAAAAGTTGGTCAGTTGGCTGATACAACGATTTTCGAAGTGGTTGGCTTTTTAAAGTAGATCACTGAATATGAAGAGGAAATTTAAAAACAATTTATCAGAACAACTAAGCAAACAATTATGTTTGAGACTGGCTGACACTTACTTAGTTGAATTTTTTTTTAAGTGTTAGGTCAGTTTGCAAGAGTATGGACAATAACTGACAAAGCTGGTCTGACTTGGATTTGAAGTGCACTAATTTTATTAAAAATCTAATTGATCTCTAATGGATCAGTGTACAACAAAAGACCAGTGTTTATGGAGAATGATTGAGTAACAATCAAACTCGTGTGACAAACTGACTGATTTCAAAATGATATGGAAGGGATCACTCAGTGTTTGCCTAAACAATAACTAGAAAGAAATATACAAGAAAGATAATCTAGCTATGGTTGTTAAGAAGACTAAGGCACAGAGAGAATTTCTTAAGAATATAAGGCTTCAGACTTTTATATCTTCAAAAATGCTTCCAGTGAGTATTTATAGATGATCTTCAAGAATAACCCGTTAGAAACACATTTGAATTTGAAAATGTGTTTGGCAGAGTAACATATCTTCACAAGATCACAAAAGATCCTGGGAAAGAATATCTAAAAGAATATCTACCAAAAACATAAAATGAGAAAGTGTTAGTACAAGTATAAGTTCAAGCAAATGAGGAAAGCAAGCTGACACTTAAAAAGTTATGGTCAGTTGAACAAGTAACTGACAAATAATTACAAGCTGACCAAAATATCTTTAACCTTTTGACTGACAATCAAGTGGAATGATTTTAAGCAAATTTAATTTAATGCAAGATTCAACAATCTCCTCCTATTTGCTTAAAACCATTCACTTGAAAGCAGAAAGGCAAAAATGCTTAAGTTCCTGCAAGAAAGATGTTAGTAAGGCAAACAAATAACATATGAAGGAGAGTAGCTGGAAATTAAAAGCAGATGATTGTAGTATGCTACAAGTAAAACAAAAGTTCTAGATAGTTCAAAGTTTTTGAGAGAGTGAGATGTTCAGTTTGTTGATGTGGATCCTTCAGTTGGCTTTTCTACTCGAACTGATGGACCAACTTCAGCTTCATGTCGGCATCTGTTCGACCGGTGTTACGTTCGGCTTGTTGTCGGCCGGCTTGAGTTCCTTGTCTTGCTTGTGGTTCGGCTTGATTGCATGCTCTTTACTTGCCGATCCTTGGTGATTAGGCAAAAGTTTTAATCGCTATCTAAGAATCTTGTTCTCAGCTAGATAAGTATCAACCCTTGCTTTCTGCTTCCTCTCCTCCTGAATGGTTTGAAGCAGTGTAGCTTCAGCATTGAAAGCCCTGTTGGCCCATTCTTGTTGATAGAGCAGTATGGTCCTCCAGTCATCCATGTGGGCTTCTCGAGGAGCACCAGCAGCAATGGCAGCTTGCACCTCAGTTGTGATGATCTGGGTAAGGTTGGGAAGCAAAGAGGCAACTTGCTGTTGAAGGGTAGCAAGTTGATTGGTGTGATGAGTAAAGGCTGATTTCATCTGAAGATGATGAACATAAAGGAGGTCTAGCTTGGCTGACAGAGAGAAAGATCCTGGTGGAGTAGGTTATGGAGCAGGTGACTTTGAGGTTCCAGGAGCACTGGAGAATAGCTGAAAGGTGTGAATATCAACATCCTCAGGGTTAGGAGGAAAGAAGACATCCATAGGGGGTAAATTTGGGACTTGGGCTTGAGTTCGGGTTCATGTCTGAGGTTCGAGTGCGGAGTTCATGGGCCAGGGCATTTCTTCGAGGAAAACAATTTTGGTGCACAGTGGGGTGAAGTAGAGCTTTGGAGATGATTTGTCTTTGATTTCTTGCCTTTCTACAGGCTAGTTGTGAAGGACTGAGGAGGGACTCATCTTCAGAAGTGGATTTAGAAGAATCAGAAGAGGAGTCAACAGAGGAATGTTCCACTGATTCCACAGAAGAATGATGATCAGAGTCATCATCTTTAGAAGGATCAGGTAGGGTAGGTTTGTGAGCATTTAGAGGACTGACAGATAGAGGGAGAGAGGAATGAAGAGATAGATCATGCATGATAATTAGTGGGGAGGCCTTGGTTTAGATGAGAAGGTATGTCGGTTGAAGGAGTGGGAGAAACAAGCTTCGGTGTCGGTGAGGAATGAATGATGGCAGCTGAAGGATCAGCTGGAGGAATAGGAGCAGCTGACAATGGTAGGATAGGTGGAGGAGGCTTGACAGTATCAGTCAAGGGGGGAGTTGGAATGAGTGGAATGATTGACACAACCTGGCCGGAATTTGAAGTGGGTATAGGTGACAGCTAGGCAAGTGGCGGAATCTTTGGGTGGCCGGCCACAGGAATAAGCATTCTTGGCGATGTGGGGAGTGACGACAACTGGAATGGTGATGTTGGGAGGAGGAGCAGTGTGGAGGAGGAATGGATGAGGAGGCTGCAACAGTAGGAGTGAATGAAGGTAGGGAGATGGGTTGGAGAATGCATGTAAAATTTGGTGTGGAGTTCAATTGAGGTAGAGG
>CM028379.1:87403512-87527942 GCA_013146195.2 Codonopsis lanceolata
AGTAAACTTCGAGCGGGAGGACAATATGAAGCTTCAGTAGCGAGTAAACTTCGGCGGGGAGATATAAGCGCTGACGACGCATTCTTCATCACAGTAAGTGAGTTTTGCGGCGAGGGAGTGCATGTATGCGTAGAACAAAATCTGAGAAAAGTGTGGCTCGGGCACAATAATAACGTGTTTCGGCACAAAATATAGTGTGGCACTCGGGAAGGAACATATCATGCTTTCCCTTCCTTAGTGTAGCCCCCTACTTTTCGAATGCAAGAGCCCATCTTGAAGTCGAGAAGTATCACTGGTAAATACTGTTTGGTCTCGTAGTGTGTTCGAGCGCAGTGAAGCTGTTGGGGAAAGCCTAGGCTCTGTTGACATGTATTTTATTCCTGACACCTTAGGAGCATCATTAATGAATCAAATATATTTTCCCACGAAATATAATTGTAACAAGTTTTATGCATTTAATTTATTCGAGCAAGAAAGTAATCACATTTCCACGCTTCACGGCCAAAAAATAAGTAATATAATTACTTTGATTCATAAGAAAATAAATCATGTTGTATGTGCCCAGTGTCAATTGAGTAATTAATTCAAGGTATAATGAACATATTTAATGCAATTTTATATGACATGAATGTTTCTCATAATATCATTTATTGCTCGTCATAATGGGTGATTTAAGCACATTCAATTTACTTTATGATTTTTGAGTAATTATCCCAAAATTAAATAATTCATTATGTACCTCTCACCCCATAATGATAATTATCAATTGTGTATATATATTTTTTTTATTATTGATTACTTTACACTGCAGGCGCAAGCATAATAATCGTTAATAACTCGCATGAAGTTTAGCGATCAAAAGGCATAAGAAAGTAGGCAAAAGAATTTAACTGAAGCATAAGTTAGTTTCAAGTAAACGAGTTGTTGCTCAATCGAAATAACGAAAAAAAGCATTCACAACAATAAGTGTGAGTGCAATGAGTAAATATAAAACTTACATGGCTATAATCAAACATTAACAAATTGTGTATATGAATGCGTCATGTTATATCACATTTTCATAAATTGGCGAACATTTTTTCTTTTTTCATGCCGACTAGGGATCATTAAAAACCATAAGGCACATATGGTCACAAATGCAAAACATATTTAATTACATACATCGGTATAGTACATCGTAGCATGCATCATTATAGCGGGTACTTCAACGTAATTATAACATTTTAATTTACAATTAAATATAATACACAATCTAAATATTGTATTTATTTTGCATTTAATTCATATTTAGCATGCTTTTGCATTAAAAAAATTAATTATCGTATTGATGACAATATAATGGGCATCATTTTAAACATTGATGTTCGTACCTTTCAATGTTGGCGGTTTCAAAACCAAACAAATAGCATGCATCCAGAAGTTTAGATATAAAATATTGCAAAACAAAACTTATGATCATGTGTGTAAATCAACACAAAACTGAGGGTATAACTGGAAAAGAACACTTGATTGTGGGCATCATAGGTGATATTAGCAGAGAGCATGCTTGCAAATATGTATATCACGTCATTTTGGGTCACCAACGTATAACCGGCTTGTGAAGAGTGGCCAAGGCGAATCCACATGTGTCGTTTTCTTTTAGTTTAGTGTTGGTTCGTATTAAACGTATTAATAACACGATTCCCGGTTCCCATCAAACGTATCAATAATTCAAGATTCCCGACAATGGAACCAACTGATGTATCCAAAAAAGCATCATACCATGTGTGCCGAAGGTAGCGGTGGACGTGGGTCGTCGGAGTTGCCGTCCGGCGGCCATGTTGTTGTCGGTGATGGATATCTGGCTATATTATCTGTAAAATAAACACCGTGAGTTGGCGGGAAGGGCCCCCACCAAAAACCCTCTGGGGTGTTTATCAGTACACTGAGTATTAAAAAGAGAGAGCGCATAGCCCCCAAGTGCATGATTCTAAATCAAAAAAGAGAAAGAGAGCCTTCACTATGGACAAATGGGGTTATTTATACCTGGATGGAATGAATTTAGCTCGTGGACTATCTGCACGACCCAAGCCTTTCAACATTATGTAAAATATAATGGGCCATTAGATGAGGCCCACACGCTATTGAGGCAGATCCAAAATATGTACACCAGCTTTATACAAATATTAAAGCAAATTTAGAAAGTTCATCATTTCGTGATAAATACACTGTAAAAGTTCATCCGGGCATTTCATCGAACATTTGTGATGCATCTTTATTTATTCCCACTTTCAATATATGCTAGTTATAGAGATCGTGCTCCGCATGAGTTCTGTCGGTAATAATCCTACTATAATATTTAAATGTGACATATATTTCTTCTTTTGGTAATAGTAGTAGTATAATTTTTAAAATTTTAGGCATTATGATTTAAATGTTGGAATATAAAACTGAGTTGTCCGGCCCAATAGGCCCAAGACAAAGGTCACGTGCCCGGCATGCCTCCATCAGTCAGGAGCAGAACACGTGCTCTAAGTTCCAGGTCACATTGAGAAACGGACAGCAACCAGAAATGTACTGCGAGTTGGGGGCTCAATACCCAGCTGGCAAGAATGCAGCGAGTTGAGGGCTTACCCAGCAGACAAATATTCATCGAGCAGGATTTAGCATGCTCGATTATGAAGGTAACGGTTGTCTTGAATGTGGGCAGTTACTTCCGAGAAACTCGCCACTACCTCCATGATCGGATCGTTGTGATAAATGTGGCAGTTAATATGACAGTTAATGTGCCCGCCAGACACACCACAACGTTTAATGAGCAGTTACTCTCCGGCACAGGCTATAAAAACCCCTCCAAACAAAGGAGGGAGGTACGTGATTTCTAGACCAAGGCAAAACTCTGTCAATTTGTTTACTCAGTTAACTGTTAGACCGATCCTCACGCCGGAGGGCTTTTGCAGGGAGTGCCCCTGCCCAGTTCTCCGTTTTTGCTTGTTTGCAGAGTTGGGCCTTGAAGATTTTGGATAGATTGAAAGCCATATATCCAGTTAGAGAAGCCCAGTGTGTCCTTGATAAATTTGGACGCATCAAAAACCAACATCGTTTTTAATAAATGTGGAATATATATATTCTATTAGTAATAATAGTGGAAGTCTTCTAACCAATGTTTGATACATTTATTCTATTAATAATAATAGCAAAAGTCTTTTATTTTAACACTTTTGAAAGATACATCTATTATATTAATAATAATAATTGTATAAATCTTTTATTTTAAAATTTTTGAAACCAACATCATTTTCTAACGAATGTGAGATACATCTATTATATTAATAATAATAGTAGAAGTCTTTTATCTTAAAATTTTTGAAACTAACATTATTTTCTATCTAATGTAGGATGCATCTCTTCTATTGCTAGTAAAAGAATTTTATCTAAAAAATTTTAAACTAAAATAATTATTTGTAACCAATGAGAAATAAATCATTTTTACTGGTAAGATTTTGCTTAATAACTTTTAAAGTCAACATCAATTTCTAACAATTGTGAACATATATCTTTTTTTGTTAGTTTAGTAAAAAGTCATTTATCTAAATACTTTTTAAACAAACATTAATTTTTAACCAATGTTTGTTACATCACTTTTATTGATAATTATAGTAGAGATGCATCTTACAATTGGTTATAAATTAATATTGATTTTAGAAATCATTAAAGTACTAACATAATATTTGTTAAAAAAAATAATGTTTTTAGTGAAAGAAATTGTACAACTTGAAACACGAATTTCCTTACATGTCATTTGTTTGTTGGTAAATGTAATTGTGCAAATGTGTTCTACTTGGTGAGAGCATCAAAATGATATATTTATTTGTCCAAATCGAGTTTTGGATGAATAAGATATCAAGACTTAAAATATGATGTTATAAGTAGATTATTAAAGTACTAATATAATAATATTATCTCACGTTGGTTAAGAAATAATGTTAGTAGTAAAAAAATTTATATATAAGATTTCCACTATTATCAACAATAAAAGAGATTAATAGTAAATGATTAATATCACAATATCATATTAACTATTATGAATTATTATTTTTAACTAATAATCTCAAGTCAAGTGATGTAAAAGTTTGATGATTCGACAATATTAAAACAATATTAAAAATTAAGTAAGGTGACACAATTATAGTGTTTCTCAACAACTTTATATATATAGATTTTGTGTATTCAAGCAACCAACACAATTGGGAGCTATCCATGAGATTCTCTACCAGACTTAATGATCAGTGCCTTCTTCCCTCCCTCATTCGCTTAATTCTTTCTTCTTCTTTTAATCTCCTGTAGACGGGGAAGTCCATGCAGCTAGGGCTAGACATTGAGTAGGGATTTTGATTTTTGGGTCAAGTACCAAAAAACCCAATAGCCAATTGGGTATTCGAGTACTATTATAAAACTCAATATCCGACCCGCTAATTTTCATGTCGGATTCGTTCGAATTAGGGGTGTAAATCGGAACCACCGAACCACGAAACCGAACCGAACCAAACCAAACCAGTCGGTTTGGTTCGGTTTTGGTCGAAGACGATTCGGTTTCGGTTTCAAAAATTAGGAAACCATGCGGTTCGAAGCTGTTAAAAAGAGACAGATAAAAGTCGACGTGGCTGCGAAGCTGACAAAGCTCCCCAAGACTCAAGGCTGGGTCAGGAACTGGCCTCCGAAAATGATCAGAACCATAGGTTTCAATCCACCGGACTACATCTTGAGGATCAACGTGATTCTTAAAAGGCCGAAGATAGCGAGGCACTTTCTCGCCCTCTACCTCCGAGACAGCTGGCCGACCAGAAACTAATGCTCCATCACCACTTGACATCCTCTCAGCTCGGCATAATCTTAGTACCCTTTCAGTTCGGCGATAATGCAACACATTCTCTGTGGTAAAAAATTGAGTAATTAGACTTAAAGCAATATGCTCGGTGTTCGCAAAAACACTCATGGGAACATCTAAAGGGTACTCTGGGGTAGAAAAAACCTTGTCGCTATATTTCCAATGTGAGCTCACTTTTACCCCGAAGCTCTCAAGAAAAAACCTCGCCTCCCTTGGGGTAACAACTTTCCATCTACCTTGGGACTGCCGATACATGGGACCTCCTCGAAGGGACTTGCCAAATACGGACTCCACGAATGGAATGTCCTCGCCATACTCTATGGAAGAAACCGAAGCAGGGGAAGAGTAACCTGAACTCGGCGGATCGATACCGTTTTCAATCCGGATAGTAGGGTCAACTATACGCTCCTCGCCGCGAAACACACTTTAGCTGACACCCCTATGCACGAACCTCAAAGCTTCCCCTTCGGCCCCACTATCTGCCTCGACACAAGCAGACGGCTCGGTAATATCTTTTATCGAGGAAGATAAGTCGACAAAAACTATTGAGGGACTAGCTTCCGCCTCGACACGGGGAGAGTGCTCGATACCGTCTCAGGTAAAGGAGACGAGTTGGCAGAAACCTCGGGAATTTTAGGCGAAGGGCTCGGCTCCTAATTATCAAGGGTCTAACAAATTCCCCAGGGCATGGTAATACGGGTCGTGAGAGGTCTCAACATTAGTAGGAAGGGGGCTCCTAATCGTTAACGGCCTCACCTCGTCCGACATATCATCAGAACTCGAAGAACTACTAGAATTTGAAGAATCAAGAATATAACAGGGAGGCCAATTGCGACAAAACATTTTGGGCAAATAGGAAACAAGAACGATGAGAAAAGAAAGCAAGATCAATAAGCCAAGGAATTTACCGTAATACATGGAAAGGAAAGGTTTGAATCGTCGGTGCCATTCGAAGCAAACCTGGAATTTCCCCTGAAAACGCACAAAGCTGCCGGAAAAATAGTTAGAAAATAAAGGAACAAAAAAGGTTACTCCACATAAATCTAACTGATACAAAGGAAAAAGGAGGAAAGTAAAGAAGAAAGTGGAATACACACCTACTGGGTCAAGGAACATGAAAAGACACGAAAGAGTCACCGGAGAAAGCCACCAGAATTTACCTAAACGCAGAAGAAGATTGAATAGTGAAGTTGGAAAGCGATAAAAGTGAAAAAGGGAAAAAACGAACACTATAAATACCTGATTCGAAGTGGCGCCGTTTTGAACTTGGATCGTCCAGCAAAAATGGGTCAACCCGCGAAAGTACCCCCTGACACGCATTAAAAAGCATCACCTCGTTTCCCGCTCAAACGTTTCACCTTTCAAAAGAGCGCACTATAGTGGATTTGAAATTTGAAAGGACACCCAACATTTAATGCTCTGGCACAGAAAGAAGAAGTCTCTTTGACGGCCCAGCCCCCAAGAAAAATAAGCTGACGTTTCCCTTTACGCAAAACAACAAGCCAAGAATTAAGAAACCAAAGCAATAGCCAGGAGCAAAAAGCCGAAGCAGTCGCCGCCTCTCGGCTCAAACCCAGGGGACGCTGAAGAGGCTTGGTACGAGCCGACCTCGTCGGCAACGCTCGAGGACTCGCAACCATTGATCCATATTGAAGAAGATCAGATAAGACGAGAAGATCGTACCTCGGCCTGTAGAACGCCGAATCAAAGACAGCTCGGGGTTGGATCCACCTCCCTCTTCGAATACATCTACGCCATGTGCAACTTGACCTCGCCTGAAAGCGTTGATTTACTTTGAAGATCTCCTCACAATTCTTCTCAAGAGTCCTCCAATCACCTCTTACCTTCATCTTTGATATTACTGTGATTATCATTGGCGTTTATTTCGGAAGATGAAGAAAGAAAAAAAATGGCTCGCGCGAATGACAGCGCTCGATCTGTTTATTTTTCGGTCTCCGATTGATGACCGTACCTGAGAAGTGGGGGGCTACTGAAGGAACTCGGCATGAGCCGACCCAAGACCCACCACTACTGGGCTAACCGGTGGACGGACCCATCAAATCTGTAAGGAAGGTCCCTTGACTTACCATGAGCCGAGATAATACTAGCTCGGCATGCCCATTCACTTCCTCACGATCACAGCCGAAGGCTAGGATTCCACCTCGGCAAATACCTTACCGGCTCGGCCTAAAGCCGAGCTTATCGCGATAAGGTCATTGAACTGTAGCTCTGCCCCAAAGCCTGAGCATACAACAAAAGTACTACCACACCCAGCCAACAACTCCCCTGACATACATACCGTCTCTTCACATCATTTACCTAATTCAGCGTCAGAACAATGATGAAAGGCCGCCCCGCTCCACCAATGAGAGACTTATAAATCAACAACGCCCCGCCCCGCTCCACCATCTCACAGTCAATATCAACAGCGCAACAACCCGAAAAGGTATATAAAGGCCTCTAGAGTTATTGAAGAGGAGAGGGGCATTTTTCACCATTAACCAGAATTCAAGAGTTTACAAGGTTAATCTCCCCACAAAGCCTCACCAAAAACGCCATACAGACAAGACTTCTAAATCATCATCATGAACAACATCAACCCCAGATATTTCTCCAAGCTCTTTAGTTACAAATCTCTTGTTTAAGAATAACAAGTAACCGTTGTCATAATCATCGTTACTCAGGTGCTAGAGAGGGTTTGTTAATGTTTGGAAGGATAACACGCCAGATATCCTCATTATATTGGTTGCCTACGTGGACATAAGACATGATCATCACTTATCTTGCATGATCAAATACCGCTGGGAGGTTGTAAGAAAAGATAATAAGAGCTAGCTAGGGTTAGGGAAGCAGTAGAGATAGTATGGAAAACAATGAGTCCTATATCAATTCAATGAGCAAAGAAAACTATAAAGTTTATGCATTGTAAGATGCTTTATTGGCTGGATTGGGTATTTTTGGGAATTAAATTTACTGGCCTAGTTAGTCGCTTTTTGAGAGATTGACACACTTTGTTTTCATTTTGTATTAGATCATAACTAGTTTTTGCAACCGTGCGTTAAACGTACATCATATATTTTTTTCAACTAAATTATACATAAGCAAAATGAATAGGAAAATAGATTAATGGAAGTGATTTTAGCTGTCCAATAAATACTTCAGCTTTTGTGATCATTTACCATGTATCAAATATGTAATTAATTTGTTTACAAGAAATGAAGAGTAAAAACTAAATATAAAGATGTTTCATAAGTATTTAAGGCCTTAAGAGCATCCACGTTATGTCTTTTTCTTACCTATCTTCTTAGGTGGGTCCCACTACCACTACACATTTTTTTTCTTTTACTAACTTAATCTTCTTAACATCTTCTTAACTGGGTCCCACTCCCACCTCATTAACTTTATACTTCAATTTTATTTTTATACTTCTCAGCAAATAAATTTATTTAACGTTACTTAATATATTTCATTTTTAAATATTTTGTTTCAATAAATCAATTTATAAATTAAGACATAAATTAATTTAAAAATAATAATTAAATTATAAATTATAAAATTTATAATTTAATTAATAAATTATCTATAAAACACATATTATACATAACTCGTAAAATAACATAAATAGAAAATTACTTACAAACGTTAAAATTGAAAAAAATTACATAAAATGATAAAGAAGTTGTGGAAAAAAATAAAGAAGGTTGAGGTGATATATTTTTAGGGAAAGAAGAGAAAAAAAAAAGATTAAAAAAAGCTTTAAAAATAAATAAATCAAACCCACCGTTGAAGGCCCCCCTAATAGCCAACGGCTAAGTAAGATTTTAAAAAAGAAAAAAAAACGAAAATCAAGAAGACATTAAAACAGACGTGGGACCCATCGTTTTTTCCTCACTCACGCTCGCAGTTTGCGCGTGTGGTGCACGCGCCATGCTGGCTTCAGCGGTGCACCACACCTTCCATATCTGCAAGTGTTCTTCCACCCACTTGGTTTTCTTCTTAGTTAGGAAGGCTGCTCCCTCTCTCTCCTAGTTAGACAAGTTAAGAAGAGGCTCCCCATTGTGAGATTCCCTTTTCTTACCAAGAAGAAAGGCTAAGAAGACACAATGGTGATGCTCTAAGGGCTCAGTGTTGTCTTCCTATTATATTCCTTCATTTAATAATATCATTATTGCACATCCTAAAAATAGAGTGAGTGTAATGGGTACATAATTAATGAGAGATAGAGAGAGAGAAGAGAGAGTATGTGTGATGAATATTATTGTCACAACATATTTTACAACCTATCATTAATTACATTTCTTAATCCTTATGTTTTACCCATTAGGAATATTTATCCGGGACAAAATGAGTACTATAGTATATTGTCTATTGTAGATTGATCGAGGTGGATAAATAACATTTCTTTTTTCTCTCTAACCATCCAATTACATCTTTCATACTCCCTCCGTCCCGGATAAATGTTCCTAGTGAATAAAATACGAGAATTAAGAAATATAATTAATGATGAGTTGTAAAATATGATGTGACAATAATACTCATTTCACAAAATCTCTCTCTCATTAATTATAAACCCATTACACTTACTATCTCTAGGATGTGTAATAATGATATTATTAAATGAAAAGATATATTTGAAAAAATGGTAGAAAATTTATACACCAAAAGCCTTTAGGAACATTAGTTGAGATATCCAAAAATAGAAAGTAGGAATATTTATTCGGGACAAATGATGTAATATTTAAACAAATAAATATATATAAATCTCAAAATTTTATTTTAAAAAAATTAGTACTCCTTCTGTCTCAAAATTATCGTCTGGGTTGACTTGACGCATAATTTAAGAAAACACATTTGACTAGATTATTAATATTAGTTTGAAGTGTAGTTTACTTTAAAACTCATGTGTATGTGACACATAATTAAAGTAGATGAAAAACTAAGAATAAAGTAGTAAAAATGTTATCCTAAAAAAGAAAGTTTAAACAAGAAAATTATTTTAAAACAGACGAAAAAAGAAAGGTGGATAATAATTTAAGAATTTAGTAACGGAGAAAGGATTGTATATTTTGTAAAAAAAAATCTGTTTAAAATCTATATATAAATATATTTAAAGTTGGTGAGAAAGTTTGAGGGTGTGACACCTCACATCATTTTGTTAAAGTTGCATTCTCAAGCTTCCTAACAAAGAAGTCTTTTCAAATTCAACCTTAAATAATTTGTTTGTCATTATCTAATATCTATACTTAATTACAATAGCTATAACATGTGATATTAACCTCTTTATATAAAACTCATAATTCTTCCTATAAGACTCCTACTATTACCAATTGTAGAAGTGCTTTAGCTATTGACTCAAGAACTCAAAAAATGCATATATATTGGTACTTAAGTTGACAAAAATTATACATTTCTCATCGTCCCTTCCATGTCTTGCCCTCGGCCTTTCTTTTTCATTCTCACACGCGGCAACTTCATCATCCCCCTTACTTCTTTTTCATTCATCAAATGGAGACATATTTAAAGCTAAATCCCAAAAGATCACTGATGGGCGAGGGCATTAGTTGAATCCGACAGATTGGAACATTAAACTAAAAATATTGAAGTGAATTTCTTTTAGGTCAACGCCTCTAACATCTTATGTTGGGACCTCATTAGATATTCATCTTTCGTACTTTTAAAAGTTTATTAAGATGTTATCATGACACGCAAAAGTAATAGTGATACAGTAAGACCCCTATTAAGCTATTTGTGTGATAGAATTTTGATTTTGGTTTTGATGTATGGTTATTACAAAATTGTTTAATTTTTGTTTCGTTTTCAACTTTTTGGATATTGACCCTCACGATTTGTTTTACTTTTTAATTATAAATTTTGTTCATCCGATGATTTTGATATTAATTTTATTTGGTATTTAATTTTGGATTTAAATATTATTTCAGTTTTAAATTTTATTTTTAATTGATTTCTATATTTCTTTTAGGTTTCAGTTTTGGTTCATGGTTCTTGATTAATATTCGTGTTTCAATTGTATTTTTTATTTTTAATTTGCTTCTATTTAGATAAAATTATTTTGATTTTGACTAATTTTAATTTTTGATTTTGGCATCGATTTTAGTTTTATTTTAGATTTGTGTATTGGTTTTAATCTTTGATTTTTACTTTTTTTTTAACGGTTATCTTTTTTTTATTAATTATTTTTTAGTTATAATTTTATTTGTGTTATTTACTTTCTTCGATTCCGTATTGATTTCAAATCTAATATTTGCTATTCGATATAAATTGGTTTTTTTATTTTGCTCTTGATTTGACATTTGATATATTATATTTTGTTTATCTCATGATTTTGATATTATTTTTATTTGTTATTTTATTTTGGATTTAAATATGATTTCAATTTTAATTTTTTGCAATTGATTCCTTGATTTTTTTAGGTTTCAGTTTCGGTTTTTGGTTCTTGATTAGTAGCTTTGTTTCAATTGAGCTTTTGATTTCTTAATTTGCTTCTATTTAGATAAAATTATATTGATTTTGACGGATTTTAATATTTGGTTTTGGCACCGATTTTAGTTTTAGTTTAGATTTTTGTGCAAGTTTTTATATTGGTTTTGATATTGATTGTTGCTTTTGTTTTTTTCAAAACGGTTATTTTATTTTAATTAATGTTTTTTTAGTTATAATTTTATTTGTGTTATTTTTTTCTTCAATGCCGTATTGATTTCAAATATAATATTTGCTACTCGATACAAATTGGTTTCTTATTTTGCTCTTGATTTTGGCATTTGATCGTTTTAGTTTTTTTTTATTTAAATTTAAATTTTGGTATATAATTTCTTGGGTTTGATTTATTGTGTAGTAACCTTAAAATACTTTTAATAAATTAAAATCTCTACATATTTGTTTAAATACTATTGCTTACAAGCATTACTACTAAATGTATGTATTTTATATAAAACTAGATTTCGTACCTGTGCCTATGGCACGATGTCAATACAGACGTTATCAATGTATGAATCGAGTATGATGCGAATAAATTAGTATATTGTTGAGATTTTGTAGGAGTCGGATCAATGTACACTACTAAAAAAAGACAACTTTTCGAAAATTAAAGAAATAGAACATTTTATTCATATAACTGTAACTAGTTGTGGTGAGGATAATTCAAAAAAAAAAAAACTATAACTGAGGGGTTATTACATATTTATTGGTTGTAGAGAGAGGTAATTCAAACAAAACTCATAACTGAGAGGTTTATATGTAACTCACATATTTACGAATCAATCTGGACCGCCAGTTGTGTTTAAAACAATTCAATTTGAGCCGCCAATTAGCCTCTGATCTCTTTCATAATATATACTAGTACTCTTGCACGTGCCGATGACACGGTGTCAGTTTGAGAATTTATCAATAAATGAAGCAGATAATGTGGAAATGAATTAATATTTACTTATAATCTGTAGGGATTGGATATATGTACACTACACAACGAAAATGAGAGAAAACTCAAATACGTAACAAAATAAAACATTTTACTTCAATATTTATTTCATAAGAAAACCAAGAAATAAATATTTTAATTGTAACTATTGTAAAAATACGAAAATAAAATTTTATTGAACGAAAACTCAGTCTTCTTTTTCTGGGGGTTCTTACTTAACACCAATGGAAACCAAATTAATAACTTTGTCAAATTTTCCATGAGATGGAATAACTTTGTCCATTATAAATAAATCTAAGCCAGACATAAATTAAACTGAGATTTAGTTGATTACGATAGCAATCAATTAAGAAACTACAATTAAATATTTGTAAAACCGTAAAGGTCAAGTTATTATTAAATTATTATTTTCTTAAAAAAATTGACTTTCAAACGTGGCCTCTTTACCAGAAACGAATGGGTTAATTAATAATTTGTATACGAAATTCAACAAACAAAGCAGACAAAAATTAAATTGATTCGATAACGATTAAATTGATTCGAAAGAAAAACGATAATAATTAAAAAGAAAAAAATAAAAATATTCCAAACTTAGACATAAATTAAATTGGGATTCACTTGATTACGATAGTAATCAATTAAGAAATTACAACTAAATATTTGTAAAACCGTAAATGTCATTTTATTATTAATAAACTATTAAAAGTATTATTTTCTTAAAAAATTGACTTTCAAACATGGCCTCTTTGCCCGTAAAGGAGGGATTAATTAATAATTTTGTATACGAAATTGTGGGCCGAACAAAAAAATGCCGGACAAAAATTAAATTGATTAAGTTAATTACGATAACAGTTAAAAAGAAAAAAATATTTTAAATTAAAAAATTTACGATTTTTTTAATTTTTTTTAAAATTTGTATACAAAATTGTAAGCCGAAAAAAATAGAATTATATGTTTAAAAAAATAGAATTATAAGTAATTTTTTTAAAAAAGTAGAGATTTATATGTAAAAATAGAATGAATGATGATTATTTTCATGATCATAGATGCTCCAAAATGAACCACAAATCCCAAGATCACATGCTTAATGCTTCTCCAAGTCCAAGCCAATGGTTCTCTCTCTCTCTCTCATTACTTACAAATAGTCAACTCAAACAACCCATTTTAAGGTTATAAATTAAGTTAGCAGAAAAACAAAGAAACCGACAAGATACACTATAATCTTTCTAATTAATAATCATAGAACACAAATTTTGATCTTTTGTTTCAAGAAACAATTTGATTGTTTAATCACCATTGATAGTGGTCAAGAGAATTTGTAGTCAGTTCATACATATATCGACGGAACCAACCCCATGGCAGGGACCTATCTTCTTTCTCATCCCCAACTTTTCTCTCTCCTGCTCTTTTGGTGAATCCCCGCCCTCTCTTTCTGAGCCAAACATCTCCATCCCGACTTCATCCCCGATTTCCCCCAAACCTGAGTCCACCTACTCCATCTCTCTCTCACGCATTGAACCCAACAGCAAACCCATCAAAGCTTCCATCTTCTCCGTCACCCCAAATTGAGAAAACCCATCACCCCAAGACTCATTTCTCTCAAGAAATCGAGCAAACTCATGAAGAATAAGTTCAAGAAACCGATAACAAATTATGACAACGGCGAGAGAGAAACCGAGATAGATAAACCGAGCAGGAAGAAACCGAGTTAAAGAGGAAGAGGAAGAAAGATTACGCAGAAGAAAAGAGAGGAAGAACTACAATTGCAGCCATCATGAAGAATGCTAAAAGAGAATCCTTTTTCCTCATTACCATTATCTCTCCTCTTGTGTGTATATAGTTACAGTACTAGGAAAATAGGGAGAGAAAGGAGAGGAAGAGAGAGAAAGAGAGATAGAAAAGAAAAGAGAAAGTGACTTGAAGAAAGAGAAAGATGAGAGAAAATAGGGAGGTTTCCGCGAAAAATTAATAACCGTTTCACACGTTTTGAAATTTGAGTTAATCCTGGCTAGTGATTGTGTTTAATAATAACAAATCTTGGCCGGTAAATAGCTTTTGATAACCGATCGATCTATTTTATATAATAGATATTAACACATAAAATAACAAGTATACTTGATTTACCTTCTTTTTTAATTTTGAACTAATATAAGAAAAAAAAATGAAGTCAAACACAATGTCATTTCATAAGTAGGAAAATATATGCATATGGATTGATCATGTCAAGATCGATACAATAGTTAACGTGCAACAACTTGTAAAAAAATAAATAAATCATACGAAAATGAAAGTGCAAAGGGTCTTTAGATTGAGAAGGAGGAGAGGAAGAAAAACAATAATTTAGTTCTTATTATGTCATTAATATGATATTAAAATGACCATCAATTACATTCATTAGAGACAATAATTAAAGGTATTGTAACAATAATTCATGTAACCGTAAAAATTATTAATTATTTACTTTTTATTTGAGTAATAATAATAATAATATGAACATAATCAATTACTTTCTTAATTGACAACCTTTTTTAAATTTTATTTTACCAATTTGTAAATTTTTTGTAATTTAATTTATTATTAAATGATATTAAGATATCATTTATATTTTAATTAATACATTTATATCATATTATATTTATCTTATCTTATAAAATAAGTATATCTCATACATATTTAATAAATTTAGTGAGAAAAGAAAAACTATCCGTATAACGCACGGGTTACACACCGGTATAAAGAAAGTGAAAGGGAAAATAGTTTTCAATTTTTCATCACCATCCACCGTCCATGATGTACAGTGTAGTATATTTTACTGTGACAAATCCAACTCTCACCAGCCTGTCCCGGCCCCGGGGAAAATGAAAAAAAAAAAATTAGTTAAACGTTGCAACTTGTAAGAAATCCGTAGATTACGAAAACCCCTCCCTCCTAAAACCACACTCCCATCCCTTTCTCCCTTCCACGGCGCAACTCCTCCTCAGATCTCCAAATGGACCCACCACCACTTCCGCCACCCACCACCGCCGTCGAATCCCACACATATTCCCTACCACCTCTACCCAACTCCAAGCTTCGGTTGATGTGCAGCTACGGCGGCCACATCGTCCCCCGTCCCAGTAACAAATCCCTCTGTTACGCCGGTGGCGATACCCGCATCGTCGCCGTCGACCGTCGCACCACTGCTTCAACCCTCTCCTCCCTCACCACCCACCTCTCCCGTACCCTTTACAACAACCGCCCCTTCACTCTCAAGTACCAGCTCCCCAACGAAGAGCTCGATTCCCTCATCTCTGTCACCACTGACGAGGATTTACAAAACATGCTCGAAGAGCTCGACCGCGTCGCTATCTCCCCTGTACCCTCCCGTATCAGATTGTTTCTATTCCCGTCCAGACCCGAGTCTGTTGGGTCTGTCCTTCTGGACCCAAAATCTGAGTCGTGGTTCAGCGACGCGTTGAAGAGTACGATGATTATTAACGGGGGGATGTCTGCTGAAGCGGGCATGGTTGGTGGGTTGATGGGTCTTGACTGTATGGGTAACCCGGACGAGGATTCGAATAATAGTGGTGGTGGGGAGGGTAAGCCGCTGGGTGGTTGTGACTCGGGATCCGTGCCCGAATCGATGATGTTGGAGACGTGCTCGTCGTTTGGGTCAACGAGCTCGTCCATTTCAATGTCGAATTTACCGCCAATTGGGGTTCATAGCGAGGATGGCGGTGGCGTTAATCTGCTGGATAAGAAGGTCAAAATTGCCTCTACTGGTTCAATTGAAAGGTGAATTTGATCTTAATTTTACTTGCCATTATGCATTTTTCTGGATAAGAGATATAAAACTTGGAAATTAACTTGATTATTTGGATAAATTCACCACTATCAAGTATCAAGTGCGCCTACATTATTATACAACGTTTGAGCTCCATTTGTTTCAAAATAATTTTGGGAGCTAACTTCGAATTTCTTTGGCAGTGTTAGTAAAAAGAGACAGTTGTCAAATATTCTAAATTCAAACGTCACTCGTTCTCGCAAAGAAAACTACTCACGAATTTGAGTTGCGGTTGCCTAGGCCCTAGGGTATTTCTGGAAAATGAAGCTGGTGTTTCTCACTTTCTCTCACTTTTTGTCACAAGTTACCTCTATTTAAAGCTATTCACCTCCTTTGTTTCCATGGGACCACTTGCTTAAATTATTTCCCAGTCGTTTTTTTTACACTAACCGAACATTAAAAAATAGTAAAATGTTTTAACATGAACATGATCTCCATGTGATTGACTTACTGAGTTATTGGAACCATTTTTAGTGAATCGAATCCACGACTCCATTTGTTTCACGGAAAGTGATTTCGTAAGAATAATCTATCTACAAGTCAAGGATAATACCGATTTTCCTTAGGAAAACAATGAATTTGAGCTTTGTCAGTGATTGATGATGCCAAAAATGAGCTTTGGGCCGTCCGATTTGAAGAGTAGGATATTTGGGTTTGTGATGATGGATTGAACCCTCTCTACAACTTGTTTAAGAACACGAAAACACTTTAGTTGTAATGCAAGACATGGCTTTGCGAAACCACTCCGGCGTGAGAATAAGTATCATCTATTGCAAAAAGCAATTTGACAGAGTTTTAAGGCCGCAGAAAGTGTTTACGTTGTTTAGGGTTTATGGATGGTTATTTATAGGCCCCCAGTGACATAGAATCCGTATAGGATTCACTTCCATAGTTACCTAGTAGGTTTATGAGGAAACTTCTAAATTATAGCTATGATAGGTAGCTGGTCACGTAATTGTTAGAGCAGATATGGTAAGATATGGTAAGTGTTCTGCTCGGATAAGGAAACCTTTGACTTTTCGTGGAGAGCAAGTCTCTCAGATTCCTGGCTCGATACTTACCCGGGAGCATGGCTCTGCCCGACTGCATGCTAGTATTCTAATGGTGATAGTATAATTCCCGGGTATGGCCCTTGGTCGGGTAGACAAGGTGTGCGCTTGACCAGGTTTAGACGGGATATATCAATGATCTCTATTCGGGCACCTTGCTACGCTAGGCTTGTGGGTCCCACGCTAACGAGTTCGTGACTAGTAGAGATGATAATAGGGTTGAAAACTGCAGGTTCGAATAAAAATCGTTAGGTTTTTGACCGGTTAGTCCGAAAGCGTTAGGGTTGAAATTCAAGATGGACCGTTTAAGTCGGATCGTATAGGGATTGAAAGCGTTAGGGCTGGACCGAAAACCGTTAGGGTTGTACCGAAAGCTGGCTTTCATACGATTTAGTATAGTTATTATATACGGGACGAGTATAATACCGAAAACCGTTAGGGTTGGATCGATTAACAACTTTAATATAGTTAGTATAATATACGGGACGGTATAATATGCTAAAAAAACGTACAAGCCTCGTAATTGGGAAAAATGTATAAGTTTAATCATTGACCAAAAATCGTAGGTTTGAACCGAAACCGTTAGGTTTTTTGACCGGATAATATTGCTAACCGCAAACCACCTAGCGAGAACCTATGCTGGCCCAGAACCGTTAGGGTTGGACCGATTAACATCTCTAGTGACTAGCATGTGACGCTCGCATGTGCCTTGCTCGTGACCGGCTTTTGGGCTGGACTCATACGCAGCTCATCTCTGTCGGTCGGCACTGTCTCTACTGATGTGAATTCCGAAGCTTGAAACAACAAGCTGTCCCAAGAACTAAACAGCCTTAATATTATTCGAACTTTCTTGTTAAACAATTCCCAAAACCCTTACAAAGCCCTAGCCGAATTATTCAATCGCTCAACAGCCTTAAACTGTCCAAATTCTATCAAAAAACAGCTCCCTAATCTGCCCCAAGTTCTTGAATCTAGCCAACAATTGAAGAACTCACAAAACAGCCCAAAAACTCTCTTTAAAGATAAAAACGAAAATAACATAAAATAAAAGATAGTTCGGATTCACCAATTAAGCTTCACTCGCTTAACATAAAGAATTCCGTTTGATTTGATCTTCGAGGCTTCACTCACCTATGGAAGAAGAAATCGGCAAAGAGACACAACCGTGTTCTTGAGGCTTTTTGTTTCAAAAACTAAAATCTACTTTTATTCAATGGAAGAGATGCCTTTAAATAGGCTACAAAGTAAACCCTAATTCTACTCTAATTCTACTTACCAAAAATAAAGACTTCCTAATCAACTAGAAAACAAATAAAGAAACCCAACTTTTAAGGAAACAAAATAACAACTTATTAATACAAGATTTAACTAAACCCTAATCTAGTTGTCTTGCACTTCACGGAGGTCGGCCTCTTTCCACGCTCCAAAGCTATCACAAACTTGTATGCCACACCACACGAGGCCCAGTCAGTTCGCGACCTCCATCCACCAGCCAACTCACCCCAGCCTTCCAGAACTCTTAGCCTTGCTCCCTTTGTGACCCTTGCCTCCCAAGTACTTCCTTTCAGTTGAGCAACTCTTCTTTCTCGACACTTTGGTATTAAGCCGAACATCCCTATTCCATGTTCCTTCGGTAACAAGCCGAGCATCCTTGTCCAAATGACCCCAACTTGTGCTAGCCTTATCTTACTCGCATGGACCCTCTCTTGCTCGCGTGTTTCTTGTCGAGTTCATCCCCCATGCACATTCCACCTTGGTTGCTCTCCTCGCATCACAAGTTCCCCCTTTCCGTGCGCTTACTCTGGTTGGCTCCTCATCTTCGAACCAAATACCCAAGTCTGCTTTAGTTGTCCTCGGTCTTTTAGTGCATAGCCGAGCACCTTTGTTCTCCTCGGCAGTCCATGACCGATTCTCAAACTTATCCTCGGCGCTCCTTGTCCCATTCACTTCATCTACTTACATCTATTGAAAGCTATTCCAGTATGTTTGTTTCAATCATATTGATTTGTATAACCAATTTTCAGGCCAATTTTTAGTCCTTTAACTAAACATTATAAGAAAATGAGGTTTTCTAACATGAAAATGACCTGTAGAAATTAATTTGCAAGCTATTTTCCATGAAACAAATGATGGTATGGAAAATAACTTGCCTAAAATGATTTCCGAAAATCAATTTCATCACTTCATGGTCATGGATTTCACTTTCATGTACAATGTCTCTTATTTTTGGCTAACACAATTAACTTGACTTGCATTTATTAATTTGTGAAAGTCATTTTCAAGTAACAATACTCTGTTCTCTTATGTTTGATCTACACATTGCAAATGGCATGGTGTTCAATGAAACAAATAAAGGAGAATAACTTTCAAAAGAGATAAGTAGATGCAATGGTGAGAGATGACAACTTCATTTTTGGAAATCCAAAAGTCATTTTCCTTGGGAGAATGGTTGATTTTCGTTGACTCGCAAATTATAGTTCACTTATTTTCCTAAAATTAAAACATTTCCAGAACCATTTTCCCGTGAAACAAATACAATCTATAAGTTTGAATCAGTCATGAATTACTTGCCCGCGGTTTAAATGAGAACATTACAAGTAGGGTCTCCCAAGGATGACGCAGTGAGGAACTCCACCAATATTGGAAATTGCTCAATGTACTTTATTGTGGAACTAGGGTCATCCATGGATGACGTGGTGAGACAGAATTATCTCCACCAATATTAAAAGTCTCTCAATGCACATGGTCCTGTGGAAGTAGGTAGCACTATTAGTGTCATGGCAGGATACCACTGAAGCTTAACTTAGCCATTTGATACATTGGCCATTTGGTGGAAGACTCTAACTCAATAGCTTCTTGTAGAAGAGCATATATTAGAACTACTGATTAGGAGTTTCCTACGGACAGCGTAGTTGAGGAATTCCACTAATTATTGAACAAGTCTTTCAATGGATGTGGGCACGAGCAAGAGGCATTTAAGTAAACACGTGTTTGTGTGGATATGTAGGGGAAAGCTAACCACTACTCTAGTTGTTAGTGGCAAGCCATCTCCTGTGGTTTTAGTTTACCAAAATAATTCATTTTCTATGATCCATATTTCTGGCCGCCATTCAGAACTGTGTAATTTATAGATTTTTGACGTTGCTTGTATTTGGCCAATTTGTAGGGTGTGGCAATGGATTTTCCCCTATGTAGTGATGCAGCCTGAAGCTAAAAATAACCCCTCAATTCATTTGGTTCAAGCCTTCAGCTTTGCAGCTAATATATATGGGGCCTTTTAGGTTACCCCTTTCAAGGTTATCTTAACAAGGAGCCCATTTTTCAAGACAAAAAGTTTCCTACTTGTTAGAATATACAACATTGATAATGGAGGGCAACAATGCACTTCAATCATATTTGAGAAGCCCACCACACGTGTTCTTCACCCTTTCCTCTTTTCCCCTCATTCTTTTTGGCTAACCATGACAAAAACAAAAAACTAGTGGCAAGTTTTGACAGAAGAACAATCACTGAGTTAGCTCGTCACGGAAACATTTCGTACATGTTTTCTAATTTTTGTTTCATTTTCTTGTTCCCTTAAACTGTGTCTCAAATCCAAAGAGTATTTGGAGAAGGTCACATTAGTTGTTCCAATGACTTTGAGGTCATTGGTTCCAATCCCCACACCAACAAGGGTCACACTTCCCTATTAAAAAAAAGATTCTAAATCCCAATTAGATTAGGTTTTTCTCAAGGCCTATATAAAGAGGTGACGAGACATCAATTAGAGACAAGTCAAGTGAGTGAGATACAAAGGAGAGACGGACGATGGATATAGTTGGTGGTTGAGGGTCTCGAGGTTTTGGTAGTGTTAGACGAAATGGTGTGTTGTTATTTTGGGCATTGAGAGGTGTGGTATTGTGTGAGATAGGGTTAATCCATATAACCCTTTGAAATTTCTTATCGTTTATAGTGAATTTGTTTGCTTTGGAGTGGATTATACCACGTAAATCGTGTGTTCCCTTTTGATTTATTGCATTATATTTTCTTGCCATTATATTTCCAAATACTTGGCAACTATTATTTTCGATCGATCCGCTTGTGCATTGAAGATAAAGAGTTGAAATTTTTTTTTGATAAGAAACTTGAAATTCTTAATCCAAGAATATTCTAATTTTTATAGCAAACATCTCATAATTGATCACATTTTCCTTTTACAACTGATATATCATTATTCACAATATCCATTGATTCTTCAAAAAATTTGGTGATTCAAGCACATATCATCAATTGCTATCTGAAAGGATTTGAAATTTCAGCTTTTGTTTATTCACACTACACTGCTTCAGTTTGTCTTGGAGTTTAGTATTGTTTTGCCCAAAAGATTTTCCTTGTTTATGGATTCAGAAGGGTTAATTAACCAATAATAAATTAATAAAAGATTTGCACATGATTATTCCAGATGTATATCTCTATAACATTAAGAGGGGGCCAAACTACCAAGGGATACCTTGAGGTCCTTGGTTTTTGTTAAGCTTGATATGTATTTGTTGAGCTTTTATCTAATAGCTTAAGCTTTTAGACGAGTTGGTAACTTAACATGGTATCAGAGCTCTGGTTTGGCAAGATCGTGGGTTCGAGTCATCCCCCTTGCATTTGTTACCCAGAATATTGTGAGTGTAAGTTGTCACTCAGTTTGGCTTGGGATGCCCTTGTGAGGCATGTTTGTGTATCTATCCAACCCGTGGACAGATCACACGTGAGGAGGAGTGTTAAGCTTGATATATATATATATATATATATATATATATATATATATATTGTTGTGCCTCTATTTAATAGCTTAAGCTTTTAGATGAGTTGGTAACTTAATAGTTCCAATGTCTATACCAAGGGGCTATACTTACATATCAAAAGAACAAAAAAAGAGGGGGGCAGGCCTCGAAGAAGACAAGTGGGTATAAAATCTACGAGAAAGAAAGTGTAACCAGCTGAGTATTTGAGTGTTGTTTAAAACTTAAACAAATGGTGGGTTAGTTGAATTGACACAATTTCTAGGAATTTCCTGATCTTTGCGGTTTATATTGCATCATCTACTGAGGCTTGGCGCTATGCCACGAGGTTGCTCCATTGACCTGAATGTCTTGGGTGCAAATCTTTGGAACAGCCCCACCGCCAGCAAGATAAGGCTGCATACAGTAGACCACAGTGGCGGTAGTCTCCCCCATTGCGTCTTTTATGTGATAGTGAAGAACCTGCCATACTTGGAAGGTATTGAGTTGATGACCACCTACATGCATGTTTTCGGAATATATAATTCTCGTTGCTCTCGACTCCAGAAAAGTTACACTGGAATTATATTTTAATTGCAAAATAGGTCCTTAGTTTAGTCCAGATCTTCAAGCCTAGCCGTTTGGGTTTGAATTATGATTATAACTTTACAAACTATCACATGTAGCCAAAACCTAGCTGGTAGCATACAAGTTCAAAATTTCTAGATGATGGTAGTCTCTCTTTCAAACTGTAATTTGTACAGTACTGACTCAAGTTCACAACTTCTGCTTTTTGACAGTGATAATGGTGTTGCAAATGCTGTTTCTTACCCAAAGACGGGAACTTGTCAAAACCAAGTCCCTCAAAGTACTTTGCCGGTCACAAACATTTCTCCCAACACTCTTGATTTGGAGAGTATTATCTATGATCCATCATCTACAAATCAGATGCAGAAAATACTTAAGGTTTCCGGGCAACAATTACCTCACCTACCGGAGCAAAAACATCAACAAGAAATGCAGTATGTTCATTCTGGGCCGCATTACATACAACAGTTTCCTGCAGGCCCATATCCAATTTCATCTTACTATCCAATGTATAGGGCTTGCCAGCCGAGCCCAAGCCAGCCATACCCCATCTACTTGATGCCTGTTAGGCCCCCAACTCAATCTTACATGTCTGGGCAGTTTGAGACAAGTGACAATTCAGCTGGTTCTTTGAGTCGCCCCCCTTTACATCCACAGAGCGTTATGATGAATACCCATGTAGGATATAAGGAGGTCATGGTTTCTCAGCCAACACCTGAACTAGCCCCAGAACTATACAAGATGACCCCACCAACAACTTTAATGAATCAACAACAGTTTGTGGCTCCTGAGATTCATCAGTCATCCCAGTCTGTAGCCATGGCTTCAACAGCAAATGTTGGCTACGATAATGAATACGACAACGACCTTGCATATGCTCAGATATACAAGAGTCAGCCGTCAGCTCCTGCATTACTTCCCAAATACCAGACTATAATGAAGGCATCGGCAACAATTCTGTCCTCTGATGCTTCGGTCCAGCTGCATACTGACAGTTCTAAACAGCAAGTTGGGACCTCACAGCCACAATGAGATGGTTACCATGACTTCACAATTTCGGTACGCCTGTCTGCTAAATATATTTTTTTCTTTTATAATCTCCAATTGGTTTTGGTTTGGGTTGTTCTGATAAAAGGACTGCTTTTGTTTTCTGTATTCGTTCATTTGTTTATTTGCTTAGTAATAACACCCTTCCTTAACTAATGCTCTCGTTGTTTTCAAGAGGTACGGTGGGTCAGATGTACAAAATATATTTTTAAGTTGTTTTTATGAGCTTTACCATATATCATACACAGTATACAAGTCATTGGTTTATTATTGGAGCTGGGGTAGCGTGTTTCTGTGTTGAGTGTGTTCACATTTAGCATAGGTGATTTGGTTCAATACTGTGGAGAGTTTGGGGTATAAATTTGTAGAATTCACCTTCATCTCGCAGCAAGTGGCTACAATTATGGCTTTCGGATTAGGGAGTTGCAAGAACACAAAGGGAAAAACAAATTAAAAAAACACAAAGATAAGCACAACTGCAACAGATTGTTATTTCTCCATAACTTTTCAGTACAATGTAGTTATACTTTTATTGGTCGTGGAAAAAAACAAGTCATACCTATGGTTTAGAAAGAAGCTGAGATTTGAATTATTAACTCCCAAAACCTACACACGTACACAGTACAATTATTCAGCAATGCAATTTTTTCACAACAGTCTTAACAGTAGTTCAACTTTCCGTTTCAATGTCCTTATTACCAAAGAGCTTTGCTATATTTGGCATTACCTTTCCCCTCCTCCTAACTGCAAAAGAACCTGATTTGGATGCTTGCCGAACTACCGGGGATCCAAATTTACGCAACCTTGCTCGTTTCCCTGGTGTCATATTTCCATTTCTGTATCCCGTTTTGAGGTTTTGCTCTCCATTCCCCCATCTACAAAACTCTCCCTCGACGCCTCTCTTAGAAAAAATTGGTAGTTCTGGTTCATACACCTCCTCCTCTACCTCTTCCTCAACCCTTAGGTCTTCTATTTCTCTTTGAGCCATATCGGCTTTCATTAATATCTCCCTTTCATTCGCCTTCAAAGCTTCTATCCAAGCTTGAGCAGCTGCAACCTTTTTATCAGCAATTTCTTCAGCCGCTCCTGCCCTGCCAGTTAAGTACTTGTACTCAAAAGCTGATATTATTATTGTAGAGCTATGTTGCGAAGCAGAAGCCCTAGCTCTCATAGTATTCTCAATTAGATTTTTCAGATTCTCGAGAGCCTTTCCTTCTGAGGATTTAACCACTTCAAGCTCTTCCATTGCAGCTTGTAATTTTTCCTCAGCTAATTCTAGATCGGACTCTATTTTTGGAATTTCTGCCTTGATATTTACCGTTTCTTCGCTAATAAGCTCCCATTCTTTCTTTGCTGCCTCTGCCTCTGTTCTTAATTGTTCAAGAGAGAGGGACATATTTGATGCTATTGTTTCAGCTTTTTCTCCAGCTCCGGATAAAGCTAACAATTTTGATGTTGCCCTCAGTATTTTTGAATTGAGATTTTGAACAATCGAGTCTCGTTTGTCTTCCGTTTTCTCCAATTTAGCCGTTTCTTCTCGAACATGCCTGAGCTCATCTCTTATCACATCCATGGAGGCCATGAAAGTAAAGCCTTCATCTTTAATAGTAGCTAATTCTGTCTTTGCCGCCTCCAGTTCTTCTGTCACCGACTTTAAAAGAGAAGGAGAATACTCCTCATGCTTCAAGCTCTCACTTCTCTCAACTCTTCTGTCCATTTCTTTCAATAGCGTTAATTCACTCTCCAACATATTTACATCAGACAACGTAACTGCTAGTTTCCTTTCAAGCTCTTTTGTCTGTTCATTCTCTTGGGCAATGTCATTCACTTTCTTTCTAGTTTCCTCCAGTTTGGTAGTGTAGTTGTTAGCATCTTCCTTTCGCTCACCTTCAATGGCTTTAAATTCCTTGACAGCCTCAATCCGAGCCAACTCAACAAGCACTTGCTCTTCGTTAAGTTCCTGAATCTCCCTTTTAATTGCATCCATGGAGCTCGCACATGACCTCATTCTTGAACTCGAGGCTTCGGTTTCTTTCTCTGCTCGTCTCTTCTCCTCCAAAACAAATGCCATGTCGAGCTTAAGCTTGCTCAGATCCCGCTTTATATGTTCCAGTTCTATCATTACTTCTGAGAATTGATAATCGTCTTTATTTTTTAGGGTGGAATCTGATTCTTCTTGGCGCCACTTGGGTTTCCTTGGCTTCTGCAGTCCTTTTGCCCTGGAATTCGATTCTTCAATTTTTAAAGCTAGATGTCTCACTGCCTTCTTCGCATCACAAAGTTCAATCTCTGCTCTGGCTTTAATAGATTCTGCAACTCTTCTGCTCTCTCTAAACTGTCCAATGTCTCTCCTTGCTTGATGAAGCTCTTCTTTCAGTGGAGAGGCCTTCATAAGTTTGATTTATAATCAGGGGAAAGAAAAGAGTTCCGAAAAGGTGAAAAAAACTGTGGATCCATTTTTCAAAGTTTCTAATCGCTACAGTCCCGTGTTTTTTTTTTCAAACCGGAAAAAGATACTTTTGAGGTAAAAAAGACTACGATGTCCTTAATAAGTATAATGTGCGTTACATAAATAAATCGCGGTGCATTGACTATTGAACCGTGATTTATCAATTTTATTACATTTTTAATTGCTAAATCTAATTGCATCGCAGTATCAACTTTTTCCATCTCCTCCGTCGTAAGCCTTCTCCCCCTCCCCTTTTCCGCCTTCGTGTCAATTGAAAATTCTTTCAACCCAGCACAGATTGATTACAGTTTTGTATTTCATGAATAAAAAAAACATTTACCTTTCGGGGGCATTGTCCCCGAATCCCCACGAAGGGGCGCTGCCCCCTCGACCTGACCGGGTAGGTTGATCCCGTTTCGTTGGCCAACAATGGTGATTTTTGAATCCAAAGTGTGTTACTGGAGCTGTTGAAGGAGACGATGATATTTTTGGAACAATATTTCAAAAAGTAGTCTTTTGCAGTTAAAAAAAACGTGATACTGGAGGGGTTAGAAACTTTGGAAAAGGGACCGGCCAAAAATTTTCCCAAAACTGTTCTATGTTATGGTGGGTTGACCATGTGAAATCGGGGGCCCAAGGTCAATGACGTTGAACGGGGTTATTCCATTGTAGCATATATATATATATATATTTTTTTTTCTTTCTATTTTTGAAAAATTAAAGAAACAGAGTTTACGTATGTCATTTTTTTCACACTAGTATTTTTCTATTTTTCTAATGATATTTTGTCTACCTACAATAATTGAAATCAAAATTTACGTACAACTAACAAAAAAGAATTATAAGTTCCCTATTTTAGTATATAATTATAGTATATCTACAATTTTCCATTAAAATAAATTTATGACTAATCTCAATTTCTCTATTTTAATATAATAATATATGTTCGAATAATCAAATTTCAATTAGAATATCACCAATTACCAAACAAAACTTAAATTTATATGCCCAAATTAGAGTCTTAAATATCAATATCAATAAGTTATTCATTCACATGCTTCTACAGTAAGGCTTTGTTTGTTTAACAAAAATTGATTTTTGGAAAATGAAAATATTTCGTTTTCAAGTGTTTGGTAAATCTTTTGAAAATATGTCGAAAATATTTTCGGGTGTTTGGAAAATGCACGAAAAATATTACTGAAAATAATATATGAATAAATACAAAAAATATATTATAATATTAATGTCTATATTGAATATAAAATAGTTATGAACTTTAAATAATTTTCTTTTAGTAACCCTCAATTTTTCATTAATGGTATCAAATCAATAATGTCTATCACAAATGCAAAAATTGATAATTGATATGAAAAAACGTATTAAAAAAGAAAATGAATAATGTTTGAGACATTCCTAAATAATATAGTAATGTAGTGAGTATTTATTAAAATTAAAATTTATAGATATTGTGCACAAACTCTATTTATATTTCTAAACAATTTATTTGTTGAATAAAATATTATGCGTGTATGTAAATATGTGTAATTGTGGAAGGGGGAAGGGGTGCTCGAATATTTGAAAAATTACTAACGGAAAGTGAATTTGTAAGTCCTTTTTCTGAAAAGAAAGTTTCATTTTTCATTGATTCGGAAAAACTTTTACTTTAACTATATTTTCCTATGGTTACTAAACACTGGAAAATGAGGAAAACATTTTTCGAAAATTATTTTCGATGAAACAAACAAAGCCCAAGTCTTGTTTAAAAATCAGAATAGAGCCCTTAATTTTATTTTTTTTAAATAATGTGTAGGGTTTTATGAGATTTGGGGGCCAAAAGATTGAGTATTTTTAGGGGCCCAAGGCCATAGCCTCACTTACCGTAAGGCGGCCCGGCCTTGGTTGTGGTGTTTACGAGCTTCAAAACTGGGTAAAAAAAAAAAGGTGTGGTGTGTGCCTGTGTGGTCAGTGGTCACTCGTGAACAAAACATGACCCCAACTCAACATACAGGAGAAAGAAAAATCCTGTGATTGACCAATTTGGGAATAAGAAAATAGTGATTACTTGACACGACAAATAATACACTTTGCTAGCATTGTTTTTTTGGATTGATATTGATATGACAGAAACAATTGAGGATTTACTGGTAATTGTGAAAAATATGTGTAAAAATGTACCTCCTGGGATTGAAAATTGCCTTCAACACTTGTTTCTCCATACAAAGTCATGGCTGTGTATCTCTTCCTGTTCTCAAATTCCCCTCCATTCATTTTCAAACTGTTGATGATAAAAGAAAAGAAACCAGTTTCAGCTCTCAGTTCTCACACATAATTATGGCAAATGCCGTGTTTAGCTAATGAATTTCCCTAGTGAAGGATTAAACTGTATTACTAATTATTTTGAAGTCAACCTACCCTCATAAATTTGGGTTCTCATGAGAATGTTGACTCTAATGTCAACTAAGCAAGTGCAAGAACTTGTTTTTTGAAGATGAAAAATAAGAAGCAATTAAGTATGTGATGGAGTTGTGTACCTGAAACTCTGATGAAGGAAGGAATGCAATTATGTTTCCCGAGTATAGCGGAATTGGCGGTTGAATCTTCAGGTTTCTAGGTTGGAGTAGAATACCTTGAAATAGTCAGTCCATGGGGGTGGGAGAGAGAGAGAGTGAGAGAGAGAGAGAGAGAGAGTGCTTGAATTTGTGATGATTGGTTGTTATTGGATGTATCGCCAGCCTCAAATTCATTACCCTTGTTGGGCCATATCATGACAAATCCATATCAAATTTATGGCTCCATCTGCATATGGGCCTTGCTTGAGACTTGAGAGTAACAAAACCCACACAAACCTTTGCATGCCTTTTTAGCTTTTATACATATACAAGCAGGGGTGGTAAAATGAGTGTTATTGATAATCATGTGTTAGTCTATTATAGTATTATCCATGGTTATACACGCAAGAGTGCTTAAAGAATCGACCTAAGAATAAAGCTAGTTTGTCTGATCGGATTCCGAGTCTCGTGAGAAAAGGAACAAATTGAGTAAGGAAGAAGGGATTAGTAGGGGAGACAGTGTAACCAGAGGTGACAAACAAGTGGGCAAAGTCGGTATAAATGACACATGCGTAGGCATGCATGTTTAAATGGGTGAGTAAGTGAACGCTTAATTTATGACACAAGCATAAATAAGCAGAGCATAAATGGGCTTGGCTCCTCTGGACGTTCATTTAGTCATTAACATAAAACTATCAAATTAAAACAACCATTACAAAAATTCATTTCAACTAAAGCCACAGATAAAATTTTCTTTTCAACATACTGTTTCACCCATGGGCATCGATGTTAGCCCATTTTTGCCCAAAATAATTAGTGAGTTAAAATGGTGTCGACCATTATAGTTCAGTACTATACACAATAGTACACATATATGTGCCCATATGGCCATATTTACTTATGTGTGGGGCTGTCTAAACGGTTGAATAAGTATGAACGTTGATTACCACCTCTATATGTGATTTATCATCGTTAATTACAATTTATCAAGTTAGGTAAGTGATTCATTAGTGGATGGGAGGTGTGATCCCCACCGGAGTGAAAAAAAGACCACCACCACCAACAAAAGTACTTGTGTAACGATCTAAGTCCAAAAGTCTAGTACGCTACGTGTAGTTCACATACTAGTCCACTAAATATTTAGTACCTTGGGTCACCAGGTTTACCACAAGACAACCAAAAGTTATGTTGGTGTCAGTGGTAGCGTTTGACTACCTTATAAATTAGAAATAATTGAGGGCTGATCCCCTTTTTGAAATTATAACCGCTTCACTCCCCTATTTTTTTATTCAACCGCTAAAGTCCATTTTAATAAAATTGTTCCTAAAATACCCACCGTCGTCTTCAATGAGATAAGAAACGGGAGAGCAACTCAGTTTTTTCCTTCCTCCGTTTGAGCTACCTGCTTTTCTCGAAAGATCGTACTTCCTTTTTCCGTTTGAGCTACCTTAATTTCTTTCTTCTTCGAACTTCCTCCATGAAGAATACGTCTAGCTATCGAAACCTTCCCTTCCGTTTTCTTTGTTTCTTTATTACAAAAACAAATGTGACCATCTAAAAATTGCTTTTGAGATGAAATGATTGTTGTTCGATGTGTATGTGTGAAATTGTATGAGACGGAGGGGGGCGGGATCGAGATCGAGATCAAGATCAAGATCAAGTTGTGTGAAATTGTGTGTGTGAAATTGTTGTGTCGTAGACTTCGATTGTTGCGTCGTAGGATTCGATTGTTGCGTCATTGACTTCGGTTGTTGCGTCGTTGGCTTCGATTGTTCTATTATGACTTGAAAGATGAGCGTAAAATGTGATAATATGAATTAAAATTATAGGAATGTAGCAATGACAGTACACGTAGGACTTCCAAAGTCGATCAAATATGAATTATCGCTATAGAATTGAATTTCATGATATATACCAAGTCATTCTAATCTCAATAAACTCCAGGTTCCAATGCCTAAAATGAACGACGCCTAATGTTTTGAGCCCCACAAAATGAACGACGCCCAATATTTTAAGCCCCACAAAATGAAGGACGCCCAATGTTATGAATTGAAATTTTAGGAATGTAGCAATCATAGTACACATAAGAACCACACCCAAGTCATTCTAATCTCTATAAATACAAGTTGCATTGCCCAAAATGAACAACGCCCAATGTTCTGAGCGATGCCCAAAATTGGGCAGTAGCTTTTGCATTTCGACGTCCAAAAATTTGAGCGATGCCCAATTTTGGGCTATAGCTTTGTTCGCGTGCCTTTCTTTCATTAATGGTATTTTCGTCATTTTCCCTCTAAAAGTGTATTTTAGCATTTTAAAACAAATATAGTAAACTTTTGCGGTTAAATTTTCTCTACAAGGGACCGGCCCGATTATCACCCTATAAACTATACACAAATCTCACGTCTATCGGACGTATTACAACTTGTGACATGTTTCATTTGATTACGTATGCATATGATTTAATAAATCTAGGGTGGAGGTAGAGAAATATATTCTTGGTTAGTACTGCCCTGCCCTCCTTCGAAAATGGGAAAAATGAGAAACAGTATAGGATTATTTTACTTATTTTCTAAATGTTTGTTTGGTGGAATGTTTTGATCAAAATGTTAGTAAAAAACATAACATTTTCTTTTAAAAATGTTTCACTGCAGCGTTTTAAAACGTAACGTTTTAAAAAAGTGCAGCGTTTTAAAATGCTCTAATTTGAAGCGTTTTAAAAATGTGTTGCGTTTACAACTATTTTGTTTATAAAAATAGCGTTTTGAAATAGTTTTTTAAACATGTTTATAAGAAAAAAAAATTACGTTTTAAAAACGCTACGTTTTAAAAACGCTGCACCAGACGAGGCCTAAGACGGGAAGTAGTTAATCTCATTACGAACATGCACCACAATTAGGTTGGTGTGAGTGAATATACGATAAGGCGTGAAAATACAAAGCCGAAAGTATCAATTTTATTTAGGGGTCGGAGAGATGAACGGGCAGGAAACCATTGAAAAATCAGCCTTATGAATGGGCAGAGAGACATGGAAAGATTGAAAACGTTAAACATTGTTTAAGAGTTGAGACAAAGTGGACGATAAAGACATTTTTGGCAAAAGCATTGCATCTGCAAAATCGCAAGGAGGATGGATACAAACTTTAGCTGTCACAATACATCAAAGGGTGTATTTTTTTGCCAAGTCTCTAGCTCCCAAACCATACCCCTGTACGGCAGCATAACACATTTTTATTTTATTTGAGAGAGAGAGAGAGAGAGTTGATTTGAGCATCAAGGTTTCGGAATTGTGGAGGTGTAATCATATACTCCTTTCGTCCCAACATAACTGTCATATTTTGATTTTTTAAAGTATATTATAAAAAAATATTATAGATTACGTGTATTATTATATTTAAAAAATTAAAATATATACATCACATTTTTATTTAAAAAACATTTCGGTTCGACTTTTAAAAGTCAAAACGAAATAGTTAAGAACAGAGGGAGCATTGTGACAACAATATAGTTTATTGGGATCCTCTTGGGGGCTTACAATCTTTTTGAATTACAAATATGAGTAATATTATGTGCACTCCAACAGTGGAGAGAATTGTATAAAAAACTCTGATCTATTTTAGTTATTTCATATTAAACCCTGACTTTTTTTTTTATAGATTCATTTAAATCCAACCTATTTTTTTGTTCCATTTACAACCTTCCGTTTATAAACAGATCAAATGACTAACGGTGTGGTGAGTAGGATGCCAACGTGGACTTGGCGACAACAAAAGACTCCTGCGAATTCCAAAAACTTATTTCCCGCCAAATTTAATCTATTATAAACCTTGTACAATTTTATGACTTTCATAATGAACCCTATGCTGGCACAGAGCAAAAATTGCATATATAAATTTTGGGAAAAATACCAAAAAATCCCGTTTAAAAAATCTCATATCCAAAAAGTTCCAAAAATTATCCTTATATCTAAAAAATCTCAAAGTTAAACTTTAAATACCAAAAAATACAAAACTTAACACTTCTTTTAACATCGTTAGAGTATGAAATTTTATTTGAAAAAAACTTATGTTTAACTACAATGATTTTAATAATTCAATATTTTGGATAAACTAATAATAATAATAATAAAATTAATAATAAAATTAATAAAATAAACAACAACATATAACTTATTATTAATAATGTTATTATTATTAATAAATAATAATAATAATAATTATTATTATTATTATATCATTGTCATTATTATCACTATCCTGACTACTAATATTACTACCACAATTTCATAAAAGTGTAAAGGTTAACTTTTTAAATCTTAATATGAAAAGATTAATTTTAGATTTTATAGATTAATTTTATATTTTGGCTTTATACCTGCAAGAGTATCAAATTTGCCCATGGGTGAGATTGAAATTACAGGAAATTGTATGCAAAAGGACGATAGAGTACCAGAAAAGGTAGCCGACAGTAGCGGAGATGCCGATGATTGTGGTGAAACGGATGTAATCGAGGGTGTTGAAGTTGGCAACGATCTTAGTGAAGGGTGGGTTCCGATCTATGACTGGTTACTCCGGCTTCGCCGATGCTGTAACGTCAGTGTTCATCTTTCTCTAATTCCGACTTCTTTGTTCTAGCCCTGCTCGCTGGAGAAGAAGAATGAAGTCCACGTAGTCCCTTGTTGACCTTCGCCTGGTACAGAAATGTGAGAGGGTTGTGACGTACTTTCGCCTCAAAATTGTACCTAAAAGATATGTCCAAAAAATAGTTGGATTCATTTGAAAACATGTTTTAAAAGATGTACCGACTTGTAATTTTTTATAGTTTCTTATATGTTGGATCAATCTTTGTTCTCGATAATTATGATTAAAGCTTTTCAAAACTTAAGCGAATTAATTTTTGAAATTTGCAGATATTCTAAAATTTATCTCAGTTTGGAAAGTAATGACATCTCTCTAATTAAAAGTTTGGTTGATCCACAAAGAGTTAATTGATAAAAGAAAGAAAAAAATTTGAGCAAAGTATTGCTATGCATCAAAAGTGCACTTTACCTGTTAAAAAAAATAAGGTAAAATTCGGGCCGATTCACTTTTTCAAATTTCTAATCGCTAAAGTACACATTAAAAAAAACCGAAAAAGTCACGTTTGGACGCGAAAAGACTATAATATCCTTAATGAGCAATATGCACGCTACGTCAAGTTTATATATCGCGGTGTAAAGTTTATAAAGTGCAAGTTTATATATCGCGGTGCAAAGTTTCTTTCATCAATTAATTTTACATATTTTTGCACTGCGATTCAAATATTCATTTTAAAATATTTTTTACAACACGTTTATATGTCGCGGTGTAAAGTTTATAAAGTGCAAATTTATATATCTTAATGCAAATTTTCTTTCATCAATAAATTTTATATATTTTTGCACTGTGATTCACAAATATATTCACCGCGATTCAAAGATTTTGAAAGATATACCGTGGTACACCTATGTTGTTAACCAGTGTTCATAACAATTAATATTTATTAGTTTTTACATTATTTAAGTTTTAATAGAAAAATTGAAGTAAATAGATATTTGTATCGCGGTACAGCTTTTTATATAATGTGGTTCATAGTTTTTATATATAGGTTTTACACCGTGATATATAAAAATTATACACCGTGATACAAAAATAATAATTCACTCAGTATTTGAATAGAGAAATGTAAATAAACAATAATTTATATCGCGGTGCAACATTATTATATATAGTGGTACAAATTAAATTCGAAGTATATGTTTTGCACCGTGGTATATATAACTATGAACCGTGATTCAGAGGCTAGTCATCCGTTACATACATTTTATGCTCATTAAAAATAACGTAGTCTTTTACCATCCAAAAATGAATTTTTTACGATTGAAAATAAAAATATGATACTTTAACGAATAATTTTTTAAAAAAGGGGCAGCCCACAAATTTTTGTTTTAATATCCTACACTAAAACGGTTGAGGTGGCTTGAATTTCTCCCAAGAAGAAAGGGGAATTGGTCAGAAGGAAGGAACAAAGCAAGGAACAGAACCAGTACCGGCCCAAGAAGGAAGTGGTTAAATAGCCTGGACGCGCCTCATTGGACTAAGGAAAGAAATCGCAAGAAACAACATGGATTTATTGCTGCTCCAGTTGTTCAAGTTTGTGAGATGAATGTTCCAAAAAATTTAACAAAATCCTAAAAGGTTAAAAGAACTTGGGCGAGGTCCTAACATTATCAAAACTTGCTACAAATTATGAAAAAGCCTCGGAAAGTTACAGAAAGCTTCTGATTAATTCAAATTTCATCCAATAGAGGTTATTGTTCATTGAAATTTGTGTAAGCTCAGAGTTCGAGTACATACTAAAAATTAAATAGCAAAATTGAATAATAAAACACAAAAATAAAAATAAAAATCAAAGGTACACGAGTGCGTTATCTTTTTCCTAGCTAAAATCTCTATCTCTACCTGTACACTATTTTTACTATCTTCCCAGATTGGTCACTTTCCTTTGACGCTCTGCAATGGGAGCATTCAGGGTTCTAAATCAAATTCAAGTACTATGATTTACTGTAGTTTGTCCCTGAAAATGGTAGTTATTTGTCAACATGCAACTAAACATGAAGTAAGGAATCTGTTGTAACGCTCCAAATTCGGCATCGACACCACGGTCCATAATTTGGACACGTCACCAACAATCATAATTTAAATCATAAATGTTCTAATCTCGTAATAATTAAATCTTAATATCATTGACTCCTTGACTTAATTCAAAAATAACCCAAATTAATTAAATACAAAATATATCTAAAAATTTGACATGAATCCATAATTAATTTAAAATATTGTCAAATGATTCAATAAGTAAGACCAAATCTAAAATTCTCGGAAGTCGCCATCTTGGTCTACCCGAGCCAAAATCCTCTAATAATCTTACTCATTACCTGAGAAAGAAGAGTATGAAGGGATGAACGAACAATGCTCAGTAAGTTCATATACAACCCCTCCGGTTACTAAGGAGGAGTTGACCATAAATAAATCCGAGATGAATATATATATATATATATATATATATATATATATATATATATATATATATATATATATTCATCTCAGATTTATTTCGATAAGCGGAAGCGAATATCAAATTTCGAATTAAGTGAGCAAGAATCCAAATGAAAATAACGCTCAAAGATGACTCGAGTAATCAACTATCACTAACCGTCCCATACCAATTAGCGACAATTGACTACTCATAGAATCCCATGATCACACAAGCAAATTCATAAATCATAGTTCATAATTCATAGATCATAAATCATAGATCAATGATATATCCGGATAACCACGCCACGAGCCAAGTGACGTTCACAAGGATCATAGTTCATAGTTTCATAATTCATAGTGTCACAATCTCAACTTAGTGATCATTGTAGAATTTCAAGTAATCAATATTTTTACAAAATCAGGCATTGTCAAAAATAATACTTTTCATATCAAAGGTATCTCACATGAAATTCAATAAATATGTGAGAATAAACAGATAATCAAATCATGAGTTCGAAAGAAGTGTAAGCGACGGAGTTCAATTCAATTACCGACTTAAAGTCGGCGTACGTTTCAAGAAACATCGATGTCAAATGAGTAATGGAAACTTAACGAACGATATATAAAAGATCAGAGACCTAAAAGAGGTATAATCTCTTACCTCGAAATTGCTTAGCGTAGATGATCCCGCAACACAATTGATCGTCTTAAGCCCGCTTGTCCGATTCTAAAATTACAACGTAGCAAATCACTAACTAATATTATTCTACTAATTAATTTCTTACGTTCATACCAAATCATAATCCTCAACAATTAACATATCCTAAACGTACACTTAATACTAACTCAAATTTAAACTTCCAACGAGTACCTCACCAAATGTATTAAAATATAAATATAGATTTTCTTTATAAAACAAATTGGGCACCGACACCACGGTCCCACAATTTGGTCACGTCACCAACAATCATAACTTAAATCATAAATGTTCTAATCTCGTAATAATTAAATCTTAATATCCTTGACTTAATTAAAAAATAACTCAAATTAATTAAATACAAAATCTATCTAAAAACTTGACATGAATCCATAATCAATTTAAAATATTGTCAAATGATTCAATAAGTAAGACCAAATCTAAAATTCTCGGAAGTCGCCATCTTGGTCTATTCGAGACAAAATCCTCTAATAATCTTACTCATTACCTGAGAAAGAAGAGTATGAAGGGGTGAGCGAACAATGCTCAGTAAGTTCATATACAACCCCTCCGGTTACTAAGGATGAGTTGACCAGAAATAAATCCGAGATGAATATATATATAAATATATTTTTTCGAATAGTCAAAATTCATAAATTAAACATCGATAAGCGGAAGCGAATATCAAATTTCGAATTAAGTGAGCAAGAATCCAAATGAAAATAACGCTCAAAGATGACTCGAGTAATCAACTATCACTAACCGTCCCATACCAATTAGCGACAATTGACTACTCACAGAATCCCATGATCACACACACAAATTCATAAATCATAGTTCATAATTCATAGATCATAAATCATAGATCATTGGTATATCCGGATAACCACGCCACAGGCCAAGTGACATTCACAAGGATCATAGTTCATAGTTTCATAATTCATAGTGTTACAATCTCAACTTAGTGATCATGGTAGAATTTCAAGTAATCAATATTTTTACAAAATCAGGCATTGTCAAAAATCATACTTTTCATATCAAAGGTATATCACATGAAATTCAATAAATATGTGAGAATAAACAGATAATCAAATCATGAGTTCGAAAGAAGTGTAAGCGACGGAGTTCAATTCATTTACCGACTTAAAGTCGGCGTACGTTTCAAGAAACATCGATGTCAAATGAGTAATGGAAACCTAACGAACGATATATAAAAGATCGGAGACCTAAAAGAGGTATAATCCCTTACCTCGAAATTGCTTAGCGTAGATGATCCCGCAACACAATTGATCGTCCTAAGCCCGCTTGTCCGATTCTAAAATTATAACATAGTAAGTCACTAACTAATATTATTCTACTAATTAATTTCTTACGTTCATACCAAATCATAATTCTCAACAATTAACATATCCTAAACGTACACTTAATACTAACTTAAATTGAAACTTCCAACGAGTACCTCACCAAATGTATTAAAATATAAATATAGATTTTCTTTATAAAATATAACTTGTTGATACTATAAGATACTCCTATAAAAACATTGTAATTTTATTCACCAAAAAAAATCCAACTTACATACTAACAATGTTGTCTTTAAAAAAAATATATATAGTTAGTAATTGTAGTTATTTTAAGTTTTGAAAATCAACAAGTTAATAAATAAATAATAACACTAAACTAACACACTAACTCTACACACACAAAACACACACACGGTACACACACACTATTCACGCACACAAAATACAAATAGTGCCATGTTTGAATAATTTCATTTAAAAAAAAAAATCTAATTAACAAATGTAATCATGGGCTCCTGCACACACACTGCCCACACACGGAAATAGCACACACACACACAAACTTCACCTTAAAAACACACACACACAGAGTGTTACTACTACTATGCATTATATATTGATCTATATTATATATATTGCACAGATCAATATATACATTGCACATTGAGAGCAAAGAAAGAAAACTTATATACCACTGTTTGTCCGCCGGTGGCTCTCTCTCCCTCTCTGCCTTTTCTCTCTTTTTTTTTTTTTGGTACTCGTTAATCGATAAATTGTTTTCTCCTCCTTTAACCCTTTATTTATACGGAAACCTTATTAGGTTTCCTAACCCTAACATTAAATAGGCCAAGACCAATCTTTTAATTGGGTAATATTATTAGGGAATAGTAATTAATTGGGGGAATTTCAAGTGGGTACAATTTTGAAAACATGTTTTCATATAGGACCATCAATTTTTTAGACATTTCATATAACTACAAATTGCTTGCCAAATGACAAAAATGTCATTAATGAAAACACAACTGGGCATTTTGAACGACCAAAATCAATAAATCTCGATGCCAACCCCGGCATCGATGCATTTGACGGATTTTGCATGACCAAAAACAATATAAACTCGATGCCAACCCCGGCATCGGGTTGAATTTGACGATTTTGAACGACCAAAATCAATTCAAGCTCGATGCCAACCCCGCATCGTTGAATTTGACCGGATTACCAAAATCAATAAGCTCGATGCCAACCCCGGCATCGATGCATTTGGATTTTGCAGACCAAAAACAATAAAGCTCGATGCCAACCCACGCATCGTTGAATTTGACATAAAATCAATCGAAACTCGATGCCAAGCCGGCATCGGATGCATTAATTATGCATGACCAAATTAATCCAAACTCGATGCCAAGCATCGGCATCGGGATGCATTTGACAAAGATTATGCAGACCAAATCAATCGAAACTCGATGCCAATCAGCATCGAGGATGCATTTGACATAAAATCAATCCAGAAACTCTGATGCCAAGCCTTGGCATCAGGATGCATTTGACAAAGATTATGCAGGACCAAATCAATCCAGAAACTCTGATGCCAATCACTGGCATCAGGATGCATTTGACATAAAATCAATCCAGAAACTCTGATGCCAAGCCTTGGCATCAGGATGCATTTGACATTATGCAGGACCAAATCAATCCAGAAACTCTGATGCCAATCACTGGCATCAGGATGCATTTGACATAAAATCAATCCAGAAACTCTGATGCCAAGCGGCATCGGGATGCATTGACAAGATTTTGGAGGACAAAAATCAATCCAAAAACTCTGATGCCAAGCCCTGGCATCAGGATGCATTTCAAAGTATTTTGGAGGACCAAATCAATCCAGAAACTCTGATGCCAAATGCTGGCATCAGGATGCATTTGACATAAAATCAATCCAGAAACTCTGATGCCAAGGCTTGGCATCAGGATGTAGTTAACAGGATTTTGGAGGACCAAATCAATCCAGAAACTTTGATGCCAAGCCCGGCATCGATGCATTTTTTTGAGGACCAAAATGAATTTAAGAACTCGATGCCAAGTCTTGGTGATGCAGCGATCTCGCTGGATTATCTCGACCGTTTGGATCGGTGCGCGGAAAAGGACATAACTTTTGACTCGGGTGGAGTTATGGGGCCCGCCGCATATCAAATCGAAGCTCTCGAAGACGGACAAAATTAATCGAGCGGCTCTTCTGAGCTACTTTTAAGGCCAAAAAACGTCATTTAGATAGGGTTATGGGCCATTGAAGATTTTTATTAGTTTTGAGTTTTTTTGTAATTTCGATAATTTATTGCTTTTTAGGGTTTAAGCATATTTAAACACTTTAAGTATATATTAACAACTTTCTTCTGCATTCATACCAGGGGACTTAAGTGCGTAATCACACGATTACGTAACCATAACATCATGTATTTATAAGTTGGAACATTCACTATTTCACTCAAAACCCCTAACAAGTGAGAAACCATATAAAACATTGATATTCAAACGATATCATGTCCACAACTCAAGTCTAGTAGGAAATAACACGCCGAAACAAATAAACCAAATCTCAACCTTCCTACTTGATGTACCGAGAAACCCACCTAAAGCCTTCTCCATATCCCATCTTCCTGACAATGCCGCACATGAAAACCTCAAGTGGACGAACACCGAGTCTGCTAGATTTACCTTTCCTTGCCTTGTGAGGCCAACCCCAAGTCAGAAAGCACCTCATCTTCCGATGGCATATGGGAGGTCAATCTTGTTTCCCGAATCGAAAGGAACAAGTGGCCGAGACTCATCGAGAGAAGAGCATCCAGCCTTCTTCGACTCAAATCTTTCCTGTCAAAAGGTTCGGTGGTTGATTCGCCGGAGATGTCTGTTAGGAGGGGCGATTTGGCCGAGCAATTGAAGAGGATGGCCTAACCGAGGAAGAGATGGAGATGGGTGAGAGAGAGAGAAAAGAGGTCAAAATTTGCATCGGAGGTTATAACAATAATTAGGGTAGTTATGTACTTTCGCACTAAAATTGTATCTAAAAGATATGTCTAAAAAATAGCTGTATTTATTTGAAAACATGTTTTAAAAAGTGTACCGGCTTGTAATTATTCCTAATTAATTCTAGTTACAAGTGGGCCAAGCCCAACCCAATTTAATTAGTTACTTAATAGGTTCAAAGCATTAATTTAACACAATAATTATAACATTAATTATGTAGGTCCAAAACGATCATAATATTAAATAAATAAAAATTAATATTTTTATTAAAATTATCGGGTATTACACCTGTCCCAATTAATTTTTATTAAAATTATGGGGTATTACACCAGTCCCAAAGGGACACACTAGGCTCATTTACCTCATGATCCAATCTAAAACAAGATCCCTACCTCATTTAATTCATATTACATCATTGCAATACAATGTACTTTACTTTTTCGCATGAAAAACTTTTTCCTCCACTCCATTTGAGGCAAAAGTAGCGTTTCTTTAGAACTTGATCCTTTCTTGTAAGAGGATAAGATTCAAACAAGAATATTGAAGTTTTAGTTGTTATATAAATCCTCCCTCGATGGCTCGAGTACTGCCAATAGAAATAGACCCCCCTCTCATGTGTCTTTTATGTTTTCTTCTCATAAGTTCTACACATCCGTGTGTCTGGATATGAGGAAAGTCCAAACAATATAGTCCCATTTTCTTTTAAGCAATCCAAAAAACATAGTCAAAATGGAAGATAAAGAATAAGAGAAAGAAAAATGAAAGAAGATAGATTGGCAGGATGGGAAAGGAGGGAACGGGGATAACCAGGGGCGGATCCATGCATTCCTAATTGGGTACAAGTAAACCCAATTTTTTAAAAAAGTTATTTATTTTTGCCTTGTAAAACGATCGTGTTTTACAAGGTAACCCACCTTTCAACGTGAGTTAACTTTGGTGAATCCACTTTAGAATTTTCCTGGATTCGCCACTGGATAACCTGCACCCCATCCTTTCCCATTGTTATAAAAGTATTTTATTACTATGATTTTTTAAAATAAAACTAAGTATTTTTAAAATTAAATATTTACGTATTTACCAAATTTTTTTTATCTAACAAAAAGTCAATTATTTTTTTAATATTTCACTTAAAAAAATTAAGGCATATAAGTGTTATTTTATTATTAATAACCTACTAAAAATGCCATTATATAATTTTTTCCACTATTTTTTAAATGTTTTAATTAAAAAATTTAAGATATATAACTATTATTTTATTATTAATAGGGTATTAAAAATATTATTATATCTTTTTTTTTTAAATTCAACTTTTAAACGTAAACTTTTCTCCCCAGAGGAACAAACAGGATGAACGCGAACGCCTATTTAAATAATAATACTCCTTAAAATAGAAAAAGGTAGAGGAGGAAAAACGCTCACCATTTTTACTGTCATGAGCTCAACAGCACGTACAAATCTTATTAGTAGACTTTGAATTCAATTCATGGTGGAGTTGAAGGGCTTAAAGCATCACACCGAATCTCCATTGAAGCAGAGATATACCGTCGCATGACCACCGCCTCATAAGAATGGACGTTGAGAGATCGTCGCTATGCAATTGCGTAGTGAACTTTCTTCTGGAAGAGAACTATTTGCTGTCGGCATTTGAGCTCCTCCAGGAGCTCCTCGACGACGGCCGCGACGCTCACGCGATTCGCCTCAAGGAATTCTTCTCCGATCCCTCTCAATTCCCGCCCGATCAGATCTCTCGCCTCAATTCCCTCCGAGGTATAATCTATATCCGCATTGTTTTGTTTGTCAGAGCATATGGATTCAAAATTGCTTATAGTGGTTTCCGTAATTCATGTGATAATTAGTTGAATCAATCTTATTGTCAATTTACTTTGAATATGAAATTATACTCATTTTACCCTAGGTGGAGTGAGATTTGATGACTTGTCGGGTTTATTGACTGATGATTGTATTGCAAAAGCTATATATGATTCATTACTTTGATTTCTATGAAGTTTTTATTTTTATTTTTATTTTTTAAACCAACTTCTGTGAAGTTGAATATCGTAGACTTGAACAATTGGTTATATTTGAATCTTAGCCTCCTCAATTAGTCAGTTATATAGTTTCTTAGGTTAGGGTTTTCATTACTGTTGTTTCAGCTAAACCTCTTCCTGATCGCTAAATTAGTTGATTTTTTTGGATTTAACCCCCAACCATTGTAAAAGTTACATCATTGTTCTGTTGACATCTTCATACTTGTTTTTTTTGCTGCATTGGGCAGCTTGGAGTTGCAAGTTGCAACATCATATTTGTACTAATGATGACTAAGTTCAACTATGAATTGATGTGAACTCGCCCCGGAGGACTCGAACACATTGATTAAAGACGATCGCTCTAAAGGTTTGCTTGAATACAATGAAAAAAAGAAATGGATAGATGAGTCTCTCTCGACCTGCTAATTGCAAGTGATTAGGAATCTCGGGGTGCAACCGAAACCCAAAAGACAGAATTGCCTAATGAACCTCGATCACGGAACGCCACAAGCCCTCGACTCTCAAGCTTGATAAGTTCAACATGTTCCAAACATAACTAAGGAGGGTCAAACTTCACAATATTAGTCATCACTAATAATCTCAAACTTTTGTATATCTTCTATGCCTCAAATACAATGTTGATCATGCCTATTTATAGGCTTACAAGTTTTTAAAAATAGCAAATTTGTGCTCTAGGAAACTCCAAAGGGTGGTGGAGAAAACAAAGTTCATTTGATTAAAAGGATAAGAAGAGAATACATTCGAGTCTATTCTAACCAGCTTATAGTATTTTGGGTCTAACTCTTTCTAGAAAACTCGGAATTGAGATCCGTTTGATTTACTGGAAACTAGACTTCAAGGGCTTTCCAACCATATATTATACACCAATTTTAGAGTCCTAGAACATCCTGGGCAGCCCGTTGAAGTTGACTGAAAAATTTGTTCCACTTTGAAGACTTGAATGGCTGACTTTGGTCTTGATTTTGGGCTTCAAAAGTATTCTCTTTGTTGGGCACCCATGATGGATAACGGCCTAAGATGGATTGCATCATGAAGTTGGTCCAGTCCAAGGTATAGATTTCATGCTTTCAAATGTTACATTATCATATCAAGAACCAATTGTTTGATCTGCATTTACTGTATACTTCATCAGCAGCATTTTAAATGACATGTCATTTTTCGTAAAAGAACATACTTCAATTATAGCCTAGTATATCAAGTTTATGAATCAAAATAACCTAGAAGTGACACGAAGTTTGGGACAAGATAAAAATTCAAAAGTGGCACTTGTTTTTGGGATGCCAGTAGTACATCAAGTTGCAGGAACTCTTTTACCTAGTTAGAGGTGCCAGTTGATTGATCGTCTTTTTACTTATTAGCTGATTGATTCTATTGTCCAGGTTAGATTTGGCCTTAACGTTTTAGTATCTCTTCCCTTGTTGACATTCATTCTTCCATGGTTTCAGACATGTCTGTTCAGTGGCTACTTCTGTTCCTCCCCCCTCCCCCGGGGGACTATGTGCTAGAATCCTTCAATTATCATTGAGAACTTTGTATAGTTCTCATGATTTTGTGGTCATATATGATCTTCGTTTTTCCAGGGAGATTATAATTGCATAATACCATAGGTTTTACAACATTCTTTAAATTCTAACCAGAATAAAAATATATACATCAATTTTATCAATCATCTGATCCCAACTAGCTCTCAAATAAACTTTTTGTCGCAAAGATTTTTCTTTCCTGATCACCTCCTGACTTTATATTTTTCGTCTTTAACAGTACTCAGAAATATTCCCGGATAGCTTGTATGAAAAACTAGTGAATGGTTCACAGATTAACATGATGATTTAGGGTTCTGCTCATGTAGCGAAGTATAATCTTCAAAAAGGTGACACAGAACTTGTCAAGAAGACAAGCGGGAATTTAAGTAGATCAGTCCTTGATGTTTGTGTAGTTACTACATCTTCAAAGACATTAACTAGTGAATGTCTGTCCAGTAGTTACACATACTCAGGTTTTAGATTTTTGATTACTGATATTATGGTCAATTAGATTTACCTTTGTCCTAAATAGATGAGATATAGCTTGTTCAAAATTGCGTTATTGCATGTTTAAAGCTCATTTCATTCTTTTTCATTTACGCAAGCCAGTTGCTGACCCGCAGAGTCTGCTAGAGGAAAAAGTGGCACTAGAAGAAAAATTGGCAATATGTGAGTATGAGCATCGTTTAGTGCAAGAAGACATTCTAAAACTCAAGACTGAATTGCAAAGGAAAGCTGAGATTGCTCTGGATGGGTTGAATGGTAGGCTCTGTTTACATTTATCGAAGATGCTTTTGGCTTTTGCAGGGTCAAGTTTGTTGCATAACTAGCTATTTTGATATGGTGTTCATTGCAATGGTCTACTCCAGATCTGTGTCCATGCTTCATTTTTCTCCAGTTAGGGAGAAAAGTGAAGGTGTCTAGATACATGTACAATCGTATATTCCATCAAGAGGCTATTAGGTTGAGGATATGTCCTATTTACCCGCCCCCTCCCTCCTCAAAACATATACGACAATTTTTTTCTTCGTGAAAACACAAGTAAAGCTGTCAAATATTCTGATTACTTGTTACGCTCATTAAATGATCACAATCTTTTTCTTATCAAAAAATGATCACAATCTTTTGCTTATTGAATTTACTTGCTTAAAATATATGTTTTGCAGTGTCCAATTCAGATACATCTGCAACTGATAGATCAAACGTCCAACAAAAGAAAAGGGCGGTATCCTTCTCTGATTTAGGTCCTTTGAAGGCAAATGAGCGTCAGGATCTGAATTGTGCTGTAAAGGAGTACTTGCTTTTAGCAGGATACCGTTTGACTGCAATGACCTTCTATGAAGAGGTACTTGAAACAAATGGAGCTTATTTCCCCCCCTTCTTTTACCATTGCATTTCTCAATTAAAAAGTACCTATTATCATTATTCTGTTGCAAGTAATATAAAGGAAGAAAATTAAATACATCGAACAAAGAACCATTACGTAGTGCATTAAAGGGAGTCATTTTTGCCAACTACGCCAAGCGGTTATCCACAATGAGTTTTGTTAATTGGAGAATGTGAAGATGGATGTGTGAAGAGATAGTGAAATGAGCCTGGGAGATAGAATGCATAAACTCAATTACGATGGTTAGGTAAATACAGCTTAGACTCTGACAGTGCTGGTAGGAGGAACGATAATGTCAACATCAACAACAGGGCAAGAGGTGGGTCAAGACCAAATCAACATTTCTGGTGATAAAATAGATATGATTCCAAGCGTCTTAATAGAAAATCTTGGGTTGGACAGAACCAAATAACAAAAAGATTCATGTAGCCGATCTAGTAATGGAGACAAAATCTGAGTTGACATGAGTTGATTTGGATTATCCGGAAGATTAACCCATTAATCTATGATTCTGGCAGCAAGACTGCTATTATATTGACCAGCTATTGTTCCTCTTTATGTAGGTCATGGAGGCGTTCAGTTGTCTGATTTCTAAGACTTTGGGGGAGAGGTTTGATTGATGGATTTTCAGAGGGGGGACTGGGGAGTAAATAAGGGATGCACATCAAGGTGTCACATTTACTATTTGCAGATGGCATGCTGCCTTTATGTGATACGAAGCTGGGCGCTTTTTGAGATGCTTGTTTGTTTTGAAGTTATATCTGTCTTTTAAATTTAATATTAACAAGGGTCAGATGATTCCGATAGGTGAGTTAAGCAACTTCTTTGGGCATTGGGGGGTCTCTTCCTACATGTACCTTGGGTTATCGTTGGAGGCAGCTCATAAATCCTTGGTTATTGAGAACCAGTCATTGAGAAATAGGAAGAGATTAGCTGGGTGGGAAAGGCAATAGTTATCCCGGGGGGTTGGGTGGAGGAAGGCTTACCCTTATTAAAAGCATGCTATCCAATTTGCCCACATGCTTCATGTCTTTATTTAGTATTCCAGCTTCAGTTGCTAACAAAGTTTTTTAATGGAAGGGGTGGAATTCTTTTGAAAGATTCATTGCTTTTGAGGTTGGTAATGGGGCCTCGGTGAGGTTTTGGGAGGATAGATGGTGTGGGGATGTTCGCTTGAGGGAGGCGTTTCAGAACCTATTTGAGCTATCCACGGATAAGGATTGTAAAGTTAGCTCTGTTTTATATTGGGTGGAGGGTAAGCCTATTTGGAATCCTTTGTTCAGAAGGAATTTTCATGATTGGGAGTTAGAGTCAGTTGTGCAGTTCTTAAGGATGCTTCAAGAGCAGAAAACAGACAGGCCGACGGACATGGTGGTTTGGAAAGGCTCAGGGGGCCCTCTTTTCTCGGTTAGCTCGTATTATTTAAAGCTTCTCAATGGTGGTAGAACTTCTTTTCCGTGGAGAGCAGTATGGAGGACCAAAGCCCCTAAGAGAGTGGCTTTTTTCATGTGGGAAGCGACTCATGAAGCTATTCTAACCGGGGAAAATTTGCGGAAACGTAACATGGTTTTTGTTAATAGATGCTATATGTGTAAGGCTGGCGAGGAGAGTGTAAATCACTTACTTCTTCACTGCCAAGTGGCTTTAGAGCTTTGGAATTATGTGCTGAGTATGTTTAATATGTCTTGGGTCATGCCAAGTTCGATCATTGACCATGTCAGAGGTTGGAATAGGGGTTATTTGAAGAAGAGGAATAGTATATGGGGGACAGCTCTTTTGGGGGTGTGTTGGATTCTATGGAAGGAAAGGAACCATAGGGCTTTCGACAACGTGGAAACGTCAGTCACGGAGCTGAAGAATTTGCTGAGTCGTACTATTCAGTTTTGGAGTTCCGTGGATGATCACTCTCTGCCTAGATTATAGCTTTTGTAGATCTTGTATATAGTACAGATTTTGGTTAATCTTTTGGTTGGTATACGGATAGTGTATAAAGGACGCATCACCTCTTTTGATGCTTGTTATTTAATATATATTTTACTTATCAAAAAAAAAAAGGAAAAGGAGAAGTGAACTTAACTACTCGTAAGTAGGATGGAAGAAGATCTGCATGCCAATTAAGGATGGAGGGCAGGGAATCAAGAATCTCATGACTTGAAACATTAAGGATTGACTATGGAGATTCCCCAAGGAGATGACACACTAAGGAAAAATGTGATAAGAGGCAGATTTCGGTTGGATCAAGACGGATGGACTTTGGGTGCAAATCCTGGGCCTTATCGGGGTGGGTTTATGGAAATTTATTGCAACAGGCTGGCCAGTGTTCAATAAGTTCATCACTATGGAAATCAGGGATGGTACTCGAGTTAGATTTTGGATGGATCCGTGGTGTGGCGAGAACCATGCAAATTTCTTATCTGTTTGATATTTGATTGGTTGGGCTGGAATCTATGATTAAGATAAATTTCCAGATAGGGATTTAGAAGAACCCTAACAGTTTATTAATTTTTTGTGCGAGATAGGAACCCCTAAAGGTGGTGCAGATGTATTGCCAATGGAATCTTATGAAAAATAGATTGTCCTCTCGGTTAAGTCCTAACATGCCATGATGTGTTATGACAGAAGTGGATTTCCTTGGAAAGGAATTTGAAGATCAAATGCCCCAGGGAGAGCGGCTTTCTTTGTGAGTTTGTGTGGTCAGCAGCGTGGGAAGCTATGGTCATTTCAGATTAAGAAAAATAGGTAAAATTGTAATTTTCGCTGCATGTGCAAAAAGGATGGTGAGTCTGTAAATCATCTTCTGATACATTGCGATATTGCTTGGGAGTTATGGGATCTATTATTTACTCTCTTTTGGGTTGGTGTGGGTAATGCCTCGAAGTATTGAAGCCTTTCTCTCACATTGGTCATATATTGATCAAGCAGAGATGGCAAACAATTCCTCTTTGTTTCCTGTGGAGTATTTGGAATGAAAGAAGTTGGTAGAATTTTGATGGAGTTGAGATGTCAATTTAAAAGTTGAAGGATATGATACCTAGGGTACTCCACTAGTGGATGAATGAGAGAGTCCCAGAGTCTGGATACTTTCATGACTTTTTTGAGAGAATTTTCATTGGAAGCTTGATGTAGGTTTTCTGACAGAGCTTCCAGTTTATAGGGTGGATAGATTTTTGCTTTTTTGTGACTTTTGTCCTTGCATTCACCTAATGTACATGGTTCACCCCTTTGGTCATGACCTGCTGGGAGATGAAGCATTTGAAACTAGAATAAGAATAAGAGCTTTTAATACATTAGTAGTGCCTATTTTGTTTTGAGTCTCTGATCTCATTACGTCATAAAGTTTGGTTACATGTTTTAGTATTTAGACATGCTTTGGAATTCTTCACCTCAGTTATTACTATGCGCCATTGGGGGCAGCAGTCCTCCTTCAGTCCTTCCCCACTGAATGATACTTGATTACTTGGACCTGACACCACTTTTTAGGAGGGGTGATTTTCTTATTGCTAAAACAGCATCAGTCTCCAGTAGGAATTTTTGGCTGCACTTTTGCAATGGGGGTAGCCCTCGCTCTTCCTGAATGCGTCTTACTAACATTACTGAAACTTCTTCATATATTACTGCAGGTTACTGACCAGAACCTTGATGTTTGGGATAATTCGTCTGCATCTGTACCAGATGCGCTGCGACATTACTATTATCAGTATCTTTCTTCCACTACAGAGGCTGCTGAGGTAGTTTTTGAAACAGTCTTGCAAAATAGGCGAGTTCTTGTTCAATGATTCTTTGAACAACTAAAATGAAACCACTTTTAATGATCTGACAATGCTCTTACCTATATACTCCCTCCGTTTCTTTTCCATCGTCCAACTTTCCATTTTTGGATGTTTCTAAGTTTTTGGCCACTAAGGATTCCAATAAATATTAATTAACAAATGTCCTATTATACCCCCCAACTAAATAAAGTTTTTACTCCCTCCGTTCCAGGCAAAAAGTCTACTATACTATTTGGATGTTTCACTTTAAGAGTCCACTTTCAAAAATCATGTCTACAATCTCCATAACATTTCAACATTACCCTCCAAATTTGATATTAGCATTTGATTATGTTCAATCATTATTGTAATTTTAACTAGCTCTAATTCTAGTTATATATCCCTTAGTAATTAGACTTTTTAAACATGGACTCTTGTGGTGGAACGAAGGTGGGAGTACAAGATAAACCAGTAAAAGTAAGGAGAATTAATTACTGCCAATTAATTTTGATTATTTGAATAAATTGTGGCGGTGGTTGATTAATATCTAGGGTCATTTGGATTAATTTTGAGACAAAATGATTATTGAGATTCATACTCTCAATTATATTGCTTTCATTGATTCTTCGTGTCCTAGTGCATGTACTGGTGTGTTACTGTCACTGTCAGCTTCTGGTTGTAAGACGTGAAGCATATTTTACATTCTTTACTACCATGGATCCTTGAATTTCACTCTTTTTTCATCTTAGGGCTGTAGTTTGACTTCTTACCTATGATTTACTTCTAGGTTCTAGATGAAGTTTTTATAGTTAGACCCTTGTTTCCATGTCTTGTAATTTGTGCTTCAGTTGCTGTGAAACATTTCTCTAGTTTTGATTGTTTTTAATTTGGTGTTTAAAGTTCTGATCTATTTTTGGGATGTTCATTATAGATTTTAGAAGGTTTAAATTAACATAATTTGCCAATCTTCTGCCATTTTTTATTCCTGGTTACCTAGTCATTCTCCACTTCACTTTCTCTTCTCTACGTACTTAAGAGTGCAGCTGGTGATGTGCAACTCAGAATGTTTTTCAATTGATACTCTATGGTTTAGTGGATGCATTCAGTGCGTAGTTGTTTCTGTACCCACCGTTAAAGTCATGTATGTTTTCATTGCGGAAAATGTAGCTGATCTGCAAAAGTTAGTTGGAGATGCTTTTATAAAAATGTTGCTTATGCTGAGCTGCACTTATTGACAAGGCTGCCTGATGCTGCAGGAGAAAATTTCCATTCTTAGGGAAAATGAATCGTTGGTGAAAGAAAATGAAAGACTCAAGAAGGAAAAACAGCTGTTACAGAAGAACAAAGAGTTGGCTGATGGTCAAGCAATGGCATTAACAAAATCCTTGGAGAGTCTGCAGAAGGATATCAAGGAGAAGGATAGTCTGGTACTTCTCACTGACAGCACCTTTCATGCATGGTGTATTTTATATCTTTGATCATGCATAAAGCTGTAGGTCACATATTGTTTTAGGTTCAAAAGTTAAAGCAGTCATTGGAGCGCCGAAGAAAAGAACTAAACGACTGCAGGGCTGAAATAACTGCATTGAAAATGCACATTGAAGGAGCGCGATCTAGTCGGAGCGTGGTAGCTGCTGAGGCTGAGCATGTGCAGTCACCATCTTTAGAAAGCTATAGGGAAGAAATACAGTTACTGAAGAAGGAGATAGAGAGGCTAAACGCGATGGAATCTGCCAATGTCAAATCTTTAGAATCTAATAATCATGAGAACGAAATTTTGGATAGAAAAGAAGAAGATGGTGACTTATGTAAAAATGATGCTGTAACATCCGGAGAAGATGGAAAATTGTGTAAAAATTATACTGTAGCATTTTCTGATGGTATGCTATCAGGAAATTTGGAAAGTGTAGCATCTCAGGCAGTGGCGGATAAAAATATAGAAGGTACTTCTGATAAACCCGGGGAAGTTTCTGAATCAGATGATAAAGTCGTTGGTGATAAAGCTGAGAATTCCCCTAAAGACAATGATGAACAGCCCTTAACCCCAAATGGGTTAGTTCTGGATTCAGATAGTCCTGTTGGCGAGCCTAATTCTTGGAAGACTGTAAGTTCATGGAGCTGATACTTCATGTTTTGGACTGACCTTTTTTCATTAGGCTAAACATTTTGTATCATGTTCATATTTCAACTCTCTTCTACTTGTCAGGGTTTTGGAACCATTCAGATCCTGTCGGATTCATTACCTAAGATTGTTCCTTATGTTCTGATAAATCATCGGGAGGTTAGGTCTTTTAAAACAACTTATAGCTATTTCAGCTGTGTAGTACATGACATTTTGGTAAACAGCAGGGCTCCTCATGCATTGTAATCATATTGTTTTCCTGTAGGAGCTCCTTCCACTTATGATGTGTGCAATTGAACGCCATCCAGACAGCAACATGAGGGATTCCTTGACGCACACATTGTTCAACTTAATCAAGCGTCCGGATGAACAACAGAGACGAATTATAATGGATGCAAGTCGCTCAGCATTATTACTGATTTTTTTTTCCTTATTAAATTTCTTTATATCAGTATGATGCCATTTCTTTCAATTCTATTCAGGCCTGTGTTACTCTAGCTAAGAATGTGGGAGAAATGCGAACAGAAACAGAGCTGCTTCCCCAATGTTGGGAACAAGTGAGACTACTGTTGATTTGGCCTTGAACTATTTCACTGTTTTATGTTCCTCTTTGCATTTTTGGATTTGATTTTGATCTTCATTTATGTGGAACATAGATTAATCACATGTATGAGGAGCGGCGGCTGCTTGTTGCTCAATCATGTGGAGAGCTTGCTGAATTTGTCCGTCCTGAGATCAGAGATTCTCTCATTTTGTCTATTGTGCAACAACTGATAGAGGATTCTGCGACCGTGGTTCGAGAGGCTGCTGCTCATAATCTGGCTTTGCTGCTTCCGCTCTTCCCGAGTATCGACAAATATTTCAAGGTCAGCCTCACTAAATATGCTTCAAGGCAATCATGAAGAAGATTTCCAACTTGACAAGATTTCTACAACGTAAGCTATGTGGTCTAGGGGTGCAGACCTTCCCCTGATCATGATATGATGGCGTACAAATAAAGATAAAACAAAAAATAAAATAAAAGTACAGATGTATTTTCTTTTTCCGAATCCCTTCTCTTGTTTTGTTGATAGGTGGAAGAGATGATGTTCCAGTTAGTTTGTGATCCGGCTGGAGTGGTCGTGGAAACTACAATTAAAGAACTAGTTCCTGCTCTACTAAATTGGGGAAATAAATTGGATCACATTTTGCGATTATTACTATCCTACATGTTGAGCTCTGTTCAGGTACGAGTGTTTCAAAGTAATGGTAAAATCCTTGTAAAGAATATCTCATAGCAGTCTCTTATGCTCTATTTTCTTCAGCGTTGTCCACCTCTTTCAGGAGTGGAAGGTACTGTTGAATCACATCTTCATGTTTTAGGTGAAAGAGAGCGGTGGAATGTTGATGTCTTACTGCGGTTGCTGGCAGAGTTACTTCCATTTGTGCACCAGAAAGCAGTTGAGACATGCCCATTTCCTTCTATTTCAGATTCTGCTGGAAAATTATTTTCGACCTCCCTGCTTGAATTGTATGCTGGGTGAGGCCTACTCGACAAGCCTTGTATGCCCATCTTTTCCATCGACAGTTGGATAGGTGTTAAAATTAGAACATATTTAAGATAACTTCAAACAATCTTGCATTTGTTGCTAAGTGGTTTCAAATGATTGGCCAGGGGACATGTGGAGTGGCTGGCATTTGAGTGGCTTCATGATGAGTGCTTTCCTAATTTGATTCAGCTTTCTTCTCTATTGCCACAGAAGGAAGATAATCTAAGAAACAGAGTGACAAAGGTGCTTTTTCCGCGTCTCATTTCTTGTGTGTGTGTGTGTGTTTTTAACAAATGTCCTTGTTCTGTTTCCTGGCTTTTGCTAATTTAGGTGTTGTAGTGCAGTTTTTGTTGGCCGTATCTGAACAATTTGGGGATAATTATCTGACACATATAATGCTACCTGTATTCTTGGTAGCAGTTGGTGATGATGCTGATTTAAAATATTTCCCCTACAAACTCCAATCGAGAATCAGAGGTAGCGATTTCAAATTTTCAATGTTCTCATTCTTATATAGCGAATATGTTCGGATCATTGCCACATCATTGATGGTGGTTGCTTCTTGTTATGCTGCAGGGTTGAGACCGAAAATGGCTGTCACAGAGAGACTTGCTACTTTATGTGTCCTACCACTTCTTATGGCAGGCGTGTTTGGATCCCGCAGCAAGCGAGAAGAATTGACCGAGTACTTAAGAAATCTATTAGTTCAAAGTGCAGAGCAGGAGGCTCAGCCAGCAAAGAACAATGCTGAGATTTTCAACTCTGTTCGCTTCCTTTGGTTCGTAGTTCCTGAATGTTATTTGGTGTCTTGAGATTTTAGTTAGGCTTTAATTTCATTAATTGAATTGTTCATTTTTGTTTTGCAGCACATTTGAAGATCATCATAATATGATTTTTAATATCTTATGGGAAATGGTTGTAAGCTCCAACATGAATATGAAAACCAATGCTGCTAATCTTTTAAAAGTGATTGTAAGTCTCATTCTCCTGGATTTTCACTACCACTTGCTGGTTGCATTGCTTTTCTGGCTCTTCAATCCCTTTTTTGTTGATAGGTTCCATACCTTGATGCAAAGGTTGCTTCAACTCATGTTTTGCCTGCTCTGGTAACTCTGGGCTCTGACCAAAACTTGAATGTTAAGTATGCAAGCATTGATGCATTTGGATCAGTTGCACAGCACTTCAAAAACGACATGGTATATGCAATGTATAAGAATTGGAATATATTTCCCCTTATTTTTTAAATTCGTTTATTTTCTTTTCTGGTGGCAACGTCGTTGGGCCATCCTTTGTTGCAGTTGGTTGATGAAACCTTGTTTCTTGCAGATTGTTGATAAAATACGTATTCAAATGGATGCTTTTCTTGAAGATGGATCTCATGAAGCTACTATTGCTGTAGTCCGTGCATTAATGGTGGCTGTACCACACACAACAGATAGACTCAGAGATTATATCCTTAACTTTTTCCATGGAGAACTATTTCAATGCTTGACGAATTAATTGCTCATTTTTTATTAACTAATGATTCCTATTACTGGTAGGGTATTACATGTTTGTTTCTTAACTTTGATTTACATCTGTTATCCAAGATTTTCCAACTTTCAGCGATCGCACTCCCTTCAAGTGATGTGATGCGTCGCCGTGAGAGAGCAAATGCATTTTGTGAATCAATCCGTGCACTAGATGCCACAGGTTTGCTTATGTTCAGACTCAGGAATATGTTTTCTTTTCCATCGTATTGCTTACATGCAAAAAAAAGAGTTTCGAATTATGAAGTAGAGGATCAATAGTATATACATAGGTGGATGACAATTCACAATAATAACTAGGACATGTTGGCAAAATTTTCATCTATGTTTAATTTAAAGAATTAGATGTTCATCAGTGGACCTAGTAGATACAATAGAATTGGTTATCCAGTTTGGAGTGTTTTTCTTTTCTTATTTTTCCTGATAAATGTCTTGAAAACAGGTGTTATCTCGTTTTTATGTGGTTTCAGATCTTCTTTTACTATATGTAATTTTCAAAATATCAGGTAGAGAACTTTCGCCCAATTGATATCAGCTTCAGACATAGGAAATGCTATTGTGGTTAGTTGTTGTACTGTGATAGCAGTTGGTTCATTGCGTTATTGATAACCGTAGTTTGTTTACCACATGCTAATAACAAAACCGAAAGCTTCTATTTTGTCCGGCAGAGCTTGAGGGATTAGCATGAGCATAAGAGGCAAAGAGTCTGCTATACTATTTTTGGGATGTTTCACATAAAGAGTCCACTTAAAAAAATTTATCTTTACAATTTCCAAAGCATTTCAACTTTACCCTTCTCATTTCATATTAACATATTGATTTTGCTTGAGCATTGTTGTAATTAGGACCAACTCTAATGTTAGTTATATAACCCTTGATCATTAGAGACTTTTCAATGATGGTGAGTGGCACCCTAAAGTGGATGATCTGAGTCTCAAGTCTTTGGAGCTGGGGAGTGGGGAGTCGGCTGATCTGGAACAAGCGTTTTCAGAAGAAGTTTCTGCTGCAAAGTATGAGTGGTGACAAAGCCCCGGCCCAGATGGATTCTCAATGGCTTTTTTTCATTATTGTCGGGAGGTGATAGAAAGTGATGTGATGAAAGTCTTCCAGTTCTTTCATGATAATGAGTTTTGAGAAGAGTTTTAATGCCACCTTCATAGCTTTAATTCCAAAGAAGAAAGGAGCCGGTGATTTGAGAGAGTACAGGCCTATAAGTTTGGTTGGAGGTATTTAGAATTTTATATCGAAAGTGTTATCCACAAGGTTGAAATGAGTGATTGGTCGAGTTGTCTCGGATTCTCAACATGCTTTTGTGGGTGATAGGCAGATTATTGATGTGTCTCTTATAGCAAATGAAGCTGTGGACGGCAGATTAAGGAGTGGGTTCCAGGTTTGTTATGCAAGCTGGATATTGAAAAGGCGTACGACCATGTCAACTAGGAGTTCTTGATTTTTTTGTTGGACATATTGGGATTTGGGCTAAAATGGAGAAGTTGGATTCTGTTTTGCATATCTACAGTCCGGTTCTCAGTGCTGGTAAACGGGAACATTCAGGTGTTTTTTTAAGGTTTGAGATAGGGAGGCCATTTTCCCCGTTCATGTTCATTATTGTCATGGAGACTCTCAGTAGATTCTTGGATAAGTCTATGCCAGGAGGTATCATTTGTGGTTTTAATGTAAGTCAGCATAGAGATTTGGAGGTCTCCGTGTCTCATCTTCTTTTTGTGATGCAGACTTTTCTCAACTAGGTTACTTGCGCCTAGTTCTGTTGTGTTTTAAGATGGTTTCGGGTCTTTGGATTAATATTGCAAAAAGTGAGATTCTACGAGTTGGGGGGGTTGATAATATTGATGATATGGCTCAGTTCTTTGGGTGTAAGGTAGGCAAGCTTCCTTCCTCCTATCTTGGGTTATCCATTGGAGCTCAGTTTAAAAACAAGGCGATGTGGAATCCCATCATAGAGAGATTTGAACATAGATTTGCCGGGTGGAAAAAACAACTCCTGTCAAAAGGGGGACGTCTCACTCTTGCATAGTTGTCAAAGGTGAGCGCCTTTGGCGCCTCAAAGAAGCTGGGTGAGTCGATGAGCGACTCAAAGAAGCTGGGCGTACGCCTTTGGTGACTTTTTTTTAGGCGAAAGGCTTAAAAAGGTGAGAAAAGGCGCACAAATAAGGATTCCGACTCAGATCTGAAAATTTTCATTTCAGATCTAGCCTCCAATATTCACTCTTCATCCAATCCAAGCCCATAGCTGCCACAAGCTCATCTAGGAGAACTCGTCTGCGTCTTTGCCATTGCCGGAAGTCACTGGATTCAGGCTCACACGCCGCACGCGCCGGTGCCGGTGCCAGAATTTCTCACCAGAGGTCCACAGAACTGGTCGCCGGTGACTTTCCCCTGCTCGGTTTTTAGATTAGAGGAGTTTCGACCTGATTTGATTTTTTTTTTTTTGGGTTTTCAGGTGGCAGAGAGCTGATTCTGTGAATGTTAGCTTTTTATTTTTGTATTATATTTCTAATTCTCTCTTGGGCTAAATACAAACATAAATTATTTATCTTTGTTTTTTTTCCTGACATTATTTGTTGAATAATTCCAATTTTTCTTTAATTCAGGATTTGGAATTATTTTTTGTTACTTTGTTTGTTTGTTTTTTTTTTTCTGTTTTCTTTTACTCTATTTTCTAATATGTTTAATTAGTGACAATTGTCATCCTTTTTTTAGTTCCTGTTTTGGAGTTTTTTTTAAAATATATTATTCTCATTTATACTTGTTTTGGAATTTGTTACAATGATATAAACAAACAAATATATATATGTATACTATTTTTCCTAATTGTGTGAGTGATAATTTATATTAGCTTAGAACTTAGTTTCAAATATTACGCTCACTTGTAAGTTATAACATGTTTAGTTGAGATTTGTTAAGTTATATGTATTCTATATATTTTTGCTTAGTATTTTTTCTGTGAGCGCATTTTTAGCGCCTCGCCTCTCGCCTAAAATATGGGCCCATTGCCTTTTTAGCGCCTCTCGACTTTGACAACTATGTACTCTTGTTAAGAGCACTTTATCGAGTTTGCGCACCTACTTTATGTCCTTATATGTACTCCCTCAATCTATCCGTAATATTTTAGAGAGACTGGAAAATATCATTTGGTGAAGTGGGAGAAGGTCTGCTATAGTTTGAGAGGAGGCTTAGGGGTTAAAGACTCAGCGTTTTTAATAAGGCGTTGTTGGGTAAGTGGCTTTGGAGATTTTTGGTGGACAGAGATGGTTTGTGGAGGAAGGTGGTGATGAGTAAATATGGGGAAAGGGTTGGGCAATGGGCCCCAAATGAGGTTTCCCTTTCTTATGGAGTTGGTGTTTGGAAAGGAATTAGGAGAGGGTGGGAATCTTTCAAGAGATTTATTCGTTTTGAGATTGGTGATGGCTCGTCGGTGAAATTTTGGAAAGATAAATAGTACAACGACAGAGTTGTGGAGATTATTTCTCGATTTGTTTAGCATAGCCGGTGATAAGGACTGCTTTGTTAATGCAGTGTGTTAGTCCCAAAGGGCACACTAATAAGCTAGAGGGGGGGGGGTTGAATATTAAACACTTCAAACTTTTCGTAATAATTCCAAGAGCAAGCACTTGCAATCTATTAAAGAGATTGAAGTAGCGGAAGACTTGTAAGGAAGACTGTTCAAGTCTGCCGGTGAAGCACTACCGGTAGACTTAGCTGATTACTGAAGTTTGTTGCTAAAGAAATAAGTTAAGGAAATGAATGACAGTATAAAAATAGTAATCAACAGAGGAAGATTAACACAGGTGTTTTGAGATGGTTCGCACTATAATGAGTGCTACGTCCACCACCAAGGTAGTCAACCTTGGATTTAAATATGCACTATATTTTCCTCTAGTTCTATTACAGAAATATCCAATGAATCGTGTGCAAAATATTTGACTTGTGTTTGGGGGTGGGGAAATTGAATATCTGATAAAGCAGAATATTCAATGTGCAGAAGAATAGTAAAGAGTACAACAATAAGAAGCAAATGATTAACAATTGATGCAGATCTTCTTGTTGTTGTTGCGGACTTCGTTGATCAGTTAATGATCTCTTGAATGCACTGAGTATAAAGCTCGATGTTGTTGGATAGTTTCAAAGCCTTTTTTTCTTCAGTTTTTAATGACAGTATTTATAGCTGTGCATCCTTGGAGAAGACGAAGTGAGTAACAACTCTATTAGGTTAATCGCATTAAAGGCCTGGAGGTGCTTTGTTGACTTCATCTTTTAACTGGGGCTGATCAAGGTATGGAGAGGAGTAGGTGCAGCAACTGGCAGGAGGGAGACAAACAAAGTTGCAGACCTGTAGTAGTTGGTACAGTCTGGTTGTGTCAGACTATGCAACTGCTCTGTCACATTCAGGAGGCGAAAGTCTTCATGTTTTTTCGGAAAAACTGGAGAGACGTGTCTAAGAAGTCAAGCGCTGATTTGAAGGTGGATTAATTCAAATTCAAACTAAACGAACCTGAATTAAATAATCCATCTAAGCTTGATTAAAGGAAGGGCTGGACACGTTATGCTATTCGGGTGCAGACAAGGTCTGCCGCTGGAGGCTGCTTGAAGTCTGCTGGTGAAGTCTTCAGCCGAAGTCTTCCGCTAAAACCTGTGAAGTCTAAAAAACTATTTTAAGGCAAAGTTCTATACACAGTTGCCACGCTAACTGGTACGCAACCCATTTAGCCACTAAGTATAAAACCTAATGTAATGAATGAACAGATGCAAATCAAGATACAATGAGAAACAACATAGTGCTTCATCCGGAGGATAACAAGGTGATTTGGAGTCCTTCATTTGGTAGGAACTTTCATGACGGGGAGATGAAATCATGTGTATTTACTCGTAATATAAGGTGTGGTGGTAGGGTCCTAAAGACAAGATTTTCTATCTAATCTTATTTTGAGTCTATCACCCAAAGATGATTCTTTATTTCCATGATATCAGTTTGGACAGTCGGGTAGCGGTTTTCGCTTGGGAGGCTTGCTATGAAGCCATTCTAACTTTTGAGAAGAAGGCATAATACTTATGTGAATTGGCACTATACGTGTAAAGGCGATGAGGAAAACGTTAACCATCTACTCATCCATTGTTCTGTAGCTAAAGATCTTTGAAATCTTATCCTTGGGCTCTTCAATATTTTGTGGGTAGATCAACGAAGGAGTTGTTTCTAAACTGGGCTTTCTACAAACGTTGAAGAGGGAATTTATCTTGGCAAAGCGGTCTTTTGTGTGTGTGTCGGACCATTTGGCTTGAAAGGAATAGTAGGGTGTTTGATAGCAAGGAAAGGTCCCTGTTGCTGTTGAAGGACATGGTGCTGCGAACACTCCAATCTTGATGTTCAGTAGATGCTAATACTTCCATTCCTCACCCTTATTCCTTTGTAGATTTTGTTAATGGTCTATCCTTATATTAGTTTACTGAGTATATTCCTAGTGTACAAAGGACGCATCACTTTTTTTGACGCTTTTATGATATATACTTATAAAAAAAAATTAGAGACTATTCAAACCTGGACTCTTTGGGTGGAACGGAGGGTTCCCAAGTCGGCTTCAACTCCTGGAATCCTCACTAATTTTATGTGATGGCACCTGGGAATGATGGACCTATAATTCCCAGTAGAAGACCAAATAACTACTCATCATTCGGCTTTAGGATCCTGAAATCTTGCATTGCATCTCTCAATCAATAAGCTCATCAGACTTCATGAATGAATGTTGATCTTAGAAAGAGTAGTCTGTCCATTTTTGTTCATACTTGGGCAGGTCCAAATGTATCTCATGTCTTTAAAAGCCTCATTTGTTGCTCATTCACTATTCTGTTTCCTTACAGATCTGCCTGCTACCAGTGTAAGGGACTATCTTCTTCCAACAATACAAAATCTGTTGAAGGACATTGATGCCCTGGATCCAGCACACAAGGAAGCTCTTGAAATTATAGTGAAAGAAAGGTCAGGTGGAACTTTCGATGCCATTAGTAAAGTGATGGGTGCGCATATGGGGCTTGCATCTTCCGTTACCAGTTTCTTTGGTGAAAGCGGGCTACTTGGGAAAAGGGAATCCGTCGACTCACCTTTACCTTCCCCTGAGCCAGTTGAAGCCCCAAAACCTGTTAGCCCACAACCTCCAGCGGAGGACACAAGATTTAGGAGAATAATGAGAGGTGGTTTTACAGACATGCTCAGAGGCAAAACAAACCCGCCAAGCCAATAAAATACAATTTATATATTTTCCCTCCCACATAAGTCATGGAGGGTGTTGAAAGTTTTGTTTTTTGTTAGATTCCGATTATACTTTTAAATTGAGGAATTATTATACGGATATTCGGTTAGCGTAGGTAACATGAATACCCTCTCTCCTATTGTACTGTAAACTACATTGCCATACGCCTCAGCTTTTCTTTGTTCATGTTAATTGTAGATGTTCTGCATTGTAAATGCTTCCATTGTTTGTCTAGTTGCAATTTACCAAGTTTTCCTTCGTGTTGTAAGATGTATTGCTTATTCATCATTATGCATGCATCTTTAAACCTGTGATCAGTTTTGGCTTACTTAAAAGTAGCTCTGACTTGATTTTCTATTAGAGTGGGGCTAATCTTAGCCTACAGTCTACTCTCTACACCCATATCACAAATAATTGAAAAAATGTCATTGTGTAAAATGACGAGTCTGAACACCTGTCGTATAGCCGCAAACACCCCATTGTGTGCGGCAACTCTAAACTGCACACTTTTTATTGGGTGTGGCAATTCTCAGCCGCAGTCCTACCAATGTGTACACAAAACCAAGTCCGTGCACTCCCATTAGTCCTACCAATGTGTGCACATAACCAAGTCCATGCACTCCCATTTGATTCATGTTTGGTGAAAGTTTGATGTTTGATGAATTTGAAACTTTCAGAAGGGAAGGGAAAGGAAGATAAAGATGGTTAGAGAGGCGGTGGCCATGGAGCTTTGATTTGCTTCATACTCATTGGCTTTAATGAGTTCATGTAGGCGGTGCCATTAGAGGTGTACGTGGTTCGGTTTATGTCAAAATCGTAAGTTGAACCAAACTCCATCGGTTTCAAAAATCCCAAACTGAACCGACAAACGCTTAGAACCAAATCGAACCAAACCACTCGGTTTGATTTGGTTTGGTTTGATTTTATAGTTTTGACGGACAATCAAATTAATTATCTTAGAAAATATTTAAAATTAGACAAATAAAATTTTATTCGGTTAATTAAAATCAAATATTAATAAACAAAAAGTCAAAAATTCTCTTATAAACATCAAATGTAAACAAACAATAAAATATAAGTCAAGATATCATTTGAATCCATGATATTTGGTAAGAACGGCTATATTTATTATTATATATGCCGAATATATATATATATATATATATATATATATAATAAATAATCAAATAAAACATGGTTCGGTTCGGTTTGAAAACATAAATTAGATATGAACCGATCCGATCAATTTTTGAATTTCGAAAACAAAAATTGAACCGTCTTGAATCAAAATTGAACCAAATTGTATGATTTGGATCGGTTTGGTGGTTTAGTTGTACACCCCTAGTGGCCATGGGGCTTTTGAAAGCAGTCTAGAACCAAAATGAAAAAATTGAAGAGGTTGGAGAGGGAAGGAAGAGAGGGGGTTTCTTGGGTGACGAGAAAGAGAAAGGGGGAAAGAGAAAGAGAGAAGGAGGGTGGATGCCGCCTGGTATGGGAGAGAGAACGAGGGAGGAAAAAAACATAGCGGGTAGGTGAAGAAGGGTAAAAAGGTAGAATATGTAATTTGGATGGGGTGTAACGGTAATAAATTTGATTAAATGGATTTGGTGTAAAGGTAATAAATTTGATTAAATGGATAGGGGTATAAAAAAATATTTTGGAGTGTGATTAGCCCCACACTCTTTCTATTAACAAGGACAATTTAAACTAAATTAAATTCAACTTTTGTATGGGGTACGTTCACCCGTTTTCATTAAGACTAAATAGGTCTAATTGACTAAAATAAAGGAGTATAAAAAGTACATCCAAGAATACGATTTAATGAATTTGCTGCAGATTCAGAATAATTAGTCCACTCCAGTCTCCTGTATGGATATTTAGAATAATCTTCTACGGATTCGAAGAAATATTTTTTCAAGCTCTAAGACCAGGAGCATTATGCTAAATCAAAAATAAAAATTTGAAATATGGACCACATTTCTTAAATGTTTCCTTAACTGAAAACTGAAAACTGAAAACTGGAAGGTTGTTTCTGATCGATTAAAGATTTTGGGGCACTTTTGATGTAAATTTCTTAAATGTTTGAGCATAAACTAGTACATCAAACTAGTGTTTGTACCCGTGCGTTTACGCACGATATAAATGTTTTTCAACTAAATTATACATACAAAATTAAAAGAATAAATTAGGGGACACTGCTTAACTAAAAATATATAACAATAAGATTAGTCATTATAGATTTTGAAAATTAATCATTTTCTACAACATAATTTTATATATGATTATTCAATTGAAAAAAAAAAGCAAACACCAAAATGATCATTTAGTCAAACTATGATTTTGACATGGATCAAATAATTCAAGACTTTAACATTACTACATCCATCCCAAAAGAAAGGATGACGATAATTTAAAAACGGATGAAGATTTCATTTCAATAATTTTTGAATGGACACAAAGGGAACGATGAATAATAATTTTGGGTCGGAAGAAGTATATATTTACTGATTAAATATCATCTAATAGAAAAAGCCAATAATATGTACAGTTGGCCCACCAAAAAAGTCATTAAATACCATGTTAATTACGTGCTCCCTCAATTCCATGTAAAAAGTCATTGTTTGAAAGTCAAACTTTTGAAAAAAAAATGACACTTTTAATAATCCATTTGTAATAAAATGAATAATTGCGGGCCGATTCTTTAGTTAGAAATTATAATCTCTCTGGTGCACTATTTTTTATCCAACCGCATAAGTCCATTTTTTTCTTCCTAAAATGCAACTCCTTCTCCTGTTGATGGATATCAATCACCAGAGTTGGCACGAATTCAAAGAAAATAGATCTAAAAATATAGGACTTAACATTTTAATTAGTTCCGTTTTAATTTTTTTTCTTCATATAACTGGATAATTTGAGCTTGTCAATTTTAGAGTTGGAATTTTCCTAAATTATATATTGACAAATTATTTCGATTTTGTTAATTTATTTTTACATCCTCTAATTTTTCAGATCTGCTTACTTAAAGCACAGATGTAGATCAAATTTTTTTGGATATGTAATCTATGAGAAGTACATAATTTTATTTTTAAGAAAATAAAATTATAAATATAGATCCTAACTTTATAGATGGATTTAATTTATTTTTTAAAAGATATGAGTAAACACCAAGTCAAGGTATTTTAACAGGGAAGAAGAATTTTTTTTGAAATAAAATGTCAAAGCTAAACCATATATGTTGAGCAAAGGAATACAATATATATTCCTCATGTACAATACAATATGATTTTTAAAATTTGAATGATGCTCACAAGTATGATTGACACAAATATCAAGGAATGTAAAATGACATTTTATATGGATTAGTGTGAAATGTAATGATACATTTAATTTTTTTCAGATAGCATACAAAGTTGTACCTATAACCTTCTATTTTTGGAAAGAAAGTTTTGGCGGGATATTTCCTTTTATAGATGCATCTGTCTTTATATATATATAGATATAGACATGACAATTAGGTGAGTTGGGTTGGATTGAAATATGTAATGTGTTGAAACATGTCGAAACCCGTTAGAACTCAAATATCAGACGGCTTGAAATGAATTGAGTTGGAATGAGTCGGGTTGAAACATATAACGAGTTAAAGCGGGTCGACCCGTCACAACCCAAAAATTTCTCCACAAAAAGTCGATTTATAGTATAAAAAATCACGGGCCGAAATGGGTAACGGTTCTAACCCGCTTTAACCTGACCTGACCTAACACATTAATATTATTGGATCGAAATGGATTACCCATTATAACCCAAAAATATTAATAAATTAAATTGAATTGAATATATTAATGGATAATGAGTTACGATTGACATGCCAAATCAAATATAGCTACTGAATTCAGGTAGTTTCAACTTTCAAACTCTTAATGATTGTTCGTCCGTTGTGCGAATAGAGAAGGGCATGCAGGCATTTTTGGGACACTTGTCTATTTAGTATTTACAAACAAAAAAACAAAACCGTTCATTTTACTCAAAAGATTTCACAATTATTTATTAAACATGCATGCCTTGGATTAAAGTAGTTTCCCATTAATGCCTTTTATTTTAAAGATCAAAATCATAGCCGAGAGTTCAAGTATGATTCCATAAAGGTAATTAACTCTTGAAACTCAAAAATCTACTTCGTTCGTTTCAACCAAAAAATCTATTTATATTTGAAAATTTTAATAATTAAGAAATATTATGTAGGCAAAGAGTTCATTTTATCATTTTGGGATATTTAATTAACTAAAAGAGTCCACATTAAAAAATTAAAACATAAAAATCAAGTAAGCATGTTTACCTAAACCCAAAAAGAAATATAAATGAGGAAGACATTAAATCAGGAACATAAATGTATTACACATAGGCAAGCATCTTGAATTCAAAGTCAATCTCAATAATCATTTTCTTAAAAAGTTTGACTTTCAAAGGAGGACTCTTAATTCGAAACGGAGGAATATATAAAATATTTTTGTGACTAATTACTTTCTCAACCATTGTTTAGAGTCCCTTAGCAATACTTTTTCTTTAAAAGGAGGGGGTGGGACTCGGGAGAGTGGGTGTTATTGTTAGGATTTACATTGTTGTTGAGATTATTGGAGAGTAAAATTTGATAATAAGAGTGTCTATTATTAAAATTCATGGAAAGATGGCGGAGGGAAAGAAATAAATGTAATTTTTTTTGCAAAAGGACAATTTGATAATTCGGTTTTTAAGTGGGTGTGACGTTTAATATTTTTAGGGTGCGGCGTTTAGGGTGTTTGATAAAAAATTGAAAAATCCTTTATTGTTTTTTCAAATAGAATATAGATTGAAGAAAAAAATTGGGAAAAAAGAAAAAACAAACACGCGGACACTAGTGCTGTCCTGATCTCCACATAATCTCTCTCTCTCTCTCTCTCTCTCCCTCTCTTAAATCAATCTTAGCTTTCTTATTCTGTTAATCTCACTTGTTAAAATTAACTCTGATCACAAATTCTCCCTCCCTCTCTCCCTGCCTCCTTCCCCACAAATATATATGTTTTCGCATACATGCATGTAATATAGAAAACCCAAATGCACACTTAGCCTGTTCGAATTAAATTGATTATAATTCCCACATTTCAATCTGGCGGGGGATCATCATGGGAAAGAAAAGGCTTGATCATCAATATCAAGCAAACAATCTCCAGCACGATCATCAAGATCAAGGAAAGAAACGATCATCAGAAGAATCAATGCTCTTACACAAACTCAACACCCACTTCAAGAAACTCTCCAAAGCCCGCTCCAGAATCTCTCCTTCCTCCCTCGACAACGTATCAAATGCTGCGGACAAAGACGCCGCCCTCGCCACCGCCATGCATGCATGTCATAATTATGGGTCCCCCTGTTCTTCTAGCTCTACTAGGGTTTTTGATGTTAACGATGATGATTTTGGTTTTGATCATAGACACGCTGGCACTTCTGTTGCTGTTGTGGCGTTCAGGTTTGGGCAGTTGGATTATTGCTGTAGTGGCGAGAGTGAGTCGGTTACGACGTCGTTTTCTGTGGCCACGGAGAATGAGGACTTGTTTGGTGGTGAAAACACATTTGCTCCGGATTTGAATGCGGCCCACAATTTGGTGCATGTGGAATTTGTGGAAGATAAAGATGGTGTTGGATTCGGAGCCGGGTATTATCTCACCGATCCGATTGGTTTCTTTGATGGTTCTGCAAAATATTCATCGGAAATGTTGAAGCTGTCGTCTCAAGAAGATATGATTCTGGAGTTTTTGAAAAATAATCTTTTTGATTAATTTTTTTATATTGGGATGTTACCTGGTCTTTGTTTTGTTCTTATTATGAAATTGTAATATTCCAATTATTTAGAATAAGAAAAGAAAAAAACTGTTGATCGAGTCATATTAGTTTCATTTGTAATGTGCTAAATATATACAAACTATATGTATATAGATATATTTATGATTCCTTTCCTACTCCTCTATCTGTTACTAAATAATTGTCAAATAGCTTGTTTGGTGGAGCGTTTTGGTCAAAACACTGGCAAAAAATGCAGCGTTTTCTCTTTAAAAGTGTTTCAATGCAGCGTTTTAAAACGCTCCAATTTGGAGCATTTTAAAAATATGTTGCATTTACAACTACTTTGTTTATGAAAAATAGCGCTTTGAAATAGTTTTCCAAACGTGTTTATAAAAATAAAATTGCGTTTTGAAAATGCTGCGTTTTAAAAACGTTCCGTTTAGAAAAAGCTGCGTTTTGAAAACGCTGCACCAGACGAGGCCTAAATTTAACTTTTTGAGTCGAACAATGTGCCTTTTAAATGAAAAATAGACACTATTTTTTAAAGTTTATTCAGAATAATAAATTACGTAATTCATAATATTACATTTTTTTGAAAAAAATAAAAAATACACATCAAATTTTTATTTGAAACACGTAGAAAAAGTTAAAAGAAGACGATAATTTAAGAACAATGTAGTAGTAGTTAGTCACTAATCTAAACTAACATCGATCCGTTACAATATTTTCGATTCTGTTCAAAAAGTTTATGTTTAAGGGAAACATTCTATAATAGAAAATTTGAGTAGTTACATATATATAACAAATTATGATTCTGTTCGCCTTGTGATTTAAGGTTAGATTTAAGGTCTGACTTGGTGGTTTTAGACTTTTTTTTTTTTTTTACTTTGTTCCCACAACTCTCTTTCTATATCACTATTTTTTTCTTCTTCCAATTATTATAAAAATAAAACCCAAAATCTTAAATTAAACTCTAAAATCACGAAAACAACCAAACCTTATATTATTTGGTTTTTTTTTTAATTTGTGGTCACACCATAGAAATTTTTGTTAATATAATTAACCGGCAGAATTACCTAAATATTTAAAGATACCACAATTTTCTCCTACTCTCATGTCTCTCGTGGACTTGTGCCAACACATTAATGAGTCAAATTCAATAGATTCATGTAATTATTCTAACTAGCACATTAAATGGGGAAATGAAACTTGGTGGGATTGTGTGACGCGTCTGAATCATCCGTGGTGGATCCTCGTGTGGTGCGTGTGTTGTAGTCGAGAGCATGCCAGCCTAATGATCATGAGTTGATCGGACGGTCAGTATCAAACCAAGAAAAACGAGTTTTTAGCATGCAAAACGGCGTTGTATTGTCGCACCTCATCCCGTAACATCCTAGCGCATGTGAGCAACTCATTTAATGACATGTGGTAATTTTGATTGAATTACTCATAAAATCGAGCACCATAGAAATTTCGAATCCCTTTCTGACTCGTAAACTAGGGAATGATGTTTGGTTAAAAAGGTGAGGAGTGGTATAAATATAATACAAGATTCGCTCCTTGAGTTACTAAATCCTATCCCATGAGATTTGTAGGCGCAACCAACAATCGAGAGTGAAAAAACTAACCAATTGAGTTGATTCGCATTCTCGATATGATCCGTTTGGAAGGTATTTATAAATTGTATTTTAGGTTATAATAATTTCTATGAATAAGCACAAACATGGAATGGCTTTCACTAAATTAATTTGGGTTGTTAGATGCATTCCTAATGGGCGTATTGGGTGGGTGTTAACTTGATGAAATAATCAAAAGTAGAGGTGAGCAGCCCAGCCTATAAGCCCATATAGCCCGCAGTGCTCGGCCCATTGTGTATGTGCCCATGGACTGATACAAAGTGTTGAGCTTTAGAGAGGTGAGATGCCCCCGATCATGAGCTCCACTGGGCTTTCAAATTTTGATGCCCATCAAATACCCAACCCGTCTGCTTGAGTAACACTAAATGAAATCACTAATAGCAATAAGCAATAATAATAGTATAATACTATAATAGACTAATACATTATAATAGACTAATACATTACGCTAGGTAAAGCCCTAAAAGTCTATGTACTATTCTCATATCCTCAATTCCTCATCGCATTGTTCATTCAAGACTTTAGAGTTTAGCCGCCTTCACCGGTCTTCAGCCATTTCCTCTGCCGCAGCCGCCCATCAACTTTCAATCTTTAGACTTCAACCATCAGCTTCAACGCCGACGCCATTACGTCGATGTCGTTGTCAACTGTCTTCACGGGTTCGACCCTCATCTAGTCATCTTCGCTATTCCGATCTTCGATCTTCAGTCTTTGGGTCGCTAGTCGCCACCCTCATCGAGGTGAGGTTAATCATCTATTTCTCTTTCTCTCTTATAGACTTTGTATTATGTAATTGGCGTTGAATTTATTTCCTTTTTCGGGCAAGCAAACTGAAAATTAGTGATGAAAAATTAAAATTTGATTTTGATTTGTTTTCCCTTTTTCGGGAAAGCAATAGAAAATTAATGAAAAGATGTTGAACACTTGAACTAAATAGATTATAAACTCAGTTTATTTAAAAACATGAAAATCAATTGGGGAGCCCATCAAGCACGTGCCCACCCAATGCCCGTCTAAAGTCCGTTCACTAATGCCTGTGGACTTGTCACATTATTGGGCTTTTTAAAATAATGCCCATTGCCATATGGACCTATACTAGGCATTGCCAATGCCCGCGAGTTTAAGGTCCGTGCACACCCTTAATCAAAAGAGTAAAATTATCAAATATCATAAGTCAAGACTAAATAACTTATTAATGGTGTTCTATAAAAATATTTACTTGGTAAAGGGGTTCAATGGCCAAGTTATGACAGTTCATTTGAAGTTTAAGGGGCATCTTGGTAATTTACCAAACTATTTTGTCTTTTACAAAAATGTTAGGTCTACAACTACTTATACAATTAAGCTTTGATAAAGACCAAATGTGTTTTAGAGAAAGATCGTTTTTCTTGTCACTAATGCTAATTAGTTATAGCAATAATTGTAAACATAACATTATTGGTTTCGACGCCATGAGGCGTACCCATGGCCCATGCCTTATGCAAGATGTTGTGCTGTTGTTGAGAAGAGTTGTACGTGTCCACACTTTAAGCAAATTACTTGTGTTGTTTTGTCTTGACTGAGTTTTTTTAGGTATTGTTTTAGTTTTTTTTTAGATTAGCCTATTGTAAGTTCAGTAGGCAACGAAATAAGGCTAGAGGGGGGGGGAGTGAAGAGCCTTTTAAAAAAACTTTAAGGTTTATTTTTAAAACCTTTAAAACAAACAACGGAAATAACGAAGTTATCAGAAGATAGAAAAATTGTTCTATCAGTTTATTACCAAAACACTCTATGTTAGTTTGTTGACATATGTTTAAGTAGGAAATGTTTTAAGCAGATCACTTAATATAAGAAATGAACTAAAAGACAATTTATAAAACAACTTAGTAAATGATTCAAGAATGTAACTGATTGATACTTAAGTAGATTGAAGCTGCTTAAGTGTAAGAAATATTTCTATCAGCTGAAAGAATAAGTGACAAAGTATTTAGGAGTGGTTCACAATGTAAAAACTGTTACGTCGACTACCAAGTTGGTCAAACTTGGATTTTGAAGTGCACTAAGATTATATATATTCTAAGTGATCACTAACAGATCAATGTACAACAAAAACCAGTGTTTGAGGAGTATGATTGAGAAAAAATCAAACTCGTACAACAATCAAAGGTTCCCCAAAGACTCGAAATAATAAAGGAACAATCGAAATAGTAATTGTTCAAACATGAACTAAAAAGAGATTAATATACGATAGACTATCTAGTAAGTGTTTGAGAGAGGAAGCTCTTTAAAGAAATGTTGAAGTTCTGAATTGAATGAAGGCTTCAACGTATTGTCTCTGTCAGTGTGCTTTTGAGGATTTGTAAGATTTATGAATTCAGTGCACGTAATTTTGCAAATAGGTTGTTTCTTCAATCCTTGCTTTAAACGTTTTATAGAGATCTTCAAGTTTGGTTGAAAAAATCTTTCATTGAATATACAGAGATCCTGCAGAATGTTAGAGACAAAGAATATCACCTAGCATGAGAATAATAAGGAGAGTGGTTAGCTATTTGATATAATATATTTGAAAAACATTTAAGACAAACACGAAAGTCTTCTATAAACAAGACATACAAAGAAAAAGTTTTCTGTGAATAGTTCTTTTGTTTGAAATATAATGACCAAATAATAATTAAATATAAGAACGTGAAGGCCAAACATTTCAACACTGTATAGTATTCAACATATAGAGAATTCGAAATGTTAAGTAGGCGCTGACATTGTGGTATCAGCAGCTACTAGCTACTGATAACTAAGCTTAAGCAGATGATATATTTTATTTAAAGAAGGCTGCTTAACGAAGTCTGAGAGACATCTATATGCTGAAGGTTTAAGCAGATAGATTTAGACTTGCTAAAGTCTAAGTAAAATAATCTAAATGTATTTAATTAAAATATTTAAAACTAACTGTTTTAACTTTAATGGTTTTAAGTAAATATAAAGAATGCAAGTTTCTACACCTATTTACAGATATTTCAAAGCATTGTTTTATAATATTTATTGATGTATCCAAAAATGATACACTAGAGTTACTGGGCTTCTAACGTAATAGAATATATGGGCTTTGTGTGATCCAAGCCTCAAACCTGTCAATAATAGTGAAAATACTTCTTTTAAGGCACAGGCTTTCCCTGCAAGGGCACTCAGGTGTGAGAATGATTACAACACACTGTAGAGTAATAAATTTGATAAAGTTTAGGCTAGATATTTGTGAACGTACCTTTGTAACATGTTTGCGAGAGGTTTATATGCCCCATGACTCTAATTGCCGAGTAAAGGCATTAATTGCCTAGCCATAATTCCAGGGTGTTTAATGGGACACGTCTGGAACTTGCGAAAGTCATTACGCCATTAACCCCCCACCTCTAGACGTCGTTACAACTGTTGTTTCTTAATGTATCTTAATTTGCATTTGCTCATTCATTACTATAGGTTTTATACTTAGTGGCTAAATAAGATGCGTACCAGTTAGCGTGACAACTGTGTATAGAACTTTGCCTTTAGAATAGTTTTTAGACTTCACAGGTTTCGGCAGAAGACTTTCGCAAAGGCTTCACCAGCAGTCTTCACCAGTAGACCTTTTCTGCCTTTGGACAACATGACGTGTCAAGTTTATCAGGATGTCTAACTCGTCATGTGAATTATTAATTCAGATATCATGAATTAAGTTTGAATTAATCCATCGTCATTGACTCCCGATTTCCAAGACACGCCTTTTCATCTTTTCTGAAGAATGAAGACTTTTGCCTCCTAAACATGACATAGCAGGTATACAGTCTGACACAAACAAACTGTACCAACTAATATAGGTCTGCAACTCTGTTTGTTGCCTATCAGCTAGTTCCAGTACCTACTCTTTTCCATACACTGATCAGTCCCAGTTAAAGATGAAGTCAACAAAGCAGCTCCCTGCATTTAATGCACTCAACCTAATAGAGCTGTTACTCACTTCATCTTCTCAATCGGTCTCAAGAATGCCCCGATATAAATATTGCCATTGAAGACTGAAGAAATAAATGCTCTGAAATTATTCAACAACATCAAGTCATCATACTCAGTGTATTCAAGAGATCATAAACTGATCAAAGAAGTCCTCAACAACAACAAGAAGATTCACATCAACGGCTACTCATTTACTTCTAACTGTTGTATTAATTTACTATTCTTCTGCACTTTGAATATTTTGGTTTCCAGATATTTAATTCCCCTACTCCCAAACACAAGTAAAATATTTTGTACACGATCCATTAGAGATTTCTGTAATAGAACTAGTGGAAAATATAGTGCACATTCAAATCCAAGGTTGACTGCTTTGGTGGTGGACGTAGCACTCTTTATTCTGTTGCTTACTGTTTTATATTGTTATCTTTGTCTTAACTTAGTCCTTTAAGCAACAAACTTCAGTAATTAGCCAAGTCTACCGGTAGTGCTTCACCAGCAAACTTAGTCTGTTTCCTTACAAGTCTTCCGCAACTTCAACCTTTTCAATAGGTTGTAAGTACTTGTTTTAGGAACTATTACGTAAAGTTTTGAAGTGTTACTAGGCTATTCAACCCCCCTTCTAGCCTAGTATTGTGCCCTTGGGACTAACAACAACTTTCACTGAGGTGGCTTAATGAGATATAGTCTGCTTGCTATGTAGTTGGCCCCCAACAAACATAGTGGGGGACTCTCTACTTATCATGCTCGTATATCTTCCCGAGCATAGACCTCTGCCTGTTGTTCATCTACTAGCTTATCTGAAAGAGGTAGCGTGCTCTCGTGTTGAGCACGTGCTTTGCTCATGCGTCTCTCACGTGGCATCATGCTTATGCAGGTGGCACGTGACGGCTATTCGGGCTTTTTGGGCCTAGCAGCTCAGTGGCCCACGCTCTTTGTCTGACGAGCATACTTGTTCGGAGCGAAGAGTATATTGTCTTGCGGCAGCATAAGTCCCCTACTTGTTCACTAAGAACTTGTTATCAATATGACTTGTAGGAGCGGTCAGTTGGTGAGTGCATGAACCGGTCTATTCCGGTGGTTGGTGACGTTAGCTAGGGCTAGGCGCGTGGAGGGATAGAGTACCTGACAACGGCACCAAAAAATTGATGTACGCAAAAACACAACTCGGGCAAGAGAACCCGACCGTATCAAGTAATAAAGTGTACATAAGTACGAGTTATCGATTCCATAGAGAATGTATGTAATTCTCACTCCAACTAAGTACCAAAATCGGGCTAACTAATTATATTTGAGCTAAAAGAAAATGAACTAAAAACTAAAAATATAAAAAATCTAAGAAAGCAATTAAATTTACACTAACGCATAAGTGGTTTGGCAACAACAAATCAAGATTAAAAATATGGGAGTGCAATATTTCTAGTCTAGCGGTGTTTAATTTAATCCTCTTTCTGCTTTTCTTTAACTCAAGTTTTGAAAGTCGGGCGCACTACATTATTTATTACGGGCTCTCGCATCTTATAGCAAAACTAGCTACAACTTCTTGCTACGGGCTCTCACATCTTATAACATAGGAGAAAATAGCCGCATGTCAAAATAAACACCCAATGTCTATCTACACACGATCTCCTCTCGGTCTCACATAACCCAAACAATTATTGTTATTTTCGGAATTAATAGGATGGACTCTCGCAACGTATCCTATAATTCTAGTGATCATCTAATGGTGGCTAAACCATAAAAAACATTAAGAACACACAATAATAATCAAGCAAATGGGTAATACTTCACAAAAAGATATTCTCTCTATTTTTCTAGAAATCATGTCGGTAGTCGATAACACAAAATTGGTTAGCTACGGGCTCTTGCATCTTATAGCCAACCCTAATCTCCTCGACCTCGCGAATAGCTAAGGTGGATTGATTGCGTGTCAAACCAAGTCTCTTGATGGCTATTAGTGTGTGTCACAAAAATACCAACTATTAAATTGATTGGTCCGAAATATAAAGGTAGCTCTCGCAGATCCTAAATATTTCTAAAATCATTTAATTAATGGTCAATCAATTAAAAGCATTAAACCTACAAAATGATAACCAAACATGAATGTGTACTAAATAAAGAGAGATTAAATTAAATCACTACATTTAACATAGAAAATAATTGCATTCCATAAATAATTTAAGCACAAAACCATTCAACAATTACACGATATTCATTCCAAGAAGATACAATGACTGTCATAAAATATAGATTGAAAGAATTAAACCGAAGAAAGTGTGAATCCGGGGTTGAAATCTCTTACAAATGCATCCTTGGCCATTGATTTGTTGCTCCAAGCCTTCAAAAGTGATCAGTTTTTGGAGGAAATGGAGAGAAATTTGGGTGAAAGGGGCTGGTGCCCCATTTTGAGACCTATGTCTCAAAATGGGGGCTTGCTTCCCAATTGGCAGTTGGCTGGAGTATTTAAATGTAGAGCTGTCAAAATGGGTCAAATCCGTTGGGTTAGTTCGCCCCGCCAAATAAAAAGGGTGGGTTGGGTTAGCAAATTATAAGTCCGCTAAGAAACGGGCCTAACGGGCTTGACCCCCACACGGGTCACGGGCTAAGGCGGGGCGGGGGCGAGTTACCCACTATATTTTATGTTTGTAAACTAAATATGCAATTACTCTTAGAAATTAATTGAAAATATGTGCAGTTAATACCTAATGATAGTATTGAAGACTTAAAAGATTAAAAGATCGGGAAAAGTGAAAACCCATCACATCACTTCACCCAAGTACCAATATGCCCAACCAACCACAACCACTCATCAAGGACTCAAAATTTTCAAATCTAAAATCTCAAACAACTTTCTGTGATCTTTCACCTGCCCCCTTACCGATCTCTCATCCATCTTTCTGCAAATTTGCAATGTTTCCATCCTTTTTCTTTCTTTTACTTCTTCATGACTCAGTAGAGACGGAGGTCTCATAGTGGTATTGCCAAATTGCGTCATCAGGGTGTACGTGTATCAACTCTCAAGTCGGCCATTGTTGAGTGACCTCTCTCCTCCCAGACTCAGTCTACTATCGTCGACTCTTTCTCTCGGTCTGCCATCGGCCCATCATCATTTTTTTTTCTCTCTCTCTCTTTCTCAGTCTCAGTCCACCATCCGATCATCGTGTGTTTCTCTGTAGACACCCCAATTTCGTACCCTTGGTATGTGACATGATATGCGATATCAAGACCTGTTAAAACTTAACAAATGTCAAGTTACATGGTTTAAAAATGCAAAAGGAAAAGCAGGGTGCGCAAAATAGTGAAATGCAAGGGGCCAAAGTGTCAAAAAGAGGCATAAAATTGGAACCAGACGCCACCCATAGCAACACCTGGCGCGGCGCCTAGAAACTATATTGGTGGCGCCCAATAGTGTTTAGGCACTTTCTGTTTTGACATTTTGTACAATCTCTCAAGCGCACGGTACAAGCCGGTGAAGCACAAGAAAGAAAACTTAATGCCGAAGGCGTCCTTCCTCCAACCTATAACTAGAAGGCCCCGACTTCAGTTTGTGAAGAAGAGACAGCACACACATTTAAAAGACCGCTTTCAGTTTACGTAGTGAGCGATCGTGAAAAAGAGAGAGTTCCCCTCCTCTAAAAAGCCTCGAAGCTCCGTCAAATCTCCTCCAAACTTAAATCCAACCAGTCAAAGTGAACCTTAGCCTTCCAGCTAGGATTTCACCCTATTTTCCCGGTCCAAAAATCCAAAAAAGAGTAGTTACTCTGCCCGAGTCCAGAGGCCAAATCCGCTAGAAGCAAGCAGTTGCTCTACTTGATTTCCGCAAACATCAAGCAAACAATAATAAAAAACAAGCAGTTTCTCCGCCCGTTTCACGATGCCAGAAAGCAACTTTCGGAAGCAGTTATTCTGCCCGAATCTCCACAACAACAAAAGACTCCCTCTCCCGGAAGGACATAGCGAGTACAACCTACGCTCTTAAAGGTAAGCCTTTAAGAGGTTATATAAAAAGTTCTATTTTCAGCCAGCCCGATGTAAAAATATAAGCAGTTATGCTACCCGGATTTTTATAGAAAATAATACTAAAAAGAGCCATTATTATGGCCAAATATTTATAAATATATTTGTAATTCCCGGAAGGAAGCGGCTACAAGTCTGTAATAATGTGGATACAAATATATATGTTTAAATGCTTTATTTCATTTGCTGAATAAATATACTAAAAACATATTTTACCCAAAAACTATTTTTGAGACCGAAAGGGCGAGTTGGGTGCCTAACATCTTCCCACCTCGTAACTTAACCTCCGAACTCTTTTCACAAACTCTGGTTATTTTTGGTTTTTATTTATTTCTCCTTAAAATAAAGATGACGACTCTGTTAGAACATTCTGGATTACAGTGAGGCTCGCAACATCCTTTTTTTGCACGTTTCTGTTTTCTCCTAAAAAAGGGAAGATGAGAATGAAAAGAGTGATGCACTTTATGTATCTTATTTTACCCTAAACAAGGGAGAATGAGCTACGAGAAACCCAAAGCACTCATAGTAATCCAGAATGAACCCAAGTCCATGGTGAGGCAGGGCGTGTTCCCACGCACCTTCGCAACATCTTTTTTTTGCACTTTTCCGTTTTCCCCTAAACAAGGGAAGATGGGAATGAAAAGGGTGATGCGTTTTCTGTATCTTGTTTTCCCCTAGACAAGGGAGGATAAGAAACGAAAAAATCCAAAGCACTCATAGTGGACTAAAGCACACTTGGTGATCGAGACGCATTCAACGCGCTTTTTGACAACACTCTTTTTGCACTTTTAATTTTGGCTTCCCCTAAACAAAGGAGGAATGAATGAAAAGAGTGATGTCCTTCCGCAACCCGCGTTCCCCTAAAAAAGGGAGCACGGGATCCAGGAGCATTCTGGGGCACTCTCACTCTCTCAAAGGATCATAGTCGATCAGTCTCACACTTTCTCTCTCTCTCTCTCCCTCTCTCTTTCTTTCTGACATCCTTTGGCCAACCCACCGCCACCAGTGCTCCTACAGTCACAGCTTGGATGAATGACTCCACGACTTGGACATAATTTCTTTGTTGGACGGGTTGGTTCGCCTTGCCCCGTAACCCAAGGTGGGTTGGGTTGGGCCAATGCCTTCCCAGTCCACTATTTTTGTGGGTTGGTCCGCCCCGCCCTGCCAATTGGCAGGGTCTACCATTTTATGGATTGGTCCACCTATTGGTCTGTTTTGACAACTCTATTTAAATGAGAAGATTAACAACGATAGGGGCATTTTGGGGAAAACATGAAGGTTTAGGGCTGAAATGGGGAATAAAAGAAGGTTGGGTCACGGCTTGGGCTTGGGTGATCCAGGAGGAGGGGACGCGGGTCAACCCGCTAGGGAAATGGGTTTCTGTGTGAGGGAGATAGGGTGCGAAAGCGGGCTGGTGGGCTGATCGATTGTTTTATTTATCTATTTCCTTGCAAGTGTACAAGACTATTATAGAATAGACTCTAAGCAAGGGTCGAACCCACGAGACAAGTGATCACGTGTATAGATAGCAAATTATTAACCTAAGGGGGTTTTTATGTTTAATTCTACTCTAAATTACTAGTTATAGATGTTTAACTAATTAGTGTATGAAGATCTTATGGTGAGTGGAAATCTAGGATGGGTTTCACTTATATCTCCTTTATGTTCAATTCATAAAATGTCATTCAATGTCTTGGGTTCGCTCACTAAAAATAGATATAGGTTGAACAATTGGTTCATCCATCCCAAAAATTCACCCATTCTATATCCTAAGCACATGAACTATCAATCTAGGTCACCTAGATTTATGATCTATCTGTCACCTAGATCATGTAAGAACTGGTCCTAACTTATCACTCTCGATAGGTCCAATTTATTGTGTTGGTGATTGTACGACATATGCACTGGTCATGAGCACCTCTAAGCCTTTATTATTTGCTATTACATTCATTTGTTCAAAGCAAAATAATATAGGGGTTGATAAACAACACAATCAACAAGCATTGAATAGACATATATTTATGAATCAAAACATAAATTCGATACAAGTTACCTCCCACCTCCTAGATTGGGATGATTTAGTTCATCATAGACGATGAACAACATGGAGATGATGAAAGGCATGATTTGATCTTCAATACTTGAAATTACAAAACCTAACTATGTTATACAATCTAAAACTACCTAAAATCTATGTAAAGAGAGCATTGGCTCTCCGACTTCTATATATACTCGAGTTGTGATTGGATCGAATGAATGTGTAAAATCCGAAAAGGGCGCATTACTTGCGGTGTGGATACCTTACGTCCGGTCTTGGGTGGCTTTTGATTCTTTGATAGCGACTTCCGCCTACCTTGCGATCGAGGCACCTTGCGTCCGCAAGGTGTCCCATTTTTCTTCAATTTTTCTTTCTGTAATTTGCACTTAAAACCTTTTACGTATTTTCACGGAAACTTACAAAACTCACCGAAAACATATATTAGTACTCAAAAGACTCGTGAAATAGCATAATTTAAGTCACAGAAGTATATAAAATCGACGTATTAAAATACATCGATCATGGGCGAAATGGGCCGGGCAGGAAATTGGATCCGTGAAGGGGACACGCGGGCAAGGAGAGAAGGGATGGCTGAAGATGGTGATGCGTGGCAGCGCCTACTTTTGACAACACAAAAATGAATTTCTTTCTAGATTTGGCATTGGCCTCCCCTAGACTTTGTAATGTTACTTAGGTGCCCCTGGCTTGCTGAGAAAGGCGATCGAAGGTCCTTGCTTGCCCAGGTCTATCAATTAGGTCCTCCGTTAGCCTCTGCTAGCCTTGGGACTCTTGACGGACTTAACGGACGTTGACTGAATGAATTGAAGCTCAACTTTAAGGCCATGAATTACCTCGAACTTCGTGCTAAACACCATGAATGCTCGATTAAACCTTGGGCTCGAAACCTACATTTAAGCACAAATACATAAATAATAATATTTTCAAGGCTTAATTAACTCATAATAGCACAAAATAAAAAGGAAATTCAAGGGAAAATCAGTGGAAATCTTGGGCTCATCATAGGCATGTAAGTAGCCGGTAGTTGAGAAGAGTGCCATTATGGGTCGCGTCTTCCCGAGATGCTCATCTATGAGGGATTTCGAATTCAGCCATCGCTCGGTAAGCATGCGTCACACTGGAGCGAACCCTTATGTCCGTGTGTAGAGATTCAGGTCTGCCATTTGGCTATAAAAACAAATTCATCTCCCTTTTTTCTTCTTTTACCAGACTTCATACTCTAGAGCACATAACCCTCAAATTCTCTGAAGAATTTCAATTGCAGCAGCTTGATTCCCAAGGTTAAAGCTTTTCCAAATGCCTCCACTTCCATAGAACTCTCCAAGCACAAGTAAGTGCTCTTTAACTTCTACACATTTGTCTTTAGATAACCCTCTTCATCCCCTTTTTGCACGTCCTTGATTTTTAATGGCGCTGTTGCATTTCTTTTGAATATGGGTCTAAATCATTATGGATTTTAGGTTTAGTTCTTCAAACCTACGGCTCTACAACTCCGCACTTTAGTCTGAATAGACTTTATGTAGGAATCGAGGAAATATAGAGTAACGTCTGTTCGTCATCTCTATGGGGTTCAAAACCCTAGCCTCAGGGCTTGTCTGTCCACAATCATTGTATTGGCCATTACATGCAAAGTCTAAAGTTTGTTTTCCTTGATTCCTGTTGGATGTCTTCTTCTCTCCATCTTCGTGATGAAGTCACTGACTCAAAAACTGAGACCTTTGACTACGACCATGGGGATTCCTCGAGGACTGAGGAGGACCTTGAAGAATAACAAGGAAGCTGCGAGCAGACCAACTCGAATGTCCAAATTGATGAGACCTTGAGTGCCCCCATGACTGAGAACGTTGCTCCAGAACCCATCAAGCCAAAGGTCCAAAGCTCCCCTGAACTCGAGCAGATGGTACTAACAACTCCTGCTGATAATCCCCTCTCCTTAGACGAGGGCCACCGCTTGAGCACCTTGTCCGCGAGCACCAACTGACCCGACCCGACCCGACCCCAAATCTCTATACGAAATTTGGGTCAAGCGTATAACAATAAAACAAAACACACTAGTCCAAAATAAAACACATGTAAAGACCTTGCTAAAAGTGGGCTAAACAAACACCTGATTAACAAATTATTAATCACTAGTAGGATAATTAAAAACACCACGACACCAAAGACCGAGAAGCAAAAGAACAAAGTCAACGAGCCATTGCCCAGACTACACCAAGCTCTAAAGCCAACCAACACTACAGTATCATATACAAGCACAATGTTACACGTCGACAACAGATGAATAATAACATACTAAACACAAACCAAAGGAAGAGTTTACATAACTCTCCTATAAACCCATGTCCTTACAAAACACAAATACAACCTCCTAAAGTGCTGCATACCAAAGACTATCGACGTCTAATAAATCTCGCCAACCTCACCGCATACTTCCTCCCTGGCTGGGATCTAAGGAAAACAAAAGGAACGGGGTGAGTGATAAACTTAGTATGTTACTACGTGATCTATATGACATGCCGTAAGTCCAGTTGGCAACTAACAAGGCTAGAGGGGGGGGGGGTGAATAGCCTTTTAAAAACTTTGAGGATGGATTTGAAAAGCTTTAAAAGTTTGCAGCGGAAAGGGTAATTTTGTCAGTCAGCTGACACTGTGTCAGCTGGCTGATGTTTTGAAGAAGCTGAAGCTGATGAATATTAGTCAGGTGGCTGACACAATTGTTTTAAAGAAATTTCTTTGTAAGACAGATCACTAAATATAATGAACGAGCTGAAGAATAATTTATCAAAACAATTAAGTAAACAATTTATGTAAGTAACTGGCTGACACTTAAGTAGATCAAGACTTCTTAAGCATTAGATCAGTTTGTAAGAGCTGAAGAAATAACTGACAGAGGAATTGAAGTGGTTCACAGTAAAAAATGCTATGTCCACTACCAAGTTGGTCAAACGTGGATTTTTGAAGTGCACTAATTTTATTAAAAATCTAAGTGATCTCTAATGGATTAGTGTACAGCAAAAGACTGATGTTTATGGAGTATGATTGAATAACAATCAAACTCGTGAGACAAACTAACTGATTTCTAAAGAAAATGAAGTAAATCACTCAGTGTTTGTCCAAACTATAACTAGAAAGTAATTATCAGAGAAGAATATCTAGCTACGTTTTCAAGAAGACTAAGGCATAGGGAGAATTTCTTTAAGAGTAGAATGCTTCAGACTTATGTATTTCTTCAATTGATTCCTGAGGGTATTTATAGATGATCTTGAAGTGTAGCCCATTAGGAACACATTTGAATTTGAAATGTGTTAAGCAAAACATATGTATCTTTTCAAAATATCACATGGATCCTATTGAAGAGATGACGTACAAGATATCTATCAAAACACAAAATAGAAAAGTGTCAGTACTAGAGAATGTTCAAGTAAATGAGGTAAAGAAGCTGGCACTTTAAAACTATGGTCAGCTGATAGAAGTGATTGACAGAGAGTTATGCCATAAGCTGACCAAAATGAAATAGCTTATAAGTTTTTGGCTGACAACAAGTGGAATGATTTTAAGCAAATTTAAGTTTAAGGCAAGATTCAACAATCTCCTCCGATTTGCTTAAAACCATTCACTTGAAAGCAGAGAGAAATTAAAGAACTTATGTTCCTGCAAAATAGATATTAGTAGGCCAAGCAGATAACACATAAAATTAAGTAGCAGGAAATTAAAAACATGAAGAAATTATTAGTCTACTACAAGTAAAACTGATGTCTTAAAAATTCAAAGTTTTGAGAGAGAGAGAGTTTGGTTCATTCAGCTGTTGATGTGGATCATTCAGTGGGCTTTTCAGCTTGAGCAGCAACTGATGGACCAACATCATCTTCAGGTGCTTTTTCAGCATCAACTTCCTTTTCAGCTTCTGGTTCTTTCTCAGCATCATCATCTTCTTTTTCAGCTTCCCTTTCAGCTTCAGGTTCAGTCACTGACTGAGATGGCTTAAGACCAAGTCTTTGCCTGAGAATCTTGTTCTCAGCCAAGTATGCATCTGCTCTTGCTCTCTGTTTCTTCTATTCTGAATGGTTTGAAGCAATGTAGCTTCAGCATTGAAAGTCCTGTTTGCCCATTCTTGCTGATAAAGCAGTATTGATCTCCAATCATCCATGTGAGCTTCTCTAGGTGCACTAGCAGCAATGGCAGCCTGGACTTCAGTTGTGATGATCTGTGTAAGATTAGGGAGAAGAGAAGCAACCTGTTACTGAAGAGTGGCAAGCTGATTAGTGTGATGTGTGAAGGCTGCTTTCATTTGGAGATGATGAACATATAGCAGGTCCAACTTTGCTGAAGTAGAAAGAGTGCCTGTTGGAGAAGGGTCAGCAGGCTCAGGGGTAGGTGTTTGAGAAGAGCCTGGAGCACTGGAGAAGAGCTGAAAGGTGTGGATGTCTGCATCCTCAGGGTCTGGAGGGAAGAAAATGGACATAGGATAAGCAGGAGCTTGAGATGTGGGTTCTGGGTCAGGATCAGGTATGACATCAGGGAAAATGATTTTCTTTCCAATGGGGTGTTGAAGAGCTTTAGTGATGATTGCCTGTTATCTCTTTGCCTTCCTGGAGGCCAATTGAGAGGGAGTGAGTAGAGACTCATCCACAGATGTAGACTTTGAGGAGTCAGATGAGGAGCCTATGGAAGATTCTTTAGCTGACTGATGATCAGAGTCATCAGCTGAAGACTAATCTGACAGAGTTTCTCTTTGGTCATGAATGGGACTGACTGACAAGGGAAGAGTGGAGTGAAGAGATAAATCAGGCAGGATTATCAGAGGAGAGGCTTGGTTTGGGTGAGTAGGTAGATTAGTATCCAAAAAGGTGGAAGGTTCAGGGGAAGGAACCACAATAACAATTGGAGCTGAAGGAGGAATAGCATCAGCTCGGGGTTTAGTTGGCAGTAGAGAAGTAACTGGCAAAGGAATGGAAGACAAGGCTGGTGTTGACACAAGAATTTCTGACATAGCAGTGGCTGACACTGGAGTGGCTGACACTTGAGTGGCTGACAGTGGAGTTGGAGTAGGAATGGGAGCAGTGACTGGAAGGACTGCAGATGAGGCTTCAATAGTTGGTATAAAGGTGGGTACTGGAATGGATTGCAAGGTAGAAGTGAAGGTGGGTACTGGTTCAGCTGGTAAAATTGTTGAGGAAACAACAAAATGAATAGAAGAGGGTACCACAATGGGGATTGAGGGGATTGACTCAGAGATTAGTGGAGTAGGATCACTGGTGAATGCATCAGGAAATGCTGTGGACTTAGAAGCTCATCCTTGCATGGAGGCCATCTGTCTGTGGAGTTCAATGTATGCTTGATTGGCTGAATTTACAACATCTTGCACATACTTGTTGGCCGCTCTCTGGATTCTAGCTAGTTTGGCTGGATCCACTGATGGTTGTTCCCAGTATTGATGTAATATATCATCTTCTGGAAAGGCTATTCTTCCTACCAGATATGGATCATTATAGGGCAAAGCAGGCAATTCATGCACTTGGTTATACATTGTCTAGGCTAGAAAAATGAGTTCATCCTGAACAAACCGATCATTGGATAGGTAGAATCGATTCCATAGCAGAGGAGAGGGTCAAAATACTTGCCATAGTTGGCCACTAGATCTTCTTGGGACAAATTTGGGGCGATAGGATATAGAACATATGGTCTTCTTTTCAAGTTGTGGTCAATATATATTTGATGGGATTGATAAGAGGTTTTTCATTTTTCTTCTCCTCATGAAAAGAAAGAAGAAATTGTACAAAATATGGGAGATGGTCAATGGGAAATACCCAGTTTGGAGGAATTGGGACTAGATTGGCCTGATAATAAGAGTGTCTGGGATGGAAGGTAGGATTCCTAATAGGAGGGAAAAATTTGATTGGGGCAACGTTTGGAGATCTAGGATTTGAGGGAGGAGAATCTGGTGTAGGGTCAATGACTGGGAGGTCTGGGTTTGGAGAGAAAGGAACAAAATTACCTAGATTGAGATCTGGGTTTCTTCTTTGCCTTTTGGAAAGAGGAGGTACTGTGGGAGAAGGTACTGGCTGAGCAGGCTCATCATCATCAACTGTTGTTACTCTCCTTCTTCTGGATCTTCTGGTTACAGGAATATAAGAGATGTCAGCTATTTGCACATCAGTTGGCTGACCAATGTTAGGTGACGGATCGACCGGCGGACGGGTGACCAATGTCGACCAATTGCTAACCAACTACCGGCCGACTTGTAGATGTAGAGTGATCCTTGTCCTTCGAGGTCTTCGACCAGGTTGAGCTGTGGAGATTTCATGACCAAAGCGGCTGGATACATTAGCTCGCTTGATGTCTGCAGTCATATATTTCTTGGTTCTTACTGGTTCTAAGTCTCCAATGGTCAGGAGACGATGTTGAAGAGCAGGAAGGGATCGAAGAAACTGATTGATGATGAGATGGTGAGTGAGCCTAGGATTGCCTGATTCCATATTGTCCTTATACTTGGCTATGTTTTCTTTTACACATTCTACCAGAACAGCACCCCAATTCATTTCAAAGTTTTCAACAATAGCCTCCATCAGAAATAGCTGAGGCTCAGTTATCTTATCATGTTCACCAGATTTGATAAGAAGGCACTTGTCCAGTACTGTTGCAAGGGCATAGTGGAGAGGAGCAAATATGTTCTTGTGCTTATCAAAGGCAAGCTCCACAGGTACTTCTCCTAGCATAGAAATCCAGCCTGCTTGTTGGGTTTCTTCAGGGATGGTGTAGGTGGTTGAGCCATCATCTGACAAATTTGGGAAAACAGTTGTAATGGTTTATGAGTCGAAAACTATGGGTACTCCTCTGATGGTTCCAGTAAGCGAGAAGGGATCAACTGGATTTTCCTCCATAGACATGAAGAATTCTTCAGTCAACTGGCAACTAAATGTTCTGATGTTGAAGGAGAGAAGATGAGTCAACCCAGAAGCTGTCAGAAGATACAAAAGTTCAACCCCAAGGGGTTCAGAGTTGAGAGACACGATATCTAAGAGGCATCCTAAAGCAGTATTGCTTGCCATTTTTTTAGAAAGGTTAGGGTTAGGGTTTGTAATACTAGAAACCAACATCATCCATGGACTGATGACCCAAGGTGTTGCGTGCTTAATGTGTTTGAATAAGGTAGTCATGCGCTACAAATGGATCGAGTGGGTCGAAATGTGGGAACAAAGTGCTATTAGTGCTACAGAAGGTTGGAGCCACCTCGATCCCGTATGAGCCACCTCTTGATTCTGCATCGCTCGGGTTGTGGGTTCAAGGATGTTTGATTTATAAGGGGTAGCCATTTACCAGGACTACTTACCAATATCATCCATGGAATAAAGGTGTTGCGTGCTTAGTGGGTTATTATGTTTGATTTATAAGGTAGCCATGAGTGACAGTTGAAAAGGTAGAAGAAGAAAAGGAGTGAAGTGTAGAATCTGATGTAAAGAGAGAGTATATATATGTGAGGGGTTTTATAAGTACGGGTGCTTATAAAAAGGTGAGTAAGTGGGTTTTAAAAGCGAAGATATGACGTGTAGTGAAAAAGTACACAGAATATTGGTTTTTGTGATAAAAAGGTGATTTATGACAGAAGGTTATTATCACAATGATGAGCCGTTTTTGTGTATGCACGTCACTTTAACCGCCAGTGTTGGTTGGATAGTGGAGAGGTCGTTTTGGCTTCTCAAGGAAGCTTCGCGAGTTCCAAGGAGAAATAAAAAGGTAGGAAATAAATAAAGGAATTTATAATTTTAATTTAATATGAATCTTAGCTGAGATACGATCAGCTTTGATTAAGAATAAGAAGCTACCTGAACAGTGACTATAAGGTTAGTCACTGTGTTGTCAGCTAATGAAATTTTGTCAGCTAAAGAATAGAGAAGTGTTAGCTGATCATATTTTGACAACTGTGTTGGCTGAATAATGTCAGCTGATGACTACAGGTTGTCAGCCGAGGATTTGTTCAGAAGCTTAGACCCAAACAGATATGTGAGATAATGGTTATCAGCTAATGGCTGACAATATTTGTCAGCTGACTGACAAATTCCAAAGCTGATTTTCTTTGACAGCTGATCTATTTCATCCTGTAAAGATTAGAGATACAAAAATATCTTTCTATGACATTATAAGCATTCCCAATTCACCTCTTAGAAAATAAAATCGATCAGATTTTAGAGCTTTTGTAAATATGTTAGCTAATTGAAATTCTGTAAGAATATATTCTAGCTGAACATTACCTTTCTCAACATGATTTTTAAGAAGTGATATCTTATGTCTATTTGTTTAGTTTTAGAATGCATAACTGTATTTTTAGAAACAAAAATAGTAGAAGTATTGTCACAATAAATATGACATATTTCCATTTGCATCTCATAGTCCAATAGCTGTTGTTTCATCCAGAGAATTTGTGAACAGCAATTACCAGCAGCAATGTATTCAGCTTCTGTAGTTGAGGTGGAGACTGATGCTTGCTTTTTGCATGCCCAAGATATTAGCCTGTTACCAAGAAACTGACATGTTCCACTGGTGCTTTTTCTGTTAACTCTACAAGCTGCAAGGTCAGCATCTGAATAACCAATTAAATTAAAAGAAGAATCTCTAGGATACCAAATACCAAATTTTTCAGTATCAATCAAGTATCTAATAATTCTTTTTGCAGCAATCATATGAGATTCCTTTGGATTAGCTTGAAAACGTGCACATATACACACAACAAACATAATGTCTGGTCTACTAGCAGTTAAATAAAGGAGAGATCCAACTATACCTCTCAGTTGTATTAACTGGTTTACCTTTTTCATCAGTGACCAAGTGACATTCCACTCCCATTGGAGTGCTTGCTGAATTTGCTTCTTGTAGGCTATATTTCTTGATCAGCTCTCTTATGTATTTTGATTGATGGATTCCTTCTTTAGTTTGCTTAATTTGCAATCCTAGAAAGTAAGTGAGTTCTCCCATCATGCTCATCTCAAATTTTCCTTTCATGAGATTCTCAAATCTTTTACACAAAACTTCATTAGTAGATTCAAAAATAATATCATCAACATAAATTTGAACTAGTAAGATATTACCTTTGTGCTTTAAGGAGAAAGAGTAGTATCAATTTTACCTCTTTCAAACCCTTTTTCCATGAGGAATTTTGATAGAGTTTCATTCCATGCTCTTGGAGCTTGTTTAAGACCATAGAGAGCCTTTCTTAGCTTGTATACATGGTCCTTCTTTTTGATATCAAGAAATCCAGGAGGTTGTTCAACAAAAACTTGTTCTTGTAGATCACCGTTTAGGAATACACTCTTTGCATCCATTTGATATACTTTGAATCCTTGAAAGTTGCATAGGCAAGAAATAGTCTAATAGCTTCTAGCCTGGCAACATGAAGCAAATTTTAGGGAAAATGTCCTCACATGTCAGCCGACCGCTTTGTTCCTATCATTTCCATATTCATAACTTGTTCCTAAACACCCATTTTGTTCCAATTTTGTTGATCTAAGTCTTGGAACAAGTTCCTATACTTGATTTTCAAAGATTGTTCTTCTTGCACCGGCCGGAATCCATTGGGGATCCTCTAAGCTCATTCGACTATCTAAGGTTACAAATGGAGGAATGGAAGACAAAAGCATGAAGGATTATTCTCGAGTTGAGCTACCATTGTTTCCAACAAATGGATCTCCAATGATTTTTGAAACTGGATGATGTCTGGTTTCCCTAACTTCTCTAGGAGGATCTGGAAGGGGTTCAGTTGATAAAGATGAAGAAAGAGTGTCAGCTGGCTGAAGAATTTCAGTAGGGAATGTGTCAGCTGACTGATCAACTATAACAGTATTTGGTACAAGATTTGGATTGTCAGCTGGCTGGAAGTTGTTAGCCTGCTGAAGCTCATTCTGACTATCTAAGGTTACAACTGGAGGAGTGGAACATGAAGGATTATTCTGAGTTGAGCTACCATTGTTTCCTCTGTAGTTACTACCATTGTAGTGAATGAAACATTTGCATCCAAAAATTTTAGAGTAAGCAATGTTGGGTGTTCTTCCTCTCCATAATTCATATGGAGTTTTTCCATGAAACTTGTTTATGAGAGATCTATTTTGAGTGAAGCAGACTGTATTTACAACTTCTGCCTAAAAATACTTTGGCAGTTTTGCTTCAGCTAGCATAGTTTTGCCTGCTTAGATCAATGTCCTATTCTTCCTTTCAGCTACACCATTTTGCTAAGGAGTTCTGACTGCTGAAAAATTATGATCAATGCCATGATCATTACAGTATGTATCCAAGCCAAGGTTCTTGAATTCAGTACCATTATCTGATCTCACACTTATGATTTCACATTCTTTTTGAGTTTGAAGATTTCTGAGCAAGGTAGTAAGAATGCCATAGGTTTCATCCTTGGATTGCATCATTTCAACCCATGTGTACCTTGAGCAATCATCTACAACAACCATAGTATATCTATTTCCTCCCAAACTTGCAGTTGTAATGGGACCAAACAAATCTATATGAAGTAGTTCAAGAATTCTTTTGGTTGAAGGACATGGTTTGGGTTTGAAAGAGGCTTTTGTTATTTTTCCTAAAATGCAAGCATCACATTTTGTTGTCAGAAGGAAAGTTTATAGATGACAGACCTTTCACTAAGTCCCTTTTTGAAAGTTTGGACGTATATTTAAAATTTAAATGTGAAAGTCTTTTGTGCCAAAGCCATGAAGTTTTTGAAAAATTATTTGCTACTAAACATATTTGAGTATTGTGATTTAAAACAAGTAAATCAATAGCAAAAACATTTCTTTTTCTAGAACCTGTAAGTAAAACTTCATTTGTGATGTTGTTTTTGATAAAACAATGAGTATAAGAGAAAGAGCAACTCATACCTTTATCACAGAATTGTTAAACGCTTAAAAGATTATGTTTCAAAACTTGTACTAATGAGACATTTTCAATTTTTATAGATCCTCTAGTAATGGAACCATATCCTATAGTCTTCCCTTTTGAACTGTCTCCAAAAATGACAGAAGGTCCTTTGGCTGGAATAATGTCAGTAAGGAGTTTAGCTGACCCAGTCATGTGTCTAGAGCATCCACTGTCTAATATTCATATGTTAGTTGATTGATCATCTGCCATTAAGCATACCTAAAATATGAATATTTAAATTATGGTACCCTTTATACTTTTGGGTCCAAAGGGTTAGTTTTCTTTGGTAGCCAAACTTGCCTAAATTTAGGCATCTTGACTTTGTCAGTAGGTTTAAATCTAAACATGCATTCATGAGACTGATGACCAAAAGTAGAACATATATTGCATTTGTGATAACATGGTTTATCAGTCATTGAAGGTGAATTCTTTGATTCATTTTGACTTAGCTTAGAAGTCTTAGCAGCAACAAACTTGATTGGCTTGAACTTGTCGGTTGTCTTTCTTCTGATTTCTCCTCTTTTGTCAACTGGCTGACATTTGTTAGCTGGTTGACATTTGTCAGTTGGCTGACATTTATCAGATGTTGCATTAGCTGACAATTTTTGAGGCTTATAACCAGAAGACTAACAACTGCCATTGTTTAGCTTATCCTTTTTGTTAATGGACTTCTTAAGCTGATTCATGCTTTTGGGATACTTGAAAGGTACATTATTATAAGCTAATCCCTTATCCTTTTTGAGCAGAATCTTAGGTCCACCATTTGACTGCCTGATTTCACAGTTTCCATCATCTTTTGAATATCCAAGACCATGTTGGTCTTCATGATTTTTCTGTTGATTTATGATGGTCTCAACAACAGCTTTTGACTTTGAATAAGTATCAACAACATTGGTCAGTCGAAGATTTCTTTCTACAAGGTCAGCAATTTGAGCATATGAGATTTTTGCTTGAATCTCATGTTTTTCATTGATGCTTTTAAGTTGCAGCAATTCATTTTGCTGTACTTTGTAAAGCTCATTAATCTTTTGAAGCTCACAGTTTTCATCAGAAATTCTTTTGAAATCACCAGATAAAGAGACATGAATTCTTTTAAGTGTTTCAAACTTAGAATACATTTCTTGCATTTGTTCCAGTAGATCATCAACACTTGAGTCAGTAGCCTTCTCCTCCTGCCCTTTTGACATATTACTTATTTTGATGTCAGCAGTCCTTGGAGAGGTTGGCTTGATTTTTCGTTCTGGCTGACTTATGATTCCTTGTCCATAAAAACCATTTCCTATTTTCTTAACCACAAACTGATCAGGTTTGATGACCTTTATCAGCTTGGGGTTTTTAATAGGTGAGCTTGGCGCTCATTATCAGACTTATTTGAATATTTTGGACTAGGAAAATCATTTTATGAATCATACATAGCTGATTCTGCAACAAGACACATATTTTCTTCTTGCACAAAATCAGCAGATTCATCTTCAGAATCTATCTCAATCCATGTTGCAAGATTTTGATCTTCAGCAACTAAACCCTTTTGTTTTTCAAAAATTTTAGGAGCTCTTTTGTAATATTCATTTTTCGTAAAAGAACAATTTGAGGTAAAATGACCTGGTTTTCTATAATTGAAGCACAACAACTTTTCTTTCTCATCATTGTCTTCATTTCCTTTGAAGTAAGGCTTTTGAAAATTTGAAGAAGAAGGTCTTTGAGAGCTTGAGGAAGGTTTTTGAAAATTTGAGGAAAATTTTTGAAAACTTGCAGAAGGTTTTTGGAAGTTCTTTTAAAAAGATTTAAACTTTCTAAATTGTCTAGCAAATGCAGCAAATTCATCTTCATCAAAGTCATCATCTGACAAAGATGTAGAAGTTTTAGGTGTCTCTTCTTCAGCTTGCAAAGAGATACCTTTAAAGTTTTTCTCAATTTCTTGAGCTTTGAGAACTCCATTTTCATAAATATTTAGACTTGCAACAAGACTACGTATATGAGTTTTGTTCAAATCTCTTGCTTCCTTTATGGCTGTGACCTTAACATGCCATCTACTTCCCAAGCTACTAAGAAAACACATATTCAAATCTTTCATGCTATAAACTTTACCAAGAGAAGAGCATCTATTACTTACCTCGAGAAATCTATCGTAAGCATTCTTCAATGATTCTTTTGGGTCCTTTTTGAAGGCATCAAACTCTTGTATACAGTCATATAGTTTATTTTCCTTGGTGTTTTGGTCTCCTTCGACGTATTCAACGAGAGCATCCCAAATTTCTTTGGTAGTAACACAATCATATATTTGTTTGTAGTTTTCATCAGGAACATCGCTTGATAGAATGTGTACAGCTCTAGCATCTAGTCCGTCAGTAATTTTATCTTCCTCAGTCCACTCTGATTGAGGCTTAAGGACATACTCTTCAATATCAGGAGCGAGAGGAGTTATGGTATCATCACTGCAGTTGAAGATTTACCAACTTTAGTATTGATTTTCATTGGTTGCATAGGACCACCTCTTACACATTCCATCAATCGTTTATCTATATTGTTCATATATCTTGTAATTCTTTCTTTCCAAATATCAAAGTGATCTTCATAAAAAATGAGTACTTGAGTAACATTGTTTGATTGAAAAACTTTTATGGTTGCCATGACCGAGCTTTCAAATTGTTAGACTTGGAAAAATAATTTTTCAAAAAGCTAGGCTCTGATACCAATTGTAAGTCCAGTTGGCAACTGACAAAGCTAAGGGGGGTGAATAGCCTTGTTGAAAAAAAACTTTTGAGGATGGATTTGGAAGGCTTTAAAAGTTTGCAGCGGAAATTGTAATTTTGTCGGTCGGTGATCTTGTGTCGGTGGGCTGTAATGAAAGGCTGAAGTGATGAATATTGGTCAGCTGGTTGACACAATGGTTTTAAAAAAAAATTATTTTTAAAATAGATCACTAAGTACAAAGAAGGAACTGAATAACAATTTATCAAAACAATTAAGTAAACAACTTATGTAAGTAACTAGCTGACACTTAAGTAGATGCACGACTTCTTAAGTGTTAGAAGAGTTTGTAAGAACTAATGAAATGATTGATAGAGAAATTGAAGTGGTTCACAGTAAAAACTGTTACGTCCATTACCAAGTTGATCAAACTTGGATTTTTGAAGTGCACTAATTTTATTAAAAATCTAAAGGATCAGTGTACAACAAAAGACCGGTGTTTATGGAGTATGATTGAATAACAATCAAACTCGTGAGACAAACTAACTGATTTCTAAAGAATATGAAGTAAATCACTCAGTATTTGTTCAAACTATAACTAGAAAGAAATTGACAGAGAAGAATATCTAGCTAAGTTTTTAAGAAGACTAAGGCACAGAGAGAATTTCTTTGAAAGTAGAATGCGTCATACTTCTATATGTCTTCAATTGATTCCTAAGGGTATTTATAGATGATCTTGAAGTGTAGCCCGTTAGGAACGCATTTGAATTTGAAATATGTTAAGCAAAACATACGTATCTTCTCACAAGATCACATGGATCCTGTTAGAGAGAAGACGTACAAGATATCTATCAAAACACAAAATAGGAAAGTGTCAGTACTAGAGATTGTTCAAGTAAATAAGGTAACTAAGCTGACACTTTAAAAACTATGGTCAGCTGATAGAAGTAACTGACAAAGATTTATGCCATAAGCTGACCAAAATAAAGTGACATAAGTTTTTGCCTGACAACAAGTAGAATGATTTTAAGCAAATTTAAGATTCAACGATAACATTTTTAGTAGTTTATTAGTAATAAAATAACACTTGATATGCTTAAATTTTTGAAAGTTCATTTTTTAAGTAAAATATTTCAAAATAAAATAGTTGATTCTTTATCTGGAACGGAGGGAGTAATAAAGTCGGAATAATTGTCGATTGACCTACTTTACCCTTAATGAGTCTAAGCCGCACTACGGAAATCCATCGTGGTGCATCAATTTTTGCATCGCGGTGAGTCAATTTAAATGGAATTAATTCTAATTACAAAATTCATTTTTTGCACCGTGATACATAAATTTTAATTATCTAATCCAAATTTCATCGTATTGCACCAACTTTTATGTATCTGATGTATCAATTGAAACAACCAATTGATTCATTGCGATGCAAACTGGGTTCGAATGCATCTCATCTGACTTCTTCTTCTTCCTCCTATGTTGTATGTCATCTTTAACATCCTATACCTTCATCTTTACTAAAAATCATCCAACTCAGTTTAAGTCGATCCTTGTTTCGTTGCGAAACAATGGTAAATTTTTAATCTAATGTATTTATAGGAGGTGTTAAAGGAAAGGATGATATTTTCGAAATAATATTTCAAAAAATGAACTTTCTCGATTAAAAAAATAACAATAAACCGAAAAAGTTACAAATTTTAAAAAAGAGACCGGCCAAAACCAAAACTACTCATTAAAGTACGATGTAAATGTTTGGAAACATAAAGTACCTTGGTATGTTGCCTAGTACAACTATTATTTTAGTGGTTTAAAAAAAATTATGATTTTGATATTGAAGTTGACAATAATTGATACTCCCTTCGTTTCAGGTAAAAAATCTCCGTTTGAAAGTCAAACTTTTTAAAGAAAATTACAATTTTAGTAACTCATTAGTAATAAAATAACATTTTTATGCCTTAATTTTTTTAAATTGACTATTTAAGTAAAACATTATCAAATAAAATCGTTGACTTTTTACCTGGAATAGAGAGAATGATTATTTAGTGGACACGTCCCATTAGTAATGATAAATCTAATAAAAACAGCTAAAGATTGAGATTTTAAACCCAATCTTTTTATACAACAAAAAATAATGTTGGTAGAATTGTGCTACTAGCGCAACAAAACGAGATACAAAATTTTTGAAAGTATTTAAGTTTGATACAATTGTGCTGTAAAACTTAAATTTACACAAGCGATTCAAAAAACATCATTATAATAAAATAGCGTAAAATTCATTTTATTTATATCATATATTCTTTTCGTTTTGGGTAAAGAGTCTTTATTTGAAAGTCAACATTTTTAAGAAAATGACTCTTTTAGACTTTTAGTTGTCGATTACTATTAGTAATAAAATGATATTTTTATGCTTTCATTTTTTTAAATGAACTATTTAATGAAACATCTTAAAATGAAATAGTATACACTTTATTCGGAACGGAGGGGGTATAATATTAATGGTAAGTCTCATGTAAGACCGTCTTACACATCTTAATTCATAAGACGGAGTCTTACTTTCTAAAATTTCAACCCACCAATGGATCGGGTAAGGAGTATTCGTCTTATAAAAAATATTTGTAAAACTATTTTACCCAAATTTTCGCAAATATTAATCGGCAACCTATTTTTTAGTTATAAAAGTCAAGTATATAATTTTTAAAAGTTTTTACATAGAAGTAAACTCGGTAACACATAATCCAACTAATCTTGCTTGTTATCTATCTTCCCACAGTTCCTTTGAAAATTTTCATTCTTTACCATCTGACATCAGAGGCATATACTTCTTAACTTTCGCAAATAAAAGTCTGTTTGGATGCATTGATTTTGAATTTAATAAATATTAAAATTTTATAAAATTTAAATATCTTGGAATTTGCTTTTAAAATCATAACAATTTCATAGTTTGTAAAATGTGTGGAATTCAATTGTAATCCTATATTGTAGTTAAAATAAAATTTTATTTGAATTTTAAGTATCTAGTTTAGCCTAGTGGTAATGAGTGTTAGTGATAATAAATAGCAAAGATTCGAACTTTTCTAACAACAAAAATGTGAGAGTTTATTTTTTTATTACTAAATAACATATAGAGGTGGTTGGATGACGGAGGTGGCGGACGGTGGCGGCCGGAGGTGGCTGGTGGATGGAGGCGAAGGTTGAAGATGACTGGTGGTAGTGGCGGAGGTTGGTGGTGGTTGCCGGAGGTGGTGGTGGATGGTGGCGGCCAGAGGTGGCTGGTGACGGTGGTCGGAGGTGGCGATCGGCGGCTATGGTCGGGAGTTGTGATGGAGGTGGTAAAAGGAAGGTGAGTTGTTATTGTTTATAATAATAAACTAAAATTTAGAATTTAAATTCTTAGAATTTTGTATATAATTAGTTTTATGGAATTGAGGCATTTGGAATTTCAACTCAATTCCAATTCCAAATTTTAAATGTGTTGTCGAACGACAGAATTGGTTTTGGATGCCCCAATTCCAATTCCAAGCTATGGAATTGAACTAAGACCTCCAAAACCAATTCCTTCGTTTAACAATATATTTAAAATTTGGAATTAGAATTGAGTTGAAATTCCAAATACCTCAATTCCATAAAACTAATTATATACAAAATTCTAAGAATTTAAATTCTAAATTTTGATCAATTATTATAAACAATAACAACTCACACCACCATCACCACAACTCCCAACCACCACCGCCGGCCGTCAATTCCGGTCGCCACCTCCGATCACCATCACCACCTGCCACCTCCGTCATCCGACCACCTCTAATGCTATTTATTAATAAAAAAGATTCTAACAATTTTGTTGTTAGGCTAGATACTTGATATACAAATGAAATTTGTTATTTTAACTATAATGTAGAATTACAATTGAATTTCACGCATTATCCAAACAATAAAATTGGTTATGATTTTAAAAGCAAATTCAAAGTTATTTAAATTCAATAGAATTCAAATATTTATTGAATTCAAAATCAGCTCATCCAAGCGGACCCTTAGTGTTTTTAAGTTCTTGTCTGTTGACATTGAGCGTTAGCTTAGTGGTTAACACGCTCTCTTAACTTGCAGTTGGTTGTAGCATTGAATCTCATGATGTGTTAGAGCATCCACAATGATTACACCCTAAAACACCCTTTATATAACCCCCTAAACCTTTTTAGAGACCCTTTAAAAAAAATTCAACTCCAATGAGCACCCTTTATATAACCCTTTGAATTGGTAACATCTTAACTAACAAACCTAACTACCAATATATTTTTACTTTTTATTTTTTTATTTTCCTACCGCAATTGAAATAAAATATTTATACTTTTAAATTTTATATTTTATGAAAAATATATTATATGTTTTGATTATATCAATTATTTTTATTTAAAGAAAGTCTTGTCACACTTTTTAATATTATCAATATACCCATAATTTTAAGTTATAAATAATTAAAAAAGGGAAATGATAGTGTAAAAAAGACACTAAATTAATGGAAAAAGAAAATGGAAAAAATGGGAAAGCATACCATCATCAAAGTGATGATGTGAGTTGGGTTGTTTATTTAATTCATAGGTTCTCCACTTTAGCACATCAAAATTTTGGCCAAAAATTGGATGTTCTGATTAAGCCAAAAAAAATTTAGTTTTTGCCGCCTTCTTTAAAATTTTCAACAAATTTTTTGAAATGGAACGAATACTAGGAAGAAGATCAATGAAGAAGGAGATAGGTGGGGGAGAGAGAAGAAAGAGATGAATGGAGGCCGGCTAATACTCACCCAATAAGTTGGGGGATAGTTAGCTTTTTTTAGGGATAGGGTGTCCACTGTGGGACTTAAGTGTGGTAAAAAACCCAAAAAAGAATTTTAGGGTGTTAATAAAGGGAACCATTGTGGATGCTCTTATAGGGGGATACTTTGGGATAGGGCTTCACAAAAAAAAAGAAGAAGTTCTTGTCTGTTTTATTTAAAGCTTATAATTATAATAATATCACAAGGTCTAACTTGTAATATCATATCTCATTCAAAATATATATATAATATAATATAATATTATCTGTTAAAAAAAAATTGAACAATGCTAGAGCTAGTGAGCTACTATCATTTTGTACCAAAATATGAGTACTCTATGACGTGGCACACTCTTATTAGTTGGACATTTTGTGGGTCCCACAACTCTAACTAATGAGAGTATGACACATTATAGAGTACTCATATTTCGATGCAAAATGAGAGTGATCAAGTATTACAAAAAAAAAAGAGTTAAATTATAGTACGAATTACTTTTTACCGTTTTTCGAATGGGACGTATGAGGAAAACCAAGATTTCCTAGAAAGGTTTTACTACTGTGAATAACTTCGCCAGCCAACGCCATAAAAATTCGTAGTTGCAATCTGTTTGTATGCACTCCCAATTTTTCAGTGGTAATTATAAAGTACAACCTTATGGCTCATACATTATACTTTTATAGCCTTTGGAATAGTAAATTTAGAAATTTGCAAAAATATCCTTCAGATTTTAAGGTCGATCAAGGTCGATTAACTCGACCTTTGATCGACTCAATGGTCGAGTTGATCGACCATTGATCGACTCAACGGTCGAGTTGATCGACATTTGATCGATCGTTGATCGACTCAATGGTCGAGTTGATCGACCTTTGATCAATCTTGAGCATATTGTAGTAGTTTTGAAAGCCAACAGAGTATTATGGACAATTCAACACAAAAAAGGCTATAAAAGAATATTTTTTGTGCATTAGGCCAGTTATGAGTTTAATAAGTTTGAAAACACTATTAATAAATTTAGCCCCAATTTCAAAGTCACCTAATCAGCTCTACTGATCAAAGTTACAACTCCGTTCAGTCAGCTCAGCTGCCCACCGGGATTCCTTTTTTTTTCTCCGGCAAGTGTATTCAAATTCAAAACCCAATTGAAGGTCCGTTTTTTCTTCTCTTTCCATTCCATGATTTCCATAATTTCAAGTGTTCTGATTTACTGTTGATTTTCTTTACATTTCTATTTTTGTAATAAATTCCGCTTACCCAATCCATGAAAAACGTCAAATGAATGGAAAATGACATATATAGATAATCCATTAACGGAATCCATGAAAGAAATCAAAGAAATGGAAAATGGAATATATATATATATATATATATATATATATATATAGAGAGAGAGAGAGAGAGAGTTCATCAATAGAATTCGTTTACATCAAGCATTAAAGTGATGATGATGAATGAGCTATGGTTAGAGAGACTGTTGTACTAAAAATGAATTGTATTGATGAATTCTTTATAAATAGTTGAACCGAATTTTGAGTTTATTATTGGGATTTAGAAGACCCTAATGAAACTTGACAAATATGTTAAATCAAGATATGGTCAAAAGTAAGTTACATTGGCTTCCTCCTCCTCTGTGCGCGAGTGTGTGAGTGTGTTTGATTAATTTTATGAGTAGGTCTCCTGTTTCGTTACACGGCGTCCCACTTTCTCATAGCTCAACCTACCAACACACAATATGTCGGGTCAGAAACGTTCATGGAGATCAATCTTTCAGAAAATACTCGCAAGCCCGTCTTTACTAAGTTTTTGTCTATTCTTATTATGATATAAGCATGCTTTTTTTGCTTTGATTCTCTGCACATGCAAGTTACTTGTCAAAAAATGTAAGTTACATTGGATTCTTTCTCCTCTGTGTGCGAGTGTGGGTGTGTGTGTGATTATTCTTATTATGATCTAAACATGCCCTGTAGCTTTGATTTTCTGCATTAGTAAGTTACATTGGCTTCCTCCTCCTCTCTGTGTTTGTGTGTGTGTGTGTGTATTCTTAGTATGATCTAAACAATACTCTTTTTAGTTTTTACTTTGATTCTCTGCATATTGTAAGTTCTAGTTTTGCATTATCCTAGCTAATAATACATCTTTTTGAAACTCTTAGTTCAAATCAATATAGGTTCAGCAAAGTAATTGAAGATGGATGTAACAAACATAATGGAGTACGAGGCCCTTGCGAAGGAAAAGTTGCCGAAGATGATCTATGACTATTATGCATCAGGTGCAGAAGACCAGTGGACTCTTCAGGAGAACCGCAATGCTTTCTCGAGAATCTTGTAGGCAATTCTCTTAATTAGTTAGTTTTCATTCTCTTTTCATTGTTTATTTTTATGCAATTTTAATGCTGTTTCATACTTGTTGCTTTTTCTGTTAAACTCATGTGCTAGGTTCCGGCCTCGTATTCTTATCGATGTGAGCAAGATAGATATGACAACGACTGTCTTGGGCTTTAAAATTTCAATGCCCATTATGATTGCTCCCACAGCTATGCAGAAAATGGCTCACCCTGAAGGTTTGTACTAATGATATTTCATATGTTTGTTGCTACTAGGAGTTCGTTCATTTCAAATGTTTTTTCCTGTCAAAGAAAGACAGAAATGCGTGTGTAGAGGGAAAGACAGAGAAGTAGAGTCTAAAGTACGTCTGCTAATGCTGTTTTGGAACTGCCTTTCTCCAAGGAGTCCATTCATTTTTTTTAACAAGGCTTAAAAATGTGTGTGTTTAATAAAAAGTTTATTTTTGTTGCAGGAGAGTATGCAGTAGCAAGAGCAGCGTCGGCTGCTGAAACAATCATGGTCTAATTCCTCCCCTATAGATTTCCTTATACTTTGATTAATATATGATCCTATACTTGTATATTCACATATGTGTTCGGGTTTTCTAGACATTGTCTTCATGGGCTACTTCGAGTGTTGAAGAGATTGCTTCAACAGGACCTGGCATCCGCTTTTTCCAACTCTATGTAAGTTTCAGAGTTCATCTTCATCTTCCAGTTGTTGGCCATTATCTTGAAAATGTACAAAGCAAATCTTGATCGTCGCCATGTCCCATGTCAAAGGCATAACTTCCTAAATCTTTTACTGAACTAATGTTTCCTAGTCTGGCATTGCCTCTTTGTAGTCCCTTCCCAATTCACTTGTCTTCCCACTATGCTTTAAGCCCACTTTATATTTCTCCATCTTTTCATTATTTTTCTCTTTACAGTAGTAGCAGAGATGTTATGCTTCAAGCTTTTTGCATCTGCCTCTTGCTTTGAAGATAGCCCTTTTTACATGTTACCTCTGACTGCCTGCTTGCTTGGTAATCTTTCTGCTTATTGTTTAGGTGTATAAAGACAGGAACATAGTTACCCAGCTTGTAAGAAGGGCAGAAAGGGCTGGCTTCCAAGCAATTGCTCTTACTGTGGATACTCCAAGGCTTGGCCGAAGGGAAGCTGACATTAAGAACAGGTGAACTTGAAAAATAATTATTACCACTATTATTTTTATTTCAGAACCAGAAATTTTTTAAAGAATACAAGTCATTTTGCTGCTCAATCATTGCATAATCAAATTCTGGAGTTATCTTTAAACTTTCGACCAGTTCACACTTGACATCGTGTTAAAAAGATTCTTAACTAGTTGTACAGATTTATTTTGCCACCACATCTGTCGTTGAGGAACTTCGATGACTTGGATCTTGGGAAGATGGATAAGGTGATACATAACTTATACTGGAAATTTTTCCCATACCACTTTTGAGTATATGATGTTGCTTTTAAGCCTGTGGGTAACTTGCAGACCAATGACTCTGGATTAGCTTCGTATGTTGCTGGTCAAGTTGACCGGTCTCTTAGCTGGAAGGTGAGAGAATATATCCGTTTGTATATTTTTCTTTTTTTCGATCGAGAGACAAACGTTTCATGTTCAAAAAGAAGTTAACTTTTCAACTGCTTCTTGTTGATGTTTTGAGTAGGACGTTAAGTGGCTTCAGACAATCACCCGACTACCTATACTAGTGAAGGGTATACTAACTGCTGAGGATGGTAGGTTTTACTCCAAATTAAAATATATGAACAGATGGATTCTATAGACTGTTTGCTAATCAGCTGCCTGTTGATCAATCACTAAATTATCATTTCGTCTTTTTTTTTCCCTTTCAAATCATTTAGCAAGGCTTGCAGTGCAATCTGGAGCAGCAGGAATAATTGTGTCAAACCATGGAGCTCGACAACTTGATTATGTTCCCTCAACTATCATGGCCTTGGAAGAGGTCTACTAACTCCTTAAAATTCACCTAGTACAAACATGATTCCATCTTTCCAAAATTTAAGTAAATCTTGACAATATTCTTTGCAAATTCATGAATCCTATGACCACTTTCTGGTCAAGTACACGCTAGTTGGCATAATCTCTATGCTGGAAATCTGTTGAACTTGCACATTTTTTCCAATTAAATGTCCTGTTTTCGTTACTAACAATGGTTCCACAACCGGAACTTGCAGGTTGTCATAGCTGCACAAGGCAGAATTCCTGTATTTGTGGATGGTGGGATTCGTCGTGGGACAGATGTCTTCAAAGCACTGGCCCTTGGAGCATCTGGCATATTTGTAAGTGTAAATAAATTGTCACCTTAAACCATATTGAACTCGAGGAACAGATCTGACTCTTAATGGCTACTATTACGGTTATGCTAAGTTGGCGTGCGCATAGCTCTAAATTTTCTAACCCACCTCCTATAAGATTTTCTGACTCATTGAATCTTAGCTTTACAAATGCCCTTGTTGAAAGAAGGTCGGATTAAATAACAAGGACATGTGTAGGCTAAGATTCAATGAGACAAGAAGTGCGACAGAGAGTGAGAAAAAAATTCAAGCTGCGTGCTCATATGATTAGTGAGTAATCTGTCACATTAGACTTGATTGCATGTCATTGTTCGTGAAACTAACAAATCTGAGTGACACCAGTCATTGAAGTGTTAACATATATAATCCCATGCATGATCATTTCAGATCGGAAGGCCAGTTGTGTTTTCGTTGGCTGCCGCTGGTGAAGCTGGCGTAAGAAAAGCACTTCAGATGCTTCGTGATGAATTCGAGATAACTATGGCGTTGAGTGGTTGTCGTTCGTTGCTGGAGATTACCCGCAACCATATTCAGACTCCATGGGACACCCCTCGGGTTGCACCTAGGCTATAAGATGGTTTCTTGCTTCTAAAAGATTGCACCGCGATACATAAATTTTAATTATCTAATCCAAATTGCATCGTGCTGCACAAACTTTTATGTACCTGTCTACCTGATGTATCAATTTAAACAACCAATTGATTCATTGCGATGCAAACTGGGTTCGAATGCATCTCATCGACCTTCTTCTTCTTCCTCCTATGTCGTATGTCATCTTTAACATCCTATGCCTTCATCCTTACTAAGAATCGTCCAACTCAGTCTAAGTCGATCCTCGTTTCGTTGCGAAACAATGATAATTTTTTAATCTAATGTGTTTGTAGGAACTGTTGAAGAAGACGATGATATTTTCGAAATAATATTTCAAAAAATGAACCTTCTCAATTGAAAAAAATAACAATAAACTGAAGAGGTTACAAATTTTAAAAAAATGACCGGCCAAAACTACTCATTCAAGTACGATGTAAATGTTTGGAAACATAAAGTACCGTGGTATGTTGCCTAGTACGAAATTCCAAATTTATAACTAGATTTTAGTGGTTTTAAAAAAAAAATATGATTTTGATATTGAAGTTGGCAATAATTGATACTCCCTTCATTCCAGGTAAAAAGTTTTCGTTTGAAAGTCAATTTTTTTTAAGAAAATTACAATTTTAGTAGCTCATTAGTAATAAAATAACATTTTTATACCTTAATTTTTTTAATTAACTATTTAAGTGAAACATTATAAAATAAAATAGTTGACTCTTTACCTGAAATAGATGGAATAATTATTTAGTGGACACATCCCATTAGTAATGATAAATATAATAAAAACGGCTAACGATTGAGATTTTAAACCCAATCTTTTTATACAGCAAAAACGTGATACAAAATTTCTGAAAGTATTTAAGTTTGATACAATTATGCTGTAAAACTTAAATTTACACAAGCGATTCAAAATGAAAGATATATTTAAATATATATCACACAAGTTCGATATCAAACAGTAATCATGAGTTACCTTATGCAAACTTGAACTTTGAGCGAAGCGGAAGACTTTCGGCCTGAGCTACGATCTTTGTATGTCACGATCAACAAACCTGCAAGTCTCTCTAGTCGGATTGATATCACGGAGCACGGATATCAATACTGGTTCACACCGCAAATCCAAGCCTCTTGATGGTTAGGCTATAGAGAGTATTTTGGTGAGATAGATTTTGGAGAGAGAGAGGGGGCGGCACAATTGTAGAAGCTGTGTTCTTCAGTTTGTGTGTTAAGGTTTTATCCCTTTAGTTGCCCTATTTATATTATTACCAAGAAACCCTATTTTTTGTAGGTTAAGTTAAGTCAATCTCAAACCCATTCGGATTAGAATACTAATTAACCAATAATAATATAAATATATTTTCCATGTGGGCATGACTAAATAATCGGGCCATAAGCCCAATTACTAACATCTCCCACTCGTACATATGGACTCACCTCTCTAACCAAATTGTATCATCGAAACCCGTTAAACACTGCCTCTTCATACTGGAAGTGAAGCGTGCGACATGACGAGAAAGATAAAGGGTGGAGCGCTATACCAAATCACCATCTGACCAACATAGAACGTCCTCGTTAAAAAACAAAACTCGTCTATACCCCAGACCGTATACATGCATCAGTTTAAGCATCCTCAATCCCTCAAGAGCGGTGCTTAAAACTCAATATGTTTGTGTATCAAGATCAATCTCTTGAACCGTATGTTCAATATGATCGCCATGACATTGAAACAGAAAAATAGAGATGCATATCATACTATCTTCCTTAGACACTCATGTCAATCACTCTTGGTTAACTGCTTTCCCAGCAATGCTTCGTAGGACTGTATGTGCATAGCCCGTTGGTCGGCATGCCAAAGTAGCATCGTCAATTTCCAAGTTCATGATATAGTTCTAAGTCACATAGGTATAATCGTGACCTGGATTTGATCACTAGAACTCACATAGTGATGAAGCAGGGATTATTCAATCACTTTCTTAAGTCGCATTATAGTCACATACAGTATGAAGTGTATGCTATGACGGAACTCCCACACGAAGTAGGCATGTCATGCTCAAACGTCATACAAACCTTAGTCTAGCCGCCCTTCTGGCGTCTAACTTGAGTACTTAAAAGCAGTCACTCTTCTAGTCTCTCTCTTTTAAGATCTCACATTCGGACTTTTCCTTGGGATATAAAGTCGACTTTATAAAAGGTCTCATCTTGGCCGTATGCCAAGGTGATAAATGTAATGTCATTTGCGTACTCCCCTTCGTAGGTACCAAAGACTTTTACTATCTTAACTTGCTCGCCGACCTAGCGACAAGGTGAATTACCCGTGTGAGAGGGTCAATTCAATATCCACGACATCTTTTTAATAAAAAATATATATGCTACGCAATTTCATATTGAAACATCCAATTAACATATAAAAGGAATAAAATAAAACTGCAATTTATTCAAACGATAATGAAAAATAATAATCAAATGTCAACATAAGTGTTCTCAGAATAAAAGTCAAATCCTACGAAGCCCTAGACCCAACATATGATCTGAAAGATCTCTCTAGCTAGAGGCTTAGTCATAATCGACCAACATGCGTCTAGTAGGAATATATTCTAGAACAACTTTCTTTTACGCAACCATGTCTCTAGTGAAATGATACTTGATGTTAATGTGTTTAGTCTCCCATGATACTTGGGATCTTTAGTGTAACCTAAAGCGACCATGCTATCACAAGCAATGACTACGGGGCGATCCACATGCGTCGTAACATCAAGATGTTGAAGAAAACTCCTCAACCATACTGACTTCTTGAACCACGGTGAGCAAGCCATGTACTCGACTCCATCGTAGATAAGGCGGTGCTAGTGCATAAACACTCCCGAGATAGCTCCACCACTAAGGAGGAAGCGTAGCACTGAGTAGATTTATAACCATCTACATCTCCCCAATCGCCGGTGAAACCTTTCAAGCTCAAATCCCCACCTTGGTAACATAGGGTTAAATTTGTGGTTCCCACCAAAGCATAACCCTCTTCACCGCCATCCGATGTTGAGGTCGAGGATTGCTTTGGAATCGACTCAACATCCCAAGCGCAAAGCATAGGTCGAGTCAGTACACACCATAGCATACATCAAGCTTCCTATCGCATTCGCATATGGAGTCGTAGACATTCTCTTCTTCATTCTTAGGGCATTGGTTTATACTAAGGACACATCCTTTTTCCATTGGAGTGACAACGGGTTTTGAGTTAGTCATGTCAAATCGTTCGATAACTTTCTTAATGTAAGTCTCTTGAGAAAAAGCAGAAATCTTTTCGAGCGATCCTAATGACTTTTACTCCAAGCACATAGCTTGCTTCACCCAAGTACGTCATATCAGCGCAGACGACCACTCTTTAGTGGCATTTATCATCTCCATATCATTCCCGGCTAGTAGGATGTCATCAACATATAATGACATAATCAAGATCTTTTTCTTGGATCGTTTAACATACACACAGTGGTCTTCCTCAATCATCACAAAGTCAATTGAGGTTATCGCTTGATGAAAGCGAATATACCCTTGTCTAGATATTGTTGAGACCATAGATGTAACGTTTGAGTCGGCACACTTTGCGCTCTTGTCCCTTGACTTCAAAACCCTCGGTTGAGTCATATACATCTCTTCATCTAGTTCTCCATTGAGAAAGCCGGTTTTAACATCCATCGATAAAGTTCTAGATCCATATGCTACTATCGCTAGGATTAGGCGAGCAGGAGGAAAATCTCACCACGAGGGAGAATGTCTCCTCATAGTCTAAACCCTCTCTTTGGGTAAAGCCTTTCGCCACAAGGCGTCCCTTATATTTGTCAATTGATCCATCGCCTTTCGCTTGACTTTGAAAACCCATTTGTTTCCAATAGTCTTGCGACCTTGCGAAGATCAACTAACTCCCAAACGATTCTTTTTCATAGAGGAAATTTCATCTTCCATTGCAGCGTCATCCATTCATTGTTTGTAGGCAAAGAAAGGGCTTCTTTGAGCGATGTAGGCTCACTAGAATTGAAAGAAGTAGTTAGGAAAGATTCCTCTTCGATCGCGAATCAACGGCGAGTATATTTCCACGTTTACTTCTTCGTTCTTGTATCGAGACTCCCACTAGAATCCGTTACTCCCACTCGGATGAAGATCACCTTGACTCTCATTGGCGACTTCCATAGGTTCAACCTCATGTTGTATCATAGGATTAGGTTGAGGCAATTCCCCCACCTTCGCCAAAAGGCGTCATATGTTCTTCTTCCATCTCAAAAAGTTCAAAGTATTTCCTAACTTCACCTATCGTGAAATCATTCTCAATGAAATCAACATTGCGCGACTACGATTTGGTCATTCCTACGTCAGGTTTTCCACCGTACATAACATAACCCTTTGAGGTATCTGAATACCTTATGAAAACACACTTGTTTCCTCTAGGGCCTAGTTTTCCAAACTTATTGGAGGTACTATGGGCATAACCTGCATAACCCCAAGGATGAAGATGCCCCAATTTAGGCTTCTCACCTTTCCAAAGTTCATAAGGGGTTGTGGGAGCCCGACTTAGAAGACATTCGGTTAAGTATGTGGCGGCGGTCATTAAGCGCATCCCAAAGCGAAATTGGGAGGTTGGCATGTGCCATCATCGACCTAACCATTTCTAACAATGTTCGATTCCTTCGATTACGCAACACCATTTTGTTGCGGAGTTCTAAGGAATTGTCAATTGTCGGCGTATTTCCTTTTTCTCACACAATTCTTTAAATTGATCAGATAAATATTCACGGCCCCGGTCAGTTCTAAAAGTTTTTAAGCTTTTATCCTTTTGATTCTCAACCTTTGCGAGAAAGCGCTCAAAACACTTGAGAGCTTCATCGCGGTGAGAAATAAGGTAAACATAACCATAGTGTGTATAGTCATCGATAAAAGTGAGAAAATAGGAAGCTCCATGGCGTGCCTTAACATTCATTGGTCCGCATAAAATGCGAATGGACTAACTCTAATGGATGTGTGGCTCTTTTTGCCTTACCAAAAGGCTTTCGGCAAGCTTTTCTGCCAAACAAGATTCACACAAGGGTAGGTTGACTTTGGTGAGAGACCTCAATAGGCCTTCTCTAGCCAATCTAGTCATCCTATCTTTTCCTATATGTTCAAGTCTAGCATGTCATAACTCAGAATTAGAATCATCATAAACCATACAAGAAGAAGAATTAATAGAAGAATTATGGGAATCCAACAAATCTAATTTAAAGAAATTATCTGACAAAGAACCATGTCCCAAAATCTCATCACCAAAACAAATATCTAAGTGATCATTTCTAAAATTAAAAGAATATCCATGTCATAGCAATTGTACTCTGATAATAGATTATAATAAATTCAGGTGCATAAAGAACTTCATGAAGAGTCAATGTGTTCACTCGTAGCGGAAGTTGGTATGAGCCAACTCCTTTGACTTCAACGATGAGCTGTTTCCCATGAAAATCCTTTTTTGTACACAATAGAACTTTTTGATAATCTACAAATCCTTCTCGATCCCTCGTCACATGTTTGGTTGAGCCTGAGTCTACAATCCACATAGGGAGAGAGTCAGCCAATAAAACATGAGAGCAAACACAATTTTGTATGGAGATAGAATTAAGGGATACCTTCTTGGACTCAGGACAAGTCCGAGCAAAATGACCCAAGGCACCACAGTTGTAACACTTTTGCTTAGCAATATTCTTTTTGCCTCTTCGGCATTTAGTAATCTTGTCACTTTTAGGGCCCAAATTCGAGTCTTCTTGCCTTTAGCTTGTTTCTTCACGTTGCGTGTGGCTGCAGCGGACCCTCAAGGGAAACAAGAGCAAGATCACGAGTCGCAACACTTATCGCGCGATTCGCTTCATGACACTTCGACCTCAAGCTTAACATGGCGAGATACATGCGCAAAGTCGAATGGATGCGTATGAGTCAAGATACGCCTCAAACCACTCCAAGAGTCAGACAGTGAATGAATCACCGCTTGAACTTTCTGTTCATCAGATAAGATAGAACCAGCAGCTTTAAGATCACAAATCATTCTGGACATCTCACGTAGTTGTTCAAGAATGTTATGTTTCTAGTCAATCTTATAGCTTTCAAACTTGTAAGTCAAAGTCCTTAACTTTGTAGCAGAAGTATTCCCATAAATGCGCTTAATGTCGTCCCACATTTGTTTAGCAGTCAGCCAATCCTCAAACTCGTCAATCAGATCATTATGCATGCTACTCAGCATAGTAAAGCGTGCACATCGATCTTTCTTTTTCCATTCAAGGAATTCCTGCATTTTCGGCGATCTTTGTCTTTGGCGATGGTCAAATTACCCATCTCTGGTTCTACCATCACAATATCTAGGTTGTCCAGAACCTCTTGCTCGTTTAGTAAATACGTGATTTTCCTTTGTTAAACACTATAGTTTTTGCCATCCAATTTCTCACCCTTGTTAAGGTCAGCGATTACATTCTTAGAAACCATTTCACTACAATTTATTGCAAAAAATAAGACATAAGCATATATATATTTCGATTCACTTTTGTTTTAAAAAATCAATTACTAAATATAATCACATCATACACGTAAGGAGGAAAAATCCGCGAGGCTCGTAATCACAACCAAAGTATGCACAATGTGAAAATATTCATAAATTGATGATTTAAACAAAATAAATAAGATAGAACAAATCCATCAAGCACATATCATGTACATAAATATTTTCACTACTGAAAATAAAATTATTGGGTCTCGTATAGTCCCAATTGCAATTTTAGAGCCCAAAACGACAATTAAATATGCTAAAATTGACTTAAAATAGTTTAAAATTCATAAAAAATTTTAAAAATTTTCAGAACAGTCCCAAATAGCCCTAAACAGTCACAGAATGACAAAACAACCTCTGGATATTATTTTTGAATTTTTTTAAAAATCAGAAAACACGTTTTATACACTAAAAAAATCAAAAACAAATATTTCAAGACTAAATTGATCAAAACAGAGGCCACCATTGGACTCAGAAGGCCAAAATTAGTCCAGACGCGTCAGCCGTTTTCAAAACGGAGCATCACAGACGCCGCACGCGCCTGCAGGCGCCACCTGCGCGTGTGGACTTCCATGGACAGACTGACTGGGCATAGGGCTGACGTCACCGATGACGTGGTAGTTGACTGGGCAGGGCTGATGTCACTGATGACGTCATCAAAACTGAGTCACTGGGTGGGTCCCAATGCTGACGTGACAGACACGTCATCAGTCAACGCATTGACCATTGACCAATCAACGGTTGACTAGTCATCCTTCACGCCGTCTTTTACGCGCCCAGCCGGCGATTAAGCTCCACACACCGCCTTCCGTTGCTCCGATGAGGTCACGGATGGTGGTGTTGGATTCGTCTTATCGAGTACTTTCCAGTGATGTACTCGATAAGATTCGTCTTATAAACAACTTTTGTAAAAGAAAATAAATCTTAAAACCGTGCATCGCACGGGTATAACCTAGTTGGTTATGATTTTAAAAGCAAATTCCAAGTTATTTAAATTCAATAAAATTCTAATATTTATTGAATTCAAAATCAGCTCATCCAAACGGACCCTTAGTGTTTTTAAGTTCTTATCTGTTGACATTGAGCGTTAGTTTAGTGGTTAACACGCTCTAACTTGCAGTTGGTTGTAGCATTGAGTCTCATGGGGTGTTATAGGGGGATACTTTGGGATAGGGCTTCAAAAAAATAAATAAAGTTCTTGTCTGTATTATTTAAAGCTTATAATTATAATAATATCACAAGGTCTAACTTATAATATCATATTTCATTCAAAAAATATATATAATATAATATTCTCTGTTATAAAAAAATTAAACAATGCTAGAGCTACTCTCATTTTGTATCAAAATATAGGTACTCTATGACGTGACACACTCTCATTGGTTGGACATTTTGTGGGTCCCACCATTCCAACCAATGAGAGTGTGCCACGTTATAGAGTACTCATATTTTGATGCAAAATAAGAGTAGCTAAGCATTACCAAAAAAAAAAAAAAAAGAGTAATAGATTACTTTTTACCGTTTTTCGAATGGGGCGTACAAGGAAAACCAAGATTTCCTAGAAAGGTTTTACTACGTGGTAATTATCAAGTACAACCTTATGGCCCATGCATTATATTTTTTATAGCCTTTGAAACAGTAAATTTAGAAACTGACAAAAATACCCTTTGGATTTTAAGTTCGATTAACTCGACCTTTGATCGACTCAATGGTCGAGTTGATCGACCTTTGATCGATTGTTGATCGACCCAAAGGTCGAATTGATCGACCTTGAGCACACTACAGTAGTTTTGAAAGTCAAAAGGGTATTATGAACAATTTATTACAAAAGAGGCTATAAAAGAATATTTTTTGTGAGTTAGGTTAGTTATGAGTTTGATAAATTTGAAAAGGATATTAATAAATATACCCCTTTTACTACTGTGAATGACTTCGCCAACCAACGCCATATAATACGTAGTTGTAATCTGTTTGTATGCACTCCCAATTTCAAAGTCACCTAATCAGCTCTACTGATCAAAGTTACAACTCCGTTCAGTCAGCTCAGCTGCCCTCCGGGATTCCTTTTTTTTTCCGGCAAGTGTATTGAAATTCAAAACCCAATTGAAGGTCCGTTTTTTCTTCTCTTTCCATTCCATGATTTCCATAATTTCAAGTGTTCTGATTTACTGTTGATTTTCTTTACATTTCTATTTTTGTAATAAATTCCGCTTACCCAATCCATGAAAAACGTCAAATGAATGGAAAATGACATATATAGAGAATCCATTAACGGAATCCATGAAAGAAATCAAAGAAATGGAAAATGAAATATATAAATATATATATATATATATATATATATATATATATATATATATATATATATATATATATATATATATATATATATATAGAGAGAGAGAGAGAGAGAGAGAGTTCATCAATAGAATTCGTTTACATTAAGCATTAAAGTAGGGGTGGCAAAATGGGTGTTATGGATCAATCGATAATAGGCTATTATCCATGGTTATGGATAATGGCCTATCAATGATCCATAACAATGATAAAGTGATGATGATGAATGAGCTATGGTTAGAGAGACTGTTGTACTAAAAATGAATTGTATTGATGAATTCTTTATAAATAGTTGAACCGAATTTTGAGTTTATTATTGGGATTTAGAAGACCCTAATGAAACTTGACAAATATGTTAAATCAAGATATGGTCAAAAGTAAGTTACATTGGCTTCCTCCTCCTCTGTGCGCGAGTGTGTGAGTGTGTTTGATTAATTTTATGAGTAGGTCTCCTGTTTCGTTACACGGCGTCCCACTTTCTCATAGCTCAACCTACCAACACACAATATGTCGGGTCAGAAACGTTCATGGAGATCAATCTTTCAGAAAATACTCGCAAGCCCGTCTTTACTAAGTTTTTGTCTATTCTTATTATGATATAAGCATGCTTTTTTTGCTTTGATTTTCTGCACATGCAAGTTACTTGTCAAAAAATGTAAGTTACATTGGCTTCTTTCTCCTCTGTGTGCGAGTGTGGGTGTGTGTGTGATTATTCTTATTATGATCTAAACATGCCCTGTAGCTTTGATTTTCTGCATTAGTAAGTTACATTGGCTTCCTCCTCCTCTGTGCGCACGCGTGTGTGTGTGTATTCTTAGTATGATCTAAACAATACTCTTTTTAGTTTTTACTTTGATTCTCTGCATATTGTAAGTTCTAGTTTTGCATTATCCTAGCTAATAATACATCTTTTTGAAACTCTTAGTTCAAATCAATCTAGGTTCAGCAAAGTAATTGAAGATGGATGTAACAAACATAATGGAGTACGAGGCCCTTGCGAAGGAAAAGTTGCCGAAGATGATCTATGACTATTATGCATCAGGTGCAGAAGACCAGTGGACTCTTCAGGAGAACCGCAATGCTTTCTCGAGAATCTTGTAGGCAATTCTCTTAATTAGTTAGTTTTCATTCTCTTTTCATTGTTTATTTTTATGCAATTTTGATGCTGTTTCATACTTGTTGCTTTTTCTGTTAAACTCATGTGCTAGGTTCCGGCCTCGTATTCTTATCGATGTGAGCAAGATAGATATGACAACGACTGTCTTGGGCTTTAAAATTTCAATGCCCATTATGATTGCTCCCACAGCTATGCAGAAAATGGCTCACCCTGAAGGTTTGTACTAATGATATTTCATATGTTTGTTGCTACTAGGAGTTCGTTCATTTCAAATGTTTTTTCCTGTCAAAGAAAGACAGAAATGCGTGTCTGTGTGTTTGTGTGTGTAGAGGGAAAGACAGAGAAGTAGAGTCTAAAGTACGTCTGCTAATGCTGTTTTGGAACTGCCTTTCTCCTAGGAGGCCATTCATTTTTTTAACAAGGCTTAAAAATGTGTGTTTAATAAAAAGTTCATTTTTGTTGCAGGAGAGTATGCAGTAGCAAGAGCAGCGTCGGCTGCTGAAACAATCATGGTCTAATTCCTCCCCTATAGATTTCCTTATACTTTGATTAATATATGATCCTATACTTGTATATTCACATATGTGTTCGGGTTTTCTAGACATTGTCTTCAGGGGCTACTTCGAGTGTTGAAGAGATTGCTTCAACAGGACCTGGCATCCGCTTTTTCCAACTCTATGTAAGCTTCAGAGTTCATCTTCATCTTCCAGTTGTTGGCCATTATCTTGAAAATGTACAAAGCAAATCTTGATCATCGCCATGTCCCATGTCAAAGGCATAACTTCCTAAATCTTTTACTGAACTTAATGTTTCCTAGTCTGGCATTGCCTCTTTGTAGTCCCTTCCCAATTCGCTTGTCTTCCCACTATGCTTTAAGCCCACTTTATATTTCTCCATCTTTTCATTATTTTTCTCTTTACAGTAGTAGCAGAGATGTTATGCTTCAAGCTTTTTGCATCTGCCTCTTGCTTCGAAGATAGCCCTTTTTACATGTTACCTCTGACTGCCTGCTTGCTTGGTAATCTTTCTGCTTATTGTTTAGGTGTATAAAGACAGGAACATAGTTACCCAGCTTGTAAGAAGGGCAGAAAGGGCTGGCTTCAAGCAATTGCTCTTACTGTGGATACTCAAGGCTTGGCCGAAGGGAAGCTGACATTAAGAACAGGTGAACTTGAAAAATAATTATTACCACTATTATTTTTCTTTCAGAACCAGAAAATTTTAAAGAATACAAGTCATTTTGCTGCTCAATCATTGCATAATCAAATCCTGGAGTTATCTTTAAACTGTCGACCAGTTCACACTTGACATCGTGTTAAAAAGATTCTTAACTAGTTGTACAGATTTATTTTGCCACCACATCTGTCGTTGAGGAACTTCGATGACTTGGATCTTGGGAAGATGGATAAGGTGATACATAACTTATACTGGAAATTTTTCCCATACCACTTTTGAGTATATGATGTTGCTTTTAAGCCTGTGGGTAACTTGCAGACCAATGACTCTGGATTAGCTTCGTATGTTGCTGGTCAAGTTGACCGGTCTCTTAGCTGGAAGGTGAGAGAATATATCCGTTTGTATATTTTTCTTTTTTTCGATCGAGAGACAAACGTTTCATGTTCAAAAAGAAGTCAACTTTTCAACTGCTTCTTGTTGATGTTTTGAGTAGGACGTTAAGTGGCTTCAGACAATCACCCGACTACCTATTCTAGTGAAGGGTATACTAACTGCTGAGGATGGTAGGTGTTACTCCAAATTAAAATATATGAACAGATGGATTCTATTGACTGTTTGCTAATCAACTGCCTGGTGATCAATCACTAAATTATCATTTCGTCTTTTTTTTCCCTTTCAAATCATTTAGCAAGGCTTGCAGTGCAATCTGGAGCAGCAGGAATAATTGTGTCAAACCATGGAGCTCGACAACTTGATTATGTTCCCTCAACTATCATGGCCTTGGAAGAGGTCTACTAACTCCTTAAAATTCACCTAGTACAAACATGATTCCATCTTTCCAAAATTTAAGTAAATCTTGACAATATTCTTTGCAAATTCATGAATCCTATGACCATTTTCTGGCCAAGTACACGCTAGTTGGTATATTCTCCATGCTGGAAATCTGTTGAACTTGCACATTTTTTCCAATTAAATGTCCTGTTTTCGTTACTAACAATGGTTCCACAACCGGAACTTGCAGGTTGTCATTGCTGCACAAGGCAGAATTCCTGTATTTGTGGATGGTGGGATTCGTCGTGGTACAGATGTCTTCAAAGCACTGGCCCTTGGAGCATCTGGCATATTTGTAAGTGTAAATAAATTGTCACCTTAAACCATAGTGAACTCAAGGAACAGATCTGACTCTTAATGGCTACTATTACGGTTATGCTAAGTTGGCGTGCTCATAGCTCTAAATTTTCTATCCCACCTCCTATAAGATTTTCTGACTCATTGAATCTTAGCTTTACAAATGCCCTTGTTGAAAGAAGGTGTGGTTAAATAACAAGGACACGTGTAGGCTAAGATTCAATGAGACAAGAAGTGCGACGGAGAGTGAGAACAAAATTCAAGCTGCGTGCTCATATGATGAGTGAGTAATCTGTCACATTAGACTTGATTGCATGTCATTGTTCGTGAAACTAACAAATCTGAGTGACACCAGTCATTGAAGTGTTAACATATATAATCCCATGCATGATCATTTCAGATCGGAAGGCCAGTTGTGTTTTCGTTGGCTGCCGCTGGTGAAGCTGGTGTAAGAAAAGCACTTCAGATGCTTCGTGATGAATTCGAGATAACTATGGCGTTGAGTGGTTGTCGTTCGTTGCCGGAGATTACCCGCAACCATATTCAGACTCCATGGGACGCCCCTCGGGTTGCACCTAGGCTATAAGATGATTTCTTGCTTCTAAAAAATTGCATAGCATAGATCAATTAATGTCGTGGAGTTTTAACATTTTAAGAACTGATGATCATGTTGGAGTCTATTATAGTAAATTATTGTTTTTATTTATACTACATTTTCTAGAATCAAGGATATTCTTCTAATAGGAAATCCAACATATAATCTGTTGAAGTTATTTTAATAAAGAATAATTATTATTTATAAAGAAATTGTTATTTTGTTTTGAAGATTTCTATATATCTATATATATATATATATATATATATATATATATATATATATATATATATATATATATATATATATATATATATATATAAAAGCTAGGTAGTCTAAAATAGGCAAAATTCCGCCAAAATGTATTTTCTAAAAAAGGAAAGTCATCTTTGAGTATTATTATAAAACAGTTAGCATGCATTGAGAACACAAATCTCATTAATTGATTACATAACTCTCAAGATTCATTGAAAATGTGCAAATATGCACATATGATAAAAAAATACCGAGTTTCTATGTAGTAGTATTTAATAGGAGTAGCCACCAATTGAAAATCTGTAAATACAAATCTTTTTTGGTGCATACTTAATTTACTGATTAATTAAAATAAGCAAATAACATTGGAATAAGAACAAATGTGTTATAAAAAACATGTTCATTGAATACATGTGATTACAAAATAAAATATAACCACAATTAATTATAAAAAGTCTGCTATGAAAATCCTCATATATGATTTGTTTGTATTTGAAACTTTTGTATCTTTCATCCATATCCGAAATTATAATATCAAAATAAAATTTATTTTTGTAAATAACCATATTTAATTATAACTTATTTGTAAATCATGGGAATACATACGATTAAATCATAGTAGTAGATATCTACCACAAATTATAAATATTTAATAAATATATATGTTGTATAGAGAAGAATTTACATCTGAACTATTATTTATTAAACTCTAGAAAATTATGAATGAGAAAATGACTTAAACAATTGATAAAATAATGGATTAAATGATATCAATTATACGGATACAATTTGTTCATTTCATCATGTTTTTCTTTATTATTTAATTTTAATTATAATCTTCATTTTATTTGAGTATAATTTAATTAAAAGATATATATGTACGTGCGTTTAACGCACAGGTATAAAACTAGTTATGTCTAATTATTATCAAGTTTGTAACTATTCAGTTTATTTGATTGAATATTTTAATTAAGTATTGGTTTTATTACTCTTAGGTGCCGTTTGGTAGCTAGGATTAAGGTCAGATAGGATTAATAAGCCAAGTTACCTGATGTTTGGTACGTAATAAGTGGTCGGGACTAATAGCACGAGTTATCCGGATAAAGTCATTATCCCCCTCACTATTAATACCAACGGGGAGGGTGGTATTATTAGCGCCCTCATTAAAAAAATTTGGGATTAACATTTATAATCTCAAAACTACCCCCGATATACAAGTGAGGATTAATAGCGAAGGCACTAATAGTACTGAGATTAATAATACTGTTTATCCTTGTCTGACTACGTACCAAACAAGCCCTTAGATCGTTACTCATGAGCAAGTGAAGCTCTGGCCACCAAATTTGGAGCCCCCAACACACACATATATATATACAATTAAATAATACAAAAACAAATATTTATAACTTTTGAAACTAACACCTAGGAATTAAAACAACTGCATTAATTGTTTTGTCATTCAAACACACCTTTTATGCATACAATTGTTAGTTTTTCGCCGAATGACCTTCAGAAAAATCCTTGCGCAAAAAAATTCAATGAACTGAATCACAAATATCTACAACTAATTTTAACTAAATGACTAATCTATAATATATATATATATATATATATATATATATATATATATATGATTTTTTTGTCTACTTCACCATATTCAAATTCATTAAAACAAATACTTTCAACGTAATCACAAATACCCACAACTAATTATAACTAAATAAAATATTTGAATATTCTTTTTATCTATTTAATCGGATCGAAGTTATTAAAACAAATATTATGAACCAAATCACAAATACCCACAATTAATATTAAATATATGACTGATCAACAAAAATATACAGATTTGAAATTTTGTTGTCCATTTCATCATATTCGAAATTTAAAAAACATAAAAAATTTATCGAAAACACGAATACACACGATTAATTATAAATGACTGACAGATCTAAAACAATATATCGATTTCAAATAAATAAAATTTAACAATTACTTCTAGTAGCAAAAAAATTATATAATGGTAAAATCACAAAATGAAACAAATAATATTGCAACATGTTTTTTCTGTTAAAGGAAATGTTTCGGCAGTGTAAAGTTACCTCTCTTTCAAAGAAAAATATGAGTTGACCAATTAATCACGGGCGAATAAATTTGATGTTGCGTTCGAAAAGTAGTCATATTTACGTCAAATTATAGAATGTCCAAATCTTCTCACTTGGAAAGCTATCTAGATGATCCCCTTTAAAAAGTTCAAATTTTTTGAGAATAGAGAATGAGGAGAGGGATTAACGAGTAAAGGGAGTGAAAGAAGAAAAACTAAAATGAGAGTTGATTCCTGGGCAAAGATAGGGTGAATTAATACTTTGATTTTTCTTCGGTGAGAGGGCAAGGCTGTCGAGATAGATATCAAGACAAGAAGGAGCCAAAACAAGGGTTTTTGATATATATATATATATATATATATATATATATATATATATATATATATATATACGCTAAAACGATGTCGTTTTATTATCGGCAAGTCAAGCGGAGCCAAGATATTAAATTTGTCTTTTTAATTGTTATTGATTATTGATATTTATATTGAAATGAGCCATAAACAAGCTTAAATCGTTACCAATAGAATAATTTGAGTCAATTTTCAATTGCTCATCAACAATTGAATTTGTTTAGTATAAGTTTCATCATTCAATTAATATGTATTGGATTACGGATACGTTGGCCTCATTTATATTTTTAGCCTTTTAGAGGTTGGAATAGAATATGGTGAAATTTGGGCCAGTCTCATTTTCAACTGCCATCTATTATGTTTTTTTAATCGAAAAAAAAAATCACTCTTGGTCCGAAAGGAGTAGATCTTAATGAATCAGACATGCTTGCGGTAAGCATCAGTTCCAGCATTGCCTTACATGACTTTGATGTATAATTATGTGTATCGTGATTCATGATTTTTGCATCATACATAATGATATAAGCCCGGCAGTGTAAATCTCCTGCAGAAAGTATCAGTGATAATAAAATCTTTTTGTATTAAGATCAACGAGATTGGATCTCTGTCCTTAAGACAAAAACTGGAAACCGTGATTAGATCTGTACGGTGTGAACCTAGTGAGTCTCCCAGGATATTGATCTTACGTGATTGAAGCTTGGCAAATCTTCGGTTCAATCACCAAATAATGCTCGTAATCTCGTAGCAAGCAAGGCGAAAAGAGAGAGCAATTTTCTGTAAAATTAATTTTCCTACACTATTTATCTAAGACAAATGGGAAGTTGGCGCTTGTCCGATGCACACAAGCAGCACAACCGCTTGAGCAAATGTTGGCTTGAGAGTGTTATGGGCGGCACACATCGGTTCGACATAACTGATGCCGCTGTTGTCTGGAGGCGTAACTATTGTATCTGAAAGACAGAACAGGTTCAAAAAAGGGTTCAAAAGGTTCACACTTTTAAAATGAGCTGATAGCAAAAAGGTAAGGTTCCAACTAGGTAGCCACCCACCGGCGAGCGAGCGGGCCAAGACCACCAACCAAGCCGAGCCGAGCCGAGCCGAGCCGAGTCGATTGGGGGCAGCAAGGCCCTAGCTAGGTCTTCCCTCCTACACAAAAGTGTAATGGCCCAAGGGCCTGAATGTAAAGCCTCGAAGCTCATCTTTATAAAGTAGAGCTAGTTTCATCTTACTCCCGATGTGGGATTCCTTATTATACACTTACATAACTTCCTCATTCAAGCTTATTATGGAAACAAGTTTCCAACAATCCCCCACATTGAATGAGATATTATGTAAGTTGATGACATTTTTGATAGTACAGAGATACAACTGAGAGTAGCTAGAGTGGAAGAGGTCGCTTTGGCTTTGAACCTTTCCTTATGAGTTACTATCGGGAAGACTTACTAATCGGATCGGTGTGTCTTGAACTCGACGGTGTTTGATGTCAACCAAGACAATAGTATTCACATAGGCGCCTCAAACAACGCTTGATTCTACGCTTGTGTTCATTTTGGCCCCGAACGCTCGGTTCTCGTGAATGTTGTTAGAAAATTTTGCCTCAAAATTTCCATAAGATCGCCGCCTTACATTCACATAGGTGATTTCTTATAAAGGGTGTATCCTGTCAGAACCCCGCTTGATCAAATCAAGTCATAAGAATCATTAAAAGCAGTGCTTATCCTAAACCGTGACAGGTAACAATATTGTTTTCACCATAGGAATGAGTAGGAGTGTGAGTCTGTTAGTGTTAACAGTGAGGTCAATTAGTTTGGTTGTCCATTTGAACCTAGACCATGGGGTTGCCAATCAACTAGGTGGGGTTTTCCGCTAAAGGTTCTCTTTATTTCATAGGCTTGAGGCCCATTCCCTTCGATGAACTACATACTAACTCTCTGGACAATCCTTTAGTTAATGGATCCGCTAGGTTGTCCTTAGATCGAATATAATCGATGGTGATCACGCCATTGGAGAGCAGTTGCCTAACGGTATTGTGTCGTCGCCTTATATGGCGGGACTTACCATTATACATGTTATTTTGTGCTCTTCCAATTGCGGTTGACTGTGGCAATGGATGCATATAGTATTTGGGCTTGGTGGCCATCTTTGGAATATTTTCAAGGAATATTTTCAAGGAAGTTACGTGAACCATTCTCATTTCCTCACCGATTTATCTAAGGCGATAAATTCGATTCCATAGTAGACCTTGCAATGCAAGTCTGCTTTGGAAGATTTCCATGCAATGGCACCGCCACCAAGAGTGAATACAAATCCACTTGTTGACTTGGAGTCGTTAGTATCGTAAATCCTTAGCGTCCCGTATCCTTCAATAACTACGGATACTTGGAGTGAATGCAACCCGTAGTCCTTAGTGTATCGAAGATATCTAAGAGTCCTTAAAATGGCTTTCCATTGATCGGGCGGGATTACTTGTAAACCGACTCAATCGGTTAACTTGTTTGCTTGCGAGGTCGGGCGTGCGGGTTTGTAAGATACATAAGACTTCCAATGATTCGAGAGTATTCAATTTGAGATACACTCTCGTGTATGTTCTTTTTTAGATGAAAGTTAGGGTCGATTGGAGTCTTAGCAATGCTTGTATCACTGTTGCTAAATTTCTCTAGCAGCTTTCTCAATATAATGAGATTGTGATAAACGATCTCCTCGGATGTTCTAGATATTTTAATACCTAGGATGACATCGGCTAACCCTAAATCTTTCATGTCAAATCTGGCGGCCAACATCTTTTTGGTGTCTTTGATCATGTTATTATTGCTACCAATAATTAACATGTCATCAACGTAGACGACGAGATAATGACGTAACCTTGTTGTGTATTCTTAGCGTATACACACTTGTCACATTCATTAGTCTTGAAGTCATTAGCAAGTATAACGTCATCAAAACGTTTATGCTATTGTTTTGGTGCTTGCTTTAGACCGTATAAAGATTTGACCGGTCGACGGACCTTAGTTTCATTGCTCGGAGCAATAAAGCCTTCTCGGTTTCATGTAAATTTCTTCTTCAAGTTCACTGTTGAGGAAGCGGTCTTGACATCCATTTGATGTATCTCGAGACCGTGTAGTGCCTAAAGGCAATTAGTAGGCGAATTGAAGTAATTCGATGCTGGAGCATAGGTGTCAAAATAATCAACACCTTCCTTTTGATTAAAACCCTTGGCGACTAGCAGGCCTTGTATTTATCAATGGACCCATCGGGTTTCAATTTTCGCTTTGAAGACCCATTTACACCCTAGGGGTTTGCAACCTTTGGGAAGGTCGACGAGCTCCGTGTGTGGTTTTGCATAATGGAAGATATTTTGTCGTTGACGCTCGCTTCCTTCCATTGTGGAGCCTCGAGTAGACATTGCTTCCTTGAACGCACGTGGTTCATTATCCACGAGAAACGTGGTCACAAAGTCTTGTCCAAAGGTCTTACTCGTGCGAGCTCGCTTGCTTCGACGAGGTTCATCAATGTCTTCATCTTGATGAATACCTTGATCAATAGCCATAGGGACTATTGCTTGTGAGGTGTTATCTTGTTCGTCAATTGACCAGGAAATGAGCTTTTATCAAGTATCAACTTTTAGAGGAAAGATAGCTTCAAAAAACGTGGCATTTCTTGATTCCATAACGGTATTCACCTCGATTTCCTGGATTATCAGATTTATGGACTAAGAACCAATAGGCCGCTATGGGTTGCATAACCAATAAAAGTACAATCCACGGTTTTGGAACCGATTTTAACCTTTTAGGTGGTGGGACAGACTACTTTAGCTAGGCACCCCCACACTTTGAGGTATTTGTAGGATGGTTTTCGACCATGCCATAATTCATAGGCGCGTTTTGTCCAATTTCTTGTGGGGAAGCTTGTTTAACAAGTAATTGGCATGAGCACCGCCTCCCCCACATTTCGTCTGCAGCCTGATTGAAGCAATAATGCTGCTTCATCATTTCCTTTAAGGTTCGATTTTTTCCCTCGGCAATCCCATTGGATTGTGGGCTATATGTGGGTGTAACTTTGTGAATAATCCGTGGTCAAGACGAAGTCTTTGAAGGGAAAAACATATTCGCCTCCTCGATCGACTTAAGAATTTTTATCTTCTTTGAAAGTTGATTCTCGACTTCGTTTTTGTAAAGTTTAAAAGCTTCGAAGGCTTCAACTTTACTATTTAAGAGATAGAGATGACAAAACCGGGTACAATCATCAATAAAGGTGATGAAGTATTTGTTTCCGCCATAAGATTCTATGGATTTAAGTCACATAGATCACTATGAACCAAATCTAATGGTGCCGTGTCACGCCGATTGTCTTAAACGACGTTCTTGTTTGCTTAGCTTCAACGCAAGTATGGCATTTGTTATTTTTATTAATGCGACTTGGAGGAATTAATTCCATTTTCATTAATCGCCTCATAGAGTCATAGTTAACATGACCTAATCGATAATGCCAAATATTAAAATGCTCAAGCAAGTAAGAAGAAGATGGTGTCAGCACTTTTATTATCAACTTTGTTTGCGTGTTAACCGTCATTACATTACACTTAAAAAGCCATCATCGAGGTAACCTTTACCAATAAAAACCCCACTCTTACTTAGGATAAACTTGTTCGACTCAAAAGCCAATTTAAACCCATGTTTAACCAAAAGAGAACCAGAGATCAAATTTTTACGAATGTCGGGAACATGAAGGACATTGGTTAGCACCAAATCCCGCCCACTCGTCATTTTCAGGGTCACTTGGCCTTTGCCTTCCACTCCTGAAGTAGATGAATTGCCCATGAAAAGCTTCTCCACGGACGTCACCTTGTTGTAAGATGAGAACATCTTGGCATCGCCGCATGATATGACGCTGCCGCTACCGGTGTCCACGAACCACTCGCGGCCGCGCAACCATGTTTGTCTCGAGACGACACATATCATGCCGACGCCTTCATCAACCATGTTGGCTTCACACTTGACTCGCTTCTTCCCGCGGCACTCCAGCCTTTGTGGCCGACCTTGTCGCGAGCTCAGACACTTGCCTTTGAACTTATAGTTCTTGTGCCGCTTTGTTTGGCTCTTCGACCGAGGAATGCTTGCGGCTTCTTGGAACTTTCGGCGTTGCCCTTGTTGCCCCTCGGTCTTGCTCAACGACGTTGGCCCCGTCCCACAAGTGCGGTTGTTCCTTTTATCCGCCACCTTGTTGTCTTGTTCAACTGCAGCCTTAGGATCAAGTCTTAGAGACATATCTTTCGCTTGTGCTTGAGGTAGTTTTTGAAGTCCTTCCAACCGGGAGGTAGCTTCTCGATTACATCAAAAGAACTTGGAAAGGCTCGTGGGAGTTGCATACCCTCGGCTGCCCATCTCATGCAACAATAATCAAGTCTGCTGAACCCGAGAGACAACAGCTTAGTATCGACCATGGCAAAATCAAGAAACGAGCAACCACAAATTTCTTATGACCGACGTCCCCTCGGTTTTGTACTTTTCTCTAAGGACTCTTACGCTTCTTTCCTAGCACTCTTAAATGGGCTATAAATTTTATACAAGGAATTATCAAGTCCATTTAGAATGTAATTGCGACATAAAAAATCCGAGTGCTTCCACGACTCGGTGGCGCCCACTGTGGTCTGTCCGTCTGGCTCGTTAGGGTCAGGACGGGGCTCGTTTCTTTCAAACATTTGGATGCATTCAAAGTGGTCAAGTAAAAGAGCATTTGTCGCTGCCATCTCTTGAATTCTGCCGTTAATTTCCCTGGGTCGCTCCATGGTGAATTTTTCTGTGAATCGCCATGGAGCATGAATCGCCGGGCGTAGGCCGGGAGTTGGAACAACAGTGGGCTGCAACAACAAATGGCGTTCGACTACAACAACAGTTTCTTTCTTTGCTTTTTCGAAGTAGTCATTGCTGCCGCACAAGAAAGAGATAATCAAATCGCTTATAAGGCGCCGATACAACATCAAGTTTCACTAAAGATCAAGAATCTAATATATACAATGACTTCCTCGAAACAAAATGAGATTTTGTTTTTCTCGAAATAACAAAGTTATTTTAGAATCAGCTTTACGTAACCTCGTTACTCGCTTCGTTGCACACAGAGTAAAAGCAATTTCAGAAATGAAGTTAAAGAATGTGTATAAGCATTCAAATCGCTTGAATCGATATAATTAAGCAGTTTAAAGAAGGAGATGAAGAGGACATTTAAAGAGAAAAGGCTGTTCAAAAAAATTGTATAATATATATATTTTTTTTCTTTTGTCTTAAGATTGATAAAGCCCTGCAGCAAATCTCCCAGAAGAAGTCGTTGATATTAAATTTTTGTATTAAGATCACGAGATTGATCTCTGCCCTTAAGACAAAACCGGAAACCGCGGATTTCATGCGTTACGTGAACCCAAATGAGTCTCCCCAGATATTACGATTGAAGCCAAGTATCTTCATGTTCAATCACCGAAAAACTATTGTAACTGAGCGTGCGGCGTATGAGAGTATAGAAAAAGAGCAGCACTTTTCGCATGTAAAATTAATTTTCCTACACTATTTATCTAAGACAACAAAGCGGCTTGGCGCTGGCTGGCGGAAAGCCATGGGCGACATGATTGTTCTGACATAATCGCCGGCCACAAGTTGTCCTGAGGCGAACTCGTTGTATCTCGAAAAGATGTAACAGTTCAAAAGGTCTCACACTTTTGAATGAGCCTGTAGCAGGTTCCGCCACCACTCAGCCCGAGTCCTCCCGCCACAAAAGTGTAGTCAAGGGCCTGTAAAGTCTCAAGCTCATCTTTATAAAGTAGAGCTAGTTTCATCTTACTCCCGATGTGAGATTCCTCATTATACACTTACATAATTTTCTCATTTGCTATGGAAACAAGTTTCAAAC
>CM028379.1:87528042-87592157 GCA_013146195.2 Codonopsis lanceolata
TTGTCGTTGACTTAAATCTTCTAGGGAGATTCTCAAGCCTTTGCCTAGTAGCTAACAACGTCGTGACAACACGGCTATGGCACAAGCTGCCTCACCACCTCAACTTCAAGCACCTCTCCAAGATCTCCAAAAACGGGCTTGTCAAAGGTCTTCACTAGGTTCCGCCGACCATGACGTAAGTTGTAAAGCTTTCAACTAGAAAACTTTCCAAGTCTTCCTTCAAAAGAAAGTCTCATTATCAACAAACGCACCTCTTCAACTTCTCTGATATGGATCTCTTTGGACCAATCACAACCAAGATTTCAGAGACAAGTATACACTTGTTAGCTGATGACTACTCTAGATTCACTTGGATTGAAACTATGACATCTAAAGATGAAACGTATGATCTAGTCATGTTTTTCTGTAAGACTTCAAACTCAAAAGCTTGAAGACATTAGTGACATAAGATCGACAATGGCACCGAATTCAAGAACAATGGTGTAGAAAATACCGCGATGACCACGGATCGCCACAACTTCTCTCTCGCCTATTCTCAACAAAACGGTGTAGCCGAATCCGAAGAACAAACATCGATTGAAGCAAAGAAGAACAATGCCGCGTAAGCTAAACTTCCTAAGTATTTCTCGGCGTAAGCCGGTCAACACCGCATGTTTTACTCGTAATGTATCCCCGTAAACAAGTTTCATAATAAAACTCCATATGAAATATGGAGAGGAAGATCCCCAACATAGGATTTCTTAAAATCTTCTGTCAGAATGTTTTATTCTTTATAATGGAAAAGAATATAGAGGAAAATTTGATGCAAAATCGATTTAAGGAATTTTTTGGGGTATTCCAAACATTCAAAAGCATTTCGCATTTTCAAGAAAAACTAATTTAAAAATTTTAGAATACGTGCATGTTTCTTTTGATGAATATGACTTGTTAGAGCCTAGAAAGGCTCCGAACGTTGCTAATGATTCGATAATGATGAGACATGTACAAATACAACATCTACTTCCACTCCTCATCGAAGCGGCAAGCTGCCGCAGAACCCACAAGGCAGCTTAACCCTTCACCTAAGAGAACTCGCCGGTACCGATTACAACTCTTCTGCTGACCACGAACCCATCTCTTGCTTTTTACCCCAAGCACCTTTACGCATCACTCATCCTTCTTGTTCACTAAAATGAAGGTTTTGAAGATCCTATCTCTTCTCGAACGATTTTGGTGAATCTCCTTCTCAACCTACTCCGAATTTTTAAGGGAAGAACCCACCGTAAGTGATCTTCCTCCAACTGTTATTGAAGCAAGAGATCATCCCATTTCTCAAATCATTGGTGATCTCAACACAGGAGTTAAATGCGAGAAATAAAGTTCGAGAAGAGACTATGTTTGCTTATGCATTTGTATCTGAACTCGAACCAAAGAAGATTGATGAAGCTATCGAAGATCATAACTTGGATTGAAGCTATGCAAGAAGAGCTGAACCGCTTTGAAAGATGTAAGGTGTGGAGCTTAGTTCAAAGACCGACCGATCATCCAAATCATCGGCACCAAGTGGGTTTCGAAACAAAAGAGATGAAGAAGGAAATGTCACCGAAACAAAGCTAGGCTCCGCATGTGGCTACCGACAGAAGAAGGAATTGACTTTGATGAAACTTTTGCTCCTCGTTGCTAGACTAGAGGCAATCGAATCTTTCTAGCCTATGCCTCGCTTCATGAACTTCAAAGTGTATCGGATGGATGTAAAGAGTGCCTTTACGAATGGTGATCTTCAAGAAACTGTATACGTGGAATGCCTCCGTGATTTGTCATTTCGGACACAAACCGGATCACGTCTACCGACTCAAGAAAGCTCTCTACCAAGCAAGCTCCTAGAGAGCTTGGTATGAAACTCTATCCAAGTTCTTAATAGAACAAGGATTCGTGAGAGGAAGAATAGACACTACTTTATTCATCCTCAAGCACAAAGGTCATTCTCTTCTCGTACAAATCTATGTGGATCTACATCATCTTTGGATCAACTAACCAAAGCCTGTGTAAAAGATTCGAGAAGCCGATGCAAAGCAAGTTCGAGATGAGCATGATGGGTGAACTTACCTACTTTCTAGGATCAGATACAACAGACTTACGGAATCTTCATCACCAAACCAAATATGCAAAGGAACTAATCAAGAAGTTCGGCCTTGATTCAGCTAAAGGATTCGAAACTCCAATGTCTACCGACTGCCATCTTGACAAAGATGAGAAGGGAAAGCAAGAGAACGTGACCAAGTACCGAGGAATCATAGGTTCACTTCTTTACCTTACTGCTAGTAGACCTGACATTATGTTTGCTGCTTGTGTTCAGTGCTAGATTTCAGTGCAGATCCAAAGGAATCACATTTGCTTGTCGCCAAGCGTATCATCGATATGTTTCAAAACAACAAATCTAGGCATATGGTATTCGAAAAACAACAATTTCGATCTAGTCGGATACTCGATGCAGATTATGCATCACCGCAAAGAAGAAGCACCAGGTGGGACTTGTCAATTCCTTGGAAATAGACTTGTCTCATGGTCTTGCAAGAAACAAGGATCAGTTGCAAACTCAACCACGTGTTGAATACATTCTTTGCAAGCATTGTTGCTCTCAACTCCTATGGATGAAGCAACAACTAGTGGACTACAACATCAAGATTACAAACTGCCCAATCATGTGTGACAACACATCAGCAATTTCAGTCTCCAAAAATCCAGTGATGCACTCCAAGACTAAGCACATTGATATCCGTTATCACTTCCTCAAAGATCATGTGGAGAAAGGTAACATCAGTTTGGAATATGTTCCAACTGAGCATCAATTGGCTGACATTCTCACAAAACCACTGGATGCCACCAGGTTTGCTTATTTAAGGAGAAATCTTGGTATGATTGATCCCTCTTGCTTAATTTCAAAGTTATTTGTTAATGTTTCTTTCATTACCTAGACTTAGTTTTAGACTAATCGGAAGACGTAAGTTCTCCTTTACCGGAAGACTTAAAGGTTAGTATTTTTACTTAGTCTATTTTTTGCTAAAGAGGTTTCTAAAGCAATAAAGGGGGTCAAGGATAAAATTTGGTACTTAAGAAAATATCTTAAGTTCCCGCTTTCTCAAATTTTCTCGCCTTTAAATAGACCTTGAACCGCCTTTTGCCAAACTTTACGGAACCCCTTTGACAAAAATATTTCTCTCTCTATTCATACTCTCTCTCTGTGTAACTGCTTTCTGCAAATCCAAAATTCTTCTTGTTTCTTCTTCTCATCGACAGCAATGGTATGTTTTTCTACATTCTCTACTTGAAACTTATTGTTTTCTGTTTTGCATTTCATTTCATAACCTAAAATTATGTTGGAATTCAAACGGTCACTTTCGAGTTTCATACAGTTTCCGCCATTGTTGTTCTTAAAAACCTAGAAAACTAACAGTCGTTTTTGAATATTCATCGTTTATCCTTATGAAAACCTTCTGTTATACATTTCTATGGTATGGACTCTCTAAACATTCTAGGGTTTCAAGTTTTCTCTTCAAAAATTTCAAATATTTTCAGAAAACCTTGAAATTTCTGCTTGTTTAAACTCTTGAGGTGAAAAGCCCTAATTTTTTATTTGTATTTCTTTCAGGCAAGAACTTCAAAATCGAAGCTGAACCTAGAGACCGCCATTCCTCCTAGTAAGGATGTCAACCTTCCGGGATATCCTAACTTTCCCGCCTCTCATGACATCATAGTCGCTCTGGACCCGAAGCTATACATTCCAGGAATGTGCATTGACCTTCAGTCAATCTGCACAATAGCTGCCGGCGTCAAAGCATGCGAGGACATGAACGCCTCTGGTATTCTACCCCTCTTCTGCCTCAATGATAAAATTACGATCTTTCTCGCGTAAGAATTCTATCAGAGAATGGAGCTTATGAACAAGAACGCTCTACGAGGGTGGATTCGAGGCCGTCCCATCTCCATTTCCGCTAAATCAATTTCCACCATCATCGGCGTGCATTATGGTGGACCTCTTGCAGCAACCATTGCTGAGGCTGTACATGCCTGGGAAGCAATGAGGGGAGTAGATACCTATAGAGAACCGCAAGGGAAAATGCTTCGAAATCTCTTCCCTGTGGATGTATACTGCTCAAGCCACCTCATTGACAAGGGGCTTCTATTCAAGAGTGGAGCACACGATATGTTTACGGCCCAACAAATTAACTTGACCAGTGCCGTATTTCTTCAACTCCGTCTCAACTGGGGGGCCATCATCTTCAATGAATTAAAACAATGGGTGGAGAAAGCAAAGAACAACCCCACATGCAAGCGCCCCTTCGTTAGGCTGATCAATGCCCTTCTAAGGGATGATGCTAATGTCAACTCTTCCTTAAAGGAAGATGAACTGATTGGCGGTGGCAAGGAGAAGCAAACCGCTGTTCTTGAAAATACTCGAGAATATGCGAAGATCGCAAAGGGTCTACCGCCCATCTCCATAGACAAAGTGGCCAAGCCTGCACCTATCTTGGTTACACGCTTCAACATGGAAGCACATGACGCGGCCAGCAGAACCTTCAAGAAGGCCTCTACAAAATTTGATGATCAAGTGGCCGCGTCCCTCCATCAAAAGGCCAAAGACTTGGCTGATGAGGCAGAGCAGCTGCTTCGAACCAAGATGGCAGCCAAGGGAAAAGCAAAACAGACAAGGCCGGTAGAGGCCACTCCAACTGAAGAGGAGCAGGCCAAATGGGTTAGGAGAGAGATGAAGGAAGGCCAAAAGAACCAGCCTACAGCCAGATCAACCCCTTCCTCTACTCAAGCCCAAACTTCACAAGCCCAACAAACCTCTCAAACTCAACAAACCACTTCCTCATAGCCACCTACCCAAACCAATCAATCAACCTCACCATCTCCTGCACCCACTCCCAAACCAAAACGAAGGAGACTTCGTAAAACCCTTGAAGATCAGCCACCGGCATACACTCCAACCACTACCTATGAAGCTGAGTCTCCTATTCACCGCTAGGAAGAAAAGGAGAGCCCGGGTTCGGTCCCAAACACTCTACCGCCAGCCAACCAACTACCACTACCGACGCCCAACCAACCACCAACACCCCACCCTCTACCGCCACACCCACCACTTCATCTATTCCTCCTGAGTCATCTACTCAGAGGAATTCACCACCTCCGGAGGAGCCTATCCCTCAGGAGGAGCCTCAAACTCAGGAGGAGCCAGCCAGAACCCCCACTTCTCCTCCACCTTCCCCTTTTAACTACTCACCTGACCCATCTACCCCGTCCTCACCTTCCAAATCCCAACCAACTTCATCAACCACACCACAGCAACCTCAAATCCCTCCCTCACAACCAATAGACTCTACTGCCGCCAAGTTCCTTTTCAAACTTTCGTAAGTAGCAGACCTATTTATCCCTACCCATCAACCTCCTCAATCTTCCCTTAGAAAACCAAAATCCCTCTTCTACCGGTTTTCTTCGACCTCTTCCCAAATCCTCCCATATCTGAAAATTCGACATATGGGATTCCCCACCAACACCACCTCCCTCCACCCATTACCATATCTTCCTCCACCAACACCATACCAACCCAAGACTCGCCCTCTTCCGACTCCATCACTCCTCCAGATACACTCTACCTCTCATTCATATTGGCCAAACTACTTCAGCCCAATGATGAAATTTTGTCACGCCATATATGAACGGCTTCACTACCGCCATCAATAGCCACCGCAATGACCGCAAGCCTCTTTCTACGACAATTCCAAGAGGATGTCCGACTCGCTTTGGAAAGATACGACTTTCACAGATGTCAAGATCATCGTTGAAGCTCAACGAGATGAGTGTGTCCGTATCTGCTCCTCCCTTTTCTACGAGTTATTCCATGCCATCACTCTCCATCTCGGCAATGGCCGCCCTCCGGTTCTAGAGCTCAACCGCATTGCTCGCGACTCTGCTCACAACATTATGAATGCGAATCGTGATCGTGATCTGGCCATCACAGAGGAGAAGCAAATGAGGTCTATAAACAGAATGCTGATGGAAGAGAACAGCCGTCTTCGTGAAGAATTGGACTACCGTTCTCGTTCCACCAGACCTCCTACTGATGCAGATGACGAGTACGAACGCAGAATGGAAGAGCTAGAGCGAGAACGAAGGGAAAAAGAGGCTGCAGACAAAGGCAAAGGGAAAAGACCTTGGTAGTTCTGTATCTTTTCTTCCCTTACCTTTGTATCTAACTTATATTTTGAAAACTCTGTAATATGTAAACATCTTGTTTATAAATACAGAAGATTACCTGTTTTTTAAAATTGTCTTGTTTAAATTCTTGTTACTTTACTTTTCATATCTGTTTAGAATTTAAATGTTCAGTTTAAATTTATTTTAAACTGCTGCTAATCTGTGTGTTGTTCTATGATTTTTTATACCCTTGTATGCACTTAGATTAGTTCTTTACACTTGAGGTGCTCGTCTGTTTGATAGAGGCATGTCTTCTGCTACTTTATATATAAAATTTCAGACATGCTATTATCTATCACATAGTCTGTTTTTAGCCCTCATTTGTAGTAATAATGACTAGATATAAATAGGAGGAGATTGTTGATTCTTATGTTAGATTTATATCTGTTCAGTTCATTACATCTAGTTTTATAATTCAGTGGCTAATCGGGCTGCGTATCGATTAGCGTGGCAACTGTGTATAGAACTTTGCCTTGTATAGTTTTTATAGGACTTTACAGGTTCAGCGGAAGACCTCTCCACAAGCTTTATCGGAAGACCTGCTTAAAGCCCACAAACGGTAGACCTCATGTCCACCTGATCTTCTATGACGTGTCTTATCTTGCAATGACTCATTGGATTAATTCAAACTTATCCTAATCATTGTTTGAATTAATCAAAGACATTCCCTGACATATCAGGCCGCCGAAAGCAACTTTCCGAAAAGCAAGAAGACTTTTCGTCCTGAATAGTGAAAGTAGGAAAAGCAGACTGTCTCCTACTTTCTGCAACAACTCTCAGATCTGACACCTAAATCGCCCACCTTTTTGAAGATCTCAGATATCATTCCCTGCTCTAGATATCTGTGAAGACGAAAATCCTTGACTGACAGCCCCATGCATTTAATGCATTGTTGAAAAGAGCTGTTGAAGTATTCGTCTTCTCCAACGGATCTTTTGAAGTGCACCTGCTATAAATGCTGCCATTGAAGACTGAAAAAGAAGCAACTATACAGAATCAATCGAACACTTAAAAGGATTGCTTTGAAACTCCACAACTCCAAGTCTTACAACTCAGTGCAATCAAGAGATCCTAAACAGATCTAGAAGTCCTCGTCAACAACAAGAAGCTGCTCATCAACACTTACTGTTTTAACTTCTTGTTGTTTTCATTCATCAACTATACTTCTGCACGAATTAAATATCTTGTATTTACAGATATTTAATTCCCTAGACCCCAAACACAAGTCAATATTTTGTACACGATCCATTAGGGATATTTTTTGTAATTGATCTAGTGGAAAACATAGTGCACTATTTAAATCCAAGGTTGATTGCCTTGGTGGTGGACATAGCACTCTTTATAGTGTGAACCATCCCAAAATACTTGTGTTATTTCTTATTGTTTGTCTGATATTTGAACTGCTTAAGTACTTTGATTATCTTCATCCATTTACAGCAGAACTTAAAGTAATCTATAAAGGTCTACCGGTAGTCCTTATCGGCAGACCTGGATCAACTTCCTTGAAGGTCTTCCGCTACTTAATCTTTTCAATAGATTATAAGTACCCTTCAAAGAATTTACTTAAAAAAGTTTTTAGTGTTTAATAAGCTATTCAACCCCCCCTTCTAGCTTATTATTGTGACCATTGGGACCCACAAGGTAGATCTTCGGGGCCTATCTTCGTGTACCGAAGATAGGTCTTCGGGGCCTCTCCTTGTTTTCGAGGTTGAGGCGCGCTTTTTGCTTTTGCAAGGGTGGCCTTCCTCGCGTACCGAGGATAGGTCTTTTCTCAATAGTACGAAATAACATTAAAGCTTTTCATTTCATTGTTTGAAGATGTTACAAGTCATATCATCGATAATACTTTTTCAGGTGGTCGGCATGCCAAGGGTTTTTCAGTGGGGTTTCGTCTGGCTCTGCCAATCGATAAGTCCCTTCTCGAACAATGCTTGTTACTCTGAACGGTCCTTCCCAGTTTGGGGAGAGCTTGTTTTTTCCGAGTTTTTTGCCCGTCGCTTCTATCTTTCTTAGGACCCAATCTCCCACCGAGAAACTCCTTGGTCTGACCTTCTTATCGTGATTGATTTTCTTGAGTTTCTTGTAGTTGATCATCCGAAGGCGGGCCTCGATCCTTTTTTCTTCAACCTTTTCGAGGTCCAAAGATCTTGACAGCTCGTTGTGGTTTTGATCGAGAAGGTGACTCGGGCGGTGGGGAGGGCTAGCTCTACTGGTGCCATGACTTCTGATCCATAAGTGAGTGCGAAAGGGGTTTCGCCCGTTGAGCCGTGGACGGTGGTTCTGATCCCCCACAAAACAATTCGCAGTTGCTCGAGCCAATTCCCTTTCTTCTCGTCTAGGTCCCTTTTCAACGCATGTAAAATTTTCTTATTCCCCACTTCGGCTTGACCGTTGCCTTAAGGATGAGCCACCGAGGACATTCTATGTTTGACATTTAATCTTTCACAGCTCGCCGTGAACTTTTTGGAGAACTGAGTGCCGTGGTCGGAGACTACCATCCGAGGGAGACCAAACCGACAGAAGATTTGTTCATACACGAACTTCACTGCTTGGTCCTCGGTTATGCTGGCCAATGGCTTGGCTTCCCCCACTTGGTGAAGTAGTCCACGACTACTATGATATATTCGCATCCATGTTTAGCTTTAGGGAAGGGACCGATAAGGTCTATTCCCCACATATCGAATGGCCATGCCGCGATCACCGGTGTTTGTGGTATGGATGGAAGCCTAGGAATATCTGCGAACCTTTGGCATTTGTCACATTTCCTCACGTATTCTACTGCATCCCTTCTCATGCTGGGCCAGTAGTATCCGTGAAAGTTCATCTTATCTGCCAAAGTCCTTACCCCCGGGTGTCCCCGCGCATTCTCCTTCGTGTACCTCGGCCAGAAGGTCTTGCACTGTCTCCGGTCTCATGCACTGAAGAAGGGGCTTCGTATTAGATATTTTATATAACATCCCCCCAATAACCGAGTATCGGCATGCTCGGTTTCTCACTATCTGCGCTCTGTCTTTGTCCTCGGGCAGGGTCCCTTTTTCGATATAATCCTTGATTTCATCAATCCAACATCTCGGGGCCTCCTCAATTACCATTACTTCCTCCCTGTTGATTGCGGTGTCTCTAAGAAATATCAGCTCGATCTCTGGGTATGTCCTCGTTTTCAGAAGAGGAAATCTTCGACAGGTAATCCGCCTGGGCATTGTCTTCTCGCGCGATCTTCTCCAACTCCCAGTATTTGAACCCCTTTAGTAGCCCCTGGGATAGCTGTTTGTACTTGGCCAATATTGGGTGATTTTCCCTGTACTCGCCCAATACCTGTTTGACCACTAACTAGGAATCGATGTTAATCACGACGTTCTCGGCCCCGAGCTCTTGCGCCAATTCAATTCCTGCTATCAATGCCTCATACTCGGCCTGGTTGTTTGAGGCTTTGAAGCCAAATTCCAGGGCCAGGCCTAACTCTCCTCCTTCTAGTGTAATCAGCGAAACCCCTACCCCACTTTTGCTGGTTCCCGAGGATCCATCAACGAATAAAGTCCAATGCTCGGTGGTCTGGACCTTGTTCGTTTTTCTTCGGCCTTATCCTCGGCAGTATTTGGTTTTTCCCCACTTTTCTCTGGCTCATCCTCAGCTGCTTGCTTCGTGAATGAGGTTTCGGCAATGAAGTCTGCCAGAACTTGCGCCTGAATAGCTTTCTTCATTTCGTACTCGATCCGTACCCGAATAATTCAACTGACACTTTAGCATTCTCCCCGCCATATCTAGCTTATGCAGGATCTGCCTCAAGGGAAAGTCGGTGTAAACCACTATCAGATGTGCTTGGAAGTATGCTTTCAATTTCCGAGCAACGATCACCAAGGCGAGCACTAGTTTCTCAATCTCCAAGTATCTTTCTTCGACCTCGGTCAGGGCATGGGACACATAATAGACCGGCCTTTGCAGCTTGTCTTCCTCTCAATCATCAGCTTACCGGTTGAGTCGGATCGACCAAGTACACATACAACTTTTCTTCAGGGATGGGGATACTGAGTAGGGGGGGCCGACCAAGGTACTCTTTGAGCTCGTTAAAGGCCCTTACACAATCATCTATCCACTGAAACTTTTTGCCTCCCTTCAACGTTTTAAAAAATGGAAGGCTTTTCTCTGCCGGCTTAGCTATGAAGCGGTTGAGGGCTGTGATTCGGCCATTGAGTTTCTGGACGTGTTTGATACATTCAGGGGGATCCATGGTCGCTAGAGCCTTTATCTTCTCATTAACCATGTATCTGAAGAATTTCCCGGCGACCACTCCGAAGGCACATTTCGCGGGGTTCAGCTTCATCTTGTGTTTTCTCAAGTTTGTGATAGTTTCTTTCAGGTCCGCGACGTGGTTGGCATGTTTTGCCTTGATCACCATGTCATCGATGTATGCCTCCACATTTCTACCCAACTGATCACCGAAAACCTTATTCACCATCCTCTGGTATGTGGCTCCCGCGTTCTTCAACCCAAAGGGCATCATGGTATATCAATACAGTCCTCCTGCAGCTCTGAACGCCATGTGTATCTGATCTGCCAGCCACATCCTTATTTGGTGATATCCTGAGTAGGCATCAACGAAGCTCAAGATCTTGTGCCCGGCTATAGAGTCTACAATCTGGTCAATCCTCGGCAGGGGATACCAATACTTAGGGCAGGCCTTGTTCAAATCAGTGAAATCAACACACATTCTCCATTTTCCACTTGATTTCTTTACCATGACTACATTGGTTATCCACGTCGCGTATAGGACCTCTTTGATTATTTTTCCTTGAGCAGCTTGGACACCTCCTCTTTGATTGCTTCCTGCTTTTGGGGAGAGAAAATCCTCGCCTTTTGCTGGATTGGGATGGAGTCGGGGTCGATGCTAAGCTTGTGTACAACCACGTCCTGGCTGATTCCTTCCATGTCCTCGACCCTCCAAGCAAAGACGTCTAAACTATCCTTCAGGAGTTTGATAATTGCTGCTCGCTCGTCCTCGGGTATTTCCCTTCCGACCTTGACTTTTTGTTTTGGGAAGTCGAGGTTAATGACAATCTCTTCTAAATCTTCGTTTGGCTTGATCTCCAACCGGTCTCTGGTATCTAAGCTTTCAACCACCACTATCTTTTTGGCGGCTCTTTTTGAGTTTGTTGGGGCGTGGGGTGTTGTTGTATCCATATTTCTCTTGACAACGAGCCATGCTCCCAAATGCTGATTGCTATGCATGAGGGGTTTCGGTCAGTGTGGGGTCAACGATGGGGACGATCTCCCCTCCGTCCTCCCTAGCCCTCTTCGTTGGCCTATTGTCCTGCGTCGCTTCGGCCCCAGGCTGGGCTACAGTCATTTTTTCTTTGTTCTTCTTCTCCTTGTAAATGTACTCGAGGGTACTTGCTTGGTCATTGAGTACTATCCCCATTCCATTGCTCGTGCGGTACTTTACCCTTTGGTGGGCCAGCGAGGAAACCATCTGAAACTTCGTCTGGGATGGGGAACCCAGGATCGCATTATAGGGAGAAGGGAGGTCGATCACAAGAAAGTCCATGTCCTCCGTTTGAGGCGTTGCACTTTCTTCCCCTAAGACAACTTTAAGGGTGATCGACCCTTTCACTGCAACCTGGTGGCCGGTGAATCCCTCTAGTTGTACCGAGTTTGGTCGGAGGTGGGCGTCCCCCAACTTTAAACCGAGGAAACATTTGTAATATAGGATGTCCCTTGATGCCCCCGTATCCACTAGGACCCTCTTCACATCGCTATTATGGATTCCAACTCGCAAATTTAGCAGCTGCTGCCTCGCTATTTCACTGATGGCTAGTTCGCTTGGCATAAATGTGATACCTCCTTCCTCGTCCTTACGTGGCATAACGTTTACCACATGCTTCAAGTTGTAAATCATGTTCTTCAATCGTGTACCACTCGGAGTTGCCTTCCCTGATGGTATCAATCACATTCCTGGGAATTGCATTATCTGGTTGTGGGTTCTGATTTCTTTGTTGCTCTCTTCCTCGTTCTCCTCGGTTGTTCCTTTATTCGAATCTCTTGAGTTCTCCCTTGTCTATCAGCCTCTGAATTACCCGCTTCAGATTAATGCACTCCTCGGTAGTATGGCCGATGTCTTTGTGGTAGGCACAATGTTTGTTTGGATTTCGCGGGTAACGTGTGTCCTTCAGTGGAGGTGGTCGCTCGATTCTGTCCTGGTCGAGGAGGATGTTCATGATGTGTTCGCGAGTGGTGTTCAGGGGGGTCCAATTCATATCATCCCACTTGTTTCGTCCCCGGTTATCTTCATGCCGGCACGTGCCTCCTCGGCTATCCTTTCCCCAGTTGTCGTGAGCTCACTGAGATCCCTCGTGGTCTTTCTTCTTCCCATCTTTTTTTGCCTCCTCGGCATTTATGACTCTAAGTGCATGCGCATACATTTCCCCCACTGACCCATGATCGCGGAGCATCATCTTCCTGCCTCATCAGGCCCTGTTGTAGTCCAAAGATGAAACACATCTTTATGGACTCCTCCGAGATGTATGGTATCTGATCGACCATGGCCATGAATCGATCCATGTACATTTGGTTTGATTCGATGTGGCGTTGTTGTATGCCACATAGATCCGTCTGTTTCTTCAGCTGCTGTCCTGCCGAGGAGAATTGTGTTACAAACATTTGTCTAAATTCGTCCCAGGTCCCCACAGAATCTGGCAGTAGGCCAGTGTACCACTTCAAAGCCTTTCCTTGCAAGGTTCCCGCGAAGATCTTGCCCCAAGCGTCCTCGTCTTCGGGAGCTATAGCATTCATCTTGACTTCAAAACTAGAAATGTGATCGACTGCGCTAGTGAGTCCCTGATCAGAGTCGAAGTTCGGTAGCTTCTTGTCGGGCAACGGGGCCTTCCTCATTCTTTCTTTAAATGGCCCATTCTTAGAAGGGGGGGGCATCATCGGTTTCCCTTTCTCGATGGCTTCTAGCCTTCCTCGGAGATACTTCACCTCCTGCTCGACTTCCATAGGTGGGGCCGGGGTTTCTTTTTGGACTTCAGTGGTCGCGTTCCGACCACTTTTACGTTGTCCCGTTCCCGATTGTTGGGGGTGAGTGCAATGTTCGCACGTTCTGCTTTTTATTGCCTCTGTCCTTGGCCTAGATTCTCCCTCTTCGCTCCTTTCCCTTGTTCGAGAGGGCGGGCATCTCGATTCGTTGGGAAATGTTAGCCGATTATGGATGCTTGGTTTCTGCACATGTTCGACTATCCTCTTTCCCAGCCTTGACTTTGCGCTTGGGCGAGGAGTGGCATTCCTTTTTTCTTTACCTTTCGAAGAGGCCTCCTTACTGGCTTGGGCTGGCTCCCGAGCGGCTATCATGTTAGATGTGGCCCCCACCTTTTTGTTTAACTCGAACATTTTTCGCTCTGCCTCTTGGATCCCTTGGAGGTAAAGCTTTTGGCGTTCCCAATACTTTAATTCCTTCAGGTATCGTTCATGCTCGTTCTTTGGTGTTTCCTTATGGGTTTTGGAACCAGTGAGGTGTATCTCATCATCCTCCTCCTCTCCCTTAACGAATGAGGTATCGGCTCGATTAAGGTCGGCTCCCAGGTTATGGGCTACGTCTGTGGCTCCTCTTCCCTTAAGGGTTTTCGAGATATGGGTCGTTAGGTCTATTTCAGTAGGCCTATTTGCTGCTAGTGGGGGTTGCATGGTTAAGGGAACGGCCTCACTTGCTCCTTGTTGGTTTTGCTTTATGGGTGTGTTTTTCTCCATGGTTTCACAGTCAAGGCTAAGAAATGGTAAGGTGAGGAAAACTTTCATTTCCCGGCATCGGAACCACTTGATCACGCCAAACAATGGGGTGACTATATTTGGAAATACACGTGGATCTGGCATGGACGGTGGGTAGCTGTTATGGACGCTAGTGGATGGATATCTGGTTGGTTTATACGTGAATCCCCGATTCTTGTGATTTCTTTGACCTGTGACCTGAGAAACAAGAAAGACACCGTTAAGGGAGCTGGGAGGTTATCCCAGCTAAAGTCCTCCGGCGTGAGAGTCAGTGATGGGATAACAAAGGTTAGCCAGGCGTTCCCTGAGATCACCGTAAATATATCAGTGTATTTGTACAAGGCAATAGCTTAGCATGAAAAGTGTCATACCTTAGGAAGGTGGCCATGCTCTCTATTTATATCCCTCTCCAGGCTTGGCTTGCAAGACAATGTAGAACAACACGATGGAGACCAAATCTATTGGTCAACCGAGTTGGCTAATTCTCATTGGTTCTTACTTTTGCCAGGTATGTCAGAGTATCAGAAAAGAAGTCAACAGTGGGTGGTGCGGCTAGCGCAGAGCACGTTGATGTCTTTCCAATTAGGTAGTGCCATCTGGTGTATCTCATACTGTGATGACGTCTCCTCATTCAGGTTGGTCGGAGCGTAGGGTCGACCATAGGCTTTCATAGTAGGTTGGTCAGCCGGGTTCGCATCCTCGTCTGTTATGATGGTCGGTCTTCATCAGGGCCGGGCCAGTCATAGTCGGCCTAGTAATGCTCGGCTTGTTCGGAATACCCTGCTCGGACTGACCTTGGTTGGCCTTGATCATGCTCGATTTGCTCGGACTAAGGGTAACCCTCGGCTTGACCAGGTCGTTCTGGCTGCCACGTGTCGTCCATGTGGGAAGTGGCCAATTGAGTCCTTTCAATAGGTAAAGTTGTTGGAGATAAAGATGGTGGGGCATGTAAATGTGTTGGATTTTGTGCCACCATTGGGAGAGTATTTTGGTTTTAAATCAAATGAGTATCTAATAGATTAGTTTATTGATTTTTAATGGATTGAGTTTGATTTTTAGTTTGAATTTTGGCAACCGTTGTACCTGCTCTTATACCATCACAAAGAAGGTAAGTGATGACAGCTTATGTGGATTCAACTATTGCGGCGGTCAACACGACATGCAAGATGATGGAAATTGTTTGAATTCATTCCTACCAAGTAATTAGACTAAGGAATGAAATTTAATAATATAATATATCATGTTAACATAACACTTTTATTATTAAATTAACACATTATTTTAAATTAAAGCTATATTGACTAGTCAACATATACCAATTAATATATAATTAATTCCCAAATATTAACAATTCGGTTATTGCAATTATAGCATTTCGGTCAATATAACATTTTAATACTATAAAATAATCAACGTAATTTAGTTAAATTTATTATAATATTAATATTTGTATTATTCAGTACCATATAATTAAGAAAAGTCAACAAAATATTACCTAGTCAATTATAACATTCACCAAGTAGATAATTATGAAATAATTAAACTTACTAAAACCTCGGGTGTTACACCCTCTCCCCCTTAAGAGAATTTAGCCCCTAAATTCCTTACCATATGACGTCAAAGAGATGATGATACTTGTTCTGCATTTCAAATTCACTTTCCCAGGTAGCCTCTTCCACTGTATGACTCTGCCACAGAACATTAACCATAGGTATCACTTTGGTCCTCAAGACCTGCTCTTTACGATCTAAGATCTGAACTGGCTGCTCAGTATACGATAAGTCAGGTTGAAGATGAACAGATTCAACTTCAAGTATATGTGAAGGATCGTGATTATATTTACGTAACATAGACATATGAAAGACATCGTGAATTCCCTCACATGTCGGTGGCAATGCAACTCTGTACGCCAACTGTCCAATCCTCTCAAGGATTTCAAAAGGCCCAACATATCTCGGCGTAAGCTTACCCTTCTTTCCAAATCTCTTCACACCACGAATAGGAGAAATCTTTATGAAAACATGATCACCCACGTCGAACTCAAGATCTTTCCTGCGATGATCAGCATAGCTTTTCTGGCGACTCTGTGCCGTAAGCAATCCATCCCGTATCACCTTCACTTTGTTAACAGATTCTTGGACTATTCCTAGACCCCAAATCTTAGCCTCTCCGACCTCATCCCAACAGATAGGAGATCGACGTTTCCTTCCATACAGTGCTTCATAAGGTGCCATCTCTATACTCGAATGGTAGCTATTATTGTAGGCAAACTCAACTAGAGGAAGATAAGTATCCCAACTACCTGTGAAGTCAAGTGAGCAAGCACGTAGCATATATTCCAATATTTGGATAGTCCTTTCGGATTGTCCATCAGTCTGAGGATGAGAAGTAGTACTAAAACTCAACTTAGTACTTAAAGCCTCCTGTAATGCTTGCCAACATCTCGATGTAAAACGAGGATCCCTGTCTGACACAATACTAACAGGCACTCCATGCAATCTCACAATCTCCTCGATATACAATGTAGCAAATCGATTCAAACTGAAAGTCATCTTAACAGGTAAGAAGTGTACTGATTTAGTAAATCTATCAACAATGACCCACACAACATCATAACCCCGACTAGTTCGTGGCAAACCAGTCACAAAATCCATAGTAATGTTCTCCCACTTCCACTCAGGAATTTCCAATGGCTGTAACAATCATGCTGGTCTCTGGTGCTTCGCTTTCACTTGTTGGCATGTTAGACATTTAGACATATAACTTGCAACTTCTCTCTTCATGTTACTCCACCAGAAATCTCTCTTCAAATCTCTATACATCTTTGTACTTCCAGGGTGTATTGTATACTTCGATTTATGGGCTTCATCCATTACTTGTTGTTTAAGATCACCATCATCAGGAACACATACTCGACCTCTGAACTTCAGCAATCTATCGCTATGAACATGAAAGTCAAGTTGGTCACCTTCCTTCAAAGACTTCACAACTTTTGTAATTCAAGATCACATTCCTATTTCTCTTTAATCTTCGATAGCAGTGATGGTTGTACCCATACATTCACAAAAATCACATCATGATTGGATTCACAAGGACTCCAATAACAAGCATCAGTTAACATCTTCCATTCACGAACCATTAAACATGAAACATATAACTTCCTGCTCAAAGCATCAGCAACCACATTAGCTTTCCCTGGTTGGTACACAATGGTACAATCATGATCTTTCAATCTTTCTATCCATCGTCTTTGTCGCATGTTCAATTCCTTCTGAGAAAAGATACTTCAAGCTTTGATGATCCGTATAGACTTCAAATTTAGCCCCATAAAGATAGTGCTTCCATTTCCAGATCATGTGTAGAGTAATTTTGCTCAGCTGGTTTTAACTTCCTCGAGGCATATGCAATCACTTTTCCACTCTGCATCACTACACAACCCAGTCCTTCCTTAGAAGCATCACTGTACACAATAAAGTTCTCACTACCCTCAGGCAATGCAATAATTGGTACTGAAGTCAATCTATGCTTAAGCTCTTGGAAACTAGTCTCACACTTGTCATCCCACACAAAAGAAACTTTCTTATGAGTCAAATTAGTCAATGGACTAGCAATCTTCGAGAACACCCTGTATGAACCTTCGATAATACCCTGCCAATCTCAAGAAACTTCGAACCTCGGTAACAGTACTAGGTCAATTCCACTTAACAATAGCTTCAAATTTAGTAGGATTAACATCAATGCCTGTCTCAGAAACCACATGCCCTAGAAAAGTCATCTCTCCCAACCAAAAAGCACACTTACTGAACTTTGCATACAACTGCTTCTCCCGCAGCAAGTTAAGAATCAATCTCAAGTGTTGCTCATGTTCCTCTAAGGATTTAGAGTATACCAGAATGTCATCAATAAACACTACCACGAAATCATCAAGATATGGCTGGAAGACTCGATTCATCAAATACATAAAAACTGCAGGTGCATTGGTCAATCCAAATGGCATAACTATGAACTCATAATGACCATACCAAAAATAGCAAACAATTAACATCGGATACATAAAATAGTTAAAATATGATCACGCCACTAGACGAGGTGACTAAGTTGGCGATCCACGTAATGGACTAGAGCTGACGTGTCGATAATTGTTGTCCACATAATGAACTAGGATACTTGATGTATCTAAGGATTTGGATATCTGGGCTTTGTTCTCTCTTAACTTCGTGACTTGGGTGACTTGAAAAGGAAACTACCGTTAGGGAGCTGGTGGGTTGTCCCAGTTAAAGCCCTCTGGTGTGAGAGTCAGTAACAGGGAATGTACATGTGCCGGAGCTAGGTGTTCCCTTAAGCTTCCGGTGACAATGTTTAATATATTTTGTGCTCGAATGCTTTTCTATATAACGTACCTTTACAAGATCACCTCATGTTCCTATTATAACCTTGGTTTGGAGTCTCATGATTAGAATATGGGTCCCAGGACATGGGGGACCTATTGCTGGTCGGCTTGTTGGTAGCTCCTTACTGGTTGATAGTCTACATGTAGCCCTACATAGTTGGTGGTTGAGTACTTACCAAGTTATATCTACTCTTCTAGTGTAGGGGCTTGTTGCTTGGTCGACTCATTGTCAACCCCTTACTAGTTGGCCTTTGCTTGCATGGACGACATGTGGCTTCCAATTAGGAGCTGACACTTGGTTGTTGCTTGGTTGGAATGTTCGTACGCCGAACATGGATGTTCCTCGACCTAGTGGTCGGTCTTGCTCAGATCTCGGAATGGTCCTTGGTAGACCCGATGATTCTTTTTTGACGAGTAGGTAGTAGTCGGCTTAGGTCGGCCTTTTCGTTAGATGATCTGTTGGGTGATGAGCCCGTTTATGCCGAGCTGGAAGCCACGTGTTTGCTCCACGTAGGAGGACCCAGGTTGGGTCCCTTCAATAGCCTTCAAGTTTCCAAGTGCGAGGATTTATCCTTAGCTTGGAAAGTATAGTTGGATCTTTCATTCGGTTGTCGAGCATTGTTTCTTCTTCGGCTTTCCTGAGTTTTGCAGCGTCCTCGTTTATGGTCGTTCTTGCTATCAATTATTGTTGCTCGTTCATGTTCGCGTGGGTTTTGTGTCGAAGATTGATTCGGACATGATAATGGAATTTTCTAGGGAACTGATGCACCGTTTTAATTAAATAACACGATTATCGAGGATTCATAGGAAATCATCTCGTTCCACTGTTCATAATTGTGACGCTGTCATTTCTCCAAAACGTCGTCGATTTGTGTACACGACTTTGCATGGTACTCACCATGTGTCGCCCCGAGAGTGGTTAGGTAGGATCCACGTGTTTTCTCTCTGGGTCGACCCGACGTTCTAGGGTTGTATAAAAAATGTGGTTTTTTCGGCTTCTTCCATACGCTTCCAATCGTTCTGTTGCATTTTCCCTCCCAAAAATCGTGTCTTTGAAGGCGAAAGCTTCTTCCTTGCTATCTCTTCCATTCCCTGCTATTTCCGACCGTTCTTTTCCCTTGCCATCTAGTTTCCCAGGTTCGCCACAACTTTCTCTTGCTGTTAAAGTCATTTTCATGATTTTTGAGTTTGATTTGAGTGTGAACTAGGTCTGTCCATGTTTCCAGTCATTTCTTTGCCATTTCTCCGTTGCTCTGTTGTTAACTCCAGCAACCGTTTTTGTTTCAGGTCCTCGATTTTCTTTGATCGTAACCTTTGCTCCCAGGTATTTGCCTTCTTCCTCCTCGAATCTTACTGTGTAGTTTCTAGGTTTTCCTTAAATTTCATGAGGCATGTCCACGATTTTATACGGAGTGTGTCCTCCTCGACTTCGACTTCTTCCTCGGCTAGCTCTTCTACTATATCGCGATCGAGGATGAGGACCAAACACGTTAGTCCGGACCTAGTCTATGCTCAGTGTCCCTTTAGTCGGAGGGTATATTTCTAGACAGATGGGGCATGGAGGATCGTCCTACCCAGGCGAGCGATGACCCTTTTGGTAGAAATGGGGTATAATATGGAGGGCTTGTCAGCTCTCTCCGACAAACACTACATGACCGAGGATCTCCCAATTGAGACTGTTATGATGGTTTGTAGGGACAGAGAGAGGGCCCTTAGGTACTTATTTAATCAATACTATATGGAGATTGTTGCCGAAGAAGTAGTAGCCGCCAATAGAAATTTGGCGCGAGATAAAAAGGGAGAAACCTCCTCAGCTGCTGCTAGAGTCGAGGATGTACCATCAGCTTGTCGGGTGCTTAAAGAATAGAGGAATAATATGTGCTCAGATGATTTTCTTGTTTGGAATGACAAGTACAATCATAGCCATAAGAAATTCCGAGGATCGGTCCCCCATAATTCGCTAGGTTTGGACGAGCTTCGGAGCCGTCGGGATAGAGTGTGTTTTTACACCACGTTTTTTAGGTGGGTCTCCGCTTGCCACTTGACCCCCTAATCTGCAACCTTCTCGAGGAAGCTAGTGTGCACCCCATCGACCTCTATCTGAACCTTGTGAGGTATTTGATATCTTTCATTGCTTGTGTACGAGTGCTCGGTTTTTAGCCAACCCTTTGACTTTTGAAGACATATTTTTACATAACCAAGTCTCTCAATCGGCTCCAATGCAAGCATCATAACCGGGGTATCAATCTGTTCTTCAAACCGCCTGGAAAGACGACGCATTAGGATGAGAAGGTCTTCTTGATCGAGAGCCGAATTGGGTGGAACTTTCCCCTTCCTCGGAATTTGGCTTCCGATGTTAAATCTCTTTCCCCTGCTAGGACTCTGGATGAGTATGAGGAGTCTGCCAGAGCAGCCATTGAATCGTTTTTGGGGGTGCACGGGGTTGAGCCTGCTTGGGTCTTCCTTTGGAGCTCGGTCATCAAGGATGAAGTTTTATTGAGGATGGTTGGGATGTCCACCAAAAAAATAGAGAGTGTCTATCTTAGGTGTGAGGTTCCCGAGTACATCCAATATCCAGGGTGGTCGATGCATGAAAAGAATAAGTTTAGAGATGACTATCCCTTATGCAAGGATGATTTGCTCCGTTATGAAGGCTGCGAAAGTACTTGTTACTTATTTTGTTGTTGTTGTTTTTACTCTGTGATCTTTCTGTCTTCTAGTTCGTAATTCTGAATTGTTTCTTTTTGTTGTTTCAGCCATGGTGCTAGACTTGGACCAAGTTTTTGGGAGGAGTGCTAGGCAGACCCGAGGTGCTACCTGCCGAGCTCTGCTTAAGGACAAAGCTGCTGACCCAGGGAAGGCATATACCTTGCCCACTGATGTACTAGGGGCTGGGTCCTCGGCCCCGTCTGTTCCAGCGGCTCCTCGACGGGTACTGCCTAAGGTTATTGTTGCTCGGAGGTCCAAATCTTCAGCTCATGCTCCGTCGACGAAAGCTCCTACCACCGTTACTGGTCTTGCCTCCGTCGAAAATGCCCCAACTCCCCCCACTGGCAAAAAATGATTGATCGATGAAACACTAGTGGGTTCCGAGCGAAGCCTTGAGGACGTTTCTGCCCATTCCCCAGCTTCCAAAAAATTGAAGGTCGTGGCTGTCCCATCCTCGTCTAACGAAGAGACCATGCCTTGGCTTAGGGACGATTTCTCCTGTCCTACAACCCGGGCCGCTGTAGTCCAACTTGGGTTGACCATCAGGGATGTCCCCGTCCTTCAAAACATGGATGTGACCTAACGTGACGGTCCTACTACTTTGGTAGGGCAAGGAATAATTGTCCGGGCTCAAGTGAGGAACTTGATTGGGGTTGCCAATTCTTTGCCTACAAATGAGGCAATGGGCCGAGTAGGGCTTTGTGTAAGCGAGGTAAATGTCTCCCCTTGTTTTCTTATTTCCTTGATGCATAAATATTATTTCTAACATATTCATTTGCTTATTTTCTTTTTTGTAGTTCTGCTTATTTGTCAGCTCTTTGAGCGGTTGCTCTGGTCGGGCAGAAGCTGAAGTAAAAAAGCTCAAAACCAAGGCTCAAGTCGACCAGGATGAGATAAAGATCCTCAAGGCTCGGTTGACTTCTCTAGAAAGGCACCAAGCTAAGAAGACAACCGAGCTGGATAGGGCGTTGGCCAAGATGGCCACTTTTGCAAAGGAGAGGGAGCAGGCCGAGCACCGAGCTGGCGAAGCCAAGCATAAGGCTAGCTAGGCGTAGGCGAGATCCTCGGTTGAGAAGGAGCTGACCGAGTCCTCGGTGAGGGTTAATGAGCTGGAGAGACGGGTTGCGGAGGTTACGGCCTCGACTTTTAAATATTTTAAAAGGACCGAGGAATTTACCAACGAGGTCCTCCCCTACTATGAACGAGGTATTCGTCACGTTGTCCGCCTGGCTACTTCCTCGGGGCTTGCCCTTGGGACCACAGTTGATAGGGGCAGCGATGAGTTCACCGGTGAAGCGGCAAGGGAATGGCATGAGATGGTCCCTTTTGACGAGGGCAAACTCGAGATGATTAGGAAGAAGGATAACAATGCCAGATTTGAAGAATGGGTACCCCCCACTCCTTGGTCGCAAGATGCACTCTTCCTGATCAACGATGTTCGTAATGGTGAAGAGGTGGAATTTGACGCGGAGCTTAAGTTGAGACAATTTATGGGCGAGCAGTCCAACTGCGATCAATTCACTGATGACTCTTTTGCTTCTGAACAGTGTGGCCTAGCCTCTCGGGGTCGTGATGCCGAGGTCGTGGACCTTCCTCGAATCTGATTTATTTGTAATCCTCGCTGCGCCGAGTTGATTGGGTGTGTGTGCCCGTAACTTTCAAACAATTCATTTTTTGATCGAAGTGTAATTAACAGTTTCTTCCTCTAGTCTTGTTTTGATATGGCAATGTATATTATGTTTTCTTTTTTCATAGTTGTTGTTTTTTTGCTTGTTGATTTTCCCCGTGTAGCGAGGATATTGCATTTGGTCCCACCTCCGTGCGAGGATGGGAATGAGCACTTTATGTTCATTGTTTATTGCGACCTTCCTCGTGTATCGAGGATAAGGCCCTTGATCCCACCTCTGTGCGAGGATGAGAATGATCACTTTAGGCTTATTTGTCTATTGCGACCTTCCTCGTGTACTAAGGATGAGGCCCTTGATCCCACCTCCGTGCGAGGATGAGAATGAGTACTTTAGGCTCATTTGTTTATTGCGGCCTTACTCGTGTACCGAGGATGAGACCCTTGATCCCACCTTCGTGCGAGGATGAGAATGAGCACTTTAGACTCATTTGTTTATTGCGACCTTCCTTGTGTACCGAGGATGAGGCCCTTGATCCCACCTCCGTGCGAGGATGGGAATGAACAGGGAACGAACACTTACATTTTGAGAAGATGAGACATTGTTAATTGAATACTTGAGTTTTTACAAAGAGGTTACATCACTAGTCGTATGTTTTAAGGTGGTCGGCATGCCAAGGGTTTCTCAATGGTGTGCCATCAGACTCTACTAGTCAGTATGTTCCCTCTTTAACAATGTTAGTAATTTTGAACGGGCCTCCCCAATTCGGAGAGAGCTTGTTTCTTCCCAACTTTTTGTCTGCCGCCTCTATCTTTCTTAGGACCCAGTCGCCAACTGAGAAAGTTCTCGGTCTAACTTTCTTATCATGGTAGATCTTGGTAAGTTTCTTGTAGTTGATCATTCCGAGGCGTGCTTTAAATCGTTTTTCTTCTAGGTTGTCAAGGTCGAGCTGCCTGGAAGACTCGTTTTATTCTTGATCGAAGAAAGTGACCCGTGCTGTCAGAATGGCTAGTTCGACTGGGGTCATGGCTTCCGACCCGTAAGTGAGTGCGAACAAAGTTTCACCTGTAGACCCTCGAACCGAGATTTTGACGCTCCAAATTAAGGACAATTGACAATTGTTCCAGCCAGCCTCCTTTCTTGTCATCCAAGTTTCTTTTTAGGGCATACATGATTTTTTGTTTGCTGCCTATGCTTGACCATTGCCTTGTGGGTGAGCTACCGAGGACATGCGATGCTTTACTTTCAACCTCTCACAGCTCGTTGTAAACTTTTTGAAGAATTGAGTGCCATGGTCAGATATGATCATTCGAGGAAGCCCAAAACGGCAGAAGAGTTGCTCGTATACGAACTTTATTGCTTGATCCTCGGTTATGAACACATTTATTATTTTATTTTCGATTAAGAATATAGTTGTTATTTATAATTATAATGAATATAAGTATTTAATTTTTTAATAAGGTATTTGACTTTTTAAAATTTTTTTATTACTTTTACATAATCATTTATTAATATCAAATCAATAAGCACATATATTTTCTATCTCACAACTATGAAGACTATTATATAATTTTGACGACTTTATATATATATATATATATATATATTAGGTGATAAAAATAGTGTAGCATTGCAAATGCCACTTTTTATTTGAGGAGTAAAAAAAAGGGAAAAAATTAAAATTAGGAGAGTATCTCATCGTTGTTGAAATTGGGACACACGGATTTTTATTAAATGTGAAAAGTTGGTAAAAATATTATGAACATTAAGTTATAAACTTATCATTGTATGTGTGTTTGGGTGAGTTGTTTTGTGTTTGTGTATATATTTTATGATTAATGAATAATAATATATGCAAGAGAGTAATACTTAAAATAATAAATTGCTTTATTTATTGGGTATTATAATATCCATTTATTAATTGATAGAATTTGATATTATCCAATAACACCCATTAAGGTTTATGGATGTTATTGGATAATATCCAAAACTACACATGAACTATATTGGATAGATACTGACTTTATCCAAACTTAACCGATAATACCCCATTACCACTCCTGTGTTAAAAAACCCTAATTAGGACAACATCAAGGCTGTGAGAGACAAAACGCCATGTGAAACAAAAGGAATAACATATTTCTCAAGTGGCATTTACAAATTGGAAAGTAGAATCGTTGCATAACAACTAATTCTGTCGTCTTCTGTCTTTATAAAGGATCCCTCTTAATGAAAGAAAATAGACCTCTAAAATTAGGAAAGAGTAGCTGCTCTCACTCAAAAACTACAGCTAAGGAAAACATAGTTGAAAAGAGCATAGCAAAGCTGAGGCAAAGAGTTATCACTTTCAATACTAAATGATCACATCAAGTAGAGTTCTTACCTTTTACAAAGATTCAAAAGCCACTTTAACACCGAAGATTTCAGCATCAAAGATCTAAAACATAGCTTTCATTAGTTAGACTATTGAAGAGTTATTATTTGTTTTTTTTTTTTTTGACCTTTCCCATGAGAAGAGATCGAACCCTAAAGAGTCAGTTCAAAGAAGCAAAATCATCCATTTTTTGAACTTGTGTAAAGTGTCCTAGTTGGACTGCCAACTTGTAAAGGAAAAATAGAGATTCTTCCCTTCAATAGTCCTTGTATTTTTGAAAATTATTGGATTATTGCCTTATGGAGCCGCGCCAAAGAACTTAGAATTGAAGATATTAAGCAACTTAAAATTCTTGTTTTATATCCCTTTAACTCTTAGCATTACAAATTACTTCCGCCGTGCATAACTCTCTATTAATTAAAGATTAAATAGTTTATTTATGTGATTAATAACTGCATTATGTAGTATCAGGGACCCAACAATTGCCATCAAAGCACTCCCACTTGCTCTCTCAATAAGTAATATTGAATAATTAAAGTGATGGAATTATATCAAAAAAAAATTTGCGTGTGTATATATATATATATATATATATATATATATATATAAAATAATAATAATAATAATAATAATAATAATAATAATAATAATAATACTAATAATACGTTTAGGTGTCGTTTGGTAACCAGGGTTAAAGGCAGATAGGATTAATAAGCCGTGTTGTCTGATGTTTGGTACGCAATAGGTGGTCGGGACTAATAACACGAGTTATCCGGATTAAGTCATTATTGCCTCACTATTAATACCAAGGAGGAGGGTGGTATTATTAGCGCCCTCACTAAAAAAAAATTGGATTAACATTTGTAATCTCAAAATTACCCCTGATATACAAGTGAGGATTAATAGCGAGGACACTTATAGTACTGGGAGTAATAATAATGTTTATCCTTGTCTGACTACCAAACAAACCCTTAAAGTTTTGTATGTGTATATAACAGTTCAACTCAAAACAAATACGATGAATATGAGCATTTTTCAATTATTTTTAGTATACACTTATTTACTAAATTAGATGGTACTTTGGGCAATGCATTAAAATGTTTTATCTTGAGCCCTCCCACATTTTATTATTAATAATAATCGATAATATATTATATACAAAGTAATAGGTTTGGAAGACATTTCTTCGATTTCCCAATTAAAAGGAGTTAGTAAAAATTTGTCATAATTTTTAGGTTATTTTTTGCACCAAACTGTAATCTAAGAAAGGTATATTTTTTTCTTGAAACAACAAACTAAACAAATAGGCAGTTTAGTAATTTTTCATGATCAACAATGCAAAGCAACCTGGTAATTTTCAAGTAGTAATAATAAAAATTGAAGGCAACTCAAGGAAGGAAAGCTGGTATCATTAATAGAAGGTAGTTATGATCACCATCGACTCGATCAGTTGGCTTGTTGTGGTGAATTGAGTTCAAGAGGATTAACAAGTGCGATGGGGAAACAAACAATCGGGCAACGCATGGATAACACAAATGCAGCACTGTCTTCCATATCAACCTTTTGATTTTTGCCTTTGATCTCCCAATCAAAACACTGAACTAACACGCCGATGGTTGCATGCATCACAGCTCCAGCAAGATCAGCCCCAGGGCAAGCTCTCCTTCCACCGCCAAATGGACAATAAGTAAAATCTGATCCTTTTATACTAGAACTTTCATGGTCCTGCAAAAACCGCTCTGGTTCAAACTCGTTTGGGTTTTCCCACACGTTTGGATCTCGCATGATTGCAAACAAATTGACCAGCACTCTTGAATTTTTGGGTACACTATATCCTTCAACCATACAATCTTCCCTGCATTTTCTCACTGCCACTGGTATTGAAGGGTACAATCGTAGGCTTTCTTTGATAACGGCTTGCAAGTACGGAAGATTAACAACATCAGATTCTTCCACAAGCTTCTGAGAACCCACAACTCTTTCTATCTCCTCTCTAATCTTCAATACTACGTTTGGATGGCGAATGAGCTCTCCCAATGTCCATTGCATTAAAGCACTTGTTGTGTCAGTTCCCCCAAAGAAAATATCCTGTCAAATATTGAAAACAAATAAATTTCGTCATAGAGATTAATTTGAATACAAAATGCTTTTCGGAGGTAAAAAATTAATGGGTTAATTATATATTTGATGATCGTACAAATTAGAGGCAACAAATTTGATCAACTAACTTCTAATATCAAAAACGAGACCAACCAACTTTCAATTTTAATGCGATGTAGTCCTTGTCATTAATCATCCATCACACTTTTTCAACCGAGCAATGATGTGATTTTTTGTGCGATCTTTCTACTGACATGTTAAAATAGCAAGTGGTTCAAAATAATACTTATGAAAAATGGGGGTCCAATCTCCCACTTCCAATTTTCTCTCTCAAACACACTTCATCCTATATTTGTCTTCCCTTTTCTTTTATATTTCTTCCGTCTCGGATAAATATTTTTATTTTTTATTTTGGGATGTTCCAACTAATGTTTCTAAACACTTTTGGTGTACAAATTGTATACTATTTTTCTTAATATATTCATTTATTTAATATTATCATTATTGCACATTGTAGAAAGAGAGTGAGTGTAATAGGTAACACAATTAATGAGAGAGAGAGAGAGTATGTGTAATATGTATTATTTTCACAACATCTTTTACAACACATCATTAATTACATTTCTTAATCCTTGTGTTTTACGCATTAGTATCCAAAAAGGAGAAACTCTCCCCCCGAGAGCCCCCATACCCCAGCCCCATGAGAATGTAAGAGGGAAAATCACGGTAATTCAGCGATTAAGTAGTTGGGAGGACCCGTGCCTAGTACCTACAAGGAGTCACCCGCACAAGAGGATGAAACCCCCACACTGCGGTTGCTAGGACTCGATACTTGGTCTTGTATCCAAATCTACTAGCTCTTAACCAACTGAGCTAAGCCCGTGAGGACAAAGGAATATATTTATCTGGGACAGACAGAGTATTTTTTTTTAGTTCTTCAAAATTAATTCAAATGCCAAATTTCAAGCGTCCTATTTTTCTTATTGGGTAAAATGGAAAGCATATTGTTTGGTATTTTGTTACAATGTAATTTATATATAAAATGTTTGCCGTTGATTTAGGAATTATGATATGAATTTTGCTATATAATTAGTGAAAATGGAAAGCATATTGTTTGGTATTTTGTTACAATGTAATTTGTATATAAAATGTTTGCCGTTGATTTAGGAATTATGATATGAATTTTGCTATATAATTATGAATAGTTTTAAAGCTAAAACATTGAAATAAATTATTCGGAATTTGTTGAACCGATATAACAGTTAGCAATTGACCGGTGGAATTTCGGATAAATGACCGGCTTAATTACCTCTAGTGCTCCTTGACTACCGGTAAGAGTAGTCTAACGTGTGTATATATATATATATATATATATATATATATATATATATATATATAGAGAGAGAGAGAGAGAGAGAGAGAGAGAGAGGACTTACATGGAGAAAAGCTTTGATATGGGTTCTTGTTAGCTTAAAATCAGCGGTTTCATCTTTCAAAATCTCCAAGAGGGTATCCATCATATCCTTTCCTTCCCTCCTTGTAGCGCCACTCCTCTCCTCGTGTTCTTTCAACATCCCTTCCAACAACTTGTCAAATTCGGTCATGGTTGCTACGAGCTTTCTTCCAGTCCATAACAAAAGTAACTTCTTGAAAGGACCCAACACTTCTCCAAAAGCTAGCGTTCCGGCAATTTGAGTTAACCGCTCAGACAACTCCCTTATCTTTGCACTCGCACCACGGTTCCCCGAGCACCTCGTGCTCATAACCATCCGGCATATGATATTATTGGACAAGGCCAATAACTCCTCACCCAAATCACATGACTCTCCTTTTCTTGACGAGTTGAAGAGAATTTTCAACAGCTTCGCCCTCTCTTCTGCTCGAATCATCGCAAATTGTCGGATCCTTGCGGGGGAGAGAAGCTCAGTCATGCATAGTTTTTTCAAGAAACGCCAGTACGCACCGTACTCTGCTATGAAAAACGATGCCATGTCGTAAATGTCATATTCCTCGGCCCCAAAACTTGGCTTGGAGGCGAAAGAAAGGTCATTATTTTTGAAGATATGTTTGGCAGTGCTGGCATCAGAAACAACGAACGACGTTGTTGAGCCAACTCGAATAAGCATGAGCGGCCCATAGCGGGATGCAAGGGTTTGGAAGGACCTGTGAATTCGGAAGCTTAACAAATGGAGGTGGCCAATGACGGGTAGTGCCGGTGGGCTTGGAGGCCGTTTGCCCGTAATTCCCTTACTATTACTTTTGTTGAAATATAATTTAACTAGGAGGGTTGAAATCAAGAAGATGAAGCAGAAAAACATGGCCTCGGCAATGGTGGTAGTAGTGGCCATGGCTCTAAAATTGGCTTAATTGCTGATGATAAAACAATTAGCTTCCAATTGTATATATACAATGGGATTCCAAATAATTAATTGGACAGACTTGTCACCCAATCTGGATCTGGCTGGCATGTAGATATCTAGCCTTTTTTTTTTGTGGGGGTAAATTACAAAAACAAAACCCTCTTCTATGGTTTTTCAATGGATCACCCCGCTAATCTAAAATAGCTGATCACAATAAACCCACCTAAACTACAATGACAAAAACTTAGATAAGACGTTCTTACAAATATTTTTTGTAAAAGAAATCCTTCTTACCCGACCCACCGTGTGTTGGTGGATTGAGTTATGTAAGAGAGTGACGCTTGAATAAACATCCGTAAGACGGTTTTACATGAGACTTACCCAACTACAATTACTCGACACTTCATTCATTTTCATCAGAAAATTGTAAAAGACTTATCAGGAAAAACCTATATATGATGATTATTCATATATAATTTGTAGGTTCCGTCACTAGACTTCATTTTTTTGACAAAAGGAAAAATTATCTTTTTGAGCATCGTGTTATTCGCAGGTAACCGATTTGACAAATTATTTTACAATATCCCAAAATAGACCAATGTACTCTATAATTGAGTGCGATGTGGTCCCTGCCGTTAATGAGTCATCCAATTTTTTAACAGAGCTGTTGATGTAGACTAACATAGGTATTAAATGAAGGGTAATTTTGTTCGTACAATAAACCATATGCAATATATATCTCCTTCATCTCTGGTAATCCCTTTCCCTGTCTCTCAAGTCTTGCGACAACAAGACCAAATCAAACAAAGGAAACGCGCCAGTGGACAAATCGATTCTTACCGGACGCCAGCTGGAGGTCAGAATCAGATTCTTGGCCCACCAACTCATAGTGATTCCACGGGGAAACTTTCATGGGTTTTTCTTTGTTCTTCTGACCTAGGAGAAGAAAGGCCAGCCCCTTGCTATACCCAAATGCTGAGGAAGAGAAAAACCTTCCTCCTTCGATTGCTAATAACATCAGTTCTACCATCTGAGCACACCATAAGATAACTTCCTTCACGTCCAAACAAAGCAATCCGGCTACCTACAACATATTATTCCTCACAAATCCCCGATTATAACAAACTTAATAAGGATCTGAGAAAAAGTTAAGAGGAGATCTTGTAAAGTTTGGATTGGAAACTATCTACTGATGTAATCTAGTGAATTAGATTGTACGTAGGAGAATTTAATTACAAAGATTATCCCTTAATACAACCTATATGAAGGAAAGTGAAATTAACGACTAACTAAGCAACTAATAACTAAACAATTACAAAGAGACCCTTTAAGTATAATCCATTAATTCCAAGCACACAAACTTTCCAGTGTAATGACATTGATAAACCTCTTCCACTTAGAGTTGCACTCTCCATATTAATTTCATATTAACTTGGTCTTGATTGGCTGGATTGATCTCAAAGGCATTCAATCTTCTTGAGTTAACACCTTCATTGTTAATACCATCCCCACAAGTTGAGGGTTTGCATAAACTCACGATCCCCAACTTGGAAAGAAATCTCCAATGCATGCTTTTCCCCCAAAAACTCTGTCATGATATCTGCCAAATGATTCTTGGTGGAAAGATATTGTAAGGATATAAGTCCATTTTTTGATCTTCTCACGAATGAAGTGACAATCCAATTCTATATGATTTAATTTGTCCTTGCATGATAAACTAGATTACACAAAACCCTTATAAATGCAACTAATTATCAGAAGGAAGGTAAATCCCTGGATCTGATGATGCTCCAACATACCTTAAGACTATGCATGGCTTTCAAATGAGGCTCTCTAGGAGCCTGAACAAACAGGCTCAAGCACTGGGCTGCAAAAGCCAAATCAGGTCATCTGATTGTCATGTATATCAATTTCCCAACTAATTGTATGTAATGAGAAGGATTTTCTAGAAGAGTTCCTTCAGTGATTAAGACTTGCCATTAGGATCATAAGGAATAGTGTTAAGGGCTTGGTATTCATAAGTTGTGCAGCTTCCATTAACTCCAAAGCATATTTCCTTTGGTTCAAATGGAATCCATCCACAAACCTCAAAACTTCTATTCCAAGATAATACTTGATAGCCCCTAAGTTCTTTATACTGAATTTGTCATGTAGTAATCCCTTAAGGTGACTTATAGACTCCATGTTATTTCCTGCCAGCAAGATGTCATCTACATAGACTAATATTGTGGTGAATGTAGATCCTTCCTTAATAGTGAAGAGTGAATAATCTGCCAAGGATTGTTTGTATCCAAGATTAACTAAAAATTCAGCCAACTTTGAGAACCAATGTCTTGAAGCTTGTTTCAAGCCATAGGGACTTCTTCAACTTGCAGACACTTGTCTTATTTTGTAGAGGTCCATATCCTTGAGGTATGCTCATGTATACTTCTTCTTCTAAGTTACCATACAAGAAAACCTTGTCCACATCTAATTGATGCACCTCCCAATGTTTAACAACAACAATGGCAAGAATGGCTCTCACACCATCTTTGCCATAGATGCAAATGTTTCTGAATAATCTATTCCCTCTGTCTGATTATATCCCTTTGCTACCAACCTTGCTTTGAGTCTTTCCACATTTCCATCTGATTTATGCTTGACCTTATACACCCATTTGCATCCAATGGCCCTTTTTCCCTGTGGCAAGTCTACAATATCCCAAGCATCATTGTCTTCAAGGGCCCTGACTTCTCTATTCATAGCTTCAATCCATTCTTTATGTTGTACAACTTGGTTGTATGATGAAGGCTCTTTTATTTGTGACATGAAATTGATGCATGATTGTCTAGCAGTCTTAGTGAAGATGGAGGAAGCCACATAATCTTTTAATCTCACAGAATGATATTTGATCCCTGTAGACATTTTGGGGATTTGTGGGATATGAGTTTCATTTGCAGGCACATTCTGTTCCATTAGAATCATAATGGACTTCTCTTAATGTAGCATCATTGTCATGTGAAATATTTATATCTACAATTGGTGTTCTAGGTTCATTGCATTCTGCTTTGTTAAATGGAAAAATAGATTCATGGAAAACTACATGTCTACTAATGAAAACCTTCTTTGTATCAAGATTATACATGATATATCCTTTTTGTCCAGTAGGATAACCAAGATGAATGTTTTTTATAGCCCTAGGTGTAAACTTATCAGTAGGATGTATAGAATCAAAACATAAACAACCAACAGTCCTTAAATGATCATATGTAGGTGCAGTTTTGAAAAATAGTTCATGTGGTGTTTTAAATTTTATGGCTGCTGTGGGTAACCTATTAATAATGTGAGTTGCAGCCATGAGACAACATCCCCAGAACTGTATAGGGAGCCCTGCATGAAACCTTATGGCTCTAGCCATGTCCAGAAGATGTTGGTGTTTTCTTTCCACAACACCATTCTGTTGTGGTGTCTCAACACAATAGCTTTGATGAACAATACCTAGATTAACAAGGTAGGGTATAACTTCTGAGTTATAAAACTAAATTCCATGATCTGTTCTACATAATTTTACGTTGGTTTTGAAATGATTTTGGACATAAGCATTAAATTGCTTTAAGAATAAAAGCACACGAATCTTAGTGAACATTAAAGTTTTCCAGACACTTTTGGTGTAATCATCAACATTTGTTAGGAAGTATCTACAACCATTCATTGTACTTTTCCTGTATGGACCCCACAGGTCACAGTGAATAAGATCAAAACAGTTCTTACTCTTGATGTTACTTAGAATAAAAGGCAATCTGTGTTGTTTGGCTAAAGGACAAATATCACATATAGTAATGCATTTAGTACCAAAGTTTTCATTCTTACAAAGTGAAGAAAATGAAGTAATCTTCTTAAGTGTTCTCAAAGAACAATGTCCTAATTTGTGGTGCCAACAGATGATGTCTTTATCTCTAGGATGTGTTGGAGCAGATATGATTTTTTATTGTGGGGGGGGGTCTGTTTTGAGAAGATAAAGTCCCCATTAAGATCACCAATAGCTATTATTCTGATCTTCTTCTGGTCCTGAAAAATACATTTTCCCTCAGTGAAGTGAGTATGTCAATTAATTTGTATGGAAATTTTGGAAATGAACAAAAGGTTGTATTGAAATCCTGGCATGTAAAAGACATCTTCCAGTGTCATATGAGAGTTCATGTAGACTTTTCCAGTATGTGTAACACTAACAATAGAACCATTAGGTAAAAGAGAGTGTGACAGGATGATCAAGACTCCTAAGATCATGCATAAAAGACAATGATGTACAAATATGGTCCGTTGCTCCAGAATCTATGATCCATGTGTGCATAGAATGAATATTTTAGTGTTATGATTGGAGATGGAAGTACCTGCCAAGTGTGTCATTCTACGGAACTTTTGTCCAGATTGACTAGGAATACCATTGTGATCTTCAGGGCTATCCTTCATCTTTAACATGGATAACACTTGATTCATCTGGGTTTGTATTTACTCCAGACTGGAATGACCTATGCCACTTTTTTTGCTCTCATCTGCATTTTTTTTGAATGGATTGAACTTGCATGGCTTTTGAATTTCCTATCTGTAGTTGACTTCCATAGTTCCCTTGATTGGCCTTATCTGGATTAACTTGTTTCATCTCATGAAAATGATGATTGAGATTACCAGGATATCGTATAGGGAATCCTTTCAGCCTATTGCAATCTTCTTTGGTGTGTCCCTCCCTTGTACAGTAGCTACAGAAAATCCCTTTCTTGAAGGGTTTCTTGTTGGATCCAGGTCTATTTTGCAAAGGAGAAGAATTGGCCCCATCTGGATTAACCTGTGATTGTCCAAACTAGACAAGGTTGGCTACAAGAAATCCCACTTCTGGTGTGTACCCCTGCCTTTGTGTTTTTACCTGCCTAATCATATAATATGCTTCTCTAATTGTTGGTAGTGGTTTCATTATGAGAATCTATCCCCTAATGTTCATACAACTGTCATGGAGACCCATTAGAAACTGCATTAGGTGCCTTCTCTACTCTCTAAGTTCTTGATTCTTGGCAGAACCACGCGTGCAATCACATTTATAGGCTATGATGGGGTCAAGAGTTGTACTCTCATACCAATATCCCTTCATCTTGTAGTGATAAATTTCGATAGAACCTGAGTCTTGCTCAAGCCTATGTAGATCTTTCTCCAACTGAAACACCTTGTGTCCATCTATATTAGTAAATCTCTCTCCGAGTTCTTTCCATACTGAATTAGCATTGAAAAACATATTTAAGACTATTTCTTATCTCATTCGTCACGACATTGAACACCCAAGAGATGACCATGTCATTGGCCCTTGCCCATAAGGGGAATAAGACATCATCGTTCTCTGGGACTAGAAAACTCCCATCCACGATCTCAAACTTGTTCTTGGCTGAAAGCGCAATCTCCAATGATCTTTTCCAAGAGCTGTAATTTTCACTCCCTGTCAATTTGGTTGAAATCAAGACAAGACCAGGATGGTCATTGTTATGAAGCTAAAGGGGATGCATATTGGAATCTATTCCAATTTCCATGGTGGCTATCTTGTTCTTCGTATTTGGGTGGGTGATTTTAGGGTTTGATGTTTCTTCGTCATTGTGTAAGAGGGGAAACAATGGAAGAGAATGATGGATTATCAAGAACCAGAAACTTGGCTCTAATACTATGTAAAGTTTGGATTGGAAACTATCTACTGATGTAATCTGGTTAATTAGATTGCATGAGAATTCAATTACATAGATTATCCCTTAATACAACCTATATAAAGGAAAACGAAATTAACGGCTAACTAATAAATGACTAACTAAGCAACTAATAACTAAATAATTTCAAAGAGACCCCTTCAAGTATAAACCATTAATTCCAAGAACACAAACTTTCCAGTGTAATGGCATTGATAAACCTCTTCCACTTAGAGTTGCACTTTCCATATTTCATTTTAACTTGGTCTTGATTAGCTGGATTGATCTCAAAGGCATTGAATCTTCTTTAGTTAACACCTTTACTTTTAATAGATCTCCATTGAAGTCAGTCGTTGGCGAAACCTCGTCGGAGTTGCAACTGCATCATATCTTCGATTGAATAAAAAGAGCTGCTTTGAAACAGTTGCGCTACCATCTCCTTCATCTCCGGTAATCCCTCTCCCCTCTAACCGAAACCTTCATAATATGCTTTTGAATTTGGGATCTCCATTGAAGTCAGTCGTCGGTGCAACCTCATCAGATTTTGAATTTGGGATTTTTTCTTTTTATAATTTTGTCTTTATATTTTCAATAAAGATGTACAAAATTATCCTTTCATTAAATACCTTCGTTAGTCCACATCAATAACTCTATTAAAAAATTGGATGACCTGTTAGTGGCAAGGATCACATCACACCCAATTATAGAGTACATTGGTCTATTTTGTGATATTTGTAAAGTAGTTGGTTTAATCGGTTACTTGCGAATAGTACGATGGTCAAAAAAATAATTTTCTCTTTGACAAATCAACAATTACTAATTATTTGCCATATAAACTTTTGTATCTAAACAGTAAAAAAATAATATTGATACGGATGTCCCTGGGGTTGTATATCAAAGTCAACCTTATTGTTTAAAAGATAGTGATTTGCCCGGCCTAAAGCCGGTCATGAGCAACGCACATACGAGCATCACGAGCTCGCTATCATGAGACGCACGAGCCTAGCGAGCATAGCTAGCAAGGCATCCGAGCAGAGGTCATTGATATATTCCGTCTAAACCTGGTCGAGCACAGGCCGCACCTGCCCGACCAGGGGGCCGTGCCTGGGAATTACATTTATCACCACTAGAATAACACCATGCCGCTGGGCAGGGCCATTCTTGCCCGGGTAAACATCGAACAGGGAATCTCAGAGACTTACTCTCCATGACAAGTCAAATGTATCCTTATCCAAGTAAAGCACTTTCCATATCTACTCCGAAAATCACACGGACAACCGTGTATCACGCCTACAAGTTAGGAGTTTCCTCCTAAACGTACTAGGTAACTATGGAATTAAAACTTAAACGGATTCTATGACATTTGTGACCTGTAAATACCCTCCATAAACCTTAAACAAGGAACACACTTTTTTCAACCTTGAAACTCTGTCAATTTTCTTATTGACTCACAAGATTTCTTACTCTCACTCCGGAGTGGATTTGCGAGACCAAACCTTGCACTTCTACTAAGGTGATTTCGTGTTGTTACAGGTTCTAGGAAGCAATCCAATCTAACATCAATCAAGCTCAGATATCATATACATCAAATCGAACGACCCAAGACTGATTTTTGCATTATCAGATAGTTTATGCTGTTTCGCAATCTCTTACTTTCATTTGTTTGTTTTTTTCTTCTTCTTTTTTTGGGAACAATCTTTTTCTTAAAGAATATGAAGATTGCCTAAATGATTGCTTTAGAAGAGTTGACTAATTTGTTTTTATTAAAGAATGATTAAGATCCATGGATCGGAGGCCTGGTATCCTTGATATAGATTAGATGTATTATACGATCATCGCACAATCGGATTAATTTGTTTCGTTGTAATCACTTAATTTTGCTTATTGATATGCCAAGTAATGATGTGGGTAATGAATATTGCTACTCGGTAATTGATCTAAAACACCAAAAATGGTCTAAAACATTCAAACATTTGAAACAAAGGGAGTAGTATCAATGGCTTTTGTTTTTGAGTAGTTATAGGGATATAATTTTTTCATCACTTGATACCTAGATTTTGAATCGATAAGTTTGTACAAAATTAATTGTGATCATTTTTCTTTCTTTTGGTTCTCTTAATTTGGCAAGGCTTGGCTGTTAATCCATCGTTGTCCTTGGGTATTTCTCTGTTGGGTCTCGTAGTTCCCGTTTGTCCTCTAGGCTCTAGCTTGAGCAGGACAAACACTATTTTGCATACTTGTTCCCAACCATCTCTTATTCTCATAATAACAAGAAATAACAAGGGATATTTAGAGAAAAAATCATAGCAGACTTGGAACAATTTTCTTCGTTGGGTGGGGCTATCCACACCCCTATTTTTTGTGATTTACATCATAAGGTACAACACTTTTACCGCACAAGGTATCGAGTTCGAAACCTATGAAAACACAACTGTTATATATATATATAATAAGTAAATGAAAAGTTGATGCTCCCATTCTCCCAACTCAAGGTGCTTGTTCACAGGTAAATTTTGATTTTGGTGCTTAGTGTTCTGGCTCCTACTCTCCCATACTCACACCCGCTGTATGTGATCTAGGTCCGGACATTCTAGTTGTTCAACATTGGAAATCCCGTTTAGTGCATACGGAGAATATAAGAAGCTAGCTAATTAATTCTACTAGCTACTAGCTAGTGTACTGAAAATCATATATGGTACTTTTTGACTAGAACAGTGCGAGTAATAACTTTTTTACTGTAGACATAATTTTTTTAATGTAGAATTTTTTAATTAATTGAAACTTCCCAAAATAATATATGATATTTTTTGCGTAGAACAATGGGAGTAATAATTTGTAATTGGCCTTTAGGAAGAGAGTGACCACTACATGTGTAACTTGCTGGTATTGAGAGCATCACCAATACATATGTGAATGTGAAAAATATTGAGTACCACCTATGATTTATATCATTTAAAGAAAAAAAACTCTTCAATGCATTCGTGGATAAATGTTGTGGGTATGGCGTATGAACTTTTTCTTTTTTTTTCTTCACATTCTCGATAAGAATGTCAAAATTTTACATTCAAGCTAAGGATGTGAATACATCATAATCAAAAAATTTCTTTGTAAAAACTCTTCTTTCTAACTGTTGTTCTCTTTTCTTTTATTTTTCATTTTTTGTTAAAATTTATTTTAGTGGTGAAAAGCACACCACATAAAATCTAATCAACAATTGCATTGGAGAGGTCTCTTTGAATTGAATGTGAATGAAGAGAGAAAGTTTACTACATATTATAGAGGATGCCAATTACCCACATCCTCACGGAATCAACTTCACTACTGCATTGGTGATGCTCTGAAAATTAACTAGATTATATAATTCTCTTCTTAGATCTAAAAACTATTACTTGATAGGGATTAATATTTAGGGTTTAGAGTTTGTAGTAGAGATGGAAATGTATTCCCTTTGTCCTGAAAAATAATAAATAAAAAAAGTTCTATTGAATGAAATATGAGAAAGTCTAACAGATCCCGAGAATCTTGGTGTTGTTAATGATAGCGAGTTTAAACAATGAGATTAGTAGACTTGATAAATGTATATGTTATTTTGGTTTTTGCCTGGTTTAGTTAATAGACAATAACTTGTTAGTGTTAAAATGGTTTTACAGATATTTTTTGTAAAATATATATTTTCTTATCCAATACACAGTGTGTTGGTGAATTGAATTGTGAGAAAGGAGTTTCATCTTATGAATTAAGATCCGTAGTGTTACATGAGACCTACTGTTATTAATATCAACACACTCATAATTTCTAACTGGTAAATTAATTGGTATACGATGATCAATTAAGAAAATCGCATGAGAAGTTGTTTTCATAAGTACTATATATATGCTCTCTTAAGTCTTAATTGTCAAACATGGAATTTTAAAAACATAGTTATTGAATTCCTAGTATAAGAATTAGAAATAGGTCGTGCTAGCAATCGCTTCCACTTTATGGAGTGTTGTTTCTCATTTGTATCTTGATTTGCATTTGTTCATTCATTACATTTGGTTATATGCTTAGTGGTTAGCTAATTGGGCTGCGTATCAATTAGTGTGGCAATTGTGTATAGAACTTTGCCTTAGAATAGTTTTTAGACTTCACAGGTTCAGCGGAAGAATTAAACTGAAGGCTTCACTGGAAGACTTCATACAACATCCAGCGGCAGACGTTGTCTGCACCTATTCCAGCATGACGTGTCCAGTTATCAAGCTTTTAGTGGATTAATTAAATTCAGCCTTTATCAGTTTGAATTTAATTAAACTAATCTTCTATCAACACTTGACTTCTCAGACACGCCTATCTAGCTTTTCCGAAAAGCATGAAGACTTTTGCCTCCTAAAAAGTGACAGATCAAGTGAACAGACTAACACATACAGACTATACCAACTATTGCAGGTCTACAACTCTGGTTGCTCACCTGCTAGTTACTGCAACAACACTCTGCCATTCCCTGCTCAGTATCAGTGAAGACGAAATCTACAAACTCAGCTCCATGCATTTAATGCATTCAACCTAATAGAGCAGTTACTATCTTCGTCTTCTCCAACGATCTCAAAAATGCCCAGCTATAAATACTGCCATTAAAGTCTGAAAAAAACACTGCTCTGAATCTTCCCAATAACATCAAACTTCATACATTCAGTGCATTCAAGAGATCATAAACTGATCAACGAAGTCCTCAACAATAACAAGAAGATCTGTATCAACATTTAATATTTTGCTTCTTATTGTTGTTTCTTCTACTATTCTTCTGCACATTGAATATTCTGGTTTGTCCAGATATTCAATTCCCAACCCCCAAACACAAGTCAAATATTTTGTACACGATTCATTAGACTTCTTTGTAATAGAATTAGTGGAAAACATAGTGCACATTTAAATCCAAGGTTGATTGTCTTGGTGGTGGACGTAGCACTCTTTATAGTGCGAACCATCTCAAAATACTTGTGTTCTTTCCTTACTGTTGCTTACTGCTTTATACTGTTTCATATCTCTTTACTTATCGCGGCTTGACAAACTTGAGTATTCTACAAAGTCAAGCGGTGCTTCACTTGGCAGACTTGAACTGTCTTCCTTACAAGACTTCCGCTACTTCAATCTTTTCAATAGATTGCAAGTGCTTGTTTTAGAAATTTATATGAAAAATTTTCAATAGATTGCAGACTTCGAAAGGGCTCACCAGCATACTTCACTCGCCCACCAGCATACTTGAAGTTCACCAGCAGACTTAGAATACAAAGCAACTTAAGAAGACTAGTTAGCAGCAGACTTACAACAGTAACATCTTCTATTGTTTTCAATTTTGTATTCTATAAATTGTTTTAATTATTGTTCTGCCGTTAGTGTAAACGATCATATACTTTACACATGAATCTTCCTAACACAATTCAGTTCTCATAGCTATGTTCATTCATGGCCTTGAACATACGCCTGGTTCTGTGAGAGGGTCTAAGAATTGAGCCTCACACAATTCTCCTCGAAGCGGCCCCACTTCTCTCTCACATAGGTGATTCTTACTTAGGAATCATTAAAAGTCATATGCTTATCCTCTTACATAAAAGCATCACTGTTACAAGGGATGACCCCCACAGTGAAGCTGAGAGTCTTTTTACAATTAGGTTGTCCCTTTGAACCAAGATCTTGGGATCTCCAGTCAACAAGGTTGGGTTTCCATTGTATCAACTCATATCTAGAGGCTTAAGTCTCATTCCTTTGGAAGACTTATCAACTAACTCTCTATTTAACCCTTTGGTTAATGGATCCGCTAAATTATCTTTTGACTTCACATAGTCAATAAAGATAGTTCAAATTGAGAGTAGTTGTCTAATGGTATTGTGTCTACGACGTATATGTCTAGACTTACCATTGTACATATTACTCGTGCCTTGCAAATTACCGATTGACTATCGCAATGTATGCAGATTGCAGGCATAAGTTTTGTCCATTTGGGAATATCTTCTAAGAATTGACGTAGCCATTCAGCCTCTTCACCACTTTTTTCTAGAGCTATAAACTCATACTCCATCGTGGATCTAGCTATGACAGTCTGCTTAGAAGATTTCCATGATATGGCTGCACCTGCCAGAGTGAATACAAATCCACTAGTAGACCTTGAGTCTTTAATATCTGAGATCCAATTTGCATCACAGTATCCTTCGATCACTGTTGGATCTCTTGTATAGTGCAGTCCATAATCATGAGTATATCTCAAATACCTTAGTACTCTGACTATCGCTTTCCAGTTATCAGTCCCAGGATTAGTCGTGTATCTACTCAGTTTACTCACTATATAGGCAATGTCTGGCCTTGTACAACTCATTAAGTACATCAGACTTCCTATGATTCTCGAGTATTCTACCTGAGAGATAGTCTCACCTCTATTCTTTGATAGATGTAGACTAGTGTCAATAGGAGTTCTAGCTATTGCAATGTCATCCTTGTTAAACTTCTCAAGAATTTTATCCACATAGTGTGACTGACTTAAAGTAAGTTCACTTGAAATTCTAGAAATTTTAACACCAAGGATTACATCAGCTAACCCCATATCATTCATGTAAAATTTAGAGTTTAACATGTCTTTTGTAGATTTAATCATATTATCATTGCTTCCAATGATAAGCATGTCGTCTACGTAAAGACATAAAATGACATAGCCATTTTCAGTGTCCTTTACATAAACACATTTATCACACTCATTGATCTCAAATCCACAACCCAGCATGACATTATCAAATTTCTCATGACATTGTTTTGGTGCTTGTTTTAAGCCATACAAAGACTTAACTAACTTGCACACTTTGTTTTCTTGCCCTGGAGCAGAAAACCCTTCTGGTTGTTCCATGTAAATCTCTTCTTCTAAATCACCATTTAGAAAAGCAGTCTTTACATCCATTTGATGTACTTCAAGATTCCGCAATGCGGCAATTGCAAGTACTATCCTTATTGATGCTATTCTCGTAAATGGATGGAGAATACATATCAAAGTAATCAAGACATTCACGTTGCCTGTAACCTTTTATTACAAATCTGGCCTTATACTTATCAATTGATCCATCTGCTTTCATCTTCCTTTTGAAAATCCATTTATAGCCTAGTGGTTTACTTCCCAAAGGAAGATCCACTAATTCCCAAGTGTGATTTTGAAGGATGGAATCAATTTCACTCTTGATAGCCTCTTTCTAGAGAGGTCCTTCCGAAGAACTCACAACTTCTTTATAGCTTTGAGGTTCACTTTCCAGTATGTAGGTTAGAAAATCCGGACCAAAGGATTTTTCTACCCTAGCTCTTTTGCTGCGTCTAAGTTCTACCTCTTCTACCTCATTCTCCTCATGCTCTTCTTCTATTGAATCATGTATTTGTACAGGTGAGCAAGACACACAACTCAATCTGCATGGAAATACATTCTCAAAGAACGAGTCATTTCTTGATTCCATTATCGTATTTTTGTGTATGTCTACAATTCTAGAATCATGCACAAGAAATCGATAAGCACTACTGTTATGTGTATAACCAATGAATATGCAATCAACAGTTTTTTTGTCCTACTTTCACCTTTTTAGGTAGAGGAACAGCAACCTTTGCAAGACACCCCCACACTCGCAAGAATTTGTAAGATGGAATTCTTTCATGCCACATCTCGTAAGGGCTTTTGTCTAGCTTCTTGCAGGGTACCTTATTTAAAAGGTAATTTGCTGACAACACAGCTTCTCCCCACATGTTCTGTGGTAATCCAGAACTTAACAACATGGCATTCATCATCTCTTTAAGAGTTCGATTTTTGCGTTCAGCAATGTCATTCTATTGAGGTGCATAAGGTGTTGTAGTTTCGTGGATGATACCATGCTCAGCACAGTATGCAGTAAATGATGACTCATATTCACCTCCACGATCACTTCTTAGCATCTTAACCTTTCTGTTGAGTTGGTTCTCAACCTCAGTTTTATAGAGAATAAACTTCTCTATGGCTTCATCTTTACTTTTGAGAAGATACACATAGCAAAACCTAGTGCTATCATCAACAAAAGTAATGAAGTACTTATTTTCACCACGTGACTGTGTTGATTTAAAATCACACACATCAGTGTGAATTAACCCAAGTGGTTCACTATTTCTTTCAATAGTATGAAATGATGTCCTTGTTAACTTTGCCTCTAAACAAGTTTCACACTTGTATTTGGAATTGATTTAGAATTTGGGTATGTAATTCATGTTAATTAACCTAAGTAAGGTTCCATAATTAACATGCCCTAGTCTACCATGCCACACATAGGAAGACTCAAACACATAAACAGAGGACTTATTATTATTATTATTGCTTGCTGGTTTAACAACCATTACACTGAGCTTAAACATCCCATCAGTTACATAACCTTTTCCAACAAACATTCCACTCTTAGACAGAGTTACAACATCTGACTCAAATACAATACGGAAGCCATGCTTAACCAGCAGAGTTCCAGAGACTAAGTTCTTCCGGATATCTAGTACATAGAGTATATTGTTGAGAGTCAGTTCCTTCCCGGACGTCATTTTTAGCACCACTTTGCCTTGACCTTTGACTTCAGAAGTAGCAGAGTTTCCCATGAAAACCTTCTCACCATTCTCAGCAACTTCAAAGGTACTGAACATTTCTCTGTTGGAGCACACACGTCTGCTGGAACCAGTGTCGATCCACCATTGATTGGGGTTTGAACCCACCAAGTTCACTTTTGTGACAACCGCAGCAAGCTTCAATTCTGACACGTCTTGAGAGATGTCATCCACCATCTCTGCTTCACGGTCTCTACTTGGCTTTCTGCAAGCTGTAGCCTTGTGACCCATGCCACCACAGTTGTAGCACTTTCTAAAAAATCTCTTCTTAGAGATTCCTCCCTTAGGTCCCAAACTGACCTTTCAGCAGCAGCCTTGCCTCTGCCTTTTGAGCTTTGACCATGCTCTACCATATTGGCTTTAGCAGCCATAGGAACGAATGTCTTCTTATCAAAACCCCTGTTGTCCTCTTCAATACGAAGTCTGACTACCAGTTGTTCCACATTCATCTCCTTTCGCTTGTGTTTCAGGTAGCTTTTGAAATCTTTCCAAGCTGGAGGCAATTTCTCAATAATTACAGCCACTTGAAAGGTTTCACTCACAACCATCCCTTCGGCCTGAATTTCGTGAAAGATCACTTGTAATTCTTGCACTTGACTATAGACAGTCTTGGAGTCCACCATCTTATAATCCAGGAAGCAGCCAACAATAAACTTCTTGGCTCCAGCATCCTCGGATGTATACTTGTGGTCCAACGATGTCCACAACTCCTTTGTCGTTGTCTTATAACGGTAAACTTCATACAATGAGTCTGTCAACCCATTCAGTACGTAGTTTCTGCAAAGGAAATCAGAATGATTCCATGCTTCCACAGCGTAGCAGCTTGGACATCATTCTGATTCTCACCCACCGTTGGAGGATCTTCTTTTAGACACCTCACTAGGTTCAGGGTGGTCAAGTAGAACAGCATCTACTGATGCCAACACTTGAAATTCAAGCCACTGAACTTCTCCGATTTCTCGCTATGATGCATCGGCATAGTAGGATTGGCCACAATCTGATTCACATTAGCGTTAGAGGTCGTTGGGTTCAAGGTCACATTAGGTTCCTTTCCAGTAGCTTGGGTATTTGTCATATCTGAAATATGAACAAAGTCAGAATACTCAATTATGTATTTTATGTAAAAATTGTTTTCCTTTTGAAAGGACTACTGTTATCCAAGATAACAATACGATTCTGTTTTAAGATTGTTAGAAATAGTATAGGGAAAAACAATAATTAAAACAATTTATAGAATACATAATTGAAAGCAATAGAAGATGTTACTGATGTAAGTCTGCTGCTAGCTAGTCTTCTTAAGTTGTTTTGTATTCTAAATCTGTAGGTAGACTTCAAGTCTGCTGGTGGACTTCAAGTCTCCTGGTGAACTTCAAGTCTGCTGGTGGGCGAGTGAAGTCTGCTGGTGAGCCCTTTTGAAGTCTGCTGGTGGTTGAATAAGACTGCAGTGTAGTACGAAGTATTCTGGTCGAGGCTTGTGTCGAACACAGTTTCCTTAAAATAGATTCGTCCCTTCCCTTACGTGCTTGGAAGCTCTAATGGACGTCTGTCTCCCAGGATACAACGGAGACACCAGAGAGACCTTTAGCACAAAGATTTCTGGCGAGCTGAATCTATGCCTAATTCTATCACCAAGAAGAAAGCAAGAGGCCAAGGAATTTCGCTCAACAAGATTGCAGGATGCATAGGAGAAATATAGATTGTCCTAAACTGTGTTCTCAATCGTATCTGTAATTGTGGAAATAATCTCCTTTTATAGGAGTAGACAAGAGACTAAATAAATAACCACATTGATGATGAAATAAATCCACCATCAATAGGCAAATAAAATCTTTCATTAAAGTTGGTAATAACGGCCCATATTGGAGTTACAAAAACAAAAGAATAATTAACAAAATGTGGTCGGTCTGAACAGGCAAATTTGGTCCGACTGTGAGGTTCCCGGGGTGTGCTCCCGAGCCTCGCGCGCCCTTGGATAGGGGTGCGTGTACGTGCGGATGCGGGACACCACTGCTCTCGTTCCACCCTCCCTTGTTTGGGGGAAGACGAAATCAAAAGTGCGAGAGGAGTGCTGTCTATATTAGTACGTTGGAATGTGCCTCGATTGCCTTGAGTGGATTTTGTATCCAATATGGGAACTAATGGTTTCCCGCATCAAGTTATCCATTGTTTAGGGGATACCAGGATATGGGAATGCATTACCCTTTCATTCTCATTTTCCCTTTTTAGGGAAACGGAAAAGTGCAAAAAGGATATTGCGGCCCCCACTATGGATTTTATTAAAAATAGCCTTATGGCCCATTCAGATTACTATGGGAGCTTTGGGTTTCCCGCATCAAGTTATCCCTTGTTTAGGGGATACCAGGATATGGGAATGCATCACCCCTCCATTCACATATCTCCCTTTTTAGGGAGAGCGGAAAGTGCAAAGAGGAAATGTTGCGAGGCCCCAGAATCAGAAAGTTTTAGAGTCACCATCTTTATTTTAAGGCAAATAAAGAAAAACCAAAGAAAAGAAAAATAAGCCGAGAAAAACGGGTTCGGAGGCTAAGTTACGAGTTGGGAAGGTGCTAGGCACCCAACTCGCCTTCGATCTCGAAAATGGTTTTTGGTGAAGTATGCTTATTGTCATATTTATTTTGCAAATAAATAAGGTATTAAAATGATAGGGAAATTTAAACAAATACATTCGTGGCCACATTATTTGGACTCGCACTCCTTCCAATAATTAGACATATTTAAGAATATTTGGCCATTATAACGGCTCTTTTACATAATATTTCCTATTCTAATCCGGCGGACAACGGCTTATATGGGCTACATTGCGCCGAATTTAAATAACAACTTTTAAAAATAAATAAAAGACGAAAAATGTAAATAAATAAAATAAACGACGCTCTTAAAGGTTTTACCTTTTAGAGCGGTGTCTCGCTCGTCCCGTGGGGAGGGACTCTTTGTTGTTTGTGTGGTTGTTGTTTTGATTTGGGCGAATATGGTTTATTTCGAGGGTTTGGGCTTATCAACTCGGGCAGTGATAGCTTATTTGGGTAGGTTTTGGCCTTTTGATTGGGCGGAACCTAGACTTAATTTTTGACTTTTCACTAGTAACCTTACTTTGAGATTTTTGACTGGGAAGTGAGGTGGATACCTAACAACTAGGCTAGGGATCACTTATAACCTATGGGTTTTGATTTTGGCGAGTTTGGACGGGGTTTGGAGACTTTATGGGCTTCCACTCACCTATCTTGCACCTCTACTAATAGTATCAAGATCGCAAGCGAGCTTCGTTGCGATTTTTATCATGAATTGAGCACAGCCGGGGTCTCTATTTATAGTGGGAGATGAGGACACGGCCGGAATTTCTTGGTTTGTTCTTCATGCATCAACGGCTTGTACCTTGCGCCGGGAGTTATACATTTCAAAGAGAGGTGAATAGTGGCAGGCATGGTGCGGCCATGCGGCACCAAGGGCCTTGGTGCGGCACCATCTGCTTTCAACTTCCAATTTTGTGCACTTTTACCCCTGCGGTTCATTTTCGCGCATCCCTTCCTTTCGCATTTTTGACTCAGAACTTCACATTTGTTAAGTTTTAACAGATTCTTGATATTTTATGTCATCACATACCGAGGTACAATTGGGGTGTCTACAGTGTCCGCTGATGCGTCGCATGAGTATGGTATCCCGAAGGCTAAATTGGACCATGATGCACCCCCCCTGTACAGGCGTGCGCGAGAGAGAGCCTATCACATAAGGCATTTGTATATAAACCACTCAAGTTTTGGTTAATTTCTCAATGTGGGATAAACTCACTTCCAACAACCACTCTTTAATCAATCATAACTTATTCATCCAAACACCAAATTGGACAAATAAATATATGATTTCGATGTTCTCTCGGAGTAAAACACGATTCCACAATTACCCTTGTCATTACACAAATGACACATGAAGAAATCCGTGCCACAAAATACACAATTTCATTCTTTAAACACAATTTTCCAACAGAGAATAGAGATCACGATCTCCATTCCTAGAAAGTCTCCAGGTAGTTTCTTGACAAAGTCTTTTTTCCTCTATCAACTAAGTCATTACATTAATTACAAGAGAGAAACAAAATAAAAGATAATAACAAACAATTTTCATACTTAGGGAAATTAATAATTCCCTAATTACTGAAAACGACTAATGTTTGAAATGTCCTTTAATTAGGTCAGCCCAACCTAAATCGCATGTGACACTGGTTCCAGCTGCAACTACAGCTCCACTTAGATCGCGCATGCCCATTTGGTACTCTGTTATTACCTTTTCTTCTACTTTTCAGCACAAGTCTTTCAAACACTTGTAATCTTCCAACATAAAATAAACATCGAAAAGAGTGTAATATCCGGTCAAAATAAAACACAAAATCAATAATAAACACCACATTTATTTGTGCTCATCAACAGATGAGGAAGAATTGAAGAAGGCGGAAGATGATGCAGATTAAACTAGTTTGAGTCGCGATACATTGAATTTCAATTTTGATGCCTCTCAATTTAGAATTACGATGCATGTCTATGAAAAGGAAACGACAAATTAGTTCACGATATACAAATTTGATTCACGATGCAGAAAATCTCAATACAGAAATTTGATTCACAATACAAAATTTTGATTCACGATACATAAATTCTCTTTGGCCAAGTGCGGGCTTAGCATAGCAAACCAGAAGTAGCCTCAGACCCGAAATGATTTTGAGAGACTTCGTAAAAGACAAAAAAATAAAAAATAAAATTGATCTTCTAATTATACAACATAAAATAACTTTTAAGTTGAAAATTGAATGGCACCTATAATTTTTACTATATCCTATGATCAAAAAATAAAGCTTTAATCAATGTCATGCTCCACACAGGAACTCTGTGATGGACAAGCACCGAGCCAATCCATTGGATTTGAAGATCAAATTAGTGAAGGATGAAGAGAGAAAAGAGTTATCTTACGAGAAAATTAATAGAAATGTTTAATTATAGTTTAATTTTCTTATTAATAAAAGGAATATTGTTCTATCAAAAACTAAAATCTCCAAGGTGCGTACTAGGCGAAATTCATCATTGGTCCATGTACTTAGGTTTTGTCCATCATTAGTCCCTGAACATCAAAACGTATCACCATTGACCAAAATTTGCGTTTTTTGTCCACCATTGGTCCCTTACTCAAACGCCGTTAACTGTTTCACCGTTAAATGGACATGTGCGATAAACATGAGCGAAAACAAGGACCAAACTGTCTTTTCTCATTGGGCATGGACATACACAAACGTAATTGGGGATTTCTCATCGGCCAAAATTAGGGAATTAGGGAATTAGTCTTCCACTTGAGCTCCGGCTCCAGCCTCAAACGCGGCCACTGATGAGAAACCAGCGGAGAAATAGGAAGACACAAAATCAGATGAAGTTAAGAAAGAAGAAGAGAAGCCTGAGGCGGAGGAAGCAAAAAAAGACGAGAAGATGCCGGAGATTCCGAAAACAGAGGAGCCCCCGGTAGCGGAAGCACCTACTTCAACGGTGGTGGAGAATCCACCTGTTGCTCAGACGATTAAGCAGCCGAAGCAAGTAGAGGAAAAGCCGATTGTCAGAAAAATGGCAAAGTCCGGTGGTGGCGTGGATGAACTCGATCTCAGATCGCTCTCAGGTGATCGCAATAGAAGCGCGTACGATCTAGTGGATCGTATGCTATTCCTCTACGTTCGTGTTATGAAGGCTAAAAGATCAAATCCAGAAGTTGATTCTTCGCTCTACGCTAAGCTTTTGATTGACACGCACAGTATTAAAACCAAATCGCAGAGTGATAAAGATTGGGACCAAGTCTTTTGCTTTCGATGAAGAAGGTCTGAATTCGACTTCGTTGGAAGTCTCAGTTTGGGTCAAAAAGCAATAGATGAAGATGAAATTGATCAAATCCAACAGAAATCGGACATGGAAGGGAGCCAATTTCTTACTCTTGTCATTGTTGACATCATCAATGGCGGAATCAAATTTGGGTAGAACCCTAGAAAATGAATGGGAAGAACAAGAAGACTCTGTTTTTGTCGTTTTTGGGAAGCGAATTGGTGAGCTTCGAAGAGTCGGCCCCAAAACTGCGCTCCGAGTACAGTTTGCAAGGAACTCGTACCGGTTCGAGCAAAGCTCCGACCTGGATGTGGTGGCTAAACTTATCGCAGGCCTCTTTCGCAACCACTGCTTCGAGAATATCCGATGATCCCTCTCACCCCTCCACCACCAACCACCTCATTGCAATCCCTAACTTTGCTCAATAGCTCGTCCGTCAGTGATTTTGACGATGACGATAATGATTTCAACTCGTTTTTTGATCTAAGTGTCCCTGAGCTTGATGAGTACGAACCCCACCCAACCCCAGCCTCCAAGTTCTTCATCTACTCCCTAAAAGCCGTCGAACTCACCGTCTCCGTCTCCCACACTATTTTGGAACAACTGACCAATGTTGGGTCATGCGCCATCTGTAGAGAAGAATTTCAGTTGTTGGAAAAGGTCAATCAATTGCCCTGAAGGTGCCATTTTGCAGCTGGGAGTAAAGCGTTGAGAAAAGACGGTTTGGTCCTTGTTTTTGCTCACATTAATCGCACATGTCCATTTAACGGTGAAACAATTAACGGCGTTTGAGTAAGGGACCAACGGTAGACAAAAAACGCAAACTTTGGTCAATGGTGATACGTTTTGATGTTCAGGGACTAATGATGGACAAAACCTAAGTATAGGGACCAATGATGAATTTCGCCTTAGTTTTATACATATACAAGAGATTAAACGCCAAACCTCATGTTTATAAGTGTACTAGATTTTGTGCCCACACCTATGACACGGTGTTAGTATGGACGTGATCAATGTATAAAGTGGACATGATGTAAATAAATTAATATATATTTAAGATTTTGTAGGGGTCGGATCGATGTTCACTACACAAATCAAAGACGACATCACGAAAACTAATGAAATAACACATTTTATTGGCTGTAAAATTTTGTTTCTCATAAAAAAGGTATAATTAAACACCAAAAAGCATTATCTCTTTGACTATTTCGAAATCGAAATCACAAAGATTTCAGGCCAATAAAAGAAACTTAGCACAAATTTTTAAATAAAGAAAGAATTTAAAATACAAATACTTGAAATTAAAAACAAAACTTACGAACAAATTGAGATTCAGTTGATTACGATAACAATTAATTAAGAAACCACAAACTAAATATTTTTAAAACAGTAAATCTACGCTGAACAAAAAAAATTCAGGTCGGATAAAAATTAAATTGATTCAGTTAATTACGATAACAATCAAAAATAAAAAAAATTAAAATATAAATATTTAATTAAAATTATAAAATTTACTGCCAAATATTTTTTTAAAAATAAATCTAGGCTATATACAAAAGTAACTGCATGTTCTTAATTTACACACATACACACACAAATGCTACGTGAGGGAGGGTTATAGTTTTGGTTGGTACGTTGAGGCTTGAATTGGATACAAAATCGAAACTCATGAACCACTTTTTTGAGATGAAAAAATCTTAGTCGGACATATAAAAAATCAGTCCTGTTAGATATAACCGCACGTTTGCGTAGAAAAAATTTGATAAATAATAAATATCTAATATCTCCATAAAACAATAACTGTAAAACCGTTAAAATAAACAATAAATCTAATATCTTACTAAAACAATAACTGTAAAACCTTAAAAATATAATGTAAAACCATAAAACAATAAGTGTAAACCCGTAATATATGAGGTGAATAACCGACGTTCGCACATTGGGTGATTCAAATTAATGACAGCCGTAGTTTTAGTAAAAAATAAATTCTGACTTCTAAATAGCCCTAGTCAATTGCACATATATGAACCTAGCTGTTTTATAATATAGAATAATAAAAAGATATATAATATATTACGTTCTATTAGAGAATAATGTTTATTATTAGTTTATTTGTAATTGATGTATAATTTGTAACCCTACGTGCAAACCCTTTAAATAAGTGAGTCAATCAATGAAAAGCTTATGCAGTTATTCATATCCTTTTAATTTTATATTAACATATTGATTATAGTAAATGATTGACCTAAGTTAAAATTATTGAAGTATTTTATATTTTTTTCTCTTAAATAAGTATTCAATTTCATGAATATTATGTTTTAAAATGAGCGTCCGAATGTTAATTTGTCCGGCACAATTTCTTACTACAAATTATGATGCTATGGCCTTCGGGCGCCACTGTATTATAAGAAAATTATAATGCCATAGTATGGACACTAAGAATGTTTATGTGCACTATAAAATTTCTAAAATATTAATTTTGATAATGTATTTTTTTAAAAAAACAAATAAAATTATTTTTGATACACTGTTCGTGAAAATAAAAATAAAAATTTACAAGATAAATAATTTTAATGTTTAATAAAATGATTTAAAAACTCAACTAATATCTATCACGTATTATAGTAATTAAAATTTTATGTGTTTTTCAGATCTTAATAAAAGTGTATTAATGTTTTTTGAATCAACTTTCTTTATTGACAATCAAATGACTCAAAATTAAAAATTCATCAATTGACATAAAAAAATATTAGAATCTTTCTTTAAAAACTTAGGATATACGTCCTCTATCACAGACAAAAAGTCTATTATTTACTTTAAAATGTTTCACTTAAAGAGTATTTTCAAAAATTAAGTATAAAAGTATCATTTTATTACTAATAAATACTAAAATTTATATATGAATGAGTAATATAAAAATGCTTGAAATTTGCTATTAAAAAATAAATGTTGTTGTTCATTTTTCTTAAAAAGTTTAAGCAAATTTATCAAAATCAAAAATAAAAAAAGAAGATGAGAATATTATCTAAAAAATTTATTAGATGAATATTTATATTTATATTTAAGTATGTAAAAGATGAGATATGATAATCGATTGCTTTTGGTATAAAATAATTTATATACTCATTAAGTTTAGAGGTTCTTAGGGAGAAGTTTAATTAATATTGAATAATAATATCAAATATAAATTCTTCTATAATAACAATGATAGCCAGCATAACTAACGGTATTTTATACCTGAGACAAATAAGGAACATGCGGAAGATTAAGGAAGAGGTATTTCAATTGGAATAACAAATATTGGGAGATAAACATAATTTGCATATGGGTCGGACCGGGACAGATGAATATTGTAGCCATTTTTAATTCATTAAAGAAGTATTTTTGCTGATTGTGCGGGGTTTTTTCTTGTTAAAATTAGAATATAATGATAGTTCACTTTGCAGGTTCTTGCACCATTAATTATACAACCCTAGCCATGATTAGCTGATTCAAACTAAGGTGAGAAAGAGAGAGCCTACTGTTATTAATATCAAATTAAGTAAGTCGCATGACAAGCTGTTTTCAAGAGTATTATATATATGCTTAATTGTCACACATGGAATTTTAAAAACAGAGTAATTGAATTCCCAGTATAAGAATTAGAAATAGGTTGTGCAAGCAGTCGCTTCCACTTTATGGAGTATTGTATAAAATCCTACCTCGTTTCCCATCCCCGTTGAATGTCGATTGAATAATTGTTGTAAGCCTATTCAGTATCACCAACCTTGGCTGGCAAATCCCAACCCGTAGAAATCAAATCACTTCCTCACAAGGAAAATAATAGTATTTTGCTAGCTAGCTAGCAGCCTAGATCTTACTCTCACATCGGAGAGGATTTGCGAGACCAAACCTTGCACTTCTACTAAGGTGATTTCGTGTTGTTACAGGTTCTAGGAAGCAATCCAATCTAACATCAATCAAGCTCAGATATCCTATACATCAAATCGAACGACCTAAGACTGATTTTTGCATAATCAGATAGTTTATGCTGTTTTGCAATCTCTTACTTTCACGTGTTTTTTTTTCTTCTTCTTTTTTTGGGAACAATCTTTTTTCTTAAATAATATGAAGATTGCCTAAATGATTGCTTTAGAAGAGTTGACTAATTTATTTTTATTAAAGAATGATTAAGATCCGTGGATCGGAGGCTTGGTATCCTTGATATAGATTAGCTGTATTATACGATCATCGCACAATAAGATTAATTTGTTTCGTTGTAATCACTTAATTTTGCTTATTGATATGCCAAGTAATGATGTGGGTAATGAATATTGCTACTCGGTAATTAATCTAAAACACCAAAAATGGTCTAAAACATTCAAACATTTGAAACAGAGGGAGTAGTATCAATGGCTTTTGTTTTTAGGTAGTTATAGGGATATAATTATTTCATCACTTGATACCTAGATTTTGAATCGATAAGTTTGTACAAAATTAATTGTGATCATTTTTCTTTCTTTTGGTTCCCTTAATTTGGCAAGGCTTGGCTGTTAATCCATCGTTGTCCTTGGGTGTTTCTCTGTTGGGTTAACTTATCAATCAGAGAATTCCCGTTTGTCCTCTAGGCTTTAGCTTGAGCAGGACAAACACTATTTTCCATACTTGTTCCCAACCATCTCATATTCTCTTAATAACTAGAAATAACAAGGGATATTTAGAGAAAAAATCATAGCAGACTTGGAACAATTTTCTTCGTTGGGTGGGGTTATCCACACCCCTAATTTATGTGATTTACAACATAAGGTATAACACTTTTACGGCACAAGGTCTCGAGTTCAAAACCTATGAAAACATAACTGTTTTTAAATACTTGATAGAAAAAAGTTTCTACCGTTACATAGTGATCCTCTATATCCGACTCGTCAGATTAGTTTTTAGCTTTTAGCCCTAAAGACATATTTGGAAGACAAAATAAGAAATGTATATATATATATATATATATATATATATATATATATATATATATATATATATATAATAATAATAAGTAAATGAAAAGTTGAGGCTCCCATTCTCCGAACTCAAGGTGCTTGTTCACAGGTAAATTTTGATTTTGGTGCTTAGTGTTCTGGCTCCTACTCTCCCATACTCACACCCGCTGTATGTGATCTAGGCCCGGACATTCTAGTTGTTCAACATTGGAAATCCCGTTTAGTGCATACGGAGAATATAAGAAGCTAATTAATTCTACTAGCTACTAGCTAGTGTACTGAAAATCATATATGGTACTTTTTGACTAGAACAGTGCGAGTAATAACTTTTTTACTGTAGACATAATTTTTTTAATGTAGAATTTTTTAATTAATTGAAACTTCCCAAAATAATAGATGATATTTTTTGCTTAGAACAATGGGAGTAATAATTTGTAATTGGGCTTTAGGAAGAGAGTGACCACTACATGTGTAACTTGCTGGTATTGAGAGCATCACCAATTCAAATGTGAATGTGAAAAATATTGAGTACCACCTATGATTTATATCATTTAAAGAAAAAAAAACTCTTCAATGTATTCGTGGATAAATGTTGTGGGTATGGCGTATGAACTATTTTTTTTTTCACATTCTCGATAAGAATGTCAAAATTTTACATTCAAGCTAAGGATGTGAATACATCATAATCAACATTTTTCTTTGTAAAAACTCTTCTTTCTACATGTTGTTCTCTTTTCTTTTTATTTTTAATTTTTTTAAAATTTATTTTAGTGGTGAAAAACACACCACATTAAATCTAATCAACAATTGCATTGGAAAGGTCTCTTTGAATTGAATGTGAATGAAGAGAGAAAGTTTACTACATATTATAGAGGTTGTCAATTACCCACATCCTCATGGAATCAACTTCACGACTGCATTGGTGATGCTCTGAAAATTAACTAGATTATATAATTCTCTTCTTAGATCTAAAAACTATTACTTGATTGGGTTTAATATTTAGGGTTTAAAGTTTGTAGTAGAGATGGAAATGTATTCCCTTTGTCCTGAAAAATAATAAATAAAAAAAGTTCTATTGAATGAAATATGAGAGAGTCTAACAGATCCCGGGAATCTTGGTGTTGTTAATAATAGCGAGTTTAAACAATGAGATTAGTAGAGTTGATAAATGTATATGTTATTTTGGTTTTTGCCTAGTTTAGTTAATAGACAATAACTTGTTAGTTTTAAAACGGTTTTACGGATATTTTTTTGTAAAATATTTATTTTCTTATCCAATATACAGTGTGTTGGTGAATTGAGTTGTGAGAAAAGAGTTTCATCTTACGAATTAAGATCCGTAGTGTTACATGAGACCTACTGTTATTAATATCAACACACTCATAATTTCTAACTGGTACATTAATTGGTATACGATGATTGATTAAGAAAATCGCATGACAAGTTGTTTTCATGAGTATTATATATATGCTCTCTTAAGTCTTAATTGTCACACATGGAATTTTAAAAACAGAGTAATTGAATTGCCAATATAAGAATTAGAAATAGGTCGTGCTAGTTGTCGCTTCCACTTTATGGAGTATTGTATAAAATCCTACCTCATTTCCCATCCCCGTTGAATGTCGATTGAATAATTGTTGTAAGCCTATTCAGAATCACCAACCTTGGCTAGCAAATCCTAACTCGTAGAAATCAAATCACTTCTTCACGAGGAAAATATAAGTATTTTGCTAGCTAGCAGCCTAGCACCATCACCACCTAAATTGCACTAATAGTTTCTTTACATTATTTATTTTTAGTCAATGCATGGATTAATTGAGAATTGAAATTATTTAGATCTCACAGTAGTAACTTGTAGAAAATCAAATGTTCATTAACTGGAGAAAGGAACCTAACCACTAAACATGACTGAAAATTACTTACAAATAAAATCAAAACCAATTGCAAAACCTAGCAGTGTTATGATAAAAGAAGAGAGAGAGAGAGAGAGAGAGAGAGAGAGAGAGAGAGAGCTGCTACAAATCTTTCTCCATTCACTATCTTCTTAAAAATCTTTGTTTTTTGCTCATTGTGTATGAGTCGTGTCTCATCCATACTCCTGCCATCTCTTATATAGTAAAACTTTTCCTCAATTTAGTAACTCCCTTCAAGAGAATGTTGGAAAATTGTGTTTAAAGAATGAAATTGTGTTTAAAGAATGAAATTCTGCATTTTGTGGCATGGATTTCTTCATGTGTCATTTGTGTAATGACAAGGGTAATTGTAGAATCGTGTTCTACTTCGAAATAACATCGAAATCAAATATTTATTTGTTCAATTTGGTGTTTGGATGAATTAGTTATGATTGATTAAAGTGTGGTTGTTGGAAGTGGGTTTATCCCACATTGAGAAATTAACAAAATTTTGAGTGGTTTATATACAAATGTCTTATGTGATAAGGGTGAGCTTGTATAGAATAGAGGCTCTCTCTCGCGCACGCCTGCGCAGGGCGGGGGTGCAAATCATGGTCCAATTTAGCCTTCGGGATACCGTACTCATGTGCGAGCGCGTCCCGCGGACACAAGTGTCGGACCAAATTTGTCTGTTCAGGCCGACCCATATTTTGTTAATTATTCTTTTGTTTTTGTAACTCCAACATTTATAACAGACTTTATGGGTTGTTATTACCAACTTTAATGAAAGATTTTATTTGCCTATTGATGGTGGATTTATTTCATCATCAATGTGGTTATTTATTTAGTCTCTTGTCTACTCCTATAAATGGAGAATATTTCCACAATTACAGAATACGAATTGAGAACACAGTTTAGGACAATCTCCATTTCTCCTCTGCATCTTGCAATCTTGTTGAGCGAAATTCCTTGGCCTCCTGCTTTCTTGTTGGTGATAGAGTTAGGCAGATATTCAGTTCGCAAAAATCTTTGTGCTAAAGGTCTCGCCGGTGTCTCCGTTGTATCCTAGGAGACAGACGTCCATTAGAGCTTCCAAGCACGTACGGAAAAGGATGAATATGTTTTAAGGAAATTGTGTTCGACACAATGTGGGTTCCTGGGACTGCGCTCGCACCCCGCGCGCCCTTGGATAGGGGTACGCCCCGGGGGACACCACTGCTCTCATTCCATCCTCCCTTGTTTAGGGGAAGACGAAATTAAAAGTGCGAGAGGAGTGCTGTCTAAAATAGCGCGTTTGAATACGCCTCGATAACTTCAGTGAATTTTTGGTCCGATATGGGAGCTTTGTGTTTTCTATATCAAGTTATCCTTTTTTTAAGGGATACCAGGATATAGGAATACATCACCCTTTCATTCTCATTCTCCTTTTTTTAAGGGAAAACGGAAAAGTGCAAGAAAGGATGTTGCGAGGCCCTACTATGGATTTTATGAAAATTGTCTTATTGCCTATTTCGGATCACTATGAGTGCTTTGGGTTTTCTACATCAAGTTATCCCTTGTTTAGGGGATACTAGGATATAAGAATACATCCCTCTTTCATTCCCATTCTCCATTTTTCCCTTTTTTAGGGGAAAACGGAAAAGTACAAGAAAAGAGTGTTGCGACACCCCACTGGATCCAAAATGTTTTATAGAGTCGCCATCTTTATTTTAAGGAAGAAATAAAGAAAAACCAAAAAGAAAAACCAGAGATTGCAAAAACGGGTTCGGAGGCTAAGTTACGAGTTGGGAAGGTGCTAGGCACCCAACTCGCCCTTTCGGTCTCAAAAGCGGTTTTTGGCTAAAGTATGTTTTTTGTTATATTTATTTAGCAAATAAATAAAGCATTAACTACCTACAAATACATACATATTTACATTATTTACAGACTTGCAGCTTTCTCCTTCCAATAATTTACAAATACATTTAAAAATATTTGGCCATAATAACGGCTATTTTAAATGTTATTTTCTAAAATAATCTGGGCAGCACAACGGCTTATATTTTTTACATTGGACCGGATGGAAAGTAGCTTTTTAGTAAATAAACTCTTAAAGGCTTACCTTTAGGAGCGTTGGTGTGCTCGCTCTGTCCTTTAGGGAGAGGGCGTCTTTCTGCTGCTGCTGCGGTGCGGGCAGAGTAACTACTTGCAAGAGTTGCCTTTGGGACCCGTAAAATGGGCGGAGTAACTAGTTGCCTTTTGATGTTTGTTTGCTTGCTACTGGTGGAATTTGGGCAGAACAAGGGCTTATTTCTAGCTGATTTGACCTTTTCACTCGGGCAGAGCAACTACTCTTTCCGAGAGTTTTGGACTGGGGAAATAGGGTTGATACCTAACTGGGGGCTAGGGATCACTTTGACCGATTGGTTTTGTGTTTGGAGGAGGTTTGGCAGAGTTTCGAGGCTTTATAGGAGGGGGAACTCACTCTCACTCACTGATCGCTCGCTGCATAAAAATAACGCAGAGTTTCTTCGGGCTTCAAGCCTTTGTGTATTGTGTCCCTAAAAGTGAGGCCGAGCACCTGTATTTATAGTTGAGAGTGTGCTTCGTCAGCTTGTACCGCGTGCTTGATAATTTGCATAATGCGTTAAACGAAATGCACTGTTTGGGACCCTGGGCGCGGCCTAACAGCACTTTGGGCGCGGCGCCAGGCATGGTGGGCGCGGCGCCAATTGTTGATTTTCCTTGAATTTTTGACATTTCACCCCCCTGCAGTTCACTATTCATGCATCCTACTTTTCCTTTTGTATTTTTAACCCTGTAACATGACATTTGTTAAGTTTAAATAGTTCTTGATATCACATGCCATAGTTACATACCAGGGGTACGAAATTGGGGTGTCTACAGTGCCCCTCAACGATGGAGTCTACGGGTAACCCGCAGCTTACTGAGTAGACAAACATCGTTGATAAGAAATAGACTCCCAAATTTCGTGCAGTTATACATGGGGAGAAATGCAACAGGTAGCAGTTATAATGCAATAGTTTACAATGCTAATCAAACCTCCATATCCTAGACATATTTAGTCGGTTATAGCAGGTTATCGGAGTTTTTTTTAAGCAGATATGTAAATTAAATGCTCTAATGGTCGGACCTACTAATGTAGGCTACCTACGTATCCCTTAATAAAGGAAATCAGACCAAACGTAGTTCGGGCCCAGCCAGAACAAGCATGCTGCGACGCTAACAAACAAGTGTTGCGATGGTCGTGCCTACCGAAATAGGCTGCCTACGTATCCTTATCCAAGGAATCAGACCAAACGTAGTTCACCTCGCTGGGATCAATTGTCATGAAAAGATAGTTGTAATATCCATTACAACCTAGTGAAAATAATGCACATCAAAATGCAATATCCATTGCATCGTCAAAAACCCAAATGCAATATTCATTGCATTACCGCAGAAACAGATGCAACACTAAACGCAATATCCATTGTGTTATTGCAGAAAACAGATGCAATATCCATTGCATTGCAACACTAAACGCAATATCAATTGCGTCACCACAAAACTTAATGCAATATCCATTGCATTAACGCAGATAACAGATGCAGTATCCATTGCATCGCAACACTAAACGCAATATCCATTGCGTCGCCACAAAACTTAATGCAATATCCATTGCATTAACGCAAAAAAACAGACGCAATATCCATTGCATCACAATGCTAAATGCAATATCCATTGCGTCACCACAAAACTTAATGCAATCCATTGCATTAACGCAGAAAACAGATGCAATATCCATTGCATCGCAACACTAAACGCAATATACATTGCGTTGCCACAAAATTTAATGCAATATTCATTGCGTTAACGTAGAAAACAGATGCAATATCCATTGCATCGCAACGCTAAATGTGATATCCATCGCATCACCAAAAAGACGGATGCAATATCCATTGCATCGCAACGCTAAATGCGATATCCATCGCATCACCCAAAAGACGGATACAATATCCATTGCATCGCAACCCTAAATGTGATATCCATCGCATTATCCAAAAGACGAATGCAATATCCATTGCATCGCAACGCTAAATGCGATATCCATTGCATTACCAAAAGACAGATGCAATATCCATTGCACCGCAACGCTAGATGCGATATCTATCGCATTACCAAAAGACGAATGCAATATCCATTGCACCGCAACGCTAGATGTGATATCCATCGCATTACCAAAACGCGCTTTCCCCAAAGATTGCCGCTTTTAAAACTGTTTCCCCAAGATAGGAAAACGATGTCGTTTTTTAAAAGCGGCTTTTAAGCCCAACATAGGGACATAGGGAAAGCGATGCTGCCTTTGCTACATTTACTGCATTTACTACTATTGCTGCCATTGCTGCATTTCCTGCATTGCGGCATTTGCTGCATTTACTACTATTGCTCCATTTTCAGCTTATACGGACTTATGCTGCTTTTGTGACTTCTGCCGCTGTTGCTGCTTTTGCGACCTCTGCCGCTGCTGCTGCTTTTGCGACTTCTGCCGCTTTTGCTTCTTTTGCGACTTCTACCGATGTTGCTGCTTTTGCTGCTTTATGCTGATGATTTTTTTTTACTTTTGCTGCATTTCCGCTTTTGCCGAAATCTTCCCTTTGTCGCCGCAATTTCCCAGATTAGTGGAAATTTTCTTCCTTGCTGCTGCATTTTCCGGCTTTAGCTGGAAAATTCTTTGCGCTATTTCCGCCATGGTCGAAATTTCTTCTGTCGCCTTTGCATTTTCCGGCTTCAGCTGGAAAATTCTCTTTGTTGCTGCTATTTCCGGTCTTGGCTCGAAATTTCTTCTTTCTTCTGTCTTGCCAGATTTTCTTCGGCTTCATTGGAAAATTTCTTTTTTCTATTTTCGTTGCTATTTTCGCCTTGGTCGAAATTTTTCTTTCTTTGCATGCACATATATGTATATATTTGCATTTTTTTCTGTTGCACACATTTTTTCTTTCTTTGCTTTTTCCTTTGCTTCCTTCATTTTTCTTTTTGCATGCTTTGCATTTTTTCTTTTATTGCATGCTTTGCATTTTTTATTTATTGCATGCTTACCTTTATCTTGCGATTTTTTCGCTTTTTTTCGCCCATTTGTCACCGACCTGGCTGGGATATGGACTTTACTGCTGTCAACATGCGTTTTCCCCAGCATAGGGAAAACGATGCAATCTTTTTTTTAATGTGCTTATCCCAGCATAAGAGAACCGATGCAGATTTTTAAAATGGGCTCATCCCAGTATAGGAGAAGCGATGCAGATTTTTAAAATGGGCTCATCTCAGCATAAGAGAAGCGATGTAGATTTTTAAAATGGGCTCATCCCAGCATAGGAGAAGCGATGTAGATTTTTTTTCAAAAATGCGCTTATCCCAGAATAGGAAAAACATTGCTGCTTTTTTCAAAAATGTGCTTATCCCAGCATAGGAAAAGCGGTGCGGATTTATGAAGTGTTGTGGCAGAATGCTGTCGATGATTTGCTTATGTAGCTTTTGATGACACTGCTGAGGATCTTTAGAGGTGGTCCTTGGCGAGATGCTGACTGAACATTTATAGGCCGATGTGGCAGAAGACATGAGAAGATGCAGAAGAAAGATGCAAACAAAAGATGCAAGCATGCGAATGACACTTTAAAAAAAAAACTTTTGAATGTGCATATGTGTCATCCGTTTCTTAAACATGTTAAGACAAGATAAGCCAAGGTGATGGAAATGTAATATAAAAGCTTGAGATGTGGCTTCTAGTTGGCTTTGAAGGGTTATGAGTATAAGAGCTGATGGTGATATTTGAGATGAAGGTGGGTGACGTTCAGGGTTGTTTTTTAGTCTTTTGACTAGTCCATCATTCAAAAAAGGAAATCAATCAAAATTAGTGAACTTTACTAATCGATGCCTCGGTGGGACCACCCTTTTTTTTCTTTCCTTTTTTTCTCTTTTTTCTGTTGTTTCTTTGCTTTGCTTTTTTTCTGTTTTTTTTTTTTTTTTGGTGCTCTAACTTTTGCCTAGGCTACCCTTTCAGGTTTTCAACTTAGCGAGCTTTTATCTTATAGGGAGCCAGTCTTTCAATGCATGCGAAGATGAGCTGTTTATTCTTGAGGGATCACGGTTTTGTAGCTTCTTCGTTTCTTCAGGTAGAGATGGAAATGACAGCTGCTTCTGGAGATGATGAGTCTTTATGTATCCAATGAGTTCAGCGAGAGAAGCCCCAGGATGACTCAATGAGTCATATTTTGTAAGATGAAACGGTGTTTCAAGAGATTAATCGGAGACAAAAGACACTTTTCAGAGAGACTTTTGTGGGAGATAGAAATGAGTATGCTCGGAGAAAGTGGGACGACTCTAATGGACAAAAAGAAGAGTCATGATCCAGAGTTTGTCGCCAAGTATCACAGGTTTTATAGACCCTACTTAACATTTATCTTTTGATAATTTTATTTGTCTTTAGCAAGGAATTCTGTCCTGGACCAAGATCATGTTATAACCGATTGAAACAGAGCTACAGGTGGCAACTGGGTTCGGGTATAGTGTTTAAGTATTTGGGATGGTTTAGCTTTAGGATTGAGGATCCGATCGCCTCGCTTCAAAGGTATTTTTGGGCCACGGATTTTGATTTTAGTGGGCGATCGCAGTATCATTCGCCGGCCTCCCTTGTTATGGGTTTGATGAGAATTTGGTTTCGTGGATCCGTTGGGAGATTTGGCTTTGGTCAGTGGGCGGGTTGCCCAAGAGTGATTGATATTTTTTCGGTTGCGAGAGAAATATTTTGAGGAAATTGCTCAGGAGAGGCTTCTGTTCTCCTTTTTTTTTTGTTTTTGCGAGAGAGATTTTGACCTCTCTGAGCAATTTTGGAGGGTGCTTGAAGAGATATCAGCCTTCTCTCTTTTGGGATAAAAAGGTGGTCACTCTTGACGGATGTATATAAGGGTGGAGCAGCCCCAGTTTTGAGAAGTTGGATGGTTAGGCTTTGGCAAGTGGTGGATTTGTTCAGGTATTTGGAAGAGGTTGGGTGTATGGTTGGAAACCCCTAGTGTACCATTTAATAGCTCGATCGCAATGGGTCGAAGATGATCTTTTACCAAGACAGAAGGTTGCTTTATCGAACAAAGATTTTTAATGGTTTGTGGGTCCATATTTCGAAATGACTCATTATCAACCCGTGCAGTTTTATCATGTTTTCACATGAGTTGATTCATTATTCATTTTATAAAATACTTTCGGAGCATATGTGTGGTGCTAAGAGATCAAGAAGAAGACTTGACAAGCTAATATAGAGAAGCAAAGAATTTTATCGCAGTTGAATGCAGATAAATACCTTTTGAAAGCTTGATTTGATGACTTGGTTGGACTTTCGAAATAACGGAGACCACATGGACTCGTGAGCATACTCTGCAAGGATGGGCTATATGCATTAATATGGGCTAAGAAGATACCTCCGGGGTTTGAAAGCCCCTAGTCCTGAATTGTGTGCCACGCATGATCCTCGAGTTGCTTTGG
>CM028379.1:87592257-87699903 GCA_013146195.2 Codonopsis lanceolata
CAACATCGAATACACTTACGGGATTTTTTTCCCTGCTTTGTGTTCGGGACGAATTATACCTATCCTACCCTCATTAAACCCCTCTAAACCCTTCCTAACCTCCCATACTTAACCCAAATCATGTCCTAACATTAGTTGAAGTTAATTAAGGTTAGATTAGTGATTGATTAGTCCTAATCTCTACTAATTGTGCAAGGGAAATGTCTATTGTGCCTCCCTATTTTGGGGTATAAATACCCAAACCCTTGAGAAATCTCCTCTCATTTCTTCTCCTCCTTCTTACGTATTAGAGAGAGAGAGTCCAAGGGAGATTCAAGCCCTAGCTTCCTTCTCTCTTCGATCCAAGACGATCCAACCAACCGATTGCCTTCAAACTCGAATTAAGCCTCGACGTGTGTAACAAGTCCACCGATCGGATTTATGCCTTTGAGTTTTCACTCAAGCTAGGTAAGTTATTTTTTGATTTTGGTTCATTGGCCCTAAGGAAAACAACTTATATGCTATTTGTGGGCAATGAACACTTGATATGCTTTGTATGCCTAATTGGGGATTTTTGGAAGTATAAACTTGTTAGGAGCATTTGTAGAATGACTTCTATGATTGTTGAATATGTGATTACTCTTCAATTTGTGTTTCTAGGCCTATGAGCATGTTAGAAACCATGACTATATGTTACTTGGATTTATTGGAAGAATGCCTATGATTGGGGCTTGGATGTATGAACTCCTAGAAATTATGAGTAGAACATTTAATTGAAATAATGTGATTTAAGAAATGGGTTTGATTTATGTTGGGTTTTGTTGTGAATTTTAGGACTTGAGAATTAAGCCTCGAATTATTGGATATATTGTTGATTAAGTAAAGTGGGTATTAATGTTGAAATTGATGAAGCGTAAATGATGAAACTTAGTATTTGACTCAACAGTCGAAATAAGTTCAATAAAGTGTTAATGAACTCGGGTTGAAGTCCTACGACATTTGGGTTTTGATTGAGTATGATTATGATGAGTTCTTGGATTTTTAGGCTTGGGAAACAAACCCGGATTATTTTGGGAAAATTATTATAAACTTGAATGATGTGTTAATTTTGGGATTTATGAAATGTGTATTTAATGAAATGCGATATTAAGACTCATGGAGTCATTTTAGGTTCAATAAGATGTTAGTGAGCCTTAGGTTGAAATCCTACGATGTTCGGGCTTGGTTGGTTTTGATGATGAGTACCAGAGCATCTCGAATTGTGTCCCATTGGTGACACCCACGATATAGAGGCTTATTGGGGATTTATTTAGAGCGTGCTCGTAGAGCACGGAGCATTTGAGACCAATCAATGATCTCGTGTATCCTTAAGAAATGATTATTGGAATGAGATTTCTTTTAGGAAATTCAGACGAACGTACATGGAAAACTTGCGGGTCTTGGACTACGGTGTAGTCTAGTCATTCATGAGAATGGTTTTCAGGAAGTCGGTTATATACGACGGTTGGGACTATTGTTGAGTCCGATATGCTTTTATGTATAGACTAAATGCTAAGTCTTGATTTATGATTGTTCTTAGACTAAAATAATAGTCTTTGATTTAGTCTTGAGTAGAGGACTATAGTAGACCTCACGTTGTGATTTATTGAGCTATAAGCTATTCTTGAATTGGTGATGACTTGAGGATTATGAATACCTCAATATGTGGTTTTGAACTAAACTTACAAGTTAGTTGATCATGTTAAGTGTGTACAATTATGTGCATTGTTTATTGGGTTTTGTAGAGCATTATGACCTACTTGATTTGGTGAGTCCTCTTGTGAAGGACTTGGTCCTTATTGGTTTATCCAAGTAAATATCTACTTGAGTATCTTGATTTGAGTCCAGCTGGCGTCTTAGTCGTTTTGTCGGCAATGGGACGATTCATAGCCTTTGGAAACATTCGCTATGAATTGCCGCATTGGTACCCTTTCTCCTCACTATTTGGCCGATAGTGGGATGTGGTCTCGTATTAGCGCCCCCTAGCCTGATATTGAGCTCCCATTTCTCATCCCAGGGTTGGATGAATGTAACGAGGTACTCATTAAGAAAACTGATGAGTTGTGATCATTTGAGGATTGAAGCCCAGATTATGATCATTTGAGGGTTGGACCCGCGGTTTGAATATTGAGGGCTTGGCCGGATCCAGTTTTACGTGCTTATGTATAAGCACTTATATGAAAGATAACGTGCTATGTGGTTTATGAAGTTTATGTTACATGATGACTTAATACAAGTTTATTATTGGTATGCTATTAAGATACCATGATTTTATACATGCTTGTGCATTATGCCATGCCACGTCATGCTATGCCATACATTTGCATTTAGTAACTTACTGGGTCATTATGACTCATTTCGTGTGTTTGTTTTCCTTAGTTTTTGCAGTAAGCTCGTTAGTGCACGTTGCAGCTTCGGGTGCTTGTTGAATAGCAGGTGGTCTTCCGGGCAATAGCTTGGAGTTATTATTATTATTATTATTATTGTATTTATTATCTTGTGAGACACGGATGTAAAGTTATGTAGACTTTACTTGGGTAGATTATGTTAGTATTTTGTTATCGTATTATTTTGATAGCCGACTTGTTTGGTCGAGCTGTTGTATCTCTTATGAGTTGTTCCCTTTTATTATTCCGAGCATGCTTTAGCTCACTCATTCTAGTATGGTTGGTATTGTCATCTCCGACGACGTTAGTCGTGAGACTTGGGTTTAGTTGATAGAATTTAAATATCTTATTCGTTTACTTGATTGTTCTCCGGCATGTTGTAGCCGTTGAGTGGTTGTTTATCAGGTTGGTATTCTGTTGATTTGCCGGCCTTAGGTTGCCGATGGTTTGTTGTACGTGCGCAATGTTGCGTCACGCGAGTCGTAGATTTGTCGAGAGATAGTCGTCTCTCAGCCTTGTATTCCTTAGTTTATAATTATAGGCTTTGGTCCCACTTATGATTCGCTTCCGCAGATTTTAGTTTTTGGTTATTCGGTTTTGCCGTTATGGCTTTACATTCCTGTTTAGAGTTTGTTGGTTCAACTCTTGACTCGCACCACTACACTTAGCGGGTGCTTGTCCGTCTTTTAGCTTATCTTGACGGCACGACCTTGGGATTTCGCATTGGAGTCCGGGTCGGGTCGTCACAAATGTGCTTCCTCTTTGAATATTAATTTGCTTGTGAGTTTTGTCAAAATAAATTATTTCCATAGGAGTTAAAGAACAAGTACATAGTGAAATATAATTTGATGAACAACTATGGATCCTTAAAGTTTGTCATGTCTAATTTGATACTCAACAAATAATGTTTACTCAGTCATAAATGTGTTTTGTCCTTGAATATAAATGCTTTGTGACCGTTTTTGTTGTCTATAACCACGTAATTTCACCGGCAAAAGTAGTAGCATCAGTTATGACATACTGGATAAGTGGATTTTTAAACATCAACAAGGTCCTTGTGAGAGGTGACAACATCATCATTACCGGATTCCATTTTCGTTCATTGACATTGTAAGATAAATATGAGCAAGTAAATTGTAGTCTAATTGCTCTAGGAACATATACGATGACTATAGAGGGGTGTGATTATGTATATGGGCGAGTAGCCGAGTATATCATACTCTGTGAGAAGTACAATGAATTGAGAGCAATCATAGTTTAAATGTCTATTTGATTGTCTATTGAATTGGGGTTAAATATATATCGATATAGTTGTAATAATTATGTACACATATTATCAGTGTCACATCGTTTGGGTGACACTATTAATGAAAAGGTTTTTGAGTCGGGGACATTTTGGTCATTTCAGGAAAGGGATGACTGTAGGAAAAATGTAATTTGAGTTGCTTTTCTTTGGTTTATCATCATTTGAATTTGTTATACAATTTTTATTATCTAACAAATATATATTCGTTTAAAGACGTACTCTAAAATATATATGAATTTTTCATTCATGTAATAAGGAATAATTAAATTCACTTATATTTTTACCCTTATATTTTAATTATGTTTTTAATTTTCATAACACACTAACTAAAAGATAAAAGAACATTATATTAATATTGATTAATATAGATTACGTGAACTTTGTTATGTGATAGTGATAGTAGTAGTAATTGTACATATTTAATCATAGTGATAGTAGTAGTAATCGCACATATTAAATGACAAATGTTATATTTAAAAAAATATTCTAAAATTTATAAAAGATTTTATTTATTTATTGTATTCTCTATTAATAATTTTAATTTTTCTTAATCGATGTGTTATAATAATTTGTCCAGTTTATGTACATATAGAACTCACAATCTTTACGGTTTAATTATTTGTTTATTTTATTTATTATCATTAAAGTTTTTAATTATGATATTATTTTTACAATAATTTATTCTTTTAATTTTATTTTTTCACTTCATGTTGCTTATGTATAATTTGATTGAAAAAGGTATATGGCGTGCGTTTAACGCACGGGTGTAAAACTAGTTTCTCTTCAAAGTGTGAGTGATCTCTTGAAAGTGTTGTAATTTCTTATATCGTGTGTATAATACAAGTAATTTATTTACTTGTTTGGGTCCAATATTAGTAAGTTTAGAGTTGCTTACTCTAAATTTTACTCAACATTTGGTATCAGAGCGGAACGGTTAGGGATCGTTCTTGTTGGAGCTATCTTGAGTCGCGAGGAATTTGACACTCTGCAAGTTTGTTAGTCTAGCTTGTTCGGTATAGTCGAAGTCTTGACCGGCATAATGGGTGACCTTCAAGTTGTTGGAGGAATCAAGAAGCTCAACAACAAAAACTACAACATGTGGGCGACATGCATGGAGTCTTACCTACAAGGTCAGGACCTCTAGGAGGTTGTCGGTGGTGGTGAAGCTACACAACCAGCGGCAGAAGATGCCAACAACGTCTTGCGAAAGTGGAAAATTAAAGCAGACAAAACAATGTTTGCTTTAAAGACCACAGTTGAAGAAGAAATGCTGGAGCACATCCAAGATGCCAAAACACCAAAGGAAGCATGAGACACTTTGGTTACACTCTTTTCAAAGACGAACGATACAAGGCTACAACTTCTTGAGAACGAGCTGCTATCGATGGCGCAACGTGACATGACGATTGCCCAGTACTTCCATAAGGTAAAGTCAATATGCCACGAAATTTCAGATTTAGATCCGACAACTCCTATTGGGGAAACCAGGATAAAAAGAATAATTATCCATGGTTTGAGACCCGAGTATCGAGGGTTTGTTGCCGCTGTACAAGGATGGCCGACACAACCATCACTTGTAGAGTTTGAAAATTTGCTTGCAGAACAAGAAGTTATGGCCAATCAAATGGGAGGAGTCTCGTTAAAAGGTGAAGAGGAAGCGATATACACCAACAAAAGCAAAGACAATTTCAAGCGGCATACTGGTGGTGGATCTAAAAATGATGGTGACAAAGTAAAAGATCATCAAGGAAATGGAGGCTTTCGTCCAGGGGGAGCTTCGAAGAATCGCGGCAGCAATAGAAAGTTCGATGGAGAATGTTACAATTGTGGAAAGATGGGCCACATGGCGAAAGATTGCTGGAGTAGGAAAAAGCATGTTCAAGGTAATGCTGCTACTTCCAGTTCTAAAGAGAAAAATGAAGATGATTGGGACGCCGAAGCATTATTCGTCATGGAGGAAGAAGAATTAGCTCTCACGGTGACATCACCAGAACATATTGACTACAAGAATGATTGGATCGTGGATTCGGGTTGCTCAAATCATATGACGAGTGATAAACAGAAATTGCAAAACTTGTCTGAGTACAACGGAGGTCGTGTGGTGGTGACAGCCGATAACTCAAGGTTGCCGATAGCTCACATCGGTAAGACGATAGTTACTCCCCGATATAATTCTAACCAAGTGCCACTTGAAGTTGTTTATCATGTCCTAGGAATGAAGAAAAATTTGTTATCTGTGGCTCAATTGATATCATCAGGCCACTATGTATTGTTCGGTCCCCGAGACGTTAAGGTTTATCATAATCTTAAATTCTCAGAAACACCGACAATGGAGGGACGACGATTGGAGTCAGCAGAGTCTGCATATGTAGACAAGATAAGGAAAAATGAGACAGCAGATCTATGGCACATGCGGTTAGGTCACGTTAGCTATTCCAAGCTAAATGTGATGGTGAAAAAGTCGATCCTTAAGGGGCTTCCTCAACTTGAGGTGCGAATGATATATGTGTGTGATGCCGTATGGTAAAGCACACCAAATGCCATACGAGGAATCAAAGTTTAAAGCAAAAGAACCATTGGAGTTAGTACACTCAGATGTATTCGGGCCTGTTAAGCAACCATCAATCGGCGGTATGCGGTACATGGTGACATTTATTGATGACTTCTCCAGGTATATGTGGATTTTCTTTATGAAAGAAAAATATGACACATTCTCAAAGTTTAAAGAGTTTAGAGAGTCAGTTGAAGGAGAAGTAGGAAAGAAGATACTTTGCTTACGCACAAACAATGGGGGAGAATATAGCTCAATAGAGTTCTCTCAATACCTGAGGGAGTGCCGAATACGTCATCAATACACTTGTGCCAATACACCACAACAAAATGGTGTAGCTGAGAGGAAGAACTAGCATCTTGCAGAAATTTGTCGAAGTATGCTACATGCAAAGAATGTGCCTGGAAGGTTTTGGGCTGAAGCAATGAGGACTGTAGCCTTCATGATCACAGACTTCCCCAACCAAGGTTAGTATTTATTTCACCCTTTGAGAAATTGTTGAACATGAAACCCACAGTTAGCTATTTTCAAGTATTTGGCTGTGTGTGTTATGTATTTGTTCCTGATCATTTACGGAGCAAGTTTGACAAGAAGGCTATTAGATGCATCTTTGTGGGATACAATAGCCAAAGAAAAGGGTGGAAATGTTGCGATTAGAGCTGTCAAAACGGGCATGCGGGGCGGTTTTGCCCGCGGGCCCAAAAAGCCCGCACTAAAACGGCGCGGGGCGGGAAAGCCCGCGAACTTAACGGTCCCTAAAACTCTTGGCCCAGCTCACCTCGTGTAGGGCTGCGGGCAAAACGGGTAAAGCCCGCAAAAATGCTTTTATTTATTTATTTATTTATTATCAATTCATAAACCATTAAATTTAAAATGAGAAAATCCTTCAAATACTAAATAACAAAATAACAAATCAATTAAATTCAAATTACAAATACATTAAATTCAAAATACTCAAATTATAAGAACCAGAATGTTGTTACAATATCCACAGACTACAGACTTTGGAAACGCCGAAAAGCCATGTTCAACCAAAAATAAATCAAGCTCTAAGTTAAGGATTTCAATCCATATTGATCAAGCATTACTTCTTCAAAATATCTTCACTTATTTTTATTCCAAATGCCCTGCATAAATCAAATCACAGACTCACCACTGGGGAAGCGCCAACAATCATTGTTTGTTTGATTTCATAACACAAATCCCTTAAGCAATGCATAATCCAATTTCGTAAATCCCACTGCATTTCGAACAAAGTAAACAAGATTTCCTGACCAACGCAATTTTCACTCTTTCAGTGACGTTTTCAACTGTGAATGAGAGATAAGAGAGACGGATAAAGGGATTGTGACGGACCTGACGGTGGATTGGAGGAGCCGCTGTGCAGCCTAGCCGGATCTCGTTCTCGGGTGCCGGATCTGGAAGTGGAAGTACCGAAGGCCGAAGGGTGAAGGCTTCAAGGCCCAGAGGCCGAAACAGGGAGAGAGTCAGAGAGAGAGAGAGAACGTGAGATGAGAGTTGACGAAAAGCCGACGCAATCGCTGGATGGCTGGGGAAGAAAGTCGCCGACTCGCCGTGCGTGAAAGAGACAGTCATCGTGCGTGAGAGAGATAGCCGTGCGTGAGAGAGTGAGAATTTTCAATTTTGGTTTTTGTCTTTTTGATGAGATAAAGAAACTGATCAGTGATCACTAAGTCTTAACCCTAAGTTGATGGAAATGGGCTTGGGTAGTTGGGCTACTTAAATGTGCAATGCTAAGAATTACTATAACTTATAAGCCAAGAGCCCAAAGTCCATAAAGAGCGGGCTGCCCGCCCCCCGCCCCGCCCTGCAAAGCCCGCAGCCCGCACGGGCAAAACCCAAAAAGCCCGTTTTTCAAACGGGTATCAAATACATCAGCCCAACCCGCCCCTAATAGGTGGCAGGGCGGGCATGCCCGCGGGCTTTTGCCCTATTTGACAGCCCTGGTTGCGATCCAACAAGTGGAAGATGTTACACTTCACGAAATGTGGTGTTTGATGAAGCATATTCTTGGTGGTCGTCAGAGAAGGAGGTGCTACCAGATTCTAGAGAATTTGAAGAAAAGCTGCAACAGAAGATAGGGGAGCATACTATCCAACTCAAACCAAGTTCAGGTGAACCAGAAGATCCAGACGACGATGATGACGAAACAAGGGTGACTCAGAATCCTTGGCAAATAGGTGTATATCAACAACCGATGAAGAAGATGGGCTTAATGAAACAGAAGAATCAACTCCACTTCGAAGGTCAACAAGAACAAGAAGGTCAAATCCTAAATACGCCAATGCTGCCATAATTGAAAAAGCAACAGAGCCTGAGACGTTCGAAGAAGCATCACATAGTTCTAAGTGGATGGCGGCTATGATAGAAGAGATCGATGTACTTGTACAAAATCAGACGTGGGATCTCGTGCCAAAGCCAAAAGATATAAAACCCATATCCTGTAAGTGGGTTTACAAGATAAAGCATCGTCCAAATGGGTCAATCGAGAGGTACAAGGCACGATTGGTAGCTCGAGGTTTCTCTAAACAGTACGGACTCGACTATGATGAAACGTTTAGTCCTGTGGAAAAGCTTACAACTGTTCGAGGCTACTTGTACTTGCAGCCAACAAAGACTGGAATTTGTGGCAGATGGATGTGAAGAATGCTTTTCTTCATGGAGAGCTGGATCGAGAGATTTATATGAACCAACCAATGGGTTTTCAAAGTCAAGTTCATCCTGAATATGTGTGTAAGCTACGAAAGGCACTCTACAGATTAAAACAAGCGCCTAGGGCATGGTATGGTAAGATTGCTGAATTTCTAACACAAAGTGGTTATTCAGTAACACCTACAGATTCCAGCTTGTTTGTCAAATCAAATGAAGGAAAGCTAGCTATTGTGCTAGTATATGTGGATGACTTGATCATAACAGGTGACGATGAGGCATAAATTTTTCGGACGAAGGAGAATTTATCAGTTCGTTTCCAGATGAAGGAACTTGGTCAGCTCAAGCACTTCCTTGGTTTAGAGGTCGATCGCACACAAGAAGGAATATTTCTTTGTCAGCAAAAATATTCCAAAGATTTACTAAAGAGGTTCGGAATGCTTGAATGCAAGTCAATTTCGACACCGATGGAACCAAACGCCAAAATGTGTGCACATGAAGGAAAAGATTTGAAAGATGCAATGATGTATCGACAATTGGTAGGTAGTCTGATCTACTTAACCTTGACTCGACCTGATATTTCCTATGCAGTTAGTGTGATGAGTCGATACATGCAAAATCCAAAGAAGCCTCATTTGGAAGCAGTTCGACGAATACTGAGATATGTGAAGAGTATAATTAACTATGGTCTTTTGTACAAAAAAGGAGGAGACTGCAAGTTAGTTGGTCACTGCGATGCTGATTATGCTGGGGATCATGACACCAGGAGATCAACAACAGGTTTTGTGTTTAAGCTAGGTTCCGGAACAATTTCTTGGTGTAGCAAGAGACAACCAACAATATCTTTATCAACCACTGAAGCTGAGAATCAAGTAGCGGCAATGGCAGCTCAAGAGAGTACATGGTTGATACAACTAATGAATAATCTACATCAATCAGTTGATTATGCAGTTCCGTTATACTGTGACAACCAGTCAGCAATTCGTTTGGCGAAGAATCCAGTCTTTCATGCAAGAACTAAACATGTTGAGGTACATTACCATTTTATCAGAGAAAAGGTTCTGCAAGAAGAAATTGAGATGAGGAAAATCAAGACAGATGATCAAGTTGCAGACTTGTTCACAAAAGGCATGAGCATAGGCAAGTTCGAAATGTTTCGCCGTCAACTCGGTGTAGTACAAAAAGTGAGGGCTGGTGTTGAGGGGGAGCGTTGAAGATCAACACAAGCCCAAATCATATGTTTAAGCCCAAATAAAATAAAAGTCCAACCCATTTATGTGGAAGGATGTGGAAGGAAGAAGTTTTTTTTGTGGAAGATTGTAGAAATGAGATATTTTAAGAGAAGTATGTAGAATGTTGTATTAATGTGTGGTTAGGATTATTTCTCAATTTAATATTTGTGTGGTATAGGTTGTATGGGAAGAATTATAAATACCCCTTGCATTGTGTTATAAACTACACACCAAAAAAAAATAATAAGTTTTCCACTCCTAAGAAGTGTAGTGTCTTGAGTGTGAGATGCAAGCTTCCTATTGAGTGTCTTTGTATTTCTCTTTAAAGTGTGAGTGATCTCTTGAAAGTGTTGTAGTTTCTTATATCGTGGGTATAATACAAGTAATTTATTTACTTGTTTGGGTCCAATATTAGTAAGTTTAGAGTTGCTTACTCTAAATTTTACTCAACAGAACAGAGCTGCGATGAAGCTTATATTGAATGAGAACATCTTATTAGAACAAATGTAATCGATCCAGCCATATCAACAACATAGTTGCATATATTCCTACCATAACTACAGCTAATTACACATGTAATTTAGGAAGATATACAACTATGTTGATATGGCTGGATCGACTACAGTTGGTCTAATACATCTGACAAATCAAAATACTCCGATTGAACAAGTTGGACAGAAAATAAATACATTTATTCATTGGTAAAAAAACTACCTTCACAACCACAGTTTTAAAGCCACATGAAATTAAAACCATAAATATAACAATTGGTCAGGTAGTACCAAGATGCAAGAATGCTAGTGCCAATTTATGATTGTTGGCTGAATGAATTACTCAAGCCAAACACGTCTCCGGTATTCTCCGAGAGCCCAAAGTGTAAAGTAGTTTCTGTACATCGGGTAATTGTAGAGACAATTCTTCATGAATACTCCATTCGGTTCCTACAATGGTGGTCGTGACGATATTATTTACGATGAGTAATGATTGAGGTGATTAGCTATACGGAAGAATCTAAAATGATCTATATAGCCACAACATGAATGAGAGAGAGAGAGAGAGAGGTGACTATACTTGCTGCGGGAAATCGCCATTAGTCATCTGTCCATTGATTAGCAACTTGGCTGCCTTATGTAAAGGTGTCGGATCTCTTTCGACCTAGTTGAACAAAGAGCTTAATTAAATATGCAACAAATAATGTGTAAATTGATATAATTAGAGATTCATCATTGTTCGTTCATCCCATTCTTCGTAGAGACTTATTTCTCATTTAGCCATATGCGAGTGCATTTCATAAAACAACGATCCCATAATATCCATTATATTGCTATCCTAACGTGAATGTATAGTAGAGTAAGTGATTACGTTATAGTTAGTGATCAAACATGTATCCTTTGTGTTTATACAAATATTTATCTTCTAACATCACAATGTACAAAAAGGTTAAACTAAACGTATTTACGTACCTGTCCACCATACATAAGACCAAGCATAGCCCAAGAAATTTGCACAAAGTTCATCTGATTTCCGTCTGCTGGTATGTATGTCTGTTTCGAAAAAATCAAAGATGAGATTACAAAAGATAGAAATTCAACACAATTTAACAGTTCTATTAATCTTATTCCATACACATGCCAGCTAGTCCATGATAAACACACTTGATATCTCCGAAAGAAGTGATTTTGCTCGGCTCTGGATTTGAAATATATATGTATTTTTTTGTTGCTATTATTAATATTGTCACTAATTTATTTGTTCAGATTTTAAATACCTGCTTTGGGCAAGATTGGCCACTGGATAATTTCTTGGAACCAAAGTCATAAACAACCACCCTCCTGGTTTTGTGATCTTGAAAGAAGAAATGTGACATTCCTCAAGGTTGAACGTTCCAACTTATCGTTTGATAGGACAAGGCGTTATTGATGAGAATGTTGATCGATGTATGCAACCTACTCTTCCCAGCAGAAGCTCCCAAATCCTCTTAGTCCCCAATTCAAAATCCCCATCTCATAGTCATAAAAATCTTTCTTCCAATGTCGGTCCTTGTATAAATAAAGCAAACACCCCAAAAACCATACCTGCCCAGATGATGCCCTTGAATACCCCAAAAGATGAAGAGACATTATTGCTTTCTTATTATTATTATCGTTTTTCTCCAAGGTAAAAGGGTAGGTTGGTTGTCCCCTTTAGCTTGTTTTCCTTTTTTCCATTTATAAAAATCTAGCCTTTTAATTAAAAAAAAAATTCAATCTAGAAGTTACTCAAATAGAACAAATAGTTTTTAACTTACCATGAACCATCAGCCTCTTGATTTTCTTCCAAATAGCTTATCGCTTTTGCCACGGAAACTTGTATCTCCTTTTCCCGATGCCTCGGATAGCGGCGTTTGAAATGGACGAGTGCATCGACTATACATGCAGTAACCTCGACGTGCCTAACCCAACAAAATGGATGAATGTGAAATGACTATAAGTTTATATGTTAGCCACTTGCGATAAACTTTTCAGAGAAAAAGGGGGTAGTTTTATGAAATTAGAAAATGGTACAATGCTGGCGAGTTAGTGTTATAGAAAATGGGTGCAACGCTAACTTGTACTCAATCCATTCCACTCAAAAAATTCATGTTTGAAAAGTCTAATTATAAATGGATATATATAAGTAGCATTAAAATTGATCATATTTACATTTTTTTAAAATTATCAATATGTTAATAGAAAATGTGAGGGTAAATTGAAATCTTATAGAGATGATAAATATAATTTTTTGAAAGTGAATATAAAGTGAAATATCCCAAAATAGGATGATATATATAGACTTTTTCACCAGAAGGGAGTACTAACAATTAGGGGCAAAGATAGGATATAAACACATATGAGAGGTAAACAAATACAAGATCTTACTCCCTCTCAACCACAATGTCCGCGAAGATTTCCGAAGGATTCAACATCTGAGTCAAAAGGAAGAAAAATAATGAACGGCAGAATAACAAATATATTCCCTTATTAAGAAACATGTATGATCAGGCAGCAATTCTAAGGGTCTATATTTCATGGTGGCCACTGACCAGGTCGGAACAACTGCAGCATTAACCAAAATATGCATACATCTTTGCGCACACAGAGAGAGAGAGAGAGTACCTGTAAGGTTTTAGTTGCAGTTGGTGGCTCCCAAACACCAAAACCACCAGTTTGATGATTCTATAAAAACATGATAAAAAGTGATTAGTTATACAACTTTCTAAACGCAATTCAACATTTCTTATCTAGAATTGAGATAACCAAATTTTCAAGTAAACAAAATAGAGAAAGAATGTTGAATGAGCAATAGTCTTCTTATTTTCTAGATGATGAGAAAATGTATTTCCTTACTTGTACATGAAGAAGAACATTGACTGCTTCGTATAGTCTCTCAACATCAACCTTTTCACCGACGACGTCCTTTGGAAATTCTGATAATGCCATGAGACACTACAAAATGATGCGATAAGTTAGAACCTTAATTACAAAAATTACAAGAAAATAAAACTAATTACAAATTAAAAGGGAGTTACTAAAACCTTAATTGATAATGCTGTGCAGTCAGAGACAGGCCAACCATGATCCTGATCAGACCAAGCCCATGATCCTTTGGTAAGTACACGGCACATGCTACTAAAATCTCCGCATTTGTTTTCTCTTATCTACGAATTAATATTGGGCGCGCATAAAAGTGTTAATGGTATATTGATGAATGTTTCCAAATACCAATTTAATTATAATTACGTACAACTAATTCAACCTGTGATTCTTTGATGTAGAAGTGAGCCCTTTTTAGAGAATCTCCATACTCTTCGACCATGCCGGTGGCAAGGATGGCATGAGTAGCAAAAGTGCAATCCCAAACTTGACTACCAAAAGTTTGCATTTTCATTCCATCTTCGGCCATCCATAAGTAATCGGCAACTCGGGCTAGATGATGTTTAAACTCGTCTCCATTTGGCTTCTCTGCCCACCAGCACATCATTTGTAGACTCTGAAATGAAGGCATAATATTAATTAACCAAAAGATTAAGCAAATTATAAAATGTTCAGAAACATGCGTTGCATGCACCAGTAAATATGACATACCTTGCGTACCAAAATATAAAATTAAATATGACATACCTTTGAAACACATCCAATGGTAATGTATCTGGTCTCCTCGGCTTCATAACGCATTAAATCAACGGCTCTCTTCACAGCTCTCTCCCTAAGCTTGCTGAAGGGCCAACACTTCATAATTGGCTCGGTCACGTAATGCAGGGAGTTCCATAGTAGATCTTGTACCGTTGTATGTGGGTAATAGAGATCCTCCTGCCATTGAATTAAAAAATAAAATATACATCTAATTAGCCTTTACGCAATTAATTGTTTTTGCAGTGGAGAGATAATTAAAATTGTGGCATTTATAATATATATGAACCTGGCAACAGAAATGGCGTTGTGCGTTCCAATTTATCTTGGCATAGGGAAGAGGGTAAAGTTCATTCCTCAATGATAAAACAAGTTCGGTGATCGGGCCGTGGTATTTCTTTGCGTACAAATATGACATGGGCATGTAGGCCGTCCGACAGTAGCACCACATTTTCGCTGCACACATTTCATTCCATAGGAAGAGGAGAAAAAACATAGTGAGAAAAATATAGAGATTAAGAAGCTTTCCACTGCTCCGATTGAATTTGTTTTAATGGATATACAAATACTTAAATAAGAGTAATTGATATGTTTTCGGTGTCAATTTTTTATACACTAGTGCTCCAAACTTTTGTTCGATTCAAGCCATTTGATGGGTCAAAAGTTAAAATAGATTTTGTAGCATTAATTTATTTAATTAATGAAAGATACATAAAATGACTATTAACATGATACTTGGCACATATTAATTGAGTTTTAAAATCATTTCTTTCAACAATATTTCAATATTTCATTTTCCAAAATGGGATTGTAAGTGATAGTACTAATCTTCTTTTGGTTCATGTAGAATAGTATGACGTGATTACTTAGGCAAAGGGGAAAATCCTTTGAAAAATACCTAGTGGCACAAGTGCGCAGCATGGCACGGTCACGCAAGGTTCCTGGAGTGAGCGGTCAGTTTTACGAGTAGTGTCATTACATGGAGCGGTCGCTTGGGGAGATCGCATTTGGACAGAATTCTAAGTTATTAGGGTGTTGCGCCATTGTATATTGAGCTGACTGTACCGCTGCGATAAATCAATTTTTGGTTTCCTTATTTTGATGTATTTAAGGTTTGGTATTATATTATATATAGTTGTTACCCTAAAACGTATGTAAAACCGAAAAAAAGTTGTTCTAATATATTCAAGAGTGCGTTGACCTCAAATTCTCCTTCTTCTTAATTCTTCCTTAGTTCTATTTCCTATCATTTCCTATCAATTGCTTTATGTTTGATTAATTGTTTGCGTGCCCGCTGCTTACAACAGTTGATTAATTTCCTATCAATTGCAGATAGCTTTCTTTTGCCCCCTATTACCTGGATGAAAAGGAAAAGCGTCCGTAAAAAGCCAGAATTCTGGAGGAACTGGATTGCACCCTTCCCACTCATACACTCCAAGTACCTGCACGTGTATAATATTGAACATCTTAACAATTACAGTATAATTTATGTTTTGTTATCGGAGAAAATAAACCAATTAAATAACTCTTGCGGATTGATCATTAGATTGCAATGAGTTCATTTTTTGTTCTTTTTCTCCCTCACCGAAAAATAAATTTTTCCCCAAGAGGGCATCCCCAATGCACCGCCATGATCAAGGATCCAGTTCTGGCCTCTTGCAATCGGGCCATTACCAACAGCTTCCCCGAGCAATCTTAAGGAAACGTAGTTGAGCGCCGTGCCAAGCATTGTGCTGTGGCCTCCACTGTAAAACCCCCATCCACCATCTTCGTTCTACATCTCACGTTCCGCAAAGTTAGTCAAAGAAAATTACTTGTGATTACTCAACATGAGTCAACAATTCTTTTCCGTATAAAGTTCAATTTACTATACCAAAAGTCTCTCTTGATATATGTATAGACAATTGGGTGGGTTGGAACAGGTAACGGATCGGAACCCATTAGAACCTAAATATCAAACGTGACTTAATGAGACGGGTTAGCACGTCTTAACCCAGTTCCCCCTCTCCCCAAATATATATATATATATATATATATATATATATAGTAAAAACTACCCGGGTCAGATGGGCAATGAAATCAAACCATTTTAACCAGACCTGATTCGTTAATATTTTTTGGGTTGAAACGGTTTATCCGTTTCGACCCAAAAATATTAATAGGTTGGATCGAATTGAGTGAGTTAACAAGTTTATATTTATATATACACATGACCATGGAAATTTGGAAACTTGAAGATCTTAAAGTCGAGGAGCTGGAAGTTATAAATTTTATTAAGGAATATTATATGCACATAAGGACATCTTAAGTGGAAAGGTTTATACGATGTTTATAGAGGTATGATCTGAATTATCACTGTGTGGTTCTGGAGGAAAAAGAAAAGAAAAAGGAAATAAAATGGGGCCAAACATTAAAATATTTTTGCTGTAAAATGTGTTTACATTAATTTACATAAAAAAAATCATAAAGAGATGAGTTTTTTGCTTTTGTGTTGCCGATGATGTAACACATAAAAAATTGTGAAAAAACTTTTTTCAAAAATTCACCATTGAAGATGTCTAGAACATAATATTATGCACAAAGTGATATAACATTCTATGTAGTATCATCTTATTTAACATCATATGGGCTTTAACATTAGTTAAAAGTAAAGTTAATAAAATGACACATTGAATGTCACATTATTTTTTATACTCCCTCCATCCAAAAATGATTGCCTTGATTTCCTTTTTCCTCCGTTCTAAAATAATTGTCTTGCTTGAAACTTTCCTTTTTAAGACAACACTTTTACCACTTTACTCTTACTTTTTCATTCTATTTTAATTATGCGACACATACACATGAGCTTTAAAATAAACTACACCTCAAACTAATATAAATAATCTAGTCAAATATCTTTATCAAATCTGGTCATTTGACTCGATGAGTAAACAAATATAGTCTTTGACCATTGGTTTATTGATAAACTAGTGTAAACCACTTGGTCGACCACACTTATCGACTAGTGATTTTAGATATTGAATGGTGCATTTTTACTGGTTTACTGATAAACAGTGATGGTTTATCAGTGGTTTATCAATAAACCAGACCATAAAAGATTTTTTTTTAAGTGAGGCTATAAATGACCAAGTCATTTTTATTTTGCCATTTGTGTAAATATCCCTAAACCGTGCCCTAAATCACCCCAAACGATAATTTTGGTACAGAGGGAATACAAAATTAAATATTCATTATATGCCTCATGCATTCCTACATTATATTACCAAGTCATCTTTGATTTGGCAACTGTCTAAATACCCTTAAACCGTGCCTTAAATCAACTTTTATGTGTTATTTGTCGTCAGACACTGAGCCGTAATTGTGAAAACAAGTTTTAAATGTTTTGAGAAATTTTTTTCTTCAGAAAATGTAACAATTAGAAGCTCTAAGTAAATTTATGTGAAACTCGTTTTTAAATAATGTGCTAAAAATTAAAAATGCTTTGACTTATCAAATGCGACTCATGGAAGAGCGAAGAATATGATTTGGTACGAAATCAAAGCTATTTTGAAGGTAGTTCTCTATAGTGGAGTTTTATGGAGGTGCTACTCACGAGCGGTTTTCTAAGAGTAAATCTATATTACAAAGAAGCTAGGTAATTGACTAGAGCTATTCAGAGGTCAGGATTTATTTTTCTTACTATCATCCTACGGCTGTCATTTATTTGGTTAACCTTCTTTTCTGGGTTTCCTTATATTGTTAGAATTAGGTTTCCTTATAAAACAACTAGGTAATTGATTAGAATTAGGTTTCCTTATAAAACAACTAGGTATCTATATTACAAAGAAGCTAGGTAATTGATTATGGCTATTCGTGAGGTCGATTTAATTTTTTTACTATCATCCTACTGTCATTTATTTGGGTAACCTCTCTTCTTTGGGTTTCCTTATACGCTAGAATTAGGTTTCCTTTATAAAACAACTAGGTAATTGACTAGGGCTATTCGAGACCGAGATTAAATTATCTTTAAAAATTTAATCTGTTGAGATTCACTCTCACATTCACATATGTGAGTAGTTATCCATTTTAACCTCCTATAATTAATATTATGAGTAGTCACCCATTTTTCTTTCTCGCCTATATTTTATCTTCATATTACAAAGTCGCACTGCGATTAGTCTTTTGAACAATCACCCCTTATAAAATATCGTCCCTTAACTACCACTTGAAGCAATGTACCCTCAAGTAATATTTTTTAAATAACACCTTCTATTTAGATACAGTCATTTGAATTGACGAAATCATATATACTGGCACCGTGCCATAGGCACAGAGATGCCAAAACACGTGTGTAATTGGTAAAAGCTAATTACATGCTGAGATTAATTCTTTTACTGTAATCCTACGCTCTACATTTAATCTAAATTGTAAATGTGTGACATGCAGTTACTTTTTCCAATTTTACTGATTCTTTTTCTTCTAAAAATAGATAACTATTCCAATAAAGGCATATTCTACTTACTTACTTATTATTTACGTTTTACGCTTTACATTTATTATTTTATAATTTTACTGAGATTTATTGTTTTAACGTGCATAACTAATCAATTTAATTGTAGTCCAGCGGTAAGTTTTGAATATTCGTATTTTAATTTTTTTTCTTTTTAATTATTATCTTAACTTAATCAATTTAATTTTTTTCGACTCGCAATTTCGTATACAAATAAAAAAATCGTAAGTTTTGTAATTTGAAATATTTTTTTCTTTTTAACTGTTATCATAATTAACTTAATCAATTTAATTTTTGTCCGGCTCCTTTTTTGTTCGACAATTTATTTTTTCCAATTACTTATACAAATAAAAAAAATCATAAGTTTTGTCTGGTCCATTTTTTTGGTCAGCTCGCAGTTTCGTGTACAAATTATTAATTAATTCCTCTGTTCCGGGCAAAGAGACCTTTGCGGTATTACAAATATTTAGTCATAGTTTCTTAATTAATTTTTTTCATCATGCTCGGTTCATACATTGATCACGCTCTTACTGGCACCATGCCATTGGCACGGGCACGAGTTTATTTTTATAGAATGTTGGACATCTTCTCATTGTTGTGGTTTCGTTTGTTGGGGTATGTGTATTGCAAGTTTCCATTGATTTAATTACCATTTTTTTTAGCTTTTAGGGTTGATTAATTTGGATCAAATGCATCTTCGTTCGCCTATTAGATTTTGTATGATAATATGTTGTAGGATTCAAGTTTTGTAAATGAAGCATAAAATTTGGTTAATTGAATATGTTTGAATTTTCTTTGTCTCATGTGTAGGCGGAAATAATAGACAAAGTTATTGCATCTCATGCTTACAAAGTTAAGCAAAAACCCCCAGAATATTTAACAGTAGTTACAATTAAAATATTTATTTCTTGGTTTTCTTATAAAATAATTATCGAAGTAAAATGTTTTATTTTATTAGGTATTTTGGTTCATTTCCACATTATTTAATTTATTGATAAATTCTCAAACTGGCGCCGTGCCATCGGCACGGGCAAGAGTACTAGTCTATATTATAATAGAGCTCATTCTAATACATGTGTAATTTATTAAAGATATTTATAAGTTGAGATTAAATTATCTTTAAAAAATTAATGATTGAGATTCACTCTCATATTCACATGTGTAAAAGTAGTTATCTACTTTTAACTCTCCATTTTCTTTCACCATCGGGCCTTGCGGCCCTCAATTTTGAGGGGCCCAAACTTATAATACAATCATTTGTAGATATAAATATTATACTGTCACTTAGATTTCATATGTAATTCAGTGGCCCATTGGATAAGGTGCTTTGATTTAGTTGAGAGGTCATAGGTTCGATTCTTTGAAAGCCATGTTAATTTAATTTACTTTTGAACTCTTTGAAATTGAAATTTATGTAAAATTTATTTTATTTTTGATTTGTGAATTATCAAGTATTATATACTCACTCCTTCCGTTCCGAGTAAAGAGTTCTCGTTTGAAAGTCAAACTTTTTTAAAAAATAACATTTTTAGTAGCTCATTAATAATAAAATAACACGTCTAATCAATAAAAAAACATAATTATTTTAGAATATGGATTAATGGATTACAATAATCGAATAATCAACAAAAAAAACCAAATAAACATGTAACGAATGGACCAAAAAATGAGAGAAGGTAATATAATTTGATGATATAGTTGAAAAAAATATTAGATGAGTTAATAAATCTGAAATATTTTATAGATATGCTTTATAGACATTTTGTATATTTTAATATATAAGAAAATTACTAAATCAAGATAGAAAATAACTAGTGTACCGGAATATGCAAACGAAGTAATTCTAAATAATTATTTCATATATTTATATATTAGTATGGTTGTAGATGTTATACCAATTGAATACTTTGAACGATGAAAAATTGAAATTTTATTTATTTCAAAATTTTATTTTTATATCTATAGGGGCCCATTTTATCATTTTTGCCCTTGGCCCCTAAAAGTTTAGGAACGGCCCTGTTCATCATGTTACAAAATTACCCCCTACAATTAATATTATAAGCAGTCACACCCTGAGATTAATCTTCTAAACCATTACCTCTTACAAAACATTAACCTTACATTAATATAATCTCACATTAGAACTCAATTACCACTTGAAGTAATGTACCTCTCAACTGTAACATTTTTTTAAAATCCTTACTTGATGGTTATAAAGATAGCGGATCATCTCTTTCTTGTGTTGTTTGGTTAAGATCGTATCAATTGCTCCACTGATATAGAGGGAAATAAGCTGCAAAATAGTAGCCATTTCAATTATTAGCTCAGTCAATTTAGAAAGCGGAGTAGTTATGAAGGAAACGGAAGCCATAACTCATAAGGTGTATGCATTACCAAGGGAGGAGTAAAAAAGAGAGGGCCAGCACTTTCAGCAGGCCAATGTCCGTCTGCACTTTGGAGAGCCCTAAGCATTCGAAGGCCTTTCTTCACGGCTGTGGTGACAGCTTCAATATTCACTGCTTCTTTTTCTCCTAATCTCGCCGGTGGTATCCGTAGAAGTTCCTCCATCCCATTTTCCTTCACAAGCTGTCCCATGATTTTATATTAATTTGTTCATATCAAAAACATGGACAACATAAATAAATATAACCATATAAAACTCAAGTCTTTATTACAACAACATAAATAAATATAACTATATAAAACTCAGTCTTTTTACAATGAAATGGTTGTGGAATGAAATACTACTATATATAGCAACAAAGAGTAAACTGTAAACTACCTGCATTTGCATGAGCAAATCGGCAGAGGGCATGAGTTTCCGGTTTTTATCATAGTGCTGACAGACGTTTTCAACGGCTTGTCGCTCTTCATCTGTTCCACCATCAGGGTCAAATTCCCAGAATTGTCTCCCCACAAAGTTGTTCGTACTAAACAAATATGGGCCTTTGCCTTCAGCTATCTTCAGCTTCCACATTCTTTCTCTCTATCTCTCTCTCTCCCTCACACACACACACACACCCCAACACCCACCGGGTGGCTCAACTTGTATACTGGTGCAAGAACCAAACTGAACTTGTTTTGAAGACTGGCACTGCGAAATTAATTTGATAAATGAGTTGGTGCAAAATTATTACTGTTTGAAAAGTACACGTCACAAAATTTGCTCGTGTTTGTTTGACACAGTATTTGTAATTGTCTACGTGGAAGTGCTATTTGCGCACACAATATTTTTAGGGTAATGCTAGGGTCACTCTTATTTTATATTAAAATGTACTTTATGATGTGGCATATTCTCATTGGTTGAACATTTTGTGGGTCCCAGCACTCCAGCCAACAAGAGTGTGCCACATCACAGAGTACCCATATTTTGATGCAAAATGAGAGTGGCTCAAGCATTACCCATATTTCTAAGGCAAAAGCTTAACAGAGCATTTGTTAAATATTTAATACATCACTTTTTGTTATAAAAATATTATATTACCCTTACCAAAAAAAAATTAGGCATTAGGACTGGTTAATTTGAGAGCAGTTTTAAACAAACAAAAAATTAGCCATTGGGACTTATTTGGGAGCAGTCCTAAACAAAAACAAATTAGGCAATAGGACAGGTTTGGGAGCAGTCCTAAACAAAAATAAATAAATAAAAAATTAGGTATTGGGATAGGTTTGAGAGCAGTCCTAAACAAAAAAAAATAGGCATCGGTACTGGTTTGGGAGTAATCCTAAACAAAACATTAAAAATAAATAAAAAAAAGCTTTGGGGCTAGTTTAGGAGCAGTCCTAAACAAAAAAAAAATTAGGCATTGTGACTGGTTTGAGGAGCAGTCCCAAACAAAGAAAAAAATTTAATTTTTATTTTTCATGTACTCATAAAATGGCAAAGGGCAATTTGGTCATTTTTAAAAAAAGTGTTGTATTAAGTATCAATTAATTTCTTTATCCTGACCATTTAATTACTTGTATTTGTAGTTTTGGTGGATTTTCTCTTAAAAAATTAAAGAAAAAATATTAAGAGAAATTTGGTAGTACCAACAATGGAGAAAAAAAAAATCTTAAAATCACAAAACTAAATGCTCGTTTGTTGTGGCTGATGACTTATGACTTATGGCTGATAGCTTAAGCTGTTGGCTGAATGACTTGTGGCTGATCGCATGATAAACTGTTTGTTACAGCTGTTGAAAAGCAACTTATGAGTTGTTATAATTATTTGTTAAAAAAAACTTAGTGCCCATAAGAGTATGCACTAAAACATACATTTAATGACCAGCTTTCAATTTGTTTCAACTAAAGTCCATATATTTCCTTTAGGCAAAACACATAATGGGCCACCCAACTTTACCTCTTTTTGCAATTCGACCACCGAAAGTTTGAAATATCTATTTTGGCCATCAAACTTTAGTCTAGTTGCAAGCGAACCCATTTTTTGGATGGCCGTTAGATTTAGCCGTTAAGTCATGTCAAATATCTATTTTACCCCTGTAAATATCAATGGAGGAACAATTATATTTAAAAAGGGGTCAAACTGTAAATAATAAAACCTGGGGGTGTTACAGATCTATTCATCTTCATTTCTCTCTCTTTCTATCTCTCACACACATAGATCTGTTCATCCATCTCTGCCCTCTTGCTTTCTCTCTCTCAAATCCCACCCTCCTTCTCGCTGCTGATGTTCAATCAAATCCCAATTTTCTTCTTGTGTCCTGTACTGAAACTAGATTGAAGTACTATTCTGCAGACCCTACAAGCTGAATCTGTACAGAGCATAGAAACTCCATATGCTTTAGGCATCGACTATAGGCAAGTACCAACCGATGGTAGTCTGAACCATACTGGTCCATTTCCTCGTCACATAGTCGAGTTTGTCTGCCTCGATCGTCAAAGCTCTTTCGATCATGGAGTTCTTGGATGAAGAAGCGAGACCCAGATTCCAATTCCAGTCCCACCCATCCCAACCCATTTTTCTGAAGAAACAGAATCCAAATCCCAAGACTACCATCACAAACCTACCCTTTTCATTTCCCTTTCTCTCTCATCTCTGTTCTTTGCTCTCTCTATATTCTATTTCCATTCCGAGCCCCTCACCTCGATCTTATTCTGGTTCTCCCTCTCTCTCCTCGTCGGCCCTTTTGCCCCTTCCTCCCTCATCGTCGGCGATATCCGCGTAGGTCAAGGCTCCCTTCTCCAAACCCCTGAACCCCAACTCTCCGACCATAATGTCGTTGATTCAATCAAGAAATCATCCAATCGTAGATCTAAAGCCAAACGGGGCGATGAATCTGGGCTCAATTTGGCCCCTATCGTTGTGGTCAATAAGCAGGAGATCAACCCGATAAAGAGTCAGGATTCAGGTAATTTGGGTAACAATGCGGTTGTTGAGGAGAGGGAATGGACCGAAGGGGATTTCAAGTTGTTGAAGAAACAGATTACCAAGTATCCGGTGGGGATGCCTGGACGATGGGAGGCAGTGGCGGAGGCATTTTCGAGGCGGCATAAGGTAGAAAGTGTTGTTAAGATGGCCAAGTCAATGGGGGAAAGGAAAGTGAGTGATTCAGATTCATAGGAGGGTGGGATTTGAGATAGAGAAAGCAAGAGGGCAGAGATGGAGGAACAGATCTGTGTTTGTGTGAGAGAGAGAAAGAGAGAGAGATGAAGATGAATAGATCTGTAACACCTCCCATGTTTTATTATTTACAATTTGACCCCTTTTAAATATAATTGTTCCTTTATTGATATTTACAGGGGTAAAATAGATATTTGACATGACTTAACGGCTAAATCTAACGGCCATCCAAAAAATGAGCTCGCTTGCAACTAGACTAAAGTTGGGTGGCCAAAATAGATATTTAATTTCAAACTTTCGGTGACCGAATTGCAAAAAGGGGTAAAGTTGGGTGGCCCATTTGTGTGTTTTGCCTTTGCTTTATAGCATAAAGTAGTATGCGCTTGTGACGGCCGATACAAAACTTAACGCTTTTAGACAGCACCTGACCAAAAATAGGAGCAAATCAATTTTTATCCGGATTCAGAATAGTTTTGCTACATCTACATGACATTTGAAAAGGGGCTTGATCTGTCGGTCATAAGCCCAACCGGCTTCGATGGTTGTATCGTAAGTAGAGGTGACAAATTTTGCCATGCTCATTTGTCCGTTTAGACCGTCTAATAAATACTCCCTCCGTCCCTAAATTATCGTCTTCCTTTCCTTTTTCGTATGTCCCAAAAAAATTGTCCAGTTTGAAACTTTCCTTTTTGGGAAGTGCTTTTTACCATTTTACCCTTAAGTGTATAACAACTGTGCCTTTCTCTCCCCATTTCTTCCACTTTTCTCTCTCCCTTTCTTTAGCCATCAGAGCAGTCAGCGTCCTTCCATCTCTGCTCCATCTTTCTCTCTCTAGCCAGTTCATACCACCATTCTAGCCCTCTTCATCCCGATTTCATCTCTGTCGCAATCCCTCCATCTCCCTCCCTCAAATCTGTTTAAACCCAGCCGCCCCTTCATCTCTTCTTCTTCAGCCAACTCATTCTTCCTCTCCGGCGAAGCTTCACGCAGCTCCTTCTCCAAGTGCCGATACCTCCCATGCCCACCATAGCCGCCGGCGTCACCCCTTCTCCCATATCTGCCGCCTCTTCATCTCCCAAGTCGACTCCGTCCCAGCCGCCGCCCCTATTTAGACCCAGCAGCTTCTCTATCTTTTCCCAGCGAATATCCATGTCCCCCACCCATCTCCCCCAGTTCGTGCTTCATCTCCCCATTCATCTCACCCACTCCAGCCGGTCCCTTCATCTCCCCAGCCATTCAGACACCCAGCAACCCAATTCCCATTCAGATCCTCTTCCAGTTCGTTCCCCCATCCTAAAAGTCGTACCCCTCTGCTCTGGCTGCCGTCTCCATATTCTCAAGCATCAACCGTCATCCTCAATTACTGGCGTCCATCATCTTCATCTCTGACTCTCCTCCGGCCAAATCGCCCCCCTCCTACCAGTTCAATACCCAACCGCCATGTTTACTGCTTCCAACTCCTTCACTGAATTCATCCAATTTTGGTTGTGATGTGATGGACATCATCTGTCATTTCTATTTTATTCATAGGGGTAAAATTGGAAATTCACACAAATACCAATATTAATAATCCAGTCAAATATGTTTTCTTAAACGGTGCGTCCGATCAACCAGGACACAATAATTTAGGGACGGAGGGACTAATGGGTATGGGCACATCCAACATTTTAAGTAGGCATAAATGAGCATACCCATTTAAGACCATTAATTATAATGGGCTAAATGGGCGCCCACTTGACCACCCATGTTAAAACCTATTCTCTTGCTCTTCAAATTTCACTCCGATTTTTGCTCTCTTTGATCTCTTAATAATGACGTTTAACATAATATATATGCAAAATTAGGTCGTGTTTTGGATCCTCACCCCTCCCCTTCCCCCCTTCCCCGATCTCACTTAGATATATATATTGTAAATTATGCCGTGTGTTGTATCCCCCCTCCTCCCACTATCGATCTCACTTAGATTCGCGACTATTGATATTTTTTTTAATTAAAACTAGCAATTGACCGAGGAAGATTTTTTGAAAATTACTAATTTTATTCATATATATATATATATATATATATATATATATATATATATATATATAATGTGACATCTCGAGCCCGAATGTCTAGATTCTACGCATGGCCCATCGGCAAGGTCACTAAACTCCTAGGTCGATTTAGATTTTAAACCTATCAACCATAATCACGTCTAAAAGCCTATAAACGATATTAGTGTCTAATGGTAGTGAGCTGGTCACATATAAGCACACACAAAAATTCATATTTAGTTTTCCTTTTTTTTTTGGTAAAATTAATGTTTTTGTAATTTTTGAGTTTTTTTTTTGGTTAAAAATTGAGTTTTTTGTAATTATTGTATTTATTTGATAATTTTGTGTTATGCGTAGATGGGCGTCCATAGGCACCCACGTCTATTTATTGTCCGCCCATATATGCCCATAATATTAAATGAGCATTTACTTGTCCGTCCATTGCTCATATTGGCGCCACTCATACCCGCTCATACCTGCCCGCTTAGCACCTTTGATCGTAAGTAGCTAACCAACCCATACTCTGGTGCTGGTTTAAATCTCTAATATCCGCCGCATACTTTCCCACGGTATCTCTCTTTCGCCTCTGTCGTGTTTTTCTCCTCCGTCTTATTCCTATTACCCGCCACCATATTTGTTGGGTTTTTCAGTCTCTCCTAAGTTGAGAAAAGCCCACGTTTTTTTATGTTTTTAAAATAACAAAAAGCCCAAAAATATTATCTCTTTGTCTTTTTTTTAGTCTATTAGGTTTTTAATAGGATATTAGAGTTTTTTTGGCTGGTACGAAAAAAAAGGCGCGGTAAACACAGAGAGAGAAACAGAGCAAAAGTCTATTTCGTGTAGAAGTTCTTCAGCGCAGCAGTTTCAGTTCGTGATTCCGAGTTCGTTAGTCATCCGATCGGACTAGTTTTTCTTCCATAATCCTTGTAAGAGACAGAGCTTCGATCCCATCTTTTTGATCGAGTTTACCAGGTCTCTATACAGGTGATCTTCTGGTTTAAGTTTGCTGCTATTTTGTTTTTCCTTTAGATCAAGATTGTTGTTCTTGATCTTTGTTGGTGGTGATAACTCTCTTGTACCGAAACTATTTTCGTATTAGTGGATTGTTTCTAAACTCGGTCCCGTGGTTTTTACTTCTCGATTTGAGAAGGTTTTCCACGTTAAAATTCTTGGTGTTGATCTTGTTGTTTGACTGATTGTTTATCGTTCTTTATTGTGTTGTTCGTATTTGTTGCTCCTACTAGGTTTACACAAGTGGAGAAAGTGTATTCCGCATTGTTACTTTCTCATCAAAGTGGTATCAAAGCATTTGGTTTTGTGATTTTATTTGACTTGTGTTGAACGATGGAGCTAATGCCAGTAGAATGATTAATTTGAATGGCTCAAATTATCAGTTGTGGAAATCGAAGATGGAAAATCTTCTTTATGTCAATGGTTTTCACCAACCAGTTTTGTGTTCTGAAAAACCTGAGGATAAAACTAATGATGAGTGGGATTTATTGCATCGACAAGTTTGTGGGTATATCAGGCAGTGGGTAGATGATAACGTGTTAAATCACATTAGTACAGAGCAGCATGCTCGAACTTTATGGAGTAAGCTTGAGGAGCTTTATGCCCGAAAGACCAAGAACAACAAATTGTTTCTGATGAAACAAATGATTGGGTTGAGGTACAGAGATGGGACTGCGATGACAGATCATTTGAACACTTTCCAGGGGTATATGAATCAACTGTCAGAGATGAGTATAAAGTTTGAGGAAGAAATTAAAGGCTTATGGCTTCTTGGTACGTTACCAGATTCATGGGAAACTTTTAGAACTTCCTTGATAAACTCTGCACCTGATGATATTATTTCGATGGAATTGGCAAAAGGCGGTGTTAATTTTAAATGAAGAGTTGAGAAAGAAGTCGCAGGGTTCCAGTTCATATGCAGATGACTTAGTTGTTCAAGACAAAGGTAGAAACAGAAATCGAGGTCAGAACAGTAACAAAGGCCAGAGTAGAGATCAGTCGAAAAATAGAAGCAAGTCAAGGGGTAAATATGTAGATAAAGAGTTTGATCACTGTAGTAAAAAAGGGCATATTAAGAGGTTTTGCTTTCAGTTGAAAAAGGAGAATAGGAAGCTTAGAGACAAAGATGGTAAGAAAGATGATAACAATGATGGAGATCGAGTTGCTACAGCCACTGAAGATTTTCTTCTTGTCTATGATGATGAGAGTATTAATTTCATAGGCAGTGAGGTAAGTTGGGTAATAGACAGTGGTGCTTCTATTCATGCCACCTCCCATATAGATTTCTTTACATCCTACACACTCGGTGAGTATGGGTCTGTTAAGATGGGAAACGGTAATTTGGCAAAAATTATTGGGATTGGTAATGTTTGCCTTGAAACGGAAGTTGGCATGAAGTTAGTTCTCAGGGATGTGAGGCATGTTCCAGATCTTCGTCTGAATTTGTTATCTGCAGGTAGACTCGACGATGATGGTTTTTGCAATACTTTCAGTCGTGGACAATGGAAGCTTACCAGAAGTTCAATGATTGTGGCAAAAGGTACGAAGCATTGTACCTTATATTCGATGCAGGCAAAAGTATGCAAAGACAGTATTGATGTTGCAGAGTCTGAGATTGTTGTTGAGCTTTGGCACAAGCGACTTGGCCATATGAGTGAAAAGGGAATGGAAACATTGGTTAAAAAGAAACTTCTTTCTGGGTTGAAAAATATGCAGTTGAAGAAGTGTTCTCATTGCATGGCAGGTAAGCAAAATAGAGTTTCTTTTAAGTGTCGTCCTCCCTCTAGAAAGCAAGATTTACTTGATCTTGTATACTCTAATGCGTGTGGTCCGATGAAAACTAGAACACTCGGTGGTTCTCTTTATTTTTTGACTTTCATTGATGATCATTCTAGGAAGTTATGGGTTTATACCTTGAGTACCAAAGATCAAGTGTTAGATGTGTTCAAAGATTTCATACTTCTGTTGAGAGAGAAACTGGGAGAAAGCTGAAATGTATCTGGACAGATAATGGGGGTGAGTATATAGGCCCGTTTCATAGATACTGCAAGGAGCAGGGTATTCGGCATCAAAAGACACCTCCGAAGACACCGCAGTTAAATGATATTCCAGAAAGAATGAACAGGACACTAGTGGAAAAGGTCAGATGTTTACTTTCTCATGCAGGGCTTCCAAGAACATTTTGGGGTGAGGCTTTGAGTACAATTGTTCATGTACTGAATAAGTCACCTTGTGTTTCGTTGAATTTTGAAGTACCAGAAAAGGTTTGGACAGGTAAAGATGTATCGTATGATCATTTGTGTGTTTTTGGGTGTAAGGCATTTGTGCATATACCTAAGGATGAACGGTCCAAGCTTGGTAAGAAGACACGTCAGTGCATTTTTATTGGCTATGGTTTTGATGATTTTGGCTACAAGTTGTATGATCCGATTGAGAAGAAGATTATTAGAAGCAGAGATGTAGTTTTTATGGAAGATCAGACTATAGTGGATATTGATAAAGCGAAGAAGAGAGTGTCATATGATAGCAGTGATTTAATTGACTTGGATCCAGTTCCCTTGAAAGCAGTACCGGAGCAGGTTGAGAATGATTTTCCTGATCATATACAGGATACAGATGAGGCTGAGACTCCCATTCGATCGATGAGCGATATGGCGGACGCAGATTGATGTTCCACCTGCAGTTGCTCTTCCTAGAAGGTCAAATAGAGATCGGAAACCTTCAAGCAAGTATCCCATTACAGATTATGTGTTGTTAACTGACGAGGGAGAGCCTGAAGGGTACCGAGAGGCTATTGATCATGCAAACATAGTTAAGTGGAAGAATGCCATGCAAGAAGAAATGAAATCTTTGCATGATAATCACACTTTTGAGCTAGTAAAGTTACCTAAGGGTAAGAGAGCACTCAAGAACAAATGGGTATACAAGTTGAAGACTGAAGAAAATAGTTCGCATCCAAGGTACAAGGCAAGATTGGTTGTGAAGGGTTTCAGTCAGAAAGAAGGGGTAGATTTTGGGGAAATTTTTTCACCTGTTGTGAAGATGTCATCTATTCGAGTTGTTCTTGGTTTAGCTGCTAGTATGGACTTGGAGATTGAACAGTTAGATGTGAAGACTGCTTTTCTGCATGGAGATTTAGAGGAAGAAATTTTCATGGAGCAGCCAGAGGGTTTTGAAGTAAAGGGAAAAGAAAACCTAGTCTGCAAGTTGAAGAAAAACTTATATGGATTGAAACAGGCTCCAAGACGGTACAAGAAGTTCAAGTCATTCATGGAGGCGCACAGATATACCAGGACAGCTTTTGATCATTGTGTTTTTGTCAAGAAATTTCCTAATAATGATTTTATAATCTTGCTTTTATATGTTGATGACATGTTGCTTGTTGGTCAGGATATCAGGAAAATTGACAAGTTGAAGAAAGAGCTTAACAATTTTTTTGCTATGAAGGATTTGGGTCCAGCAAAACAAATTCTTGGCATGAGAATCAGCCAAGATAGAAAGGAAAATAAGTTGTGGTTATCGCAGGAGTGGTATATCGAAAAAGTGCTTGAAAGGTTCAACATGAATAAAGCCAAGCCGGTTGGTACTCCGCTTGCTAGTTAGTTCAAGTTGAATTCAAAACAGTGTCCCTCTAGTGTAAAACAGAAATGGGAAATGGAGAAAGTTTCGTATGCTTCAGCAGTTGGTAGTTTGATGTATGCAATGGTGTGTACAAGGCCAGATTTAGCTCATGCAGTTGGTGTTGTCAGCCGGTATCTCTCTAATCCAGGTAGAGAACATTGGGCAGCAGTTAAGTGGATTCTCAAGTATCTTAGAGGCACTTCCAAGTTGTGTATTTGTTACGGAGAAGACAAGCCAATTTTAAAGGCTTTCACAATTTCTGATTTGGCTCGTGATTCTGATTCGAGGAAGTCTTTATCGGGGTACTTGGTCACATTTGCAGGGGGAGCAGTGTCATGGAAATCAAGGTTGCAGAATTGTGTTTCATTATCTACCACAGAGGTATAATTCATCGCATCAACGGAAGCTTCAAAAGAGATGTTGTGGATGAAGCGATTTACTCAAGAAATTGGGTTTATGCAAGAGAGGTATGTAGTTTTCTATGATAGTCAGAGTGCTATACATCTTGCAAAGAATCTCGAGTTTTCATTCCAAGTCGAAGCATATTGATGTTCGTTATCATTGGATTCGAGATGCTCTGGAATCCAAGTTGCTACATATTGAGAAGGTTCATACTGATTGGAATGGTTCGGACATGATGACAAAGAGTTTGCCAAAGAAGAAACATGATACTTGCTGCGAGATCGCAGGTATGATGGAGTTCTCAACATAGTCGCGAGGGGGAGTTTGTTGGGTTTTTCAGTCTCTCCTAAGTTGAGAAAAGCCCACGTTTTTTTAATGTTTTTAAAATAACAAAAAGCCCAAAAATATTATCTCTTTATCTTTGTTTTTTTTAGTCTATTAGGTTTTTAATAGGTGAATAGAATTTTTTTAGCTGGTACGAAAAAAAAGGCGCGGTGAACATAGAGAGAGAAACAGAGCAGAAGTCCATTCCGTGTAGAAGTTCTTAAGCGCAACAGTTTCAGTTAGTGATTCCGGGTTCGTTAGTCATCCGATCGGACTGGTTTTTCTTCCAGAATCCTTGTAAGAGACAGAGCTTCGATCCCATCTTTTTGATCGAGTTTACCAGGTCTCTATACAGGTGATCTTCTGGTTCAAGTTTGCTACTGTTTTGTTTTTCCTTTAAATCAAGATTGTTGTTCTTGATCTTTGTTGGTGGTGATAACTCTCTTGTACCAAAACTATTTTCGTATTAGTGGATTGTTTCTGGACTCGGTCCCGTGGTTTTTACTTCTCGATTTGAGAAGGTTTTCCACGTTAAAATTCTCGGTGTTGATCTTGTTGTTTGATTGATTGTATATCGTTCTATATTGTGTTGTTAGTATTTGTTGCTCTTACTAGGTTTACACAAGTGGAGAAAGTGTATTCTGCATTGTTACTTTCTCATCGAAGCCATATTCTCGTCGACTGACTGAGCTGACTCCTTAAACTCAATCCACTCGTTTTTTTTCCACAAACAGAATCAATATTCAAATCCAGCATCACATTGCTCATATCCGTCACTTTTGGAGACGAGAGATCAACTATTTCACACTCGCTACCGATTTCGGCTACATCATTATCAGTTACTGTTTCTTCCAAATTTGAAGGAATATAGCGTAAAATCAAGGAAATCGATGTTGTTTACTATATAGGACGGAGTCGACTCCATCCAAGTAATTGTAGATTGAGTGAGGAGAGATTCGCATAATTTGAGACCCGTGAGCTCGAAATCGATCTTGTAATTGAAGAGATGCAATAACTACCGAATTCATTAAAGATGATTTCGATCAATAGAAGAGATTTCGTCAAGAAGGTGTTGCCTGATGAGCTCAAGAGCTGATAATTCACGAGCTGCCACCATTATCTGGAGGAAAGTAGGTGAAATTGGAGGAGGGAGGAGATTATTTTAAACTGGAAGGCATGGGCGGCCCTGCCATAAGGAAAGTGAGGCCATGGCCTTGGGCCCCCTAAAAATATCTAATTTTTTGGGCCCCAAAATCTCACAAAAACCCTTCACGTTATAAAAGAAATAAAATAAATGCTCAATTCTAATTTCTTAAAAAGACTTAGGCTCTATTTGTTTCACAGAAAATAACTTTTGGAAAATGTTTTCCTCATTTTCCAGTATTTGGTAACTAGAGTAAAATGTAGTCAACATAAAAGCTTTTCCAAGTGAACAGAAAATGAAGCCTTTTTTTCAGGAAAATGAGACTTACGAATTCATTTTCTAAATGTTCGAGCATCCCTTCGTCCTCTTCCACGATTATATATATTTACAAACACACAATATTTTACTCAACAAATACATTGTTTAGAAATATAATTAGAGTTTGTGCACATTATTTATAAATTATAATTTAAATAAATACTCATTATGTCATAAAATTAGTGTCTACTATATTATTTAGGGATGTCCCAAATATTATCAATTTTCTTTTTTAAAACATTTTTTCATTATTACCAATTTTTTGTTTGTATTTGTGACATTGAAAAAAAATGGACCTTATTGATTTGACGCCATTAATGATAAATTAAGGATTACAAAAGGAAAATTACTTAAAGTTAAACATTATTTTATGTTCAATATGAATATTAGTATTAGAATATGTTTTTTGTATTTATTCATATATTGTTTTCCGTGTATTTGCCAAACATCCGAAAATGTTTTTCGACATATTTTCAAAAGATTTACCAATAAAAAAAAATGACATACATAACCTTTGTTTCTTTAATTTTTCAAAAATTGGAAGAAAAAAAAAAACTATGCTACAAAGGAAGGGTCCCGTTCAAAGTAATTGGTCTTGGGCCCCCGATTTTACTGGGCCGGCCCTGCTGGAAGGGAAATGATTATTAGTTTGGATAGATGGATGGAAGATAATGGATAGCATGATGGGTGGCGTTGATGAAGATGAAAATGACCAATGCACACGCAGAGGTGAAGACCGGGCAAAAACTGTTTTAACTTTGACCCATTATTTTTGGGCATGTACGGACAAATGTCTAAAAATGTTAAGTTTTTAACGACGTTACAGATATGTACTACAGAGTAGTACTTTAGTTGACATAATTGAAAATTTGAAATAATGTGAGATTCGGTACATGCTAATGGACTTTAGTTGACATAATTTAAAAATTGGGTACTAATGTGAGATTAGGTACATGCTAATGGCTATTTATTTATATTTTGGACCACTAAATGCAAAGAAGAGTGGACCTTATATGCCATATTATGTGCAATATTTTTCTGTCTTGCATTTCACAATTGTTAGACTTTTCGTATTTATTTAGCCAACCAACTCAACCACATATTAATATTGGTGGAACCATCGATATCAATTCATTACAGATTCAAGATGGCTACAATTCCATTGACAGAACGAAGTAATTAATTATCCGAAAAAGACTCCATGGAAATTAGGCCGTGTTTTGATTATGTAGCTTTTTTACTGTCAATATTTTTTCGTGATTTGTATTATTGTATAATGATTTCATGAAAATGTCTAAAAAATAGATAGAGAAAATAAATAATACTATATCCATCCCTAATAAATATTGTTTTAATAATTTATTATTAATTTAAGGAAAGTTATAAAATGACTGATCTACATTTATTTAAAATCATTTATGGCAGTTAAGTATGGATTATTTAATTTTCCTCACACAACTCTCTTTAATTGCATTTTATTTGAGTTTTTTTTTTTGATAAACGATGCAACCTGTGACCCAAAATAAATGTTGTTTTAGAATTTTGCACACATTAAGGAAGGTTATAAAAGACTAATTTACTTTTATTTAAGTGTAATTATTGTTGATGAGTTGCATGATTATTATTTTTCTTTCCTCTTAACATTCTTATTTCAATCATCCTACTTTTTCTCAAAGTTTGAATAACAAATCTTTAATTAGAGAATAAATAATAAGGGTATTTTTTGCAAAATCTGAACAATTTTTTTCTTGAATCATATAACATCATTAATTTCAGGATAGTTTTTTTATTCTAAAATATCATTTATTTTAGGACGAAGGTAGTATTTATTTTGAGACAGGGGCAGTATAAGTTTGATGAAAGAGAGAATAAAAACTAAAGGTAAAAGCTTAGGAAAAACAGTCTTACGGGTGTTTTATTTAAGTGGATCCTTTTGACCCGACCTATCATATATTGGTGGTTTGCTGATGTAGGAAAAGATCGATTAGTCTTAATTATAAGTTTGAGTATTTTTATTTTATTGTAATTTTCGTATTTAATTTTAATAGGGTAATATTTTATGTTTAGAAGTAGATATAGGTATCTAAGTGATGAATTAATTGATTTTTTTAATTGAGATGGAAGTTGGGAGCAGTTGGTGTGTGTTCGTAATGGACACAACCGTAGCGGTTGGGTGTGTTTAAAACGGACACAACCGTTTCAGATAATAACTGTCGATAATAGCCATTTGTTTGAGGCCTATTGTGCTGTAACTGTTCTGTTAGACATAACCAGTTCATCACAGGTTCAAAAGGCGTCACACACAGCGTGAAATGAATTGGTAGCAAAAAGATAGGGTTTATGCAAGTCGGGCGGCGACGAGTGTGTTTAAACCTGCATTTAGCTAGGTCTTCCCTCCTACACAAAAGTGTAGTGGCCCAAGGGCTGAATGTAAAGCCTAAAAGCTCTACTTTATAAAGTAGAGCTTTTCTTGTTATTCCCAATGTGAGATTCACACTTTCTTTCTTTACATGACTTGCTTATTCAATTATTTTGAAACATGGTTCCAACACTTAACCCAAATGTAAGTTTTGGAACCTTCTTTCTGAATTTTTAAGAAATCAAGAACTCTTTTATTTGATTCATTCAATTCTTTGTACAAAAGATAACCCACATGCATTAATTTAATTATTTGATATCAAGAAAACTAAAAAATAAAAATAATAGTTTTTTCTCACCGGAAAAATGGCGCAACTCCCGTGTCCTTTATTCAGTCCCTTTGTGATGTAGGACAAGATTGGATTAGTTTTAATTTTAAGTTTGAATATTTTTATTTTATTGTAATTTTCGTATTTAATTTTAATAGGGTAATATTTTTATGTTTAGAGGTAGATTTAGGTATATAACTGATGAATTTAAATCTTATTAGGTTACTATAAAGGTTAGGCGTATTTTTAGGAGATTTTAACTTATTTTCCAAGCATTACTAGTCCTATAAAAATAAGCTACATTATAATTTCGAAATTAATTGATTTTTTAATAAAATTAGATTGGATATTTTTATATAAAACTGATGTAGGACAAGATTGGATTAGTTTTAATTTTAAGTTTGAATATTTTTATTTTATTGTAATTTTCGTATTTAATTTTAATAGGGTAATATTTTTATGTTTAGAAGTAGATTTAGGTATATAACTGATGAATTTAAGTCTTATTAGGTTACTATATAGGTTAGGCGTATTTTTAGGAGATTTTAACTTATTTTCCAAGCATTACTAATCCTATAAAAATAAGCTACATTGTAATTTCGAAATTAATTGATTTTTTAAATAAAGTTAGAGTTTTCTCTTTTATCTGGTGGATTCCAGTTATCTCTTCCTAGTGGATTCTAGGTTGGTTAAAATTTGACGTATTTCAACCTTATTTTGAAGGGTTTCTCGTGGTAAGAGCCCTTGTTGTTATTTCCGCTGCGTCACTTTGGCATTAGAGAAATTGAATAAGCTTAAATCTGATGGTGCACATACTTCTAGTTATGATGCTCACATCTTATTTTCTGGATATAGGAAGTAGTGGCGGAAATTTCTGGAAGGTCTTGGGGTAGAGCATCTAATGTCTTTTCTGAAGCTTAGTAGGATCATGCATGGTAGTAGTGCAAATGAAGTCATCAGATCGGAATTGCTCCGGTCGAATTCAAATTGTTTACTTTAGGAATACAATATTCTGGCAAAGCCTTGAGAAGAAATGCATGCCATGAACATAATTCTTGATTGAGAAACTTGTGAAGTTGTTTTATTTTTCTTTAATTTCATTTAACCTCAATTAAGCTTGATAATTTACACATGGGTATATGTATAGGAGGAGAGATCAGGGAGAGACTGATGAAAGTTACAATTTTACCCTTAAAAAAAGGTATGCGCAACGCACACATGGTGAGTTAACGGTTTATCTACTAACGACATCCAACGAAAGGACCAATAGCGTGCAAAAAAAAAAAAGCACACTTTGGACCCAGATACGCACTTTCCGAATCGAGGGACTATTGCTAGAAAGGTCTTTAAGTACAGAGACCAATGATGAAGTTAACTCTTATTCCTACTACTTTCCAATTCAGTCATTTAGCAACACCCATCATTACTATATGCCAGAACGAATTCATTGGAAGTTGAAAATCTTCAGCATGATGTCCAGTATCAGTCCTCATTTCTTTTTGTTGATCATTCTTAATTTTTTCACGGTATTTCAACCGCAAATATCCCTCTCCAGTGCATAAGAAACCCATCTGCGTTATTTGACTTTCCTCCTTCTCCAAAAGGAACTTTTTTTCCTTTTTACACCTTTCACCAACAAGACTGGATTGAACGCACGCCTTAAATGAGATACTTTCCGACCAGTTGGAACAAGAATTCCTGCCCTATTGGCCTTCTCCAATATGGTTTCCTCGTCCGTCACTACTAGTTGGGTGCAATAAGACTAAAGGCAGAAATCATTCCCTCGCTAGAGTCAGAAAATGAATAGAAGATAAGGTTTGTTAGATTTACTCATTCCTCATGGTCTTATGACTATGCCATCGATGAAGATTCATTGCTTGGAAAACAAAGATCCACTAAAAGAACAAATCATTTTTTTGCGACTAGCCTTTTTGGGAAGGGCTGAAAAGAGTCTCAAATACTAGTTTTTGGCAAGGTAGACATAGTTGTGCCCACTTTTATATCACCCCTCCCAAGTAATGGTTTTTTGAGACTGTAAAATATTTACTCGTGGTAAATGTTTGGCATTGACAAGCGTTCCTCAATTTTGAGAAAGTGTTGACCTCTCCATCATCACCAACTACCGTCGTATTTCTTCCTTCAAGTACCTACAAAACCCACGTAAAAAACACACCAAAATGACACTAACTCCATCACTATTTCAAGTTAATGGAAGAAGTCAACGTCGGTCTCCATTAAAGTGACGACATTTTTAGATTTGGGTTTCTAAAAAAAAAACTCAAATCTGGGTTTTAGTTCAACATTAGATATACTTTCCATACAAGAGTAGCAAAGCCTTAAAAACGATTCAATTTTTGATTCGATTTTAGATGTGGATTTTTGATTCAATTTTGGATGTGAGTTTTCGATTTTAGATGTGGGCTTTTGATTCAATTTTGGATGTGGATTTTCATTCAGATCTGGGTTTCTATTGATTCAATTCTTGATTCAATTTTAGATATGTGTTTTTATTTAATTTGGGATCTGGGTTTCGAAAGAGGAATTCATATCAAGATTTTGATTTCAAAATTCCTATCAATTTGGTCATGAAATTTGCATTGAATTGAGAGTAATGGTGGAAGCGGAGAAGAAGGAGAGCAATAATGGGAGATAGAGAGAGAGAGAGCAACTAGGTTCTTAAGAGTATTCTCGTTATTAAAACAAAAAAATAGACGGTAAAAGTAACGATACTGGTGGGAGGGGGGAATCTGACCAAAATTTGAATTCATGGACCAAATGAATAGATTTTAAAACCCTATGACCAAACTTAAAGTTCGTGTTAAATCGAGAGACCAAAGTATATATTAATCCAATTCTTTTTAAACAGTATTTAATTTTTTAAAGTAAAATTTTGTGTATCAATTTTCATTTAGATTATTGACTTCCTTCGTCAATAACATTTGTTTAATACATCTAAATTTGAATATCAACTATCGTTAATGATCTTCCAACTTATATATGAAACTTTAAGAGATGCGATTGAAATTAATTTTGTTAAGAATTAAATGTCAATTGGAGATAATGACGGAATTATAACATTTATTGAAAATACAATGACAATTTTGCTTAAAAACTAGATGTGACAAAAATTAAAAATCGATCATATTACATTAGCAAAATTCTCACTTCCCTATTGCTACAATTGATGAATTTTGGAATGGATTGTATATAAACGGACAAAAGTGATGAAGAACAGAGCTGCGATGAAGCTTATATTGAATGAGAACATCGTATTAGAACAAATGTAGTCGATCCAGCCATATCAACAACATAGTTGCATATATTCCAACCATAACTACAGCTAATTACACATGTAATTTAGGAAGATATACAACTATGTTGATATGGCTGGATCGACTACAGTTGGTCTAATACATCTGACAAATCAAAATACTCCGATTGAACAAGTTGGACAGAAAATAGATACATTTATTCACTGGTAAAAAAACTGCCTTCACAACCACAGTTTTAAAGCCACATGAAATTAAAACCATAAATATAACAATTGGTCAGGTGGTACCAAGATGCAAGAATGCTAGTGCCAATTTATGATTGTTGGCTGAATGAATTACTCAAGCCAAACACGTCTCCGGTATTCTCCGAGAGCCCAAAGTGTAAAGTAGTTTCTGTACAGTGGGTAATTGTAGAGACAATTCTTCATGAATACTCCATTCGGTTCCTACAATGGTGGTCGTGACGATATTATTTACGATGAGTAATGATTGAGGTGATTAGCTATACGGAAGACTCTAAAATGATCTATATAGCCACAACATGAATGAGAGAGAGAGAGAGAGAGAGGTGACTATACTTGCTGCGGGAAATCGCCATTGGTCATCTGTCCATTGATTAGCAACTTGGCTGCCTTATGTAAAGGTGTCGGATCTCTTTCGACCTAGTTGAACAAAGAGCTTAATTAAATATGCAACAAATAATGTGTAAATTGATATAATTAGAGATTCATCATTATTCGTTCATCCCATTCTTCGTAGAGACTTATTCCTCATTTAGCCATATGCGAGTGCATTTCATAAAACAACGATCCCATAATATCCATGATATTGCTATCCTAACTTGAATGTATAGTAGAGTAATTGATTACGTTATAGTTAGTGATCAAACATGTATCCTTTGTATTTATACAAATATTTATCTTCTAACATCACAATGTACAAAAAGGTTAAATTAAACGTATTTACGTACCTGTCCACCATACATAAGACCAAGCATAGCCCAAGAAATTTGCACAAAGTTCATCTGATTTCCGTCTGCTGGTATATATGTCTGTTTCCCGAAAAAATCAAAGATGAGATTACAAAAGATAGAAATTCAACACAATTTAACAGATTGCCAGCTAGTCCATGATAAACACACTTGATATCTCCGAAAGAAGTGATTTTGCTCGGCTCTGGATTTGAAATATATATGTGTTATTTTTGTTGCTATTATTAAGATTGTCACTAATTTATTTGTTCAGATTTTAAATACCTGCTTTGGGCAAGATTGGCCACTTTCACCCCAACCACCCTCCTGGTTTTGTGTTGAAAGAAGAAATGTGACACCTTTACGAACTGTTTTGCTGTTGTCGTATGTCTTCCCAGCAGAAGCTAATCCTCTTAGAACAAAGAATGTTCCATAAATAAAGCAAACACCCCAAAAACCATACCTAATGATCAATCAAAAGATAGACATTACTTTTATTATTATCGGGGGGAAATAAGAACCAAAATTCAATCTAGAAGTTACTCAAATAGAACAAATAGTTTTTAACTTACCATGAACCATCAGCCTCTTGATTTTCTTCCAAATAGCTTATCGCTTTTGCCACGGAAACTTGTATCTCCTTTTCCCGATGCCTCGGATAGCGGCGTTTGAAATGGACGAGTGCATCGACTATACATGCAGTAACCTCGACGTGCCTAACCCAACAAAATGGATGAATGTGAAATGAATATAAGTTTATATGTTAGCCACTTGCGATAAACTTTTCAGAGATAAAAGGGGCAGTTTTATGAAATTAGAAAATGGTACAATGCTAGCGAGTTAGTGTTATAGAAAATGGGTGCCACGCTAACTTGTACTCAATCCATTCCACTTAAAAAATTCATGTTTGAAAAGTCTAATTATAAATGGATATATATAAGTAGCATTAAAATTGATCATATTTACAATTTTTTTTTTAAAATTATCAATATGTTAATAGCAAATGTGAGGGTAAATTGAAATCTTATAGAGATGATAAATATAATTTTTTGAAAGTGAATATAAAGTGAAATATCCCAAAATAGGATGATATATATAGACTTTTTCACCAGAACGAAAGGAGTACTAACAATTAGCGGCAAAGATAGTATATAAACACATATGAGAGGTAACCAAAGACAAGATCTTACTCCCTCTCAACGACAATGTCCGCGAAGATTTCCGAAGGATTCAACATCTGAGTCAAAAGGAAGAAAAATAATGAACGACAGAATAACAAATATATTGCCTTAGTAAGAAACATGTATGATCAGGCAGCAATTCTAAGGGTCTATATTTGATGTTGGCCACTGGCCAGGTTGGAACAACTGCAGCATTAACCAAAATATGCATACATCTTTACTCATAGAGAGAGAGAGTGAGAGTACCTGTAAGGTTTTATTTGCAGTTGGTGGCTCCCAAACACCAAAACCACCAGTTTGATGATTCTATAAAAACATGATAAAAAGTGATTAGTTATACAACTTTCTAAACGCAATTCAACATTTCTTATCTAGAATTGAGATAACCAAATTTTCAAGTAAACAAAATAGAGAAAGAATGTTGAATGAGCAATAGTCTTCTTATTTTCTAGATGATGAGAAAATGTATTTCCTTACTTGTACATGGAGAAGAACGTTGACTGCTTCGTATAGTCTCTCAACATCAACCTTTTCACCGACGACGTCCTCTGGAAATTCTGATAATGCCATGAGACACTGCAAAATGATGCGATAAGTTAGAACCTTTAATTACAAAAATAACAAGAAAGCAAAACTAATTACAAATTAAAAGGGAGTTACTAAAACCTTAATTGATAATGCTGTGCAGTCAGAGACAGGCCAACCATTATCCTGATCAGACCAAGCCCATGATCCTTTGGTAAGTACACGGCACATGCTACTAAAATCTCCGCATTTGTTTTCTCTTATCTACGAATTAATATTGGGCGCGCATAAAAGTGTTAATGGTATATTGATGAATGTTTCCAAATACCAATTTAATTATAATTACGTACAACTAATTCAACCTGTGATTCTTTGATGTAGAAGTGAGCCCTTTTTAGAGAATCTCCATACTCTTCGACCATGCCGGTGGCAAGGATGGCATGAGTAGCAAAAGTGCAATCCCAAACTTGACTACCAAAAGTTTGCATTTTCATTCCATCTTCGGCCATCCATAAGTAATCGGCAACTCGGGCTAGATGATGTTTAAACTCGTCTCCATTTGGCTTCTCTGCCCACCAGCACATCATTTGTAGACTCTGAAATGAAGGCATAATATTAATTAACCAAAAAATTAAGCAAATTATAAAATGTTCAGAAACATGCGTTGCATGCACCAGTAAATATGACATACATTACGTACCAAAATATAAAATTAAATATGACATACCTTTGAAACACATCCAATGGTAATGTATCTGGTCTCCTCGGCTTCATAACGCATTAAATCAACGGCTCTCTTCACAGCTCTCTCCCTAAGCTTGCTGAAGGGCCAACACTTCATAATTGGCTCGGTCACGTAATGCAGGGAGTTCCATAGTAGATCTTGTACAGTTGTATGTGGGTAATAGAGATCCTCCTGCCATTGAATTAAAAAATAAAATATACATCTAATTAGCCTTTACGCAATTAATTGTTTTTGCAGTGGAGAGATAATTAAAATTGTGGCATTTATAATATATATGAACCTGGCAACAGAAATGGCGTTGTGCGTTCCAATTTATCTTGGCATAGGGAAGAGGGTAAAGTTCATTCCTCAATGATAAAACAAGTTCGGTGATCGGGCCGTGGTATTTCTTTGCGTACAAATATGACATGGGCATGTAGGCCGTCCGACAGTAGCACCACATTTTCGCTGCACACATTTCATTCCATAGGAAGAGGAGAAAAAACATAGTGAGAAAAATATAGAGATTAAGAAGCTTTCCACTGCTTCGATTGAATTTAATTGTTTTAATGGATATACAAATACTTAAATAAGAGTAATTGATATGTTTTCGGTGTCAATTTTTTTATACACTAGTGCTCCAAACTTTTGTTCGATTCAAGCCATTTGATGGGTCAAAAGTTAAAATAGATTTTGTAGCATTAATTTATTTAATTAATGAAAAATACATAAAATGTCTATTAACATGATACTTGGTACATATTAATTGAGTTTTAAAATCATTTCTTTCAACAATATTTCAATATTTCATTTTCCAAAATGGGATTGTAAGTGATAGTACTAATCTTCTTTTGGTTCATGTAGAATAGTATGACGTGATTACCTAGGCAAAGGGGCATATCCTTTGAAAAATACCAAGTAGCACGAGTGCGCAGCATGGCACGATCACGCAAGGTTCCTGGAGTGAGCGGTCAGTTTTACGAGTAGTCCCATTACATGGAGCTGTCACTTGGGGCGATCGCATTTGGACAGAATTCTAAGTTATTAAGGTGTTGCGCGATGGTATATTGAGCTGACTGTACCGCTGCGATAAATCAATTTTTGGTTTCCTTATTTTGATGTATTTAAGGTTTGGTATTATATTATATATAGTTGTTACCCTAAACCGTATGTAAAACCGAAAAAAAGTTGGTCTAATATATTCAAGAGTGCGTTGACCTCAAATTCTCCTTCTTCTTAATTCTTCCTTAGTTCTCTTTCCTATCATTTCCTATCAATTGTTTTATGTTTGATTAATTGTTTGCGTGCCCGCTGCTTACAACTGTTGATTAATTTCCTATCAATTACAGATAGCTTTCTTTTGCCCATTATTACCTGGATGAAAAGGAAAAGCGTCCGGAAAAAGCCAGAATTCTGGAGGAACTGGATTGCACCCTTCCCACTCATACACTCCAAGTACCTGCACATGTATAATATTGAACATCTTAACAATTATAGTATAATTTATGTTTTGTTATCGGAGAAAATAAACCAATTAAATAACTCTTGCGGATTGATCATTAGATTGCAATGAGTTCATTTTTTGTTCTTTTTCTCCCTCACCGAAAAATAAATCTTTCCCCAAGAAGGCATCCCCAATGCACCGCCATGATCAAGGATCCAGTTCTGGCCTCTTGCAATCGGGCCATTACCAGCAGCTTCCCCGAGCAATCTTAAGGAAACGTAGTTGAGCGCCGTGCCAAGCATTGTGCTGTGGCCTCCACTGTAAAACCCCCATCCACCATCTTCGTTCTACATCTCACGTTCCGCAAAGTTAGTCAAAGAAAATTACTTGTGATTACTCAACATGAGTCAACAATTCTTTTCAGTATAAAGTTCAATTTACTATACCAAAAGTCTCTCTTGATATATGTACAGACAATTGGGTGGGTTGGAACAGGTAACGGATCGGAACCCATTAGTACCCAAATATCAAACGTGACTCAATGAGACGGGTCGGCACATCTTAACCCGGTTCCCCCTCTCCCCAAATATATATATATATATATATATATATATATATATATATAGTAAAAACTACCGGGTCAGATGGGCAATGAAATCAAACCATTTTAACCAGACCTGATTCGTTAATATTTTTTGGGTTGAAGCGAGTTATCCGTTTCGACCCAAAAATGTTAACAGGTTGGATCGGATTGAGTGAGTTAACAAGTTTATATTTATATATACACATCACCATGGAAATTTGGAAACTTGAAGATCTTAAAGTCGAGGAGCTGGAAGCTATAAATTTTATTAAGGAATGTTATATGCAAATAAGGACATCTTAAGTGGAAAGGTTTATACGATGTTTATAGAGGTATGATCTGAATTATCCAATAACCTTACCACTGTGTGGTTCTAGAGGAAAAAGAAAAGAAAAAGGAAATAAAAATGGGGCCAAACATTAAAATATTTTTGCTGTAAAATGTGTTTATATTAATTTGCATAAAAAAATCCATAAAGAGTTGAAATTCTTGCTTTTGTGTTGCGGATGATGTAACACATAAAAAATTGTGAAAAAACTTTTTCAAAAATTCACTATTGAAGATGTCTAGAACATAATATTATGCACAAAGTGATATAACATTCTATGTAGTATCATCTTATTTGACATCATATGAGCTTTAACATTAGTTAAAAGTAAAGTTAATAAAATGACACATTGAATGTCACATTATTTTTTATACTCCCTCCATTCCAAAATTTATTGCCTTGATTTCCTTTTTCATCTTTTCTAAAATAATTGTCTTGTTTAAAACTTTTCTTTTTAGGACAACACTTTTACCATTTTACCCTTACTTTTTTCATTCTATTTTAATTATGCACCACATATACATGAGCTTTAAAATAAACTACACTTCAAACTAGTATTAATAATCTAGTCAAATATGTTTTCTTAAACAATGGTGGGATTTATCAAATCTGGTCATTTGACTCGATGAGTAAACAAATATAGTCTTTGACCATTGGTTTATTGATAAATCAGTGTAAACCACTTGGTCGAAAACTGGTCGACCTGTCGACCACACTTGTCGACTAGTGATTTCACATGTTGAATGGTGCATTTTTACTGGTTTACTGATAAAATAGTGATGGTTTATCAGTGGTTTATCAATAAACCAGACCATAAAAGAGTTTTTTTTTTTTTAAGTGAGACTATAAATGACCAAGTCATCTTTGATTTGACCATTTGTGTAAATATCCCTAAACCGTGCCTTAAGTCAATCCAGACGATAATTTTGGGACGGAAGGAGTACAAAATTAAATATTCATTATATGCCTCCTCATGCATTCCTACATTATATTACCAAGTCATCATTGATTTGACCATTTGCGTAAATACCCTTAAATCGTGCCCCAAATCAACTTTTAGGTGTTATTTGTCGTCGGACACTGAGCCGTAATTGTGAAAACAAGTTTTAAATGTTTTGAGAATTTTTTTTCTTCATAAAATGTAACAATTAGAAGCTCTAAGTAAATTTATGTGAAACTCGTTTTTAAATAATGTGCTAAAAATTAAAAATGCTTTGACTTATCAAATGCGACTCTTGGAAGAGCGGAGAATATGATTTGGTATGAAACCAAAGCTATTTTGAAGGTAGTTCACTATAGTGGGGTTTTATGGAGTTGCTACTCACGAGCGGTTTTTTAATAGTAAATATATTTCAATTGTATGTCATTTTTCGGCAGCGTTTTATTTAAAAATAGAGAGAGGGGGTGGAGGTGACAAATGGGCAGGTATGAGCGGGCTTAAATGGGCGGTGAGCTCAAATGGGCGGGCAAGTAAGTGCCCATTTAATAACATGAGCATATATGGGCGAGTGCTAAATGAGCATGGGCGCCCATGGGTGTCCATTTACTCATTAACATGCATTTATCAAATAAATACAAAAATTACAAAAAAAATAATTTTCTTTTACAAAAAATTATCAAAAGTTACAACTAAGTTTTTAGTGAAGGGCAAAGTTGTCTTTTCTTCAAAACACATTTGGTCTTCGTCAAGGTTTAATTGTAATAAGTTGTAATCCTATCATTTTTGTATATACGTAAATGTAGAATGTATATTAAATGGAACCAAGTATATACAATTTCTATGATCATTTATGATTCGCCCTTAGAGAATAGAATGAAAATATTGAATTTATTTTTATGGTAAAAGATAAAAGTATATACTATTACGAGGCAGTAGTATAGCATCATAAGGTATTAAGGTCATCATGTTGCAACCATAAAAAAGATCAGACTAGAAAAATCAGATGCTAAAACAATCAAATAAAAAGGAAACTGTGTGCTGGTGCTGGTATATTATATATATAATAGGAGGTGGATGAGTGGATCCAACACACGACATAATTTTGCAATATATATATATATATATATATATATATATATATTATATTACATGTTAAACGTCATTATTAAGAAATCGAAAAGAGCAAAAATCGGAGTGAAATTTGAAGAAAAAGAGAATAAGTTTTAACATGGGTGCCCAAGTGGGCGCCCATTTAGCCCATTATAATTAATGGTCTTAAATGGACATGTCCATTTGTGCCCAATTAAAATATTGGATGTGCCTATACCCATTATTTATTGGGCGGTCTGGGCGGGCAAATGGGCACGGACAAAATTTGCCACTAGGTGAGGGTCACAATAGTTTCCTTACTTGATGGTTATAAAGATAACGGATCATCTCTTTCTTGTGTTCTTTGGTTAAGATCGTATCAATGGCTCCACTGATATAGAGGGCAATAAGCTGCAAATTTAAACCATTTCGATCATTAGTACACTGTAAATAACAAATAAAATATGACGAGACCGAATTAAACCCTTCTATGGGAGACAATTGCTGTTGGAGTTTTTTTTGGTGATTATTTGTTAACTGAAATGAAATTAATTTAACAGTCCTTGAGCGAGCCAATCTTTTGATAGCACTTTTAAAGATGAGTTTAGATGCAAAGTGTACCCCAATATTTGGTACCAAACAAATTTAAATACGGGTTATGAATCATCCCATGGGTCTTTTTTTTTTTTTTTTTTCTTTTTTTGACATAGAGATGATTACAATAGGTGGTACAAGAGATCTTATTAATTTCTTCAACAACATAACCTATCTACCAATGATACTCGATACGTGTTACCGGGTACATAAGAGTTAACTAGTTATTTTGAACCTCGTAATATTTGAAATCATTAATTTGACCTTTGTACTATTAATTTAACTTAAATTGATAACGAATGTTTGGTTTTTAACGGATTTTGTTGACGTGTTCTTTGTAGTGGCCATTTGATCAAAGTCTTAGGGAAAAATAATTGATAAGATACATTAAGTAAACAATTCTGTTTCTTTCTCTTATTTTCTTTTCTTTAATTGTCTTTATGCTTTCACCTAATTTTGAAATAATAAATGAACAATATTACTTATTCTGTTTTCAAATTATCGTCATTTTTGACCCGCCATACCATTTAAGAAAAACGTAATTGACTGTATTATAAATATTTGTAAAATACATGGTTTCCTTTAATATCTTTCCGTACATGACCATAATTAAAATAGATAAAAAAAAAGTAAGGAAAAGTAGTAAAAATGTTTTCCTAAAATGAAATTTTTTAAAAGGGACAATTATTTTAGAATAGACCAAACAAAAATAGGACGATAATTTAAAAATGGAGGGAGTATTTTATTTATCATACATTCTCGCCTAGACTTTCAAATAACCTAAACATCAGAAGTGTTAATTAATTACTAAACGAATGTTATCAGTTTATGTCCTTTTACAATTAAAGTAAGGCTCCGTTTGTACGATAAATGATTTTCGAAAAACATTTTTCTCATTTTTTGATATTTGATAATCTTAGGAAAATGTAGTCAACTATTGATTCTCTTTATAAAAAAAAAACAATGAATATGTGGAAGGAATTAATGTTAAACTAAAAAACTAGACTGATCGAGGGAAAAGGAGGGTGAATATATAAGTACCAAGGGAGGAGTAAAAAAGAGAGGGCCAGCACTTTCAGCAGGCCAATGGCCGTCTGGTCCTTGGAGAGCCCGAAGCATTCGAAGACCTTTCTTCACGGCTGTGGTGACAGCTTCATTGTTCACTGCTTCTTTTACTCCTAAACGCACCGGTGGTAAGCTTAGAAGTTCCTCCATCCCATTTTCCTTGGCAAGCTGCATGGCCCAGTTCCATGATTTTATTAATTTGTTCATTTCAAAACAAGCACAACATGAAATAATTAAGATATGGTCCGAGTGTTTAGACTACCCTATCCATCATGAAATGAGTGTACATTATCTATTTTTGAAACATAAGCAAGTTAACTTTTACGTCATTTTTGTACTAACACATGCATATTAGAGGTGGCAATTTTTGTCCGCGCCCATTTGTCCGTCTAGACCGCCCAATAAATAATGGGTATGAACACACCCAAAATGTTAAGTGGGCACAAATGAGCATGCCCACTTGGGCACATTAATTATGATGGGCTAAATGGGCTCCCATTTGGGCACCCATACTAAAACTTATTCTCTTGCTCTTCTACTTTTGTTTTATCAATTATATACATAATTATAAAATACTTAAGATTAATAATGACATTTAACATAATTAATATATTTATATTGTACACCCACCCTTCTAATCCCCACCCCCCTCCAAGCGCCCCCCCCCACCCTAAAATTCATTCTCTGGCTCTTCTAATTTTGCTTTATCAATTACATACATAATTATAAAATACTTAAGATTAATAATGACGTTTAACATAATTAATATATATATACTGTACACCCATCCTTCCAACCCTCATCCCCCTCCAAGCGCCCCCCCCCCCAATTGCAAAGCAAAGCATGTAATATATATATATATATATATATATATTGTACACCCGCCCTTCCAACCGTCACCCCATATCCCCAAATTGCAAAGCAAAGTATGGAATGTCATTCTATGACTCTGTACCTTTAAATGAAACTCAACATCACTCCCAGATTACTCCATTTCTATGACTCTGTAAATATCCATCCATATTACACTATAAATGGATTCATAGTGGTTTTGTGAGTAGTGCAACATACGACATTCTATGACTTGTGTGTTTGTCTATTGAGCTTCATCGAAATAAAAAATCGAACCATAAAATAGAAGATTGAATTGAGTGTTACAACAACAAAAATACATAATTGACACAAGAGATGAGCACACACACACGCGCGCACACACCCACACACACACACACACACACACACACACACACACACACACATATATATATATATATATATATATATATATATATATATATATATATATATATATATATATGCGTGTGTGTGTGTGTGTTAGTTGTAACTTTTGATAATTTTTTATAAAAGAAAATTATTTTTTTTTGTAATTTTATATTTATTTAATAAGTGGTTAATGAGTAAATGGGCGCTCATGGGCGCCCATGCCTATATAGTGCCCGCCCATATATGCCCATATTATTAAATGGGCACTTACTTGCCCGCCCATTTGAGCCCATCGCCCATTTACGCCCGCCCATGCCCGCCCATTTGCCACCTCTAATGCATATACACGAAGACTTTAAAAATGATTAAAGACCGAGCACTATCATGACATAATAGTTAGCCGATGCGAAATTAATAAAATCATTAAAAATAAACACTTATTTTGGAACAAGAAAACTTTAGAAATGAACATTCATATTGGGATGGTCGGTGTATATAAAGGTTGAGTTTTTTTTTTCAAATTGAAATTGTTGTACAAATACGTACTTTATTGCATGAAGAAAAATATAGAATCATATCATGTAGCACAATTTTTGGCTATACACTAATTAATACCTGCATTTGCAATAGTAAATCCGCAGCAGGCTTGAGCTTGCGGTTATTCGCGTAATGGAGACGGGCATCTTCAATGGCTTGTCGCTCCTCTTCGGTGCCAGCATCAGGGTCGAATTCCCAAATCTGTCTCCCAACAAAGTTGTTGGTGCTAAACAAATATGGGCCTTTGCCTTGTGCAATTTTGAGCTTCCACATTGTCTCTCTCTCTTTCTCACCTTAGTTTGAATCAGCTAATCGTGGCTAGGGTTGTATAATGGTGCAAGAACCTGCACACTGAACTATCATTATATACTAATTTTAACAAGAAAAAAACCCCGCACAATCAGAAAAAATATCTTTCTTCAACTTCTTTAAGTTAGTTTATTGGGGAAGGGTAATGAATTAAAAATGGCTACAATATTCATCTGTCCCGGTCCGACCCTGCTGTCCCATTCCATACCTCTTCCTTAATCCTCCGCATGTTCCTTATTTGTCTCAGCCTCTCAGGTATAAAATGCCATTAGTTAGCTGGCGCTATCATTGTTATTATAGAAGTACGTAATTAAACTTCTCCCCCGAATCTCCGTCACTGTATTTCTGATATTTTCGAGTTTTCATTGTTAAAATGGATCCAATACGTGTCAAATCTGGGGATATAGTGTTGACAAACGAGGTTTCAAGCCCGTGTGACAGGCTGACAGCAAACTCAACTGAAACTTTAAGCCGCCTATTGACAAGTCTCGTCCCATGGTTGTAAATTTCAAACAAAAAAATAAAAAATGAATTAAAAAATGAGAAGCATAATTTACAATGGCCAAAATACGAAAAACACCCTGAAGTTTCCACCAAATCCCAAAATGGTACCCAACCTAAGGTTTGTGCCATACGCATACCTGACATTACAAATTCGTCTCATATTGCACCCTAGCCCTAACGGACGTTAGAAAACTAACAGAAAGTTAGCATGTGCATCTCACATGCAGGGGTAATTTCGTCATTTTCATCAAAAAATTTCTTTAATTCATCTTCTACAAAAAGGTAAAGGTAAAGGTACCTGAGTTTCTCCACATTGTTTAATTTTAAACCCTAAACCCAACATAAAGAATTTGATTCCATCAACCCTTCGGGACCTTAATTCTCTGTATCAATTTCTCCAATCTTCAATTCCATTCTGAAACTCGAACGTGATTATGTGTGTGTGTGTGTGTGTGTGTGTGTGTGTGTTAGAGAGATAGATTATAGTTGTATGAGAATGAGTGTATTGGAGAAGATAACTGCAAGAATGGAATTGACTGAACTGAAGAAATTCAAACTCCAGAAAGCAATTCTCGCTCTGATGCTTGAATGGAAACATCTCGAAGAATACATGGATTCCACCCAAAATTCTTTCCAGGAATGTTTGGATGAACTCCAACTTAAGGAGAAGTATTTGAATTCCGTCCAAGAATCATCTGTGGAGAGCAACAAAGAGATAGAGTCCATTCGAGTTTCGATCGAAGGTAAAATCAAGGTGTTAAAAATATAAAGGCCCAATCCATGTAAGCCCATTTGGGCCCATTACTTAGTTAGCCCATTTACTTTTGTTTTAGATATAAATAATTGGTGTAATAGCCTTTTAGGAAATTAATCAATTCAACAATATCTGTTTTTCTTTCTTTCCATTGCCGAGTTCTGTTAAGAGCCGGTTCTCTCTTTCACCTCCGGCCACCACCATCAATGGTGGTGGTCCGGCTACCCTCAATACATCTCATCCAAATACCAAAATTAACATGGCATCAGAGCCAGAGAACCCTTTGTGTTCCTGGATTATTGCCGGAGATTCAAGACCCGAAATTCAATCGCGAACGGCGATGAGGGAGCAAAATTGCCCACATTCCGGGTTCTTCATTGATTTGCATCATCCCTTCTAAAGGCATCTTCAGGCATTCCTTCGATTCCCTGAATTTCTTCTTCTCTACCTTATCAGCGGTCTAGGGCTTCGAACGGCGATGAGGGAGTTCACTTCAAGAAGAAGTTTCTCCTCCATCTCGAATATGAATCCGGACCCCCTTTCCCCAATCTGCAGTCATGGGTCGCATCCGTACAAAGACCGTCAAGAAATCCTCCCGTCAGGTAATCGAGCGTTACTATTCGAAAATTACCCTCTTCCTCCCTTGATTTCAATTTCTGCATTGTCGCACAACAAATTTCATCTGCCGATGAGCTCTTCTCCAATGGCAAGATCCTTCATACCCAAATCAAGAAAATCCAAGAAATCCATCACCCCAAAATGCAAATTCTTCTTTCATACGAAAGAAGAATTTGATTCCGTCGTATCACTTCTCATCGTCTCCTTCTTCATCCAACCTTCAATCTCCATCTACTGCGACGATGACGATTGCTACGATCTACTTGGGGTTATAAACTGCCAATACTTCTGAAATCAAGAAATCTTATTACAAGCTGCCGTGAAACCGACTATACGGCCCTTTTCAGTAATCTTCCGGCCTATTCATTTCACACCAAAAGCTGATTCTTGGAGGTACGATTACCCTCCATTTCTTGAATCCTAATGATTTTTCTAAGCAAAATGACATGAAATTGCTTGGAACGTCTTTCAAGAAACCATGCTTTGCTTGGTTACCATATATTTTGGGTCCATTTCTTGAATCCTGATGATTTGTCCGGCTACCCTCAATACATCCCATCCAATTACCAAAATTAACACAAGGAGTTGGATGATAAAGAGAGGGATTTTCTAGTGTTTCAACAGGTTAATGCATTGGATTTGAAAAGAGAATCAATTGGGTTTAGTTGGAAAGTCTATTGAGGAGGTTAAATTGGGAGAGGAAAAGCTTGCTGCTAAGAAAAGATTTGCAGAGGGGATTTTCAAGAAGTTCAAAGTTAAGGAGAAGCAATTTGCGGATATCCCAAAATCTGCTGGGGAAAGAATTGAGGAGATCAATTCCAAGGAAATGCAATTTGAAAAACGCTGCAAGGAGCTTGAGCTAGAGAAATCAAATCAGAGGCGAAGCAAATTAGTATTTTCTCAAACTGTTTTATGGAGTTGCAGAGTTTGTTAGATAACTTAGATGCTCTTCTACTTATTTTTTTGATGAATTAAATAATGTAGAAGATGAATTAAATAAATTTTTTGATGAAAATGATGAAATTACCCCTACATGTGAGATGCACATGCTAACTTTCTGTTAGTTTTCTAACGCCCGTTAGGGCTAGGGTGCAATATGGGACAATTGTAATGTCAGGTATGCATATAACACAAACCTTAGGTTGGGTACCGTTTTGAGATTTGGTGGAAACTTCAGGGTGTTTTTCGTATTTTGGCCATTTTAAATCTATTTTTAGCTATAATGCCCTCTTTGATAGCTTAAACATTTAATGAGTTGATCATTCAATACTCCCTCTATTTTCTAATTATCATCTTCCTTTCATTTTTCGTCCGTTTTAAAATTAATTATCCTCTTTCAAATTTTTATCTTTTAGGAAAACACTTTTATCATTTTATCCTTACTTTTTCTACCTTGTTTAACTATGGCCACATGTTCAACGCATTCAAGGAAACCACACATTTTACCAATATTTAGAATATAATAATCAATTATTTTTTCTTAAACGATGTATCGAGTCAAAGCGAATATAAATTGAAAACTAAGGGAGCATTTATCAATGTTTTTTTACTTAAATAGTATACTTTATATATTACATACTTTAAAATGATACAAATAATTTTTTTACTAGCCAATATTGATTTCCTTGCAAGTTTACTTTTACGTGCACGGACGGGTATGCCTAGGCATGTCAATTATAATTCAAAACTCACTAACCCACTCAACTTGATTCGTTAATTTTTTGGGCCCAAAAAAATTAACGGGTTAGATAATTTTCAAGTTGGATCCATTATTTTTTTTTGAGTGGCCCCAAATGCCACATAAAAACATTAAATACCACATTCATTAAATAGATTATTTACTAATTACTCATTTTATATAAAAAAAAGGAGTTACAATTAACCCTAAACTCTAATTACTAATTAATCCTTATCTTTTTCCTTTTATATAAAGGAGTTTCAATTAATCCTCCTATAAATATATGTGAAATCTTCCTTCATAATTAACTATAAACCCTAAACTTGTTCCTTTCTAACAATTTATTTAATGAATTTTGATCCGAATAACAACGTTCATGATGATTCTTCGAATTCTTCTTTTACGGTAAGTTGTTACCTACATTGTACTCAATAAACCATGCTTAAAGAAGAAGAAAAAAAACCAGAAGAAGAAAACTGTAAGAAGAAGAAAACGGTAAGGAAGTTGGTGTTTTTTCAGACCTGACAATTTTTTAGGCTAGCGACTTTTTTTACCTATTTTTTAAACAACTTGGTGATTTTTATCATTTTTTTAATAAAAAACCTAGCGATTTTGTTAAATTTTTTATAAAAGCCTAGTGATTTTTAAAAAAAACAATTTAAACACCATGGCGATTTTTTTCATATTTTTTAAAAAAATCTGTCGTTTTTTGTCAATTTTTTTTTTAAAAAGGTGGCGACTTTTTTCAAAATTTTTTAAAAAACATGGGGATTTTTGTCAAAAATTTTTTAAAAAGTGACGACTTTTTTTTATGTTTTTTTTTAAAACACCTGGCGACTTTTTACATCTTCTGGTGTTTGGAAAGTGGAAACTTACTGTTGGGTTCCCAGAATTTGCATTCAGCTCCTCTAGTGCTTAATAGGAACTGGAACTTAGTTTCTCTGTCCTCCTCTTCGATTTTTTGGATATCAAAATGTCTTTTTTTTTTTTTTTTTAATTGAGTTTTTTTTTTAATGGAAGGAAGGTAGTTTGGTAAACAAAGCTATTTTAAAGTTTAATATTTTTTCTTTTAAAATCAAAGGAGGATAGTTTGGTTATTTAACCTCTTAAGTGATGTTATATTTAGGGTTTTTCGATATAACATTTAGGAGTTCTGTTTTTTTATTATATAAATGTATACTTTTATGGCTGAAAAACGGATTAAAACAGATCAACGCGGCCGTTTTGACCCGACTCAATCATCAGCCATGGCCATAGGTATGCTTATAAAAAAAAAAAAGTTTTGGGAGATTGATGGGTGTAGATTATGTTTTTACATGAATTTGTTACGACATTCCAAAGATGCCTCTCTCCACCAATCACCAATGATACAGGCAAGTGTTTGCAATGGAAAAGTCCAAATCAACCCCCTCCCTCTTCTCTCTCTCTCTCCCGCAGGTTGACCAACCAAACAATATGAAAAACACGTTGCACATTATTCAATCTTGTTCAATTTGATATCAAACACATTATTAAGATCTGAAAATTGATTACACATTATTCCCCTAACATATAAGTATCATATACTTCCACCGTTCCGCACAAAGAGTCTTCCTTTGAAAATTATATTTTTTTAAGAAAATGATAGTATTTTATTAGTAATAAAATAATATTTTTATATCTTAATTTTTGAAAATAAACTCTTTAAGTGAAACATCTTAAAGCGAAATAGTGGACTCTTTGTTTAGAATGGAGGAAGTATATCCTAAGTTTTTAAAGAAAGATTCTAATATATTTTTTTATGTCAATTGATGTATTTTTAATTTTGAGTCATTTGTTTGTCAATAAAGAAAGCTGATTAAAAAAACATTAATACACTTTTATTAAGATCTGAAAAACACATAAAATTTAATTACTATAATACGTGATAGATATTAGTTGAGTTTTTAAATCATTTTATTCAACATTAAAATTATTTATCTTGTAAATTTTTATTTTTATTTTCACAAACAGTGTATCAAAAATAATTTTATCTGTTTTTTTTAAATACATTATCAAAGTTAATATTTTAGAAATTTTATAGTGCACATAAACATTCTTAGTGTCCATACTATGGCATCATAATTTTCATATAATACAGTGGCGCTCGAAGGCCATAGCATCATAATTTGTAGTAAGAAATTGTGCCGGACAAATTAACGTTCGGACGCTCACTTTAAAACATAATATTCTTGAAATTGAATACTTATTTAAGAGAAAAAAAATAAAATACTTTGATAATTTTAACTTAGGTCGATCATCTACTATAATCAATATGTTAATATAAAATGAAGTGAATAATGTTGAAATATTAATAAAATTGATTAACTCAGCTATTTAAATGGTTTACACGTAGGGTTAGGTACTTAGGTTATAGAAGATTAAGGATTACATAAGGAATGAATTATAATAGGAAGTCACCCGTATACATTAATTACAAATAAATTAATAATAAAGAAAGAATTATAAAAGGAAATTCACCTCATATATTACGGGTTTACACTTATTGTTTTACGGTTTTACATTATCTTTTTACTGTCTTACAGTTATTGTTGTAGTAAGATATTAGATTTATTGTTTATCTTTGCGATTTTACATTTATTGTTTTACAGAGATATTAGATATTTATTGTTTATCAAATTTCTTCTACGCAAACGTGCCGTTATATCTAACGGGATTGATTGTTTATATGTCCGGCTTTAAACCTTTGTATAAAGCCTAGATTTATTTTTTAAAAAATATTTGTTCGTAAGTTTTGTAATTAATTTGTGTAATTTTAATTAAATATTTAAATTTTAAATTTTTTTATTTTTGATTGCTATCGTAATTAATTGAATCAATTTAATTTTTGTTCAACCTGATTTTTTTTTGTTCGGCGTAGATTTACTATTTTAAAATATTTAGTTTGTAGTTTCTTAATTGATTGTTATCGTAATCAATTGAATCTCAATTTGTTCGTAAGTTTTGTTTTTAATTTTAAGTATTTGTATTTTAAATTCTTTCTTTTAAAAAATCTGTGCTAAGTTTTCTTTATTTGTTTGAATTTTTGTGATTTCGATTTCGAAATAGTTAGAGAGATAATGTTTTTTGGTGTTTAATTATACCTTTTTTAATGAGATACAAAATTTTACAGCCAATAAAATATGTTATTTCATTAGTTTACGTGATGTCGTCTTTGATTTGTGTAGTGGACATCGATCCGATCACTACAAAATCTTAAATATATATTAATTTATTCACATTATGCTCGTTTTATACAATGATCACGTCCATACTAACACCGTATCATAGGTGTGGGCACAAAATCTAGTACACTTATAAACATGAGGTTTGGAGTTTAATCTCTTGTATATGTATAAAACTACTATCGGAGCAGTCCTCATTTCTAGCGCCCAGTACGCACCTTGGAGATTTTAGTTTTGAGCATGTGGATATATACCTTGAGAAACCGAAAAAAAGTAGGGTAAGTTATTAATAGAACAATATTCCTTTTATTAATAGGAAAATTAAACTATAATTAAACATTTCTACTAATTTTCTCGTAAGATAACTCTTTTCTCTCTTCACCCTTCACTAACTTGATCTTCAAATCCACTGGATTGGCTCGATGCTTCTCCATCACAGAGTTCCTGTGTGGAGCATGACATTGATTAAGGCTTTATTTTTTGATCATAGGATATAGTAAAAATTATAGGTGCCATTCAATTTTCAACTTAAAGTTATTTTATGTTGTATAATTAGAAGATCAATTTTTATTTTTATTTTTGTCTTTTACGAAGTCTCTCAAAATCATTTTGGGTCTGAGGCTACTTCTGGTTTGCTATGCTAAGCCCGCACTTGGCCAAAGAGAATTTATGTATCGTGAATTCAGTATTTGAATTATGAATCAAAATTTTGTATTGTGAATCAAATTTCTGTATTGAGATTTTCTGCATCGTGAATCAAATTTGTGTATCATGAACTAATTTGTCATTTCCTTTTCATGGACATGCATCGTAATTCTAAATCGAGAGGCATCAAATTGAAATTCAATGTATCGCGATTCAAACTAGCTTAAATGCTTAATCTGCATCATCTTCCGCCTTCTTCAATTCTTCCTCATCTGTTGATGAGCACAAATAAGTGTGGTGTTTATTATTGATTTTGTGTTTTATTTTGACTGGATATCACACTTTTTCGATGTTTATTTTATGTTGGAAGATTACAAGTGTTTGAAAGACTTGTGCAGAAAAGTAGAAAAAAAAGTAATAACAGAGTACCAAATGGGCATGCGCGATCTAAGTGGAGCTGTAGTTGCAGCTGGAAGCAGTGTCACATGCGATTTAGGTTGGGCTGATCTAATTAAAGGACATTTCAAACATTAGTCATTTTCAGTAATTAGGGAATTATTAATTTTCCTAAAAATGAAAACTATTTGTTATTATCTTTTATTTTGTTTCTCTCTTGTAATTAATATAATGACTCAGTGGAGAGAGGAAAAAAAAACTTTGTCAAGAAACTACCTGGAAACTTTATAGGAATGGAGATCGTGATCTCTATTTTCTGTTGGAAAATTGTGTTTAAAGAATGAAATTGTGCATTTTGTGGCACGGATTTCTTCATTTGTGTAATGACAAGGGTAATTGTGGAATCGTGTTCTACTCCGAGAGAACATCGAAATCATATATTTATTTGTCCAATTTGGTGTTTGGATGAATAAGTTATGATTGATTAAAGTGTGGTTGTTGGAAGTGGGTTTATCCCACATTGAGAAATTAACAAAAATTTGAGTGGTTTATATACAAATGTCTTATGTGATAAGGGTAAGCGTGTAACCACATTGATGATGAAATAAATCCACCATCTATAGGCAAATAAAATCTTTCATTAAAGTTGGTAATAACAACCCATAAAGTTTGTTATAAATGTTAGAGTTACAAAAACAAAAGAATAATTAACAAAATGTGGGTCGGTCTGAACAAGCAAATTTGGTCTGACACTCGTGTCCGCGGGACGCATTTGCACATGAGTACGGTATCCCGAAGGCTAAACTGGACCATGATTTGCATCCCCCTGCACAGGCGTGTGCGAGAGAGAGCCTCTATTCTATACAAACTTACCACTTATCACATAAACAAAGTGTGCAAGTTAGTTAAGTCTTTGTATGGCTTAAAACAAACACCAAAACAATGGCATGAGAAAATTGATAATGTCATGTTGGGTTGTGGATTTGAGATCAATGAGTGTGATAAATGTGTTTAAGTAAAGGACACTGAAAATGGCTATATCATTTTATGTCTTTACGTAGATGACATGCTTATCATTAGAAACAATGATAATATGATTAAATCTACAAAAGACATGTTAAACTCTAAATTTGACATGAAAGATATGGGGTTAGCTGATGTAATCGTTAGTGTTAAAATTTCTAGAATTTCAAGTGGACTTACTTTAAGTCAGTCACACTATATGGATAAAATTCTTGAGAAGTTTAGCAAGGATGACATTGCAATAGCTAGAACTCCTATTGACACTAGTCTACATCTATCAAAGAATAGGGGTGAGACTATCTCTCAGGTAGAATACTCGAGAATCATAGGAAGTCTGATGTACTTAATGAGTTTTACAAGGCCAGACATTGTCTATGTAGTGAGTAAACTGAGTAGATACACGAGTAATCCGGGACTGATCACTGGAAAGCGATAGTCAGAGTACTAAGGTATTTGAGATATACTAGTGATTATGGACTGCACTATACACGAGATTCAGTAGTGATCGAAGGATACTGTGATGCAAATTGGATCTCTGAAATTAAAGACTCAAGGTCTACTAGTGGATTTGTATTCACTCTGGCAGGTGCAACCATATCATGGAAATCTTCTAAGTAGACTGTCATAGCTAGATCCACGATGGAGTCTGAGTTTATAGCTCTAGACAAAAGTGGTGAAGAGGCTGAATGGCTACGTCAATTCTTAGAAGATATTCCCAGATGGACAAAACCTATGCCTGCAATCTGCATACATTGCGATAGTCAATCGGTAATTGGCAGGGCACAGAGTAATATGTACAATGGTAAGTCTAGACATATACGTCGTAGACACAATACCATTAGACAACCACTCTCAACTGGAACTATCTCTATTGACTATGTGAAGTCAAAAGATAATTTAGCAGATCCATTAACCAAAGGGAATGAGACTTAAGCCTCTAGATATGAGTTGATACAATGGAAACCCAACCTTGTTGACTGGAGATCCCAAGATCTTGGTTCAAAGGGACAACCTAATTGTAAAAAGACTTTTAGCTTCACCGTAGGGGTAATCCCTTGTAACAGTGATGCTCGTGTGTAAGAGGATAAGCATATGACTTTTAATGATTCCTAAGTAAGAATCACCTATGTGAGAGAGAAGTGGGGCCGCTTCGAGGAGAATTGTGTGAGGCTCAATTCTTAGACCTTCTTAGAGAACTAGGCGTATGTTCAAGGCCATGCATGAACATAGCTATGAGAATTGAATTGTGTTTGGAAGATTCATGTGTAAAGTAAATAATCGTTTATACTGACGGCAGAACAATAATTAAAACAATTTACAGAATACAAAATTGAAAACAATAGAAGATGTTACTGTTGTAAGTCTGCTGCTAGCTAGTCTTCTTAAGTTGCTTTGTATTCTAAGTCGGTAGGTACAATTCAAGTCTGAACTTCGTGGCAAAATTTATCAAACCCAAGAAAGACTTATTGGTTATTATCCATTAACACTAATTAGTTAATGGGTGTTAATGGATATTATCCATTAACACCCATTAACAAAATGGATAATTATAGATAATTAACCGGTTATCCATCGGATTTATCCACTAATGTCACCACCGCCAAACCCAATTTTGAACCGCGGCAACCACCACCGGCCACTGCCCACCACCGCGCCCCACCACCGGGCTCTTTCTTAAAAATAATAACAATTAAATACATAGCTTACCAAGATTTGAACCTAAACCAAATTGCCTTACAACAAAGCTTGTTACCACTAGACTAGACCACTTTTTGATATATATTTGAAAGTTAATATAAATATGAACAAGTAATCATAAAAATTATTGATTATTATGAACGTATTTGTTATTTATTTTGGATTAAGAATATTTGTTTGTTATTTATAATTTATAATTATAATGAATATAAATTTTTAATTTTTAATAAGGTATTTGCATAATCATTTATTATTGTCAAATCAATAAACACGTATATTTTCTATCTCACAACTATGAAGACTATTATAAAATTTTGACAACTTTATATATATTAGGTGATAAAAATAGTGTCGCATTGCAAATATCACTTTTTATTTGAGGTGTAAAAAAATGAAAGAAAAGATAAATATCAAAATTAAGAAAATATCTTGGTCATTGTTGAACGTGGGGCCCATTAATTTTTTATTAAATGTGAAAAGTTGGTGAAAATATTATGATTTATGAATATTAAGGTATTAACTTATCATTGTGTGTATGTGTATGCATGTGTGTGTTTTTGCCATGTGTGTGTGTTTTTTTGGCATGTGTGTGTGTTTGAGTGAGTTTGTGTGTGTATGTTATGCTTAGTGAATCATAATATAAGTAGGCAAATAATACTCAAAATAATAAATGATATTCCTTATTGGGATAATACCCGATATTATCCAATAACACAAATTAACCTTAATGGGTGTTATTGGATAATATCCAAATTCCGACTTCAAGTCTGGGCGAGTGAAGTCTGCTGGTGAGCCATTTTGAAGTCTGATCGAATAGAGACTGCAGTGCAGTACGAAGTCTTTTGGTCTGAGGCCTGTGTCGAACACAGTTTCCTTAAAACAGATTCGTCCCTTCCCGTACGTGCTTAGAAGCTCTAATGCACGTCTGTCCCCTAGGATACAATGGAGACACCGGCGAGACCTTTAGCACAAAGATTTCCGGCGAACTGAATCTGTGCCTAACTCTATCACCAACAAGAAAGCAGGAGGCCAAGGAATTTCGCTCAACAAGATTGCAGGATACAGAAGAGAAATGGAGATTGTCCTAAACTTTGTTCTCAATCGTATTCTGTAATTGTGGAAATAATCTCCATTTATAGGAGTAGACAAGAGACTAAATAAATAACCACATTGATGATGAAATAAATCCACCATCAATAGACAAATAAAATCTTTCATTAAAGTTGGTAATAACAGCCCATAAAGTCTATTATAAATGTTGGTGTTACAAAAACAAAAGAATAATTAACAAAATGTGGGTCGGTCTGAACAGGCAAATTTGGTCCGACACTCGTGTCTGCGATACGCACTCGCACATGAGTACGGTATCCCGAAGGCTAAATTGGACCATGATTTGCACCCCCGCCCTGCGCAGGCGTGCGGGAGAGAGAGTCTTTATTCAATACAAGCTTACCCTTATCACATAAGACATTTGTATATAAACCACTCAAAATTTTGTTAATTTCTCAATGTGGGATAAACCCACTTCCAACAATCACACTTTAATCAATCATAACTTATTCATCCAAACACCAAATTGAACAAATAAATATTTGATTTCGATGTTCTTTCGGAGTAGAACACGATTCCACAATTACCCTTGTCATTACATAAATGACACGTGAAGAAATCCATGCCTCAAAATGCACAATTTCATTCTTTAAACACAATTTTCCAACATTCTCTTGAAGGGAGTTACTAAATGGAGGAAAAGTTTTACTATATAAGAGATGGATGGAGTATGGATGAGACACGACTCATACACACTGAGCAAAAAGCAAAGATTTTTTAAGAAGATAGTGAACGGAGAAAGATTTGTAGCAGATCTCTCTCTCTCTCTCTCTCTTCTTTTATCACAACACTGCTAGGTTTTGCAATTGGTTTTGATTTTATTTGTAAGTAATTTTCAGTCATGTTTAGTGGTTAGGTTCCTTTTTCCAGTTAATGAACATTTGATTTTCTACAAGTTACTACTGTAAGATCTAAAGAATTTTCAATTTTCAATTAAGTTCAAGTATTTATTCATTCATTGTTTATCTTGGTGCAAGGGAATTGTGACTTAAGATTATAATGCTTAGTTAGAATATCATGTGAATAAAATCCATGCCCTGGAGATGAACTAAGCATAATAATCTTAAGTCATAATTCATTTGTTTACTACGGATATCTTTTGTAAGACGGATCCTCTTTACCCGATCCAACGTTTGTTGGTGGGTTGAGCTGTGAGAGAGTAGAGCTTCGTTTTACGAATAAGGATCCATAAGACGGTTTTACAAGAGGTTTGCCTTATTTGTTTTTGGAATAATTTGTTTTCTGGTTATTAATCCATGCATTGACTAAAAATAAATAATGTAAAGAAACTATTGGTGCATTTAGGTGGTGGTGGTGCTAGGCTGCTAGCTAGCAAAATACTTATATTTTCCTTGTGAGGAAGTGATTCGATTTCTACGAGTTGAGATTTGCCAGCCAAGGCTGGTGATTCTGAATAGGCTTACAACAATTATTCAATCGACATTCAACGAGGATGGGAAATGAGGTAGGATTTTATACAATACTCCATAAAGTGGAAGCGATAGCTAGCACAACCTATTTCTAATTCTTATACTGGGAATTCAATTACTATGTTTTTAAAATTCCATGCGTGACAATTAAGACTTAAGAGAGCATATATATAATACTCATGAAAACAGCTTGTCATGCGATTTTCTTAATCAATCATCGTATACCAATTAATGTACCAGTTAGAAATTATGAGTGTGTTGATATTAATAACAGTAGGTCTCCTGTAATACTACGAATCTTAATTCGTAAGATGAAACTCCTTTCTCACAACTCAATTCACTAACACACTGTGTATTTGATAAGAAAATATAAATTTTACAAAAAATATTCGTAAAACCGTTTTAAAACTAACAAGTTATTGTCTATTAACTAAACTAGGCAAAAACCAAAATAACATATACATTTATCAACTCTACTAATCTCATTGTTTAAACTCGCTATTATTAACAACACCAAGATTCCCGGGATCTGTTAGACTCTCTCATATTTCATTCAATAGAACTTTTTTATTTATTATTTTTCAGGACAAAGGGAATACATTTCCATCTCTACTACAAACTTTAAACCCTAAATATTAAAACCTATCAAGTAATAGTTTTTAGATCTAAGAAGAGAATTATATAATCTAGTTAATTTTCAGAGCATCACCAATGCAGTCGTGAAGTTGATTCCATGAGGATGTGGGTAATTGACAACCTCTATAATATGTAGTAAACTTTCTCTCTTCATTTACATTCAATTCAATAGACCTCTCATATGCAATTGTTGATTAGATTTTATGTGGTGTGTTTTTCACCACTAAAATAAATTTTAACAAAAAATTAAAAATAAAAGAAAAGAGAACAATAGGTAGATAGAAGAATTTTTACAAAGAAAAATGTTGATTATGATGTATTCACATCCTTAGCTTGAATGTAAAATTTTGACATTCTTATCGAGAATGTGAAAAAAAAAAATAGTTCATACGCCATACCCACAACATTTATCCACGAATGCATTGAAGAGTTTTTTTTTCTTTAAATGATATAAATCATAGGTGGTACTCAATATTTTTCACATTCACATTTGTATTGGTGATGCTCTCAATACCAGCAAGTTACACATGTAGTGGTCACTCTCTTCCTAAAGCCCAATTACAAATTATTACTCTCATTGTTCTAAGCAAAAAAATATCATCTATTATTTTGGGAAGTTTCAATTAATTAAAAAATTCTACATTAAAAATATTATGTCTATAGTAAAAAAGTTATTACTCGCACTGTTCTAGTCAAAAAGTACCATATATGACTTTCAGTACACTAGCTAGTAGCTAGTAGAATTACTTAGCTTCTTATATTCTCCGTATGCACTAAACGGGATTTCCAATGTTGAACAACTAGAATGTCCGGGCCTAGATCACATACAGCGGCTGTGAGTATGGGAAATTAGGAGCCATAACACTAAGCACCAAAATCAAAATTTACCTGTGAACAAGCACCTTGAGTTTGGAGAATGGGAGCCTCAACTTTTCATTTACTTATTTTATTTATATATATATATATATACATTTCTTATTTTGTCTTCCAAATGTGTCTTTAGGGCTAAAAGCTCAAAACTAATCTGACGAGTCGGATATATAGGATCACTATGTAACGGTAGAAACTTTTTCTATCAAGTATTTAAAAACAGTTGTGTTTTCATAGGTTTTGAACTCGAGACCTTGTGCTGTAAAAGTGTTGTACCTTATGTTGTAAATCACAGAAAATAGGGGTGTGGATAGCCCCACCCAACGAAGAAAATTGTTCCAAGTCTGCTATGATTTTTTCTCTAAATATCCCTTGTTATTTCTAGTTATTAAGAGAATAAGAGATGGTTGGGAACAAGTATGCAAAATAGTGTTTGTCCTGCTCAAGCTAGAGCCTAGAGGACAAACGGGAACTATAAGACCCAACAGAGAAACACCCAAGGACAACGATGGATTAACAGCCAAGCCTTGCCAAATTAAGAGAACCAAAAGAAAGAAAAATGATCACAATTAATTTTGTACAAACTTATCGATTCAAAATCTAGGTATCAAGTGATGAAAAAATTATATCCCTATAACTACTCAAAAACAAAAGCCATTGATACTACTCCCTCTGTTTCAAATGTTTGAATGTTTTAGACCATTTTTGGTGTTTTAGATCAATTACCGAGTAGCAATATTCATTACCCACATCATTACTTGGCATATCAATAAGCAAAATTAAGCGATTACAACGAAACAAATTAATCTGATTGTGCGATGATCGTATAATACATGCAGCTAATCTATATCAAGGATACCAGGCCGGATCTTAATCATTCTTTAATAAAAACAAATTAGTCAACTCTTCTAAAGCAATCATTCTGGCAATCTTCATATGATTTAAGAAAAAGATTGTTCCCAAAAAAAGAAGAAGAAAAAAACAAACACGTGAAAGTAAGAGATTGCGAAACAGCATAAACTATCTGATAATGCAAAAATCAGTCTTAGGTCGTTCGATTTGATGTATAGGATATCTGAGCTTGATTGATGTTAGATTGGATTGCTTCCTAGAACCTGTAACAACACGAAATCACCTTAGTAGAAGTGCAAGGTTTGGTCTCGCAAATCCACTCCGGTGTGAGAGTAAGATCTAAGGCTGTTAGCTAGCTAGCAAAATACTTTTATTTTCCTTGTGAGGAAGTGATTTCATTTCTACGGGTTGGGATTTGCCAGCCAAGGTTGGTGATACTAAATAGGCTGACAACAATTATTCAATCGACATTCAACGGGGATGGGAAACGAGGTAGGATTTTATACAATACTCCATAAAGTGGAAGCGATTACTAGCACGACCTATTTGTAATTCTTATACTAGGAATTCAATTACTCTGCTTTTAAAATTCCATGTGTGACAATTAAGGCTTAAGAGAGCATATATATAATACTCATGAAAACAGCTTGTCATGCGATTTTCTTAATTTGATATTAATAACAGTAGGTCTCTCTCTTTCTCACCTTAGTTTGAATCAGCTAATCGTGGCTAGGGTTGTATAATGGTGCAAGAACCTGCAAACTGAACTATCATTATATAATAATTTTAACAAGAAAAAAACCCCGTACAATCAGCTATAATATCTTTCTTCTCAACTTCTTTAAGTTAGTTTATTGGGGAAGGGTAATGAATTAAAAATGGCTACGCCTACAATATTCATCTGTCCCAGTCCGACCCTGCTGTCCCATTCCATACCTCTTCCTTAATCTTCCGCATGTTCCTTATTTGTCTCAGGCATAAAATACCGTTAGTTAGCTGGCGCTATCATTGTTATTATAGAAGTATGTAATTAAACTTCTCCCCAGAATCTTCGTCACTGTATTTCTGATATTTTCGAGTTTTCATTGTTAAAATCTGGGGATATAGTGTTGACAAACAAGGTTTTAAGCCCGTGATACAGGAAAAGTCCAAATCAACCCCCCCTCCCTCTTCTATCTCTCTCTCCCGCAGGCTGACCAACCAAACAATATGAAAAACACGTTGCACATTATTAAATCTTGTACGATTTGATATCAAACACATTATTAAGATAAGATCTACACATTATGTACTTCCTCCGTTCCAGGTAAAGAGTATTTTTTGAAAATTAAATTTTTTAAGACAAATGACAGTAATCCATTAGTAATAAAATGATACTTTTATATTTAATTTTTGAAAGTCTTTAAAATTAACAAAATGCATTTAAATAGGAGGAGTTAAAAATTTAAGAAACATCTTAAAGTGAAATAGTAGACTTTTTGTCTGTGACGGACGTATATCCTAAGTTTTTAAAGAAAGATTCTAATATATTTTTTTATGTCAATTGATGAATTTTTAATTTTGAGTCATTTGATTGTCAATAAAGAAAGTTGATTCAAAAAACATTAATACACTTTTATTAAGATCTGAAAAACACATAAAATTTTAATTACTATAATACGTGATAGATATTAGTTGAGTTTTTAAATCATTTTATTAAAAATTAAAATTATTTATCTTGTAAATTTTTATTTTTATTTTCACGAACAGTGTATCAAAAATAATTTTATCTGTTTTTTTAATTAATTGACTCACCTATTTAAAGGGTTTACACGTATGGTTACAAACTATACATTAATTACAAATAAACTAATAATAAACATTATTCTCTAATAGAACGTAATATATTATATATCTTTTTATTATTCCATATTATAAAATAGCTAGGTGTTGAATCTTGAAATTTAAGAGATTTGCTTAAAACATTTTCACTTGATTGTCAGCCAGGACAAGCAGTTTAGATTTGGTCAGCTGATTATTATTTTTGTCAGCCAATCTTCTCAGCTGATCAATGCGTTGCTTTGGAATGAGTTTATCTTTTCCTTATTTGTTTGAACATTCTCTAGTACTAACTCTTTCCTATTTTGTGTTTGTGATAGATGTCCTGCCATATAATATCTTCCAGGATCCTTTGCGATCTTGCAACTGTCATAACACATTTTCAAAATTCAAATGTGTTCCTAACGGGCTGCTCACATAGACTATCTATATATACCCATTGGAAGCATTGGTGAAAACAACAAGTCTGAAGAATTGCAAGAAACTTTTCACTCATAAGCTTTCAGTCTTCGTTAAAACCTTAGCTAGATATCTGTCATTAAAAATTTCTTTCTAGTTATTGTTTAGACAAAACACTGAGTACTTCACTTCACATCAATTCGAACTCAGTCAATTTGTCTCACGAGTTTGATTGCTTCTCAATCATTCTCCCAAACACCGGTCTTTGTTGTACACTGATCCATTAGAGATCAATTAGATTTTTAATAAAATTAGTGCACTTCAAAAATCCAAGTCGACCAACTTGGTAGTGGGCGTAGCGGTTTATCGTGAACCACTTCAACTGTATTGTCAGCCATTTCTTATATTTCTGCTAACTGACATAACACTTAAGAAGTTGTTAAAACTGATTAAGTGTCAGCCAGTTAACAACACTTGTTTGCTTGCTTGTTTAGTTAACTTGTGTTCAAATTACTTCTCCATATTCAGTGATCAAACTTCAAAACTAATTTAATTTTTGAAAACCGTTGTGTCAGTCAACTGACCAACTCACTTTAGTTTAATAAATTTCTAAAGTGTGTCGACCGACCAACTTTTCGGTTGATTGACAAAATCAAGTTTTCATTGCCAATATTTTTATGATTATCAAATCAACCCTTAAAAGTTTTTAAAGGCTATTCACCCCCCCCCCTCTAGCCTTAACTGTTGCCATCTGGACTTACAATTGGTATCAGAGCTAAGCTTTTTGAAAAATCATTTTCCAAGTCTAACAGCTTGAAAGCTCGATCATGGCAACTCTAAAAGCTTTTCAATCAAACAATGTTACTCAAGTTCCCATTTTTGATGAAGATCACTTTGATATACGGAAGGAAAGAATTACAAGATATATGAACAATATAGACAAGCGATTGATGGAATGTGTAAGAGGTGGTCCTATGCAACCAATGAAAATAAACACTAAAGTTGGTAAATCTTACTGCTGCGGATGATGATCTTGTAAACCCTCTTGCTCGAAGAAGAGTATGTTCTCAAACCTCAAGCGAGAATGGGTGAGGAAGACAAGATTCTTGATGGATTTGGATGCCGAGCCGTACATATCTGTCAAGTGCGGTACGATGAAAACTACACAAGCGGATATATGGTGTTGCCAAGGAAATTTGGGATGCTCTTGTAGAATATGTAGAAGGAGATCGAGAATACCAAGGACAACAAACTATACGATTCTGTTGCATACAAGAATTTGATGCATTCAAGAAGGATCCAAAAGAATCCTTAAAAATGCCTACGACATTTCTCGAGGTAAGTAACAGATGTTCATCTCTTGGCAAGGTTTATAGTATGAAAGATTTAAATATGCGTTTTCTTAGCGGTTTAGGAAGTAGATGGCATGTAAAAGTGCGCTATAAAGGAAGCTAGAGATTTGAACAAAACTCACATACGTAGTCTTGTTGCAAGTCTAAAAATTTATGAAAAGAAGTTCTCAAAACTCAAGAAATTGAGAAAAATTTCAAGGGAATATCTCTTCAAGTGAAGAAGAAGAAACATAAAAACTTCTACATCTCGGTCGGATGATGACTTTGATGAAGATGAATTCTTTGCCTTTGCTAGACAATTTAGAAAATACAAATCTTTCAAAAAGAATTTTAAAAACCTTGACAAACTTTCAAAAGTCTACTTCAAATTATCAAAAACCTTCTCCAAGCTTCCAAAACCATCTACTCCAAACTTTCAAAAACCTTACTTCAAATCAAATGAAGACAAGGTTGAGAAAGAAAAAATTGTTATGCTTTAAGCTGAGAAAGCTTTGGTCATTTTGCTTCAAAGCGTCCTTTTCAAGAAATGAGTATTATAAAAGAGCTCCCGAAATTTTGAAAAACAAAAGGTTTGGTTGCGAGAAGATCAAAATCTTGCAACTTGGATTGAAGCAGACTACGAAGATGAATCTGGCGATTTTGAGCAAGAAGCAAATTTGTGTCTTGTAGCGAGAATCGGCTATATATGATTCGAGAAAATGAGCTTCAAGTCCTAAATACTCAAAATACCCAATAATGAGCTATCAAGCTCACCTATTACAAACACAAAGGTCATCAAACTGATCGGTTTGTGGTTAAAAAATAGGAAATGGATTTTATGGACAAGGAATAATAAGTCGAGAAGAAGAAAGTCATGTCGGCTTCTCCAAGGATTGCTAAAATAACTCATGATTCAAAAGGCGGGAGGAGAAAATTGCGACTCAAGTGTTGATGATTTATTGGAACAAATGCAAAAAATGTATTCCAAGTTTGAAACACTTAAAAGAATCCATTTTTCTTTATCTAGTGACTTTGAAAGAATTTACGAAGAGAAGCGTGAGCTTAAAAGATCAATGAGCTTTACAAAGTTCAGCAAAAGAGTTCTTTGGAACTTAAAAGTCTCAATGAAAAATATGAGACTCAAGCAAAAATCTCAGATGCTCAAATTGCTGACCTTGTAGAAAGAAATCTTCGACTGACCAATGTTGTTGATACTTATTCAAAGTCAAAAGCTGCTGTAGAAACTATCATCAAACAACAGAAAGATCATGAAGATCAACATGGTCTTGGATACTCAAAAAATGATGAAAGTTGTGAGATCAGACAGTCAAAAGGTGAACCTAAGATTCTGAAAAAGAACAAGGGATTAGTCTATAATGCTGTACCATTCACTTATCCCAGAAACAAGAATCAGCTCAAGAGGAACATCAACAAAAAGGATAGGGTGAACAATGAAAGTTGTCAGTCTTCTGGTCACAAATCTCAAAGTCAGTCAGCTAACTCAAAAACTGACAAATGTCGAACAAGTGTCGACTAGGCGACAAAGAGAAGGATTCGGAAGAAAGGCAAGCGACAAGTTCAATCCAATAAATTTTGTTCTTTGCTAAGACCTCAAAGTTGAATCAAAAAGAATCAAAGAACTCACCTCAAATGACTGACAAACCTGGTTATCACAAATGTACTATTTGTTTTATGTTTGGTCATCAGACACATGAGTGCTTATATAGATTTAAACCTACTGACAGAATTAACAAGCCCAATTTCAGGCAAGTCTGGATGCCAAAGACAACTAACCCTTTGGACCCAAAAGTATAAAGGGTACCATGATTTAAATATTCATATTTCAGGTATGCTTAATGGCTGATGAACATTCAACTGACGTATGGATATTAGGAGTGGATGCTCGGACACATGGTGGATCGGTGAACTTCTCACTAACATTATTCCAGAAAAAGGGCCTTCTGTAATCTTTGGGGACAATTCTAAAGGAAAAACTATTGGATATGGATCCATTATCAGAGGATCTATAAAGATTGAAAATGTCTCTTTAGTACAAGGTCTGAAACACAATCTTCTAAGTATCTCACAATGCGTGATAAAGGTATGAAATTGTTCATTCTCCACCACACATTGTTTCATCAAAAACAGTCTCACAAATGAAATTTTGCTTACTGGTACAAGAAAAAGGAATGTTTTTGCTATAGATTTACTTTCCTTAAATAGCAATAATCAAATTTGTCTTGTAGCAAATAATATTTCCAAAAATTCATGGCTTTGGCACAAAAGGCTTTCGCATTTAAACTTTAAGTATCTTTCAAAACTTTCAAAAGGAGATTTGGTAAAAGGTTTGCCTTCCATAAATTGTCCTTCTAACAAAAAATGTGATGCTTGTATTTTAGGAAAAATAACAAAAGTTCCTTTTAAACCAAAACCATGTCTTTCTACCAAAAGAACTCTTGAGCTTCTACACATGGATTTATTTGGCCCTGTAACTACTGCAAGCTTAGGAGGAAGCAAGTATACATTAGTTGTTGTGGATGACTATTCTAGATATACTTGGGTTGAAATGATGCAAACCAAAGATGAGACTTACTGCATTCTCACTTCCCTATTCAGAATCCTTCAAACTCAAAAAGAATGTGAGATCATAAGTGTTAGATCGACAATGGTGCGAAATTCAAAAATCTTGGGATGGACACATCTTGTGATGATCATGGAATTGATCATAACTTTTCAGCGATAAGAACTCCATGACAAAATGGTATAGCTGAAAGGAAGAACAGGACTTTGATCGAAGCAGGTAAAACAATGTTAGCTGAAGCAAAATTGCCAAAATATTTTTGGGCAGAAGCTGTCAACACTGCATGTTTCACTCAAAATAGATCTCTTATAAACAAATTTCATGGTAAGACTCCTTATGAAATTTGGAGAGGTAGAACACCAAATATTGCTTACTTTAAAATCTTTGGGTGTAAATGCTTCATTCATTACAATGGTGGAGACCACAGAGGTAAATTTGATGAAAAAGCTGATGAAGGTATTTTTGTTGGCTATGCCAAACATAGTAAAGCATATAGAGTTTTTAATAGAAAAACTCAAGTAATTGTTGAATCTATGCATGTCAATTTTGATGAATCAAGTTTAATTGAGCATTATGAAACTCCTGATGTTACTAACCATTTTGAGATATTTGAGACAGGAAATATTACAGGTTCAATTCAAAATAATCCTCCATCTTCAACACCTACTACAGAAACTTTAAACCCTCAAAATGAGCCTAATCAGTCAGACACCCTTCAGCCAACTGACAATCCTCATCCTATCACATTAGATCAGTCAGCTGACGCACTTAGTCCTGAAGTCATTCAGTCAACTGACACACTCCCCTCTTTACCTATACAAACTGAGTCTCTTGATCTTCCAAGGGAAATTAGGGAAGCTAGACACCATCCAGTTTCAAATATCATTGGAGACCCATTTGCTGGTCTAAGAACCAGAAGTAGCTCCAGAAATGAAACTCTTGACTCTCATGCCTTTGTCTCTTCCATTGAACCTAAAAAGATTGATGAAGCCTTGGAAGATCCTCAGTGGATTGAGGCCATGCAAGAAGAACTGAATCAGTTTGAAAGATGTAAGGTTTGGGAACTTGTGCCTAGACCCACAGATCAACAAGTCATTGGAACAAAATGGGTGTTTAGAAACAAATTGGATGAAGAAGGAAATGTTACAAGAAATAAAGCAAGGTTGGTTGCTCAAGGTTATAGACAGGAGGAGGGCATTGACTATGACCAAACTTTTGCTCCTGTAGCTAGACTTGAAGCCATCAGACTATTTCTTGCCTATGCAACCTTCAAAGACTTCAAGGTATATCAAATGGACGTGAAAAGTGCATTCTTAAATGGAGACCTTCAAGAACAAGTATTTGTTGAACAACCTCCTGGATTCATTGACCTCAAAAAGAAGGACTATGTCTACAAATTAAGAAAAGCCCTTTATGGTCTTAAGCAAGCACCAAGAGCTTGGTACGAAACTCTATCCAAATTTCTTATGGAAAAAGGTTTTCAAAGAGGTAAAATTGACACTACTCTTTTCTCTTTGAAGCACAAAGGTAATATTTTACTAGTCCAAATTTATGTTGATGATATTATTTTTGGATCTACTAATGAAATTTTGTGCAAAAGATTTGAGCACCTCATGAAAGGGAAATTTGAGATGAGTATGATGGGAGAACTAACATACTTCTTAGGTTTGCAAATCAAGCAAACTGAGGAAGGAATTTTCATTCATCAATCAAAATACACTAGAGAGCTGATCAAGAAATACAATCTACAAGAAGCAAATTCGCAAACACCCGATGGGAGTTGAATGTCATCTAGTCAGCGATGAAAAGGGTAAGCCGGTTAATACAAGCGAGTGAGAGGTATTGTTGGATCTCTTCTTTATTTAACAGCTAGCAGACCTGATATCATGTTTGTTGTATGTATATGTGCTCGTTTTCAAGCTAATCCTAAAGAATCTCATATGATTGCAGCCAAAAGAATCATTAGATATTTGATTGATACTGAAAAGTTTGGCATTTGGTATCCCAGAGACTCTTCATTTAATTTATCAGGATATTCAGATGCTGACCTTGCAGCCTGCAGGATTAACAGAAAAAGCACCAGTGGAACATGTCAGTTCCTTGGAAACAGGCTGGTTTCATGGGCATGTAAGAAACAAGCTTCGATTTCCACTTCAAGCAAGCTGAATATATCTTCTTTGGAAGGCTGTTGTTCTCAGATTCTTTGGATGAAACAGCAGTTACTGGACTATGAAATGCCTATGGGAACTTGTCCTATTTATTGTGATAATACTTCTGCTATTTCAGTCTCTAAAAATCCTGTCATGCATTCTAAAACCAAGCACATAGACATCAGATATCATTTTTTGAAAGATCATGTTGAAAAAGGAAATGTTCAGTTAGAATATGTCCCTACTGAATTCCAATTAGCTGACATTTTTACAAAAGCCCTGAAAGCTGACAGATTTGAGTTCTTAAGAGGAGAATTAGGAATGCTTGTAATGTCATAGATCAATACATTTGGCTTGACTAACGTATGCAGGGTATTCTTCAGTTTTGTTTTGTGCTGACAACTTATATCAGCAAGCAAATGGTCAGCCAGCAGCTCAAGGAAATAGTTGTCAGCCAGTAGCTGACACATGAAGCTTCTGTACAACAAAGCCTCTCAGCTGACACCCGTCAGCTGACAAAACTTATCTTCATTCCTTGATTAAATTTGTCAGCCAGAAGCTGACAAACACTCATAGCTGACATATAATGTAGTGATTAAATGTCACTGTCCAGGTAATCTCTAAACCCTAAGTCAAAGCTGATCGTATCTCAGCTAAGACTTAATCTCAAATTTATTTAAAAATTGCCTAATTTATTTCCCGCCATTTATTTTCCTTGGAACTTCATGAAGCTTTCTTGAAAAGCCAAAATGACCTTTCCACTAACCCACCAACTCGGCGGTTGAAATGACGTGGTTTCACAAAAACGGCTCATCATTGTGATAATGACTATCTGTCATAAATTTCTATTTTTTATCACAAAAACCAAAATTCTGTGTACTTTATCACTACACTACATATCTTCGCTTTTAAAACCCACTATAAGCATCCGTACGTATCTTATCCCCTTTTAAAAACCCACTCGTTGCCCCATTTTTATATCACCTTCTCTCACTAAAAGTCTTCTCTCTCTCTCTCTCTCTCTAAAGCTCTTCTTCTTCTTCCTCAAAACCCTAAAAGCTAAAGTATATCGGTACTCTCCACTTCTTTCTAATCCTATCTTCTTTCTTCTGTTTTAACAAAGTCCTAACTTGTTTGTTCTTGTTTCAGGAAATGGCCTTGAACACAGCCATTGGATGTCTCCTTGACGTCATCTCTTTAAATGAGGAACCATTGGGAATCGAGCTAATGCATCTTCTTACAGCAAATGGGTTAATGCCTCTTCTGTCATTTACCATCCGAACTTACAGCAGTCAACTGACTGAAGAATTCTTCATGGGAATGGAGGAAAACCCAGCTGATCCCTTCTCTCTCATAGGTAATATAAGAGGTATTCGGTGGTATTTGACTCGAGACCGTTTAATTTGCTTTCCCGGCCTACGATGACGGCTCCACGACCTACACCGTTCCAGAAGGAACCCAGCAATCTGGCTGGATTACCATGAGAGGTGAGGTCCCAGTGGAGCTTGCGTATGATAGGCACAAGCACCGTTTTGCCCCTCTTCACTATGCCCTAGCCACAGTGCTCGATAAGTGCTTGATAATAAAGTCCGGAGGGCATGACAAGATTACAGAGGCTCAATTATTCCTCATGGAGGGAATTGTAGAAAACTGTGAAATGAATTGGGGAGCCATTTTGGTCGAATGTGTGAAGGTGAACATTGCAAAGTACAAGGACAACATGGAAGCTGGGAACCCTAGACTGACTCACCATCTGATTATCAACCAATTTCTCCGATCCATACCAGCCCTTCAGCACATATTCATCAATGTTGGTGATCTTGAAGCAGTCAAGCTAAAGAAATATGTTGCTACTGACATAAGGAGAGCCAGTATCTCTAGCAGATTTGGTCAAGAACCTCAGCCAGCCCAGTCTAGCAGGAGACCAAGGAGAACAAGGACTCAAGCCCTTACTGCTGTGTCATCCAGTCAGCCAGCTGATGATGGTCAGCCAGCTGAAGTTGCTCAGCCAAGTGTTCAGCCAACACGAGTCCAGCCTCCAAGGGGTCAGTCAGGTGGTCAGCTAAGAATTGGTCAGTCAGCCCGTGGTCAGCCAGTTATGCCGGAAGTTCTTTGAGAGAAGGCAACCAAGGAGGAGGGACAGCGGCGGTGATCGCTGCAAAGAGACAGAGAAGGAATCCTGAGCTGAATCCAGGTACCTTTGTTCCATTCTCTACTACCACTGCTGCTGATCCTGCTCCCATCTCTCCCCCTTCTGATCCAAAATCACCAAACACTGCTCCAATCAAGTTTTTCCCTCCTATTAGAAATCCGACCTTTCACCCTAGGCACTCCTACTATCAGGCACATCCTGTTCCTATTCCTCCAAACTGGGTCTTCCCAATTGATCATCTTCCTTACTTTGTTCAGTTTCTCCTCTCTTTTCATGAGGAGAAGAAAGCTGACAAGCCCCCTGTTAACCCTGTCAAATACATAGATCACAATCTGAAAAGGAGACCCTATGTCTTGTATCCTACCACTCCGAATCTTAGCCAAGAAGACCTGGTAGCCAACTACGGCAAGTACTTTGACCCTCTCCCCTTGCTCTGGAACAGATTCTATCTTTCAAATGATAGGTTTGTTCAAGATGAGCTTGTTTACTTGGCCTGGACCATTTACAGCAAAGTCCACAATCTTCCAGCTCTCCCCCCAAATGATCCTTTCCTCGTTGGCAGACCTGCACTGCCTGAGGATGATGAACTAAACCAAGACTGGGAACAACCCTCGGTTGAGCCTGAAAAATTAGCTAGGATCCAGAGAGCGGCCAATAAGTATGTTCAGGATGCCGTAAACACTGCCAATCTAGCCTACATAGAATTACACAGACGGATGGCCTCCATGCCAGGAGGAGCTTCCATGGACACAGCCTTCCCTGATGCTATGTCTAGTCAGCCAGCCCCTTTGATTACTGAATCAATTCCTACTGTTTCTCACATCACTCCTTCAGCCATTCCCTTTGTAGTATCAGCCACTACCATACCAGTTTCTGTTTCACCACAACAAATTGCTGTTTCCACCTCAACCTTGCAACCCATCTCCCTTCCATCTTTCACTCCAGCCATTGATGCCTCATCCTCCATTCCAGTCACATCAGTTGCTCTCCCCACTTTACCCATGTCAGTCCCATCTCTTCAACCCTCAGTTCCTCTTCCCTCACCTCCAGTTGTGTCAATCCCACAGCCTGTCCCAACCATGTCAGTCACATTGCCTTCCATCTCACCAGTCTCAGTCACCCCAACTCTTGCTCAAACTGTGTCAGCCATGCCTCCACCTGCACCACCCGTGTCAGCCACTCCCTCTTCTGCTCCTGAAACTTCAGCCATTCCAACATCAGTTTCCCCTCTGTCAGTTATATCATCCATTCCTCCCTTGGCTGCAACTATTCCTGCCCCTCTACCCATTTGTGTCGGTTGCACTTTGCCATTCTTCTATCCTCGGTGAAGCTTCTCTTCCCCCAACTGACATGCCTACTCATCCAAACCAAGCCTCTCCCCTGATCATTCTGCCTGACCTCTCTCTTCACACCTCCCACACCCTATCTGTCAGTCCTGTTTCAGTCTTCAAACCCACTGGTCCCGAACCTCTCCAAGATGATGATCATAGTTCCCTTTCCCCTGAAAACTATCTAGATCAAACTGTCATGGACTCATCTTCTGACTCCTCTAAATCCTTTTCTGAGGACGAATCTTTTCTCTCTTCCTCTCAGTTAGCCAGTAGAAAAGCTAGGCATCAACGCAAAATTATTTCCAAAGCTTTACTACATCCTACTGGCACTAAAATCGTCTTTCCTGAAGACATGCCTACTCCCTCACCCGAGCCAGAGCCTGAAGCACAAATACCAGCCTACCCCATGGATGTTTTCTTTCCCCCTGACCCTGAGGATGCTGACATTCATACACATCAGTTATTCTCAGATGCACCTCAGCCCGCTCAACCAACTGCTCCAGCCTCTACCTCTTCTACCTCCATGTCTCTGTCAGCCAAGCTTGATCTTCTCTATACTCATCACTTGCACATGAAGTCAGCCCTTACTCGTCACACCCATCAGCTTGCTACCCTTCAGCAACAGGTTGCTTCTCTGCTCCCAAACCTCACCCAGATCATTTCCACCGAGGTGCGCCATTCTTCTTTGGTGCTCCTCGTGAAGCTAATATGGATGACTGGAGGACCATCTTGCTCTATCAACAAGAGTGGTCAAACCGTGCTTACAATGCTGAAGCTGCTATGCTTCAAACCATTCAGGAGGAGAAGAAGCAGAAAGCAAGGGCAGATGCCTACAGGGCTGAAAATCAGATTTTAAGGGAAAGATTGAAGGCTGGCTGATCGGCCGATTACTCAGTACTCTTGAACCGAAATAGAAGCGGCGATGCACAAGCTGAGCCTCAAGATAATCAAGCAGAAGCTGAAGGAGAAAGAATTAAAGATGCAGAAGGACAACAAATTGCAGCAGAAGCTGAAGCTGCAGGAACCAACAATGAAGCTGAAGTTGGTCCATCAGTTGAAGCAGCTCAAATCAACTGAAGGATCCACATCAGTCCATGAAACATTTCATCTCTCTTTACTTTGAACAAACTCCTTTAATTTATCGTTTTAGTTGTATCTTACATTGGGCATTACATCTATGATATCAGTTACTGCATTGTGGTACTAACAAAATTTTGCAGGAACTTCAAAACTCTTGGCTTTCTGCATTCAAGTGAATGGTTTTAAGCAAATAGGAGGAGATTGTTGAATCTTGAAATTTAAGAGATTTGCTTAAAACATTTTCACTTGATTGTCAGCCAGGACAAGCAGTTTAGATTTGGTCAGCTGATTATTATCTTTGTCAGCCAATCTTCTCAGCTGATCAATGCGTTGCTTTGGAATGAGTTTATCTTTTCCTTATTTGTTTGAACATTCTCTAGTACTAACTCTTTCCTATTTTGTGTTTATGATAGATGTCCTGCCATATAATATCTTCCAGGATCCTTTGCGATCTTGCAACTGTCATAACACATTTTCAAAATTCAAATGTGTTCCTAACGGGCTGCTCACACAGACTATCTATATATACCCATTGGAAGCATTGGTGAAACAACAAGTCTGAAGAATTGCAAGAAACTTTTTACTCATAAGCTTTCAGTCTTCGTTAAAACCTTAGCTAGATATCTGTCATTAAAAATTTCTTTCTAGTTATTGTTTAGACAAAACACTGAGTACTTCACTTCACATCAATTCGAACTCAGTCAATTTGTCTCACGAGTTTGATTGCTTCTCAATCATTCTCCCAAACACCGGTCTTTATTGTACACTGATCCATTAGAGATCAATTAGATTTTTAATAAAATTAGTGCACTTCAAAAATCCAAGTCTGACCAACTTGGTAGTGGACGTAGCAGTTTATCTGTGAACCACTTAAATTGAATTGTCAGCCATTTCTTATATTTCTGCTAACTGACATAACACTTAAGAAGTTGTTAAAACTGATTAAGTGTCAGCCAGTTAACAACACTTGTTTGCTTGCTTGTTTAGTTAACTTGTGTTCAAATTACTTCTCCATATTCAGTGATCAAACTTCAAAACAAATTTAATTTTTGAAAACCGTTGTGTCAGCCAACTGACCAACTTTTCAGTTTGACTGACAAAATCAAGTTTTCCGCTGCCAATATTTTTATGATTATCAAAACAACCCTTAAAAGTTTTTAAAGGCTATTCACCCCCCCCCTCTAGCCTTAACTGTTGCCTTCTGGACTTACAATTATTCAAATCAATAATTCTACTCAAAATAATAGGCAAAAGGATAGTATTTATAGTAGGGATAGACACTCAATATTCGATATTATATATTTGGTGCGATAGGTTTTAAGCATGAACATGTGACATATTGATAAATTTGGACTGTAAATCTGTGTGTCTTTATTGCTTAATTATGGGTATATGTATACAAAGAAATCCTAGCAACCTAAGGAAAGGAACAAACCTGCCTTGTCATTGTCAAGGAAGCTGCTAGGAAACAACTACCCAAACCTTACCAAAATAAACTACTACCTAAAATACAAAAGAGACCTAACAGAATTGGGAAGGTATCAAAAACGGCAGCAAGGTAGTAGCAGCAACCAACACGAACTCGTAATCTATGCATACATAAACTCAACACATGTGCATAATGTCTAATTACTACATATATACTATATAGATGTCATGTCCTATGTCCATCCACAACACACCAACAAAAATGCAATGGGTCACTTTCATGTATTTCTTTACGTCAATATTTTTAGATGCATGTTTATGGTGATTTGTTATTATATGACTTTTCACTAAATCACACAACTCTTCTAACTCGTTTACTTGAGCTTGAGATTGATTGTATAAGGGTAGGCACAATATATACCAGCTCACTGATAATTTCATTAATTACAGAGACCTACTTTAATTCTAGGGGAAAACTTAGATAAAACAATTTTATTGATATTTTTTGTAAGACATATCATTCATACCTAACTCACCGTGTGTTTATAAGTTAAGCTGTAAGAGAATGAGCTCCGTCTTACGAATTAAGATTCGTAAGACGATCTTATATGAAACATACCCTACATGTTTCAGTTTTACCATCCCATTTGTTTGTTTATTTTGTCAAAGTGGCTACTAAAGTCTCTTTAGAAATTTGACGCGATCAAGAATAAAGGCAAAATCTATGATTCTTACACCACAAAGATCGGTTAATTAGTGTGATGGGATGCCGAAAGAGAACACTTATAGTAATTGAGCAGCGTCTCATCATCTTGCAACCATTCATAAATAAATACAAATTTACAAATGTCGTTGTAAATCTTTTTTTTTTTTTGTTAAACTTTTGGCTCAATATAATGTCTTTTTGGGTTTTTTTAAAAATAAATAAATTTCAAATTATTAAATTATTGTTGTAAATTTGTAATTTGTTAATGGACCTATGGAAATTGAACTATTGACTATTTTTGTAATATTTTGAACCTTAGAATGATATTAATTTTTTTGTTTTACTTTTAAAATTTAACATTATAATGTAATCATTATTTTTAAATTATTAGGTAATATTTACTATTAGTATATTTTTAAAATCAATGCTTAATAATTATGCTATAATAAAAATATATTAAAAATAAGATATTATACATTATTTCTAATTTTCTAGGCCCTGCATAAGCGTCCTAGGGCTCGTTTGGTGCAGCGTTTTGAAAACGCAGCTTTTTCAAAACACAGCGTTTTCAAAACGCAGTTTTATTTTTATAAACACGTTTGGAAAATTATTTCAAAACGCTATTTTTCATAAACAGACTAGTTGAAAACGTCGCATATTTTTAAAACGCTACAAATTGGAGCGTTTTAAAACGCTCCACGTTTTTAAAACGCTGCATTGAAACACTTTTAAAGAGAAAACACTGCGTTTTTTACCAACATTTTGACCAAAACACTCCATCAAACAAGCACCTAGTCGTTGATATGGCGCCTAGCAGGTCTTGCCAACAAACACTACTATTCATAGAAGGAATTGCTCCTATCACCAATGATAAATCTTTGAAAAAAAATTCACATTTTTTTATGTTTAACATCATCTGTGACATAAAAAATAAAAATAAAAACTTATTTCTTGATAATTTTTTTTGTTACAAACTCTATTTACATCAAAGATGTTTAAATGTTAGGCCTCATTTTATTTTATTTTATTTTAATTTTTTTCTTTTATGAAGCACACATTATCCATAAATAATTTATTTCCTAGTTCCTACAAACAATAGTAGTAAGATTTTGATTGATCTGAATCATGCTACCTGTTACCTGTATAAACACAACACCTCGTATATTAACCAATCATCTGCTCAACTGGTACTGCTCACTTCTCATAACGGAGAGGTCGGATGTTCAAGTCTCACAAGAGACACCCTGGGCTTTACGACTCTCAATAGAGAGGTCGGGTGTTCAAGCCTCTTCAGAGGCACCGTTGTTGTTCAAGCCTTACCCAAAGGCCCCATTTAGCCGCTCACCTATCTTAACGGAAAGGTTGAATATTCAAGTCCTACCAGAGGCACCCTGGTACTTCACTACTCTCAATCGTGAGGTCGTATGTTCAAAGTCTCACCAGAGGCACCATTTGTTCGAGTCACCCCAAAGGCATCATATATATAATTGTAGTCTTTCAAGACATTAAAATATAATAAAAAATTAAGGGTTAGAGTACGGTCTATGTCCCCTCCAAACCTTTAAAAAAAAATCTGCTCCTTGAAGTGATCAAGGGGTATGCATCATGATTCATGCATGGCAATTCATTTCTGTCCCAATGGCCAATGATATGAGCGGAGTATTTAACTATTTATTTTGCGTAAAACGGGGCACCAAAAATGTAGTTTTGACTTGGACAAAAGAGAGTTGCGGCAGCATAACGCGGTGGCATTAATGAGTGATGATAAAGGGTAAGGGGCAACATGGGGCTTCAAATCATCTATCCAAGTCTCTGTTATATCTCTTGTCTTATTGAATCTCATCTCTATACGTTTCTTTATAAAAAGAAGACTGACTAAAATAACAAGGAAAATGTATAACTAAGATTCAATAAAACATGAAATATGATAAAGAGTGTGATAGACAATTTAGAGCCCAGCATGGGAAGGAAAACTACACCGAGAGATCGCGATCTCCCTTATAGTTAGACTTAGCAGTCAAAATGTGATCACGTTAATCTTTAAAGTGACTTCATTGCATACGTGGGCCAACCCTAGTCCCTAGTAACAAAGAGCAGAGAAGCTCTGCTACACAAACCTAGAAATTGTTACCGGTAGGTCTCAATAGGACTCCACCGGCAATGGATATTCACTATTAACTCTCTATCTCCTTTTTAGAGATTTTTACTTTTTCTTGTTCTCATAATGAATACAATTCAATCATTCTCTTTCCCTTAAATCTATTAAATCACTCTTCTAATTAAAAGAGTGATTTACCTTGAATAGTCACACTCTCTATCTCTCTCAAAATACAAGGTTTCTAGAATTTTTTTAATTAATGTTTCACCTTATTGAAAATGATTTTATTGAAAACTAATTATACCACATTTTGTTTCTTATTGTTTTTGTTGTTGCAAACAATTGATATATATATTTTTTGTTACTACATCATTGTAAAACTTTATTTATTAATTATATAGATCTTTAAAAACATATTGTATTTAAATTTTATAAATTTAATATATAAATATTTCATTCAAATTATGGTGGGAAAATAGAAATAAAAAAGATTAAATATATTGGTAGTTGGGTTTGTTAGTTGATATTTTCAAAGAAATTATTATTATTTTTTTTTTTGGAAACAAAAGATATCAAGTTTGAAAAACTGAATTCAGCAACAAAGAAAAAGAACGATAGAAACAAATCTGAAGATTGTATTACAAACCGGTCGTATTAATTAAACCATTTGCACTCCAATCACCTAGTGACAATATCACGTAATTGTAAATTTGTAATTATTAAACTACATAACTTTATTTTCATAGAATATAAATTTAAATTTAAATATTTAAAATATTTTATTCAAATTGTGGTAGGAAAATAAAAATAAAAATAATGAAAAATATATTGGTAGTTAGGCTTGTTAGATGAGATTTGAGAGATTTTAGGTTCTTAAAGAGTTGTATAGAGAGTGCTTATTGAAGTGATTTTTTTTATAAAGAGTTGAAAAAGTGTAACTGAAACAGAAAACGGGATGTTTTTAGAGAGTTGTATTGGGAGTTGTTGTTGTGGATGTTCTAACAATTTATTTAGTACATCCACATACCATGAGTTTAAGCACAAAAATATATTTTACAAAAATACCCATAAGATAATATTTTTAATCGGCCTTTTGATTAGTAATTTGTATGAATTTGATCCATATAACTTTTAAATTTTATTGATTCTTGGTGTAAATTTTTTTAATATCAAAATATAAAAATTAATTCACTTAGTTAGACTCACACCGTTGCGTTCCTTAATTTAGGAACACCTTTGAAAAACTAATTTCTTTCATAAATAAGTTGGTTATTTAAACGACCTATTTTTCTTACAAATGCGTGTTTCTCTGATGAGTAATGTTAGCCTTACCACTAGTATTACAGCTTGTTTAAAAAAAGGACATAGTTGACTTTTCAACTTCAACATTGTTAGCCTTACAACTATTTCTACAACTTTCCTTACAACTAAGCTTTGAAGAAGGGTAAACTTGTCTTTGTCCAAAACAACTTTTCCCAATTCAAGGTTTAGTTGTAAAGAAAGTTGTTGAGTTAGTGGTAAGTATATCATTTTCCTTTCAACTTTAGTGTTCACAAGACAAGTTGTAACACTAGTGGTAACATTGGTGGTAAGTCTATTATTTTTGTTCTCTAATTATATGTGTTGTTCAAACTTTGAGTAATAGTAGTATGATTTAAAGAGGGATGGTGAGAGGAAAGAGAAAAATAATCATGAATCTACAATAATAATTACATTTAAATAAGGGTAAATAAACCTTTTTATAAGCTTATTTAATACCCCATTCGTCTCAAAATAAATGACGTTTTAAAATTTTAAATTTAACCACATTTTGCCAAAATTGTCTATATTTATTACTCCCTCCGTTTCGGGCAAAGAGTCCACTATTTCATGTTGGGATGTTTCACTTAAAGAGTTTACTTTCAAAAATGAAGACATAAAAGTGTCATTTTATTACTAATGAACAACTAAAAATATCTTCTTCTTTTTTAAGTTTGACTCTCAAACGGGGACTTTTTTCCCGAAACGAAGGGAGTTTTCTCTAATTAAATGTGTATTGAGAATATTTTAATGCATTGAGAATATGAAAAAAAAAAAGAAGGGTAGATTAGTCTTTTTATTAATTTCTTTAATCTGTGTGTAAATCTCTAAGAAGTCATTTATTTTGGGACATATGGCGTATGCGTATAAATTTCTAAAATGTTATTTATTTAGGGACGGAGGAATATCAAACAATATGCGTGTATATATAGAAGTTAATTAGGTTAACATTATAATGAGAGTGCTCTTGATTGCGCCTACACCGCCTAGGGTTAAGGGGAAGGGTAAATCTATAATATAAAACAGATCAGACAGTTGTGAACAGCTAACTACTGGTCAGGATTGATTTTTACCAAACACAATTACTATCCAGGATTAACTCTCGTAGATCTCAACCGTCTAAGCACGTTTTATTTCTAACTGATTCCCTAAACTTCTAATCCTTCAATTTCCTTAAGCACCTCTCTTCTTCCGTGGAACCCACATCGACAACATCATGGACATGCAGTCACTTCCTCCCACTATCCACAATCCACAATCCTACACTTTAAGCCCATTTCACTCCCTCCCACTATCCTCATATCTTTCCCCACGTAATACCTCTCTTTACTTTCTTTTTTTCGTATTACTCCATTGTCATTACTCACTGCATTTTCTTTCTTTTTCTCCTAGCACTTCCTTAGCAGTACGTCGCTTGAACTCAACCGTCCAGATCTCAAGCTCGCAAACTCCGGCGGAACCTCCGAGATCTCAAGCACCACTGTGAGGTTCCCGGGAAATGTGCCCCCGCGCCCCGCGCGCCCTTGGATAGGGGTGCGCGTACGTGCGGATGCGGGACACCACTGCTCTCGTTCCACCCTCCCTTGTTTAGGGGAAGACGAAATCCAAAGTGCGAGAGGAGTGCTGTCTATATTAGCACGTTGGAATATGCCTCGGTTGCCTTGAGTGAATTTTGTATCCAATATGGGAACTTATGGGTTTCCATGTCAAGTTATCCCTTATTTCGTGGATAACAGGATATGGGAATGCATTACTCTTCCATTCCCATTCTCCCCTTTATCTTTCAGGGAAAATAGAGAAGTGCAAGAAAGAATATTGCGACGCCCCCACTATGAATTTTATGAAAATAGCCTTATGGCCTATTTTGGATCACTATGAGTGCCTTGGATTTTCTACGTCAAGTTATCCATTATTTCGGGGATACCAAGACATAGAAATACATCACCTTTCCATTCCCATTCTCCCTCATTTAGGGGAGAACGTGAAAGTGCAAAGAAAGATGTTGTGAGGCCCCACTGGATCAAAAATGTTTTAGAGTCGCCACCTTTATTTTAAGGCAAAAATAAAGGAAAACCGTAAAAGAAAACCGTAGATTTTAGAAAGCGGGTTCGAGGCTAAGTTACGAGTCGGGAAGGTGCTAGGCACCCAACTCGCCTTTCGGTCTCGAACGCTTTTTGGTCAAGTATGCTTATTGTCACATTTACTTAGCAAATAAATAAGGTCTTATTTTGACAAGGGAAAATTAAACAGATACATTCGTGGCCACATTATTTACTGACTCGCATTGCCTCTTTCCAATAATTACGCATATTTAAAAATATTTGGCCATTATAACGCTTTTAGTATTATTTCCTAACAAAATCCGGCAAAGATAATCGCTATATTTTGATATTGAACCGATCGAAATAATACATTTACAAATAAAGACTTTATTGAATAAATAAAGTAAATAAATACAAACTCATCTAAAAAATATTTTGCCATAATAACGGCTACATTTAGTACTATTTCTAATAAAATCCGGCAAAGACAACCGCTATATATTTACATTGGGCCGGATCGAAATAATACTATTACATAGAAATAAAAACTTTAACAATAAAAGCTTACAAACGGCGTAGGGGTGTGCTCGCCTGCCCCTGGGAGAGAGAGTCTTTTTTTTCTCGGTCCGGTCCGGTCCGTTGAAGTTGTGTGTTGTGTGAATTTGGGCAACAGAATCGCCTCGAAAGTTACTTTTCGCCTCGGATCGGGCAGGTAACTGCTTATTTCTCGTTGTTTGTTTGACCGAAAAGGCTAAATTTTGGCGAGTAACGGCTTACTATCGGCTATTTTGGCCTTTTAAATCGGGCAGAGCAACCGCTTCTATCCACGATTTTTGGACCGGGAAAAGGGTGGATACCTAGTCGGGGGCTAAGGTACACTTCTACCTGTTGGATTTGTGTTTGGCGGAGGTTTGGCGTGGTTTCGAGGCTTTAGAAATTTATCTATCGGTGTTTATTTCTTCAACAGAATGTAGACGCAGAGAAATTTTACGCAGCGTGTGTGTTGAATGAAGGAGCCTGAGGCCTCTATTTATAGGAGGAGGCCTGGGACATCGAAGGAATTTTGAGATTTCTCTCCGCATCGAGGTTGTACACCGCTGCTCGATGAATTGCATTTTACGGCAAACTTTGGCGTTGAATAGTGTTGGGAAAGGAGGTTTGGGTGCCACCCATAGGGGTTTGGGCGCCACACCCAAACCCTAGGTGGTAGGTGGTGCCCAAACCTCAAACATGGCTCATTTTTGACACTTTGCCCCCTCGCAATTTGTCCTTTGTGCATCCCGCTTTGTCCTTTTGCAATTTTGACCTCAGAATCTTGACATTTGTTAATGTTTTAACAGCTTCTTGATATTTTTGTCATGTCATATATCCGAGGTACGAAATTGGGGTGTCTACAGAGCCCCTCAACGATGGAGTCTACTGTAACCCGCAGCCTTACCGAGTAGACGAACATCGTTGATTAGAATAGACTCTCCAATTTCGCTTCATTTCAAAACGAGGGAGAAATATGCATGGTAGCGCTTATAATGCAGAATTTATCAAACCTCCATATCCTAGACATTTTTAGTCGGCTATAGCAAAGTTATCGTAATTTTTAAGCAGATCCGCAAATTAAATGCTCGATGGTCGGACCTACTAATGTAGGTCGCCACGTATCCCTTAATAAAAGGAATCGCACCAAACGTAGTTCGGCCTCAAGCAAACAAACAACAACCGTGGATGGATGATGCTTTCGCCCAAAGATAGGCAAACCGGTAGATTCTGATGCATTTTCCCCAAAGATAGGAAAACAATGGGACTTGAAAACAAGCTTTCCCCAAAGATAGGAAAGCTTTTGAAACTTTTGAAAACGGCTTTCCTCAAAGATAGGAAAGCTCTTGAACTTTTTGAAAATGGGCTTTCCCCAAAGATAGGAAAGCTTTGAAACTTTTGAAAATCGCTTTCCCCAAAGATAGGAAAGCTCTTGAATTTTTTGAAAATGGGCTTTCCCCAAAGATAGGAAAGCTTTGAAACTTTTGAAAATCGCTTTCCCCAAAGATAGGAAAGCTCTTGAATTTTTTGAAAATGGGCTTTCCCCAAAGATAGGAAAGCTTTGAAACTTTTGAAAATCGCTTTCCCCAAAGATAGGAAAGCTCTTGAATTTTTTGAAAATGGGCTTTCCCCAAAGATAGGAAAGCTTTGAAACTTTTGAAAACCGCTTTCCCCAAAGATAGGAAAGCTCTTGAATTTTTTGAAAATGGGCTTTCCCCAAAGATAGGAAAGCTTTGAAACTTTTGAAAACTGCTTTCCCCAAAGATAGGAAAGCTCTTGAATTTTTGAAAATGGGCTTTCCCCAAAGATAGGAAAGCTTTGAAACTTTTGAAAATCTGCTTTCCCCAAAGATAGGAAAGCTCTTGAATTTTTTGAAAATGGGCTTTCCCCAAAGATAGGAAAGCTTTGAAACTTTTGAAAATCGCTTTCCCCAAAGATAGGAAAGCTCTTGAATTTTTTGAAAATGGGCTTTCCCCAAAGATAGGAAAGCTTTGAAACTTTTGAAAAAAGATAGGAAAGCTCTTGAATTTTTTGAAAATGCTTTCCCAAAGATAGGAAAGCTTTTGAAACAAAACCTTTGAAAAAGATTTTTCTTTTTATTTCGAAAGCAAAATAAGAAATCTTATCTTTCTTACCTTTCTTACCTGTTCTGGCTTTTGACTGCTGCTATTGGCTCAGCTGATTTGGCTAGGTCTCATTGCTCGACTTTTCCATGTCGATTTCTTTTTTCTTTCTTTCTTTTGCTTTTGTTTTTGTTGTTGTTGTTGTTTTTTTTTTTGATTTTTTTTTTTTTCTCTTTTTTTTTTTGCTGATGTTCTCTCTTTTTTTTTTTTTTTTTATTTGACGGATGCTTTTTCTTTTTTTTTTTTTTTTTTTGTTTGCCTTGTCGTCAAAGTGTCCACATACAAGAGACCGCCGGGCTTTGTTAGTATTAACAAGCTCTACCGCCCGATGGATGACTTTTCTTGTCGGAGCAATGATGCTACGCGCGCACTGCACGCCGCAGTTGATGATGATGATGACGATGCGACGTAGGATCGAGTCGCGCCTGTGGGACGGATACGTAGTCCTGATGGCATGGTGGGCCCCCGAGTCAGGGGAGGTGGCTTGAGCAGAGGCAGAGTATCATTTGACTATTAGCTTCTTTTCCTGCACATGTCAACTTTTCTCCTTTTTTTTTTCTTTTCATTTGTAAGTAATATCTGTACAAATATGAATTATGAAATGCAATATATATTTTTAAATGATATGATAAAATAACATGCATATTCAAAATACATGCAGAAAATAAAGCTATACCGACTCCTAAGGGTAGTGGCACGCCGTATTTTAGAAAAGAATTTAGAAAGAATACACCTTTAGCTTCGAGGGGGCTTTTCTGGCGATCTGCGGGTATGCGAAGAAACATAATTGGAGCCATATAGCCTCTCTTTAATATCTGATAGGCTTTCTCGTGATCAGACGAAGGATTAATGGGTGATTTGGACAGAAACCAGCACAGCAGGACAATAAAAGAGCAAGTTTGGGCATGGCTTACAAGAGGTTTGGGCGCCATGCCCAAACTCCATGAAGGTGGCGCCCAAACTTGGTTTCCTGGGAGCTTTTCTTGGCCACTGTTCACCACTGTTTGTTCAGTTTGTCCATTTCCTGATTTTCTGCTATAAAAGGGAATTCGGCGAACGTATTCTTCACACCTGCTTCATCTTTTCTCAGCATGTTTTAATTCTTTCTCGCCTCCTTTCTTACTTGCTTCATCGTCAAAGAGAATTTCATATTTCTGCTCTAATGGCCGCCCCATATCATACCCCTTTAGAATTAGAAATTTACGAAAATGCCCTCGACCTGTGGATTCTTGCCCTCCGAGCCGACGAGCGTGACTGGTTCGATCATCTTTTCGGCTTCAGGTGCCTTCTTTCCTGGAGGAATATCGTGATCAACTGGGACATGCTGAGGGGAGCGTCCAGGTTCTGGTCTCGTCAAGATCATCTCTTTAACTTTGGGATGAATGAAATGTGCCCGACCTTTGAAGAATTTTGTGCCATGCTGGGAGTTGCTGCCACTCGTCATATTGCCGTGCCTTCGCCTCGGAGGCGCCCTTATATGGCAATTAGGGAGTTATTCAAGACCGCCGCCTAGCCACCCCGGTTTCTATAACGGGAGAACTTTGACTTGACCGCTCTTCCGCGATCATTTTACATAGTTCATAGAGGATGACGTGGACTATTTGAGGCGCCGGCTGACGGCTCTCTTTTTATGCCTGGTGGGGAGATATCTGTTGGTGAGCCCCCAGGGATTCATTGATGTGCGGGTCGTGGATCCGCACCGCAGCACGTGATCGCCGGCTAACATTGTCCCTGCACTCGCGTAAACTCGGGCCGGTTTGGATGCCTTTTCCAGGGCGACAAACTTTTCCCTGGCCCCATTCTCGATACATATGTGGTCGGAGGAGCATTTTCAAGGCGTGATGGCTCCTCGCACCTTTCTGGGAGATATGATCCGTGGCTTTATGGTTTTCGAGGCCGCTTCCCCAAGTTAATTTTTCTCGATTATGACCGGTCCGAGGACTTTTTCTGAGGGGTTCCATGGACATATCTGGGTGATTAACCACCGGGAGATTCCGGCACTTCATTTTGCACTCGCCGGCTATGCTCAAGTCGTCATGTTGGTCATAAGAAAACCTCTTTTATAGTGCCGACAGATATCGCGCCGGAACAGTCATTCCGCATACACAACTCGCCCTGTATTTTTGGAGATGACAAATAGCGTGACTCGATTTTGACTTCCAGGATGTGGCGCTCGACTTTGATAGGCTTCGTGTGGCCTATTTGTTTCTCCGATTACATATTCTTGTCCCTTGAATATTTGGCATGGATAATGGTGATTGCCGAGGGCTCTTCTCGCGAGATCCGGGAGGCCGCTTAGAAATTTGTTTGGCCGCCATGTAGCTACGGCATTGACGCCGCCTTATGGAGATAGGCGAAGAGATCGAGAGTTCAGCTTGGTCATTCCTCGTGTTCTCGCAGAGGATTTCAAAGTAGTACATAACCTTGGTGTTCCGTGGCTCCCGGACCGATGAGGCAGTCCCAAGAATTGGGAAACGGCGAGGTCGCTCCCCCCGAGATTGAATGGGGCACCATGCCGATGCCGATTTCGAGATTCCTCGACATGATGATGCAGCAAAGAAAATCCTTGGGAACCGGAAGAAGGCCCTTCCCTCGAATGGATGGGGCACCGATATAAGGCCCGATAATGGCAATCAACGCATAATCCCCGGGAACCCTCCTCCCCTCCTAGATGGGGGGGTGTCGAGATAACTGAGTGAGCCGACCTAGCAACACAACAAATTCACGAGGATGGAGATGCCGGTGATGATGAAGGAGACACTTCGGCGGTTTCGAGAATGGGCTCTTCTGCCTCGCAGAAGAGGGATATGGGCCCGGCCATGACGCCGCAGCATGGATAGACCGCTAGAGGCCGAGCCGCAAAAGGAAGGAAGTATCCGGGGACAACAAGTGGGGTGTAGGCAGAATATGTATATATATGCAAAGGCGCTTAATGTAAAATATAAATGTCTTAAATAAATATTCCTAAGTTGCACCTTAGACCTTGTAATATATTTTAAGTATTTTAATGTGAGCTCCTCGTTGTGGTTTTTTCTTTCCTTTGTCGCTTGAGCCTCGTTGTATGCCGAAGACCGGAGATAGAATGCAGAGGATTCAAAAGAGTGTCTTCCCTCTCCTTTTTCTCCTGATTTTTTTTATGCTCTAATTTTTGCCTAGGCCGCCCTTTTCGGGTTTTCAGCCTAGCGAGCCCTTATTTCTCCTTTTTATTGTTTTTTTTTTTCGCTCTAACTTTTGCCTAGGCCGCCCTTTCGGGTTTTCAACCTAACGAGCTGGAGAGGGAAACACTTTTGTCAGATAGATTGGCTCAAGCATAATACCTTTTGAGCTTGTCAAGGTTGAAGGGCTGAACAAGGTCCTCTCCTTCTTGGTTTGTTAGGAGTACGGCACCTCCTGACCGGATCTCTTTGACAATGTACGGTCCCATCCATGGAGATTTCCATTTTCCCCTAGTATCAACATAACTAGGGGTTTTTCTCGGTACCGATCTCCGACCGATGTCGCGCTTTGACTTTTTGTTGAATGCACTGCTATGCTTTTGATAGGCTCGAGTGTGCTCGAGGGCTAGTAACCGCTGCTCATCAATCGTGGCTAATTCTTCAAATCGCCCTTTGACCCGCCGACTCCGCTATGTCAGACTCCATCATTACTCTTAATGATGGTATTTCAACTTCAATAGGCAGCACTGCCTTCATACCGTAGGCTAGAGAGTAGGGGATAGCCCCGGTGGGTGTACGAACTGAGGTGCGATAGCCCCAGAGGGCTAGTGGTAGCTTTTCTGGCCGTCGCCCATTTTCTTCCTTGTCTTTGAATTTTGCTTCGCCGGCGATTCCTTTGAATTTTGAATCCCCTTCACGCCCCTTCAAAATGAGAGCCGTTGTCGAGATGATTTCGAAAGGCACCCCATAGCGGTATGTGATGATATTGGCCCTGATAAATTGACATCTTTCTCGGCATTTAGAATTTGTAGGAAGAGGCTTCCACCCACTTTGTAAAGTAGTTGACGGCTACGAGGACATATTCATGGCCATTGGATCCCTTTGGGTGAATTTGGCCTATGACGTCGATACCCCATGTTGAGAAGGGCCAAGGAGCTGTGGAGTTGTATAGATGATGCGGGGTACGTGCCGCAGATTTGCAAAACGCTGGCACTTGTCACGTTGTCGCACCCACCGAATGCGCTTGGTTTCAAGCGAGCTCCAATAATACCCTCGGATAACTTTCTTGGACAAAGATGTGGTCGCTCATGGGGTCCACAGTACCACCGTGGAGTTGGTCCATAATTTGCTCGGCTTTGGCCCGGTCGACGATAAGAGATCGAGGCCTTGGTAGTGCCTTTTATATAAGCCGCCACCGCCGAATATGAATTGCGATGCCCATCTTCGCAGGGAAATCCTCCTCTTTATCTAGGCCGGGGATAGATTCCTTTCTCAAGCAAATTTTGATGTCTATGTACCTGTGGCTCGAGATCCGCCTCAGAGCCGCATTGATTTTGAAGCAAGATGCCGGCGTGACTTTCTTCCCGACCACAAAGGGTTGGACTTGTATTCTCGCTGAATTTGGACCTGATGCCAGAGTGGCCTGCATCGGCAAATTGATTTTGTCCCCGCGGTAGAGATAATGGAAGGAGATGGACTCGAACCGAGCGGCAAGGGTTGTTAGTTTGGCATGATAAAGTTGGAGCCGGGATCTTGGGTTTTCCACTTCCCTTCGACTTGGTTTATGATCAAGGCGTAGTCTCCAAAGACTTCGAGATTTTTGGCCTTCCTTTGGAGAGCCTCTTTCCAAAGCAATGCAAGCTTCAGATTCGTGGTGTTGTTGGAGCATTCAAACTCCAATCTTAGGGCCAATGGAGTGTGAGAATCGCCGGTCAATGAGTAAGATTCCTATGCCAAAGCCTCTTTTGTTTGCCAAAGAACATCCGCCACCGGTGTCGTGGTCGTGATTTCCAAGACACCTTCGTCTGGGAAGCCGGGCTCAAGAGCATCTTCGTTTTCAGAGGTAGATCGGCTAAGTGATTCGCGATGACACCGCTTTGATAGATTTGAGCGTGACATATGTTATGTCAAACTCGCTGAGAAGGAAGGCCCACTTAGCCGCCTACCGAAAGTGATGGTTTGCCGAAGATGTATTTATTTGATAGGATCCATCCCGAGATGAGCTTGATGGATCGCCCCGCAGTAGGTTTTGAGCCTTGGGTTGTCCGCACTAGGCCAAGACAACTTTTCTCCAAGGCCGAATAATTTAGCTCGCTTCCTTGCAGCCTTCCTACTTATGAAGTATATGGCGCTCGATGTAGGAGTCTTTCTTTTGGGCAAGCATGGCTCCCACCGACATGTCCGTGACGGTTAAGTATATGAGGAGAGGTTTATGTGTATGGGCCGGGCTAGCATGTGGATTGGTGAGATAGGCTTTTATTTTTTAAAGGCTAGCCGGCATTTCTCGTCCCGCACTTGGTCAAGATTTTTTTCTTTAGAAGCTTGAAGAGGGCCCACATGTGGTGGTGAGTCGCCTGATGAAGCGGCCGATATATTGTAGTCCGCCTAGGAAAGCCTTTGACTGTCTGAGTTTTTGGTCGCGGATTTCTATGATAGCTTTGATCTTTGCCTGGCCGATCTCGATGCCTTGCTCACCACTAAGAATCCTGTGACTTTGCTCTCGTGACCCCAAATGTGCATTTGTGGGGTTGAGTTTCATTTGATGCTTTCTCGAAGTCTTTCAAGAACTTCAAGATCTCTCGATATGAGCACCGCTGGTGTCGCTGAATGCACGATCATGTCGCCGACGACTTCCATTTCTTTATGGATCATGTCGTGGAAGAGAGTGGTGGCAGCTCTTTGATAAGTAGCCCCAGCATTTCTTGAGCCCAAATGGCATGACAAAGCAAGATGTACCCCAAGGTGGTGAATGAAGTCTTCTCTTGGTCCTCTCGCTGCCATTTTAATTTGATTGTAGCCGAGCATGCCGCCGAAGGATCTAATCTTGTGAGCAAAGAACAACATCTACCACAATATCAATGTTGGGTAGCGGAAATCATCTTTGGGCGACGCTTTGTTGAGGTCGCGAAGTCGACGCAGATTCGACCTTCCCGCTGGGCTTGGGAACGGCCACTATGTTGGACCAAATCGGTATTCAACCACCCGAATGAAGTTCGACATGGAGTCGCTTCATAATTTCTTCTTTGACTTGCAAAGTGACCATTCTCGTTTGATTCGCGGAGTTTCGCTTGATTGGCCGAGCATCCGGATAGATAGGATCCTGTTCGACTATGGTCGGATCTAGCCCCCAAGATGTCTTCATAGGACCAGCAAAGATGTCTACGAACTCTTTGAGGAGGTCGATGAGTGCTACCCTTTCGTGAGCCTTGCAAGTAGTTGCCGATTTTGATTTCTTTGACTTGATTGTTCAAATTTCCCCGCATTGATGATTGACAAGTCTTCAGCTGCTGCTGCTGAGTGGTGTTGTTCCTGTTGCTCAACTGACTTTACAAGCTCAAGCAAATATTTTTTATCTTTTGGGTCCATTTCATTAAATGATTCATTATTATGATTATTTAATGTATCTTTTAATGTAGGTGCAACTAAGGAATAAGCAAAGACATTCATATTATCATTAATAGCAAACTGCACGGGGGTTATTACATTATTGAGGACCTGGGGTTTGAGATCCTCATTATTAGGGAGCGGATCGGTAGATGACCAACTGCAAAGCTAGGAGAAGGAAGGGGGATAGTATATCCAAGCGGCCTACCGCCTCAAGGAGTCAAGAGGGCCGTAACGCACCAATTTTGCGAGGCTTAGCAGCTAGAAGCTCGAACTTATCGTGAGTTTTTGCATACTTAGCCTCCGCTTATCATACCCAAGAAACCTGCCTCCCTCAAACATTTATTTAGAAATTCCTTTATTGATCAGCATCCCTTACAACACCTTTATTTATGGCTAACTAGACTATCTTGCCCCTCTTCTTTAGACCTTTTCGGCTTGATCTGCTTGAACAAGTTTGGTGTCTGCCACTGTAATTACCTTGCTATCGATGAGATCCTGTATTGCATTTTTGAGTGTATAGCACTTGTCGGTAAGATGACCACTGCAACGGTGGTACTCACAATACTGGGCATGGTTCCAGTTGTCAGGCAGGGGGTTTGGTGGCCTATAGTTATCAAGGGGCTTCAGTATCCCATGGGCCCACAGTGTTTGGAGCATTTCAGATCTTGGGGCGGACATAGATCATCATAATGCCTTGCTTCTCTTCGCCCCCTTGGCCTAGGCAAATGGCCAGGTTCAGATTTGGTCTGGCAACGAGGAAGAATTTTTTCTGTTGTATAATATTGCAATGGGAGTGGGTTGCCTGGACCTTGGCCCAAGAGGGATTCTTTCTTTGGTGTACAAGTTACTTCTTTTGGAAGTCCTGAGGTCATTTGCTGGGAATAAGTATTTGAAGGGTCTAGAGGAAGGCAATTTTCCGTTATGGTAGCAGCATTCTGTGGGAGAGATCGAGGTTGATTTCTGGAGAATACAGGGTAGGACTATGGGCATTTGGAATCATACCTCCTTGGGTCATGGGATCATTTTTTGGCTGATGGCTAGCACTTGGAGTACTTGGTGGCTTTCCAGAGGTTTGGAAAAGGATATTTTCTGAGATATCAGGAAGGTTTACCTCAGGGAAGTGGGAAGCATTAGGAACATGTTTTGAGATTTTGACCTTTTGGGAGAGAGTTGTCAGGACCTCTGAGAAGCCTTTTAAAAGCTCACCCATCACTTGGTTTATTCATTCTTTCTATATGAGCGCCCACCGCTTCTTTTAGCCGTGCCTCAAACTCAAGAGAAGGTGCATACTTAGGAGTTTGCTCCTCGATTCCCTGGCTTCCATCATTGCCGCTCCCCGCCATAGCTTGTTTATTTTCTCGTCATGTATTTGGTAAGGATTTTGGGTAGGGTATGGATTCTGGGTTGGATATGGATTTTGGACAGGATAAGGATTTGGGGTTGAATATGGATTTGGGGCAGGATAAGGATTTTGGGTTGGATATGGATTTTGGACAGGATCAGGATTTGGGGTTGGATATGGATTTGGGTTTATGGCAGTATTTGGTGAGTTAGTGTTTGGCCGAGGGTTTGGGTTTGAGGCACATATGAGGTTGATGCTTCCCGGGAACCGCAGGGAAGAAATTACCTCACCATTGATTTCAAGCTTTGTACCATTGGTCATTTGGCTCATTATAAGATCAATTGCTGCACCCAAATTTTGGTCTAGCCACTGCTGCATTGCCGAGTCGAGCATACCCGGAGCCTCAGACTGCATTTCATAGCGGATCGTTTCATTTTCTCGCCGCCATACCGTCTGGATCGTACTTCCGAATCAAGCTCGCCTTGTCTCGATTTGAGCTGATACCTCGATTCGATCTCGCACTTGATTCCTCGTGATCAATCGGCCAAGATCGTTTCTCGCCTTTCCAAATTCGGGCCAAGTTTCGGGAAAATGGGCCTCGGTATCAAGGTCGGTCAAGGCTTTTCTGGGCTTGGAGTACAGCGTGCCTTTATTAGTATATTTTATTATTATTTAATTGTTCCCTACAATTGACCGGATAAGCACCTGCTTAATTTTGACAGTCTCAGGACTTTCCTGGAACAATGGATTCTTTCTCCAGAGTATAGGACCAACGTATTCCACCTGCCTTTCTGTGAGAACCCAAACCCATTACTTGCGTTACTTGTTCTATGCCTTGATAACTTGTGTATATCATGTCTTAACATGATTATATATCTCTTTTAGTCCATGCCTGACTCGTATTAGCATTATTGCATTCCTTGTCACTTGATTCCTTCCTATGCTTAGCATACCTTCCCGTGATGCCTCGCGTGTTGCCCTAGTCTGATTTGCACTCAACCGAGACTCGTTAGGGTTCTATTGTCTTTCCTAGATGACTTAGAACGCTCGCCTTGATCATAGTAAGCTTGTTGGGAAGTTTAGAAACCTTCTTGCCTTGTATTGGCCTTAGCGATTTCACCCTTCTCCCGTTTTGCGCGTATTTCGACGTGTGAATTGTTCCTTGATTTCGCGGACTTGTATTCAAGTCATAACCATGATTTAACAAGCCTATTCCATGCCCAAGTTACCCTAGTTTAATTGACGTTTGATCCGGGTTTGATTCGTCAACCAATCGTTGCTTGACTCGAGCCTTGTCCTACCTTGTTCCGGGTGATGTCCGGGTGTGTTTCGGACATGTTTTGAGTTGTGTTAGACCCTAGAATGGTTACCCATGAGCTTGGGACCATCTAGGACTTGTTTAGGTCTAGTTTTGAGGCCCCAGAAGTTCAGGCGGCCGCATGGCTCAAACGAGGCGCGCGCATCAAGTACTGAGAGCAAAGGAAAAATGGCACCCTTCTCTGCATGTGAGGCGGCCGCATGGCCTAGGGTGAGGCGCCCGCCTCACCCTCTGTTCAGCTTTACGGGATTTTGCAACTTTTAATCTCTTGTGGTGTCATTAGCCACTTAAACCCCTTGCTTATTGACCCTAATCCAACCTATTAAACCCTAATCAACCTAGATTAGACCTAATCTCAAGCCCTCTCCTCTTGACACTTGGATTCCACCTTCCCTCTCCCCTTGACACTTGGAATTCCACCAAGATCATGCATGGTATAAAAGGCCAATCTTGTTGACTTTGCCTTAATCCTCCATAATCAGATTTCTCTTCTCTCTCTCTTGCCATGGTGTGTGTGTAGAGAATAGGTGGGATTGGTGTGTGTGAATCCCCTAGAGTGAGCTCCCGACTTCCGTTTGCCGAGCCGAGACCACCGGTGTGAAGCTACCGACGAGGAGATCGTTTCTATCCGATTACCTTATGCTTCAACTTTCTTTTCCTTGGTATAAGTAAGCTATCGATTTCCCCTTAGGATACATGCTAGAATTGCCATGATTCCCCTTGTCTATTGATCCCCATGCTTTTCCATGCCATGCCATGATCTAGATTGAATGGATCCTTTGAGATTTTGATTATGTGTCCATCTTGTTGATTGAGACCTATACCTAGAATTAAGTATGCTCTATGCTTCCTTAGGAGCAATTAATGTTCTTGAACTAATAGGTTTTGGTAACTCTTGGAAACTTGGAATTCTAGGGTTTCACATGCCTTGTCTTGATTCTCTTATTGAATTGAACCCTAGACCTAGAACAAATTGTGTTCCATGATCCCCTACGAACAACTAATGTTCTTGGACCAATAACTTTTAATAACTCTTGGAGATAATGACTTCTCGGGTGTCACATGCTACAAACTGTCCATCCTATTGAGCGAGTCCTACGCCTCGAATTGAATACGTTCTATGTTTACTTAAGAATAACAATGTTCTCGGACTTGCGACTCTTGATAACCCTTGGGAATTATGATTCTAGGGTTTCTTATGTCTTGTATTGATCATCCTATTGGATTGGGTCTTATGCCTAGTATAAATTGTGATCTACGTTTCCCCTACGAATAAGTAATGTTCTTGGACCCCTTGCATTTTATTAGCCTTGAAAGAATGGTTCTAAGGCCCTTGAATTCGAATTATCGATAATACTTAACTACGGTTCATTAATGGATTAATGACCCAGCCGGTCATCTACGAGAACTTAGAAAAGTATTTTGGATGCATCTAGCATCTTAACCCCTTTGAATGAATTGGTAGAAACGACTCAGCGGAGTCAAACTTAAGCGAGCTATTGAACAATATCGGCTCAATGATCAATCCCTACGACGCCCTAAACACGTTCCTCTAATAATAATGATTCCAGACTGTTGAAACTTGAATTGGTTACCTGGCTTGATTCTTGATGTCATAAAATAGAATGTCTAATTGACATATTGAGTTCGCCCTTGTCGAACTCCTTCCTGCTTGATTATCGATAATACTTAACTACGGTTGATTGATGGATTAATGACCCAGCCGATCATATACGAGAACTTAGAAAAGGTTCACGATGCATTTAGCGTCCTATCCATCTTGGAGGAATTGTTATAGATGACTCAACGGAGTCAAGCTTAGCGAGCCATTTAACACTACCGGCTCACCGACCCATCCCTTCGACGTTCTAAACGCGCTTCCTAAAGAATAATAATTCTAGACTCTTGAACTTGAACTGATTGACTTGCTTGATCTTGAATGTCATATTATAGCATGACTAATTGACATGTGAGTTACTCTTTACGAACTCAATCCTGCTTGGTTATTGATGAGAATAATTTACTTGTCTTGAACGAGATCGCTCTTGTCGACCTCGTTCTATACTTGAGAATTTTTGTTAAGTAAACATTACTTGGCATTTGCATGAGTCCACCGGTGGCATACCTGTCTTTGTTCACACACACCTCCACCTGTGGCCACACGGTGGGAAGTAGCTCCCTTGTTGTAATCATTAAGAGCACCATTGACTATCCCTGCATCTCCTCGGAAGATCGATGTACTACACACATTCGATACCGCACTTTCCGATAACGCTTGTATGCAGAACTACGTGCCCGGCCTCGATATATCCCGATCCTATGTGATTTAATTTCGAGCACCTATGTGAATTAACGTGCATCTTGAATACATAACCTCTATGATATCTTGCTCGAATATGATATCTTGCTTGAATAGAATATCACACTGAAATTGATATCCTGCCTGAAATTGATATCTTGCCTGAAATTGATATCTTGCGAAAATGATATCTTGCCTTGAATGATGCATACACTGCCATGACATGCATGATTGATAGCTTACAAGTCTTTATGACTTACCCTTTCCCCTTTACTGCTTTAGATTCTAGCAAGACAGGTCCTGCTCGATGACTCGCGGTGTTCGCCGTGCCCTTTTGGTGCGCCGATGATTTGAAGAAGCGGTTTAGATGCCCTCTTTCTCTTGTTTTATATCTTTTTGTAAGGACGACGGGTTAAGCAAGTCAACTAGACTATGCTTGGGTATTTGTGTAGAACTTGCTTGTAAATCTTGTTAACTGCTAGTAGTTTAATACTTGTAGTACTTGTAACTTTTGTGCCGGCATTGTGTTAGCCGAGCTTTGATTAACTTGTTGTTATTCCTCCACGTATTAGTCTTCCGCTGAGCATGCTATTAGCTCTTAAATTCTTGTCTTTGAACTGTTAGCTTGGGTTCGGCTAGTGTCGCCGAAGACTTGGTTATATTGTTTAACTGTTTATCAGGTTTAAAAAGTTTTAAAAATATCCGGCCGTTTGGTGCCGTGGCGTGCTGCGACTCCAATGTTGCGTCACGTCGTTTTTATAAATTAAGTCCCTGCTTGTTTAATTGTCTACTTGTTTCCCTCCTTATTTGGGCGATCCGACCTCGGTCCCACCTCCTCGGGCCCGGGCCGGTCGTCCGGATTAATATCGAGCTCTCGTTAGCTATAAGCCAGGATAGGTTCCATGGCCTAGTTGGGTTAATTCTTGTGTGAATCATGACGTTGAGTGTTCTCTTTCGTGCCTTATTGGCAAATTCTTGTTAATGAATAGGACTTAGAATCCTAAGTTCATTGTAATCTAGATTCTCGTGAATACAGTATTCGTGCGAGAGGAATATTACCTTTCACCGTTTTACTTTCAAGGCGCGATTATACCAAGAGTGTGTGTGTTTGCTTTGTAGAGCTATTGTTTCTTGTCGTTGTGAGTGATCTTATAAGCTCGGGTTGTTGATTCGAGCGTAATCATCGTGGTGTCGGTAGAGCCTTTGAACATGTTACATCTTCTTGAGCAGGCGTGGCTAAGCCTCCCGTAGTACCTAGTGTATTCCTTGATTCCTACATAAGTATATATATCTTACGTAGTGCCTAATCGTGAGTACTTGGACCGTATAGTATCAGGAATTAGAGGACTCTTTCCTGTTTCAGATTATTGAGATTGAAGGGATACCCTAATGCCCAAGGTATCGTTGTGGTTTTAAATCGAGACTGGGTGAGTACCCGATAGGTGATCGCACGACCGATGATTAGTGAATCGTTAAGGGTATGAATGTTCCATACATGGTATACTTGCATGGTAGACTAAAATACTATGTACATGATATTGATTTCCATGCCTAAGTGTAATTATATTATATGTGCATGAGACCTTCATAAAGGATGCTCTTATGTGAATTGTAACTCCTCCCGCATCCTAAACGACGGAAGCTTTTGAAGTCACTTCAGAGGGCCCCTGACTTGATTATCAAGAGGTATTCGTCGTAGAACTAGAATGGTATAATATGATATAGGAATGGACTGAACCCATGACCAACTGGAATGGAATTGAAAGTGTCATCTTGTTTTACTTGTGCAAATATGTGCAACGTGTATATTGAAATCACGCTACGAATAAATTGAACCTGTGTCATGATCGAATGAATTGCCTGGTATTGAATGCCTTCTTTGAAAGGCGAATATGTGGTCCATGATGATTGACTAACTTGATTTTATTGTTAGGACGCTAGATCCTATAGATGCGTGTTGTGACCGGAATAATTTAGTTAGTCTGGAAAACCCTTTGTTGGAAAGTTGTTAGATTGGTGCAACTATTGCACGTGCATTCGAGTCACCTGTTTAGTTGATAAAGAAGAATTTTCACCTCATTGTCCACGTTTGTTGGAACCTAGTAAACCTCGATAATGTCCTTGAACCCTGTCAAGAGTCAAGATGACTCGACCTTGAAATCGATGGGAGATGATATTTAAGCATTTCTTTCCTGTCGCCTCTGCGGTCGTTTCTCCATGACCGTATTTTTGTATACAACTTCTCTACCTTTATTGAGCTCGTTAGTAACTATTCGACTCACACCACTGTTTTGCAAATGCTTGTCCTCTTCTTGCCTTGTCCTTGTAGCACGACTTTGGGACTACACATTGCTTCCTGACCGAGAATTAGAGTTTTACGTTGAACTATTGCCAGGGACCTCGCTTATATCTAGAACACCTTACAGAATAACTCCAGCGGAGTTGTGAGAATTGAAAGAGTAGTTGCAAGAACCTCAAGATAGAGAGTTCATTTAGCAGAGGTGTCCCACGGGTGCACCGGTATTGTTTGTGAAAGGAATGTGGTAGTTTACGACTTTGCATAGACTATCGACAGTTGAACCAGAATACTATCAAGAATATGTATCCCTTGCCACGCATTGATGACCTCTTTGATCCACTTCGGGGTTCAGTTGTTTATTCCAAGCTCGACTTGAGGAGTAGCTATTATTAGTTGAGAATTTGAAAGAAGGATGTTCATAAAAGACCTTCACGACCGCCGTGCAGCGTTGCGGCCACTATGAGTTGTTATGATACCGTTGGGTTGACCAACGCACCTGCAGTTTCTATGGACTTGATGAATAGAGTTTTCATGAATATCTTGATAGCTTTGTGGTTGTGTTTATTGATGATATTCTCGTGTACTCCAAGTCACGAGAGGAGGTTGACTACGGCTCCTATCCTAGCATTGCCTAGTGTTTCGAAGAACCTTGTGATTTTAATTGATGCCTCGTTAGAAGGCTTGGGTTACGTGCTTGTGCCATGGATTCTCATTTGCCATTAGCCTTGAATTTGCTTATTATAATTACGCGATCTAGTATTGAAATGACGCCATATGAGGCTTATTAGAGATAGATTGCTTACAGTCCAGAATAGACAGAAGAGCTACGCGGACAACCGGAGACGCGACTTAGAATTTCAGGTTGGTGACTCGGTATTCTCGAAGGTATCGCCTCGCAGCGGTACTAAGCGATTTGGGAAGAAATGTAAACTTTCACCTAGATTCATTGGACCATTCGAGATCCTAGAAAGGATTGGAGCTTTGTCGTATCGGTTAGCATTGCCGCCTTCGTTATCGAATGATCACGATGTATTCCATGTCTCGATGCTACGCGAGTATTTGATAGAGGAATCGCATGTCCTTGTTTACGATGAGATTTCATTCGAACCCGATCTTTCTTGTGATGAAGGACCAGTGAGGATTTTTGTTACTAAGGAACAAACGTTGAGAACGAAACGAATTCCGTTAGTAAGTCTTGTGGAAGAATCATGATATTGAGGAAGCCACGTGGGAGACCGAGCTTGATATGCGAGAGAAATACCCTTTCCTACTCGACGACTCCGGTAAGAATTTAGGGACTAAATTCCTTTAAGTGGGGGAGGATGTGAGAACCCAAACCCATTACTTGCGTTACTTGTTCTATGCCTTGATAACTTGTGTATATCATGTCTTAACATGATTATATATCTCTTTTAGTCCATGCCTGACTCGTATTATCATTATTGCATTCCTTATCGCTTGATTTCCTTCTATGCTTAGCATACCTTCCCGTGATGCCTCGTGTTGCCTTGGTCGGATTTGCACTCAACCGAGACTTGTTAGGGTTCTATTGTCTTTCCATAGATGACCTAGAACGCTCGCCTTGATCATAGTAAGCTTGTTGGGAAGTTTAGAAACCTTCTTGCCTTGTTTTGGCCTTAGCGATTTCACCCTTCTCCCGTTTTGCGCGTATTTCGACGTGTGAATTGTTCCTTGAGTTCCCGGACTTGTATTCAAGTCATAACCATGATTTAACAAGCCTATTCCATGCCCAAGTTACCCTAGTTTAATTGACGTTTGATCCGGGTTTGATTCGTCAACCAATCGTCGCTTGACTCGAGCCTTGTCCTACCTTGTTCCGGGTGATGTCCGGGTGTGTTTCGGACATGTTTTGAGTTGTGTTAGACCTAGAATGGTTACCCATGAGCTTGGGACCATTTAGGACTTGTTTAGGTCTAGTTTTGAGGCCCCTGTTCGAGGCCAAAGGGCCGCATGGCTCAAACGAGGCGCCGCATCAAGACCGAGAGCAAATGAAAAATGGCACCCTTCTCGCGCATGTGAGGCGGCCGCATGGCCTAGGTGAGGCGCCCGCCTCACCCTCTGCTCATTTTCTTTTACGGGATTTTGCAACTTTTAATCTCTTGTGGTGTCATTAGCCACTTAAACCCCCTTGCTTATTGACCTAATCCAACCTATTTAACCCTAATCAACCTAGATTAGACCTAATCTCAAGCCCTCTCCTCTTGACACTTGGATTCCACCTTCCCTCTCCCCTTGACACTTGGAATTCCACCAAGACCATGCATGGTATAAAAGGCCAATCTTGTTGACTTTGCCTTAATCCTCCATAATCGATTTCTCTCTCTCTCTCTTGCCATGGTGTGTGTGTAGAGAATAGGTGGGATTAGTGTGTGTGAATTCCCTTAGATTGAGCTCCCGACTCCGCTTGCCGAGCCGAGACCACCGGTGTGAAGCTACCGACGAGGAGATCGTTTCTATCCGATTACCTTATGCTTCAACTTTCTTTTCCTTGGTATAGGTAAGCTATCGATTTCCCCTTAGGATACATGCTAGAATTGCCATGATCCCCCTTGCCTATTGATCCCCATGCTTTTCCATGCCATGCCATGATCTAGATTGAATGGATCCTTTGAGATTTTGATTATGTGTCCATCTTGTTGATTGAGACCTATACCTAGAATTAAGTATGCTCTATGCTTCCTTAGGAGCAATTAATGTTCTTGAACTAATAGGTTTTGTAACTCTTGGAAACTTGGAATTCTAGGGTTTCACATGCCTTGTCTTGATTCTCTTATTGAATTGAACCCTAGACCTAGAACAAATTGTGTTCCATGATCCCTCACGAACAACTAATGTTCTGGACCAATAACTTTTAATAACTCTTGAGATAATGACTCTCGGTGTCACATGCTACAACCTGCCCATCCTATTGAGCGAGTCCTACGCCTCGAATTGAATACGCTCTATGTTTACTTAAGAATAACAATGTTCTCGGACTTTAACTCTTGATAACCCTTGGGAATTATGATTCTAGGGTTTCTATGTCTTGTATTGATCATCCTATTGGATTGGGTCTTATGCCTAGTATAAATTGTGATCTACGCTTTCCTACGAATAAGTAATGTTCTTGGACCCCTTGCATTTTATTAGCCTTGAAAGAATGGTTCTAAGGCCCTTGAATTCGAATTATCGATAATACTTAACTACGGTTCATTAATGGATTAATGACCCATTTTCATTTTAGAACTTAGAAAAGTATTTTGATGCATCTAGCATCTTAACCCCTTTGAATGAATTGGTAGAAACGACTCAATGAGTCAAACTTAGCTGAGTTATTGAACAATATCTACCAATGATCAATCCCTACGACGCCCTAAACACGCTCCTCTAATAATAATGATTCTAGACGCATCGTTGAAACTTGAATTGGTTACCCTGGCTTGATTCTTGATGTCATAAAATAGAATGTCTAATTGACATATTGAGTTCGCCTCGTCGAACTCCTTCCTCGCTTGATTATCGATGAAAATACTTAACTACTGTTGATTGATGGATTAATGACCCAAGCCGATCATATACGAGAACTTAGAAAAGGTTCACGATGCATTTAGCGCCCTATCCATCTTGGAGTGAATTGTTATAGATGACTCAACGGAGTCAAGCTTAGCGAGCCATTTAATACCGCTCACCCACCCATCCCTTCGACGCTCTAAACGCGCTTCCTAAAGAATAATAATTCTAGACTCTCGAACTTGAACCCATTGACTTGCTTTGATCTTGAATGTCATATTATAGCATGACTAATTGACATGTGAGTTACTCTTTACTTAACTCAATCCTGCTTGGTTATGATGAGAATAATTTTTTTTGTCTTGAACGAGATCGCTTTGCTCTAATTCGCTCTATACTTGAGAATTTTGTTAAGTAAACATTACTTGGCATTTGCATGAGTCCAACTGCATACCCGCCTCTTCACACACACCCACCGTGGCCACAGCCAAAGTAGCTCCCTTGTTGTAATCATTAAGAGCACCATTGACTATCCCTGCATCTCTTAAGATCGATGTACTACACACATTCGACAATCTCGCACTTTCCAGATAACGCTTGTATGCAGAACTACGTAGCGGCCCGGCTCTCGATATATCCCCGATCCTATGTGATTTAATTTCGAGCACCTATGTGAATTAACCAACTTGCATTAATACATAACCTCTATGATATCTTGCCTCTATATGATATCTTGCTTGAATAATATCCCGCCTCGAAATTGATATCCCTGAATTGATATCTTGCCTCTAAATTGATATCTTGCCCGAAATGATATCTTGCCTTGAATGATGCATACCGCCATGACATGCATGATTGATAGCCAAGTCTTTATGACTTACCCTTTCCTTTATGCTTTTAGATTCTAGCAAAGAAGTCCTCGCTCGATGACTCGCGGTGTTCGCATTTCAGGCCTCTTTTTGGTGCGCCGATGATTTGAAGAAGTGTTTAGATGCCCCTTCTCTTGTTTTATATCTTTTGTAAGGATTTACGGTTAAGCAAGTCAACTAGACTACTTGGGTATTTTGCAGTAGAACTTGCTTGTAAATCTTGTTAATCGCTAGTAGTTTAATACTTGTAGTACTTGTAACTTTTGTGCCTAAGACAGGTTAGCCGAGC
>CM028379.1:87700003-87839090 GCA_013146195.2 Codonopsis lanceolata
TTGGCCTTGGTAGGAGGGAGCCGCCCGGCTGACGGTAGGGAGCCGTCTGGTAGGATCCTCAAAAACCCGGCCCGGTAAGCGTGGCCTTCTACACCATCTTAGCGAAGCTCTAAGCTCGGCATTTCTTCGCTCCTCCTCGGCCTTGATTTGGCCAAAACAACATCCGAGAACTGACCATCTACAAAAAAATAGGAAGGTCGCATCGTACTCAAAAAAGCCAATTTACAAAAAAGCGAAGGAAACAAACAAATAGAATAAAGAAAATTAACTTTGATGTTGGGCACTTTCGAGCCCATCTATACCCTCACGTCTCTGGCAAGGCCAAATGTCAACCGATGCGAGGGGCCCGACCCTCGGCTCACGTATTCGAAACGAGAACACGCCTCTCCCTCCTTCAACCTCAAGCGCGAAACCCAAACCTTGACAAAGGCCATTCTCCACTGATGGCCTTCCGGTTGTAGGACCGAACTGCACCCGCTTCATCGTCGAGCAAGGGGCCTCGATAACAAGCCTCGTAGCCGTCGGCATCATTCAATGTCTTCGTCCTCGGCAGAACCGTGGAGGTTTCCCATCGGGGAATCTCAAAATTCCATCCGCGACTCGATTCCACAAGCAGAACCTTGTCGGACCACCTATGGTCCTTGTTCCCAAAGCTGGCCAAAAGTGGGAACCCTCGAGGATGCCTAAGAACGGTCAGTCGGTTCATGGAGACGCTGACCTTATAGTAGTAACAAAAAAGGTTCAATGAAGGCTCGAATCCCTTCGCTCGGGTGCAGACAGCAAAGCTCACCAATGATCGGGTCAGATTGGGCGAGAGGTCAAGCGGCACTGAGCTCGTTTGAGTAAGAAACTCGTAAATAAATGGATCAAGAGGCAAACGCAGCCCCGAGAATTCGAAGAGGCTGGAATAAAAAGCAACATGACTATGAAGGTTCCGCAGCTCGGAAATCCCAAACCTCGAATCAGGAACAGAACCTCGGAAAAAATCAGAACCGTATATCCGCGACCAAGCCTCCACGTCTGCCAATCCTATCTGATTCTCGAAAGGCCTCAAAGGACGAGACACTCTCTCGCAATCATCCCCACCTCTTCCGGAAACAAATGCCTCAGCTCCACTAGCCATCCTATCGAGCTGTCGCTGCCGCAAACTTCTTTCGATCTGCCGAAAGTGCAGAACTCGCTCCCTGGTAAAAAATTGAGCAAGTGGACTTAAGCCAATACGAACTCGGCACGAAAACAATCTCATAGGGGCGTCGAAGGGAATGTCCGGGGCAGAAAAAACCTCATCACCGAACTTCCAGTGCAAGCTAACCTTCACCCCGTAAATCACAAGGAGAAACCTCGCTTGACGAGGAGTGACCGCCACCCATCTATCCTCGCACTGCCTATACATGGGACCACCGCGAGGAGACTTCCCAAAGACTGACTCAACGAAGGGGCCCTCGCCATCCGAGTCTAACGAAGAAATCGAGCAAGACCCAGAACTCTCCGAACTAAGAGGACCCACGGTCGTCTCCTTATGAATCACGGTATCCACCACAATCTCCTCGGCCAAGCAAACCCTCACCTCTACTCCTCTCCAAGCGGGACCGCGAGGAACAGACTCAGCCTCGTCATTCGGGTCGCCACCCTCAAAACCGCCGAGGTCTACATCCTCGGCATTGTTCTCGACCGAAAGCACAAGGACATCCTCGGCTAAATCATCCTCGGCTACAGGACGGACTACACCCTGAAAGGGCACCAGGGCCCGAGAAAAATCCTCGGCCACTGGAGACTCACTCGGAACGTCCTCGGCCGAGGCAGAGGCCTCGGCCACGTTGCTAGGCAGAAAAAGAGGAGGACTCCTAACCGAAACAGGTATTCTGATAACCCTGTTCCAGTAATCTATCAGTTCCATGGAGGAACTGCTAGAAGAAGACGAAGAGGAAAAAACGGGAAACGGAAACCTACGAGACATTACTCTAGAAAGAAAAAGCAAAGGAAAAGAAACCGTACCAAATAAGGACAAACTGGAAGATCGCCGGAGAAATCTACCGTTAAAGCAGAAAATATGCCTGAAAAAAGAAGAGTGACGCCGAAAAAGTCAAAACCCGGGAAAAGAAGAACCCAAACCCTGTAAACAAGTCGGAAAAACACGGAAATCACCGCGGAAATCACCCAAATAGGACGAAAACGTGGAAGAAAAACAAAAAACACTTACAGGCTGCAGATAAACGACGAGGTAACGGGATGAGAGCAAGCCGGAATGTAGCCGGAAATCGCCTAAATCGGTAAGGAGATATGCTAGAGAGAGAATGAGAAAGGTAAACAGTGAAAAACAAAAAGGGGATTTTTATACCCCCCCTGCTACGACGTCGTTTCTAACTGGGGCCCCGGAAATGACCGGTGGCGGGCGAATTTTTCTTAGTGCGCCCAAAACTGTGCCACGTAATCATTTTCCCAAATTTCGAGACACGGAAAAAGGCGGCAGTAATAATTTTTCGAAATTCGAAAAGCCGCCCAAAACGAAAACCAAGAAACCGCCAAAACCCGCATTTAATGAACTGACAGCCTGAAAAGACGTAACGTCCTGAACAGATCGACGAGAAACGTCCCATAAACTTCCAAACCTCGGCTTGAGCCTCGCCACGGCGAAAAACCCAGAAACAGCCTCAAAACAAACCCGTAAGTCATCCTCGGCCGAAAGCATGAAGCCGACCTCCTACCATCAGATAAACGGTTACTTTTTGCCTTCTCGGCGTCGAACAGCCAAAAAGTAGGGGGCCACTGAAAGGATTGAAATCGAGGGATTTACCCTCGACATGAAAAGGACCCGACCCTCGGCATAAAGAGGGTCCCACCTGCAGGACAACACGTTGCGAGGATAGGACCACTCATCCCCAAGATAAATCACTCTAGCCACGGCATCATGACCCTCGGCACTACGGCGAGCCCAGCCACGGCTGACCTGACAGATCACGGGCTCCCTCGGCCTCGCCACCAAATCAGTCCTCATAAATCCTCAACCTCGACGAATAACAAAAGCCTTCGTCGCAGAAACCACTCGGCCTCGGCCTCAGATCAATCATTCACCCCGACAAACCATTTCCCTAGGCCCGAGAAAACCGCTGCACGCCAATACCAACCCTCTGACACACACGCAGTTCACTCATTCCTGACGAACGCCCTCAACGCATTTAATAACAGCCACTTTATGCTCCCCAATAACAAACTGACACGTCGCCATCAACTTGAGGTATAAATATAAGAGCCCATATTTATGGCAAGGTAAGTAATTTCAGCAATATTCTAACTCTCTTATCACAGCTCTCTATCAAACAATTATCACGGCTCATTTATTACCAAAACTCTACTGGGAAAGCGATTCATACAGGAGGGTTATAGTCGACCAACCCGACACCTTAACGGTGTTTATTGTTTCTATTGTGCAGGTTAACCGCTGGACGAATAAGAAGCCGCCACCTCATCCTCGCTCTCACGTAGACGTCAAGACAAGATCACCACTAATATTGCGTGATCAATTTCCAACATTTCACCTATACCTAATAAATTATGAATTCGAGTTGTCAATGAGGTAAATGTAGAACAAGTACTATAAATTATCATTCGAAAAAAGAAAAAAAAATTCACGACTCAAGCAGTAATAGTAAAAGTTGTGTAATTCACTATTTTGGATCGAAAGATGAAAAAAAAAACACCCAATAATACTGGTGAACTGTAAAGCCATTGGAATGTACTACTGTACTAAAGAAGAGATTGATGCTTTAATGTGTATCCAAACACATTAAAGCATTTAATGTATCCAAAAAAAAGGGAAAACTCTTTCCCCGAGAGCCTCCACACCCTAGTCACATGAGAATATAAGAGGAAAAATCACGGTGACTCAGCGATTAAGAAGCTAGGAGGACCCGTGTTAATAACTTAATATGGTACGGAACCTTTTTGTCAAGGATAGTTTTGTCAAAAAAATTAGGCAGAAGGCTAACTTACACCAACTGGTTAATACTTAGGTCATGTTTGATGTAGCTTATGTGTTCGTGTTTATAGCTTATGACTTCTCATAAATCATTTAGAGTGTTTGATTTCAAATGTGGAGTAATAAGTCATAAATAGAGTATAAGTCAACTAAAGCACAACTCACCTTATAAGTCATAAGCATTAGAGCTGGTACTGAAGACTTATCAGATCAAAAAAACGGATGAACAGTGTCATTAAATGAAATTTTCATATTCCAAAACTACCCTCATTTAATAATAATAATAATAATAATAATAATAATAATATTATTATTATTATTATTATTATTATTATTATTATTATTAATATTAATATTATTAATATTAATATTAATATTATTAATATTAATATTAATATTTTTCAAAATGTCTTCGGCTTCCTCGGTGAAGATCTTGGTAGAAGATATGATTTCTTGAAATTGCGGTTTCTCTTCTTTTAAATATTTACGTAACTTATCAAGAAATTAATTTACCTGGGCAATTTCTAATGAATCGAGATAACTGTTTGTTCCCGTATAAATAGTCATTATATGTTCTTCCACCGCGAGAGGTTTAGATTGAGATTGTTTGAGCAATTCACGTAATCGTCGACCTCTTGCCAATTGATTCTGAGTACCTTTATCGAGATCAGAAGCAAATTGTGCAAAAGTTTCTAATTCTGTCAATTGCGCCAAGTCCAATTTTAATTGGCCAACTACTTGTTTCATAGCTTTAATTTGAGCTGCAGATCCGACCCGAGAAACCGAGAGACCGACATTAATATTAATAATGTTGATCCACAATTATGCTCAAATAGGCTAAAGGGGGGGTGAATAGCATATGATGCCATTTTAAAATATTTTCTTTTGGATATATTTAAAACATAGATTTAGTGGCATTTGCAATTTAATGTATTGAGCATGTCTGTCGGTAGAGGCTATCGGTAGACTTGCTCTAAGCAGAGGTATCAACTATGCCGGTAAACTGCCAGTTAAATCAAAAGCCAGTGATAAAGAATCTAAGCAGCGGAAAGTAAAGAGGCTTAAGATTTGGAGAAGTCTTAAATGACTGTACACGAATATATGATCAGAACAACAGCACACTTAATAATTCTTTCAAATACAACTTAGGAAATCAATTGGAGAATAACTTTTCTAAAGATAAAATAATTAGTAAAAAGCTCATAGATATATAAGGACTAGGGGATAAAGTATTTGTAAGAACATATGAATTTATTCAAAGATAAATTGCACAATACATCAGCCTAAATATTCTATGTACAGTTTATGTCTTTGTCCTCCCAAATCTTAATCTTTACTTAATTATTCATTCAAGAATATTTAAGAAATTGAGGGCAATAGGAGACCAAAACGAGAAATCGTTATGAGAAGAGAATTTTCAAGGTCGTTCAGATAAAAGATATCTGAACGATTGAGTGCAGAGCACTCGGCCTTCCATGATAAATGATTATTGCACAATCAACAACATTTGTATTGGAATACAAATCTGAAGATATGAATGCAATATCTACAGACAGCTCTTCATTTTCTTCAGACATTATCTAACATCAATCTTCAGATCTTGATCTCTGTCATATGAAGTTTATGATCAATCTCTTTTCTTCTCCAAACTTTTCTTCCTAGCAATCCACTGAAAGTGTCTTACTAAGATCTTGATGAATTGACTGCAATCTTGTGTCGAGATCTGGGATGCGTTGGTGAGGACGATCTCGTTGTAGATCTCTTTGTTTCTTTGAAGCTCTTGAGTGAGTTCTGATTTCAACTTCGCTCAGTGCGTGTATCAGTCACTCATTGCTCATCCACCCCCTTTTTTTTTGTCTTGGGCAAGAGAAAGGATTTATATAGACTGGAGTCAGTGTGATCGTTGAGAGATGAAGATTTGATGTTTCTATCCGTTTAGAGATATAGTTGTTGAAGTCTATCGGATAGAGATCTTTTGTCCATGAGATATTTGACTGTTTGGGGCAAAGATTTAGTCATGTAGATCATGGAACTTGTTGTCTGTCAGACTGTGTTGATAATTCTCTGAAAAGTAGGTCTGATGTCTGATGCACTGTTAGGTGGTATGTTCAATAAAGTAGTTCCTTTTTAACTTTATCAGACCACGTGAGTGAGAGAAAGTCTTGTAGCTTTAACTATGTCAGGCTTTTTGAGGATTGAACATATTTGTCTTGATTTGAACTGCTTTTAGTCTTTTCTCTGTAGCACGTGCAGAATTAAGTCTGCTGGTGGGATGTTCGGACCAGTGGAACAAGTCTTCTTGATCAGGAGAACTGATGTCTGCTGGTGCGAACAGTTTAACTTGTAGCATGTCTGCCGGTGGTGAGTCTTCATGTTGTTCTGATCTTATCACTAAAGGCTTTTGACATTACTACAAGTCTGCCGGTGCTTAGTGCATCTGAAGTGCTGGTCTGTTTGGTCATCATGTAGGAAGGAAGGATTTGATCAGGTCGCACCTAATCTAGTACCTATGTGATGTCACACGAGTTGCCACGCTAACCAGTACGCAGACCTTTTAGCCACTCGTGATGACTCACTGTAATGGGAACAAACAAATCAACTTATATGGAATATGCAAGGTGATAAGTAAATTATCAATAAGCATATTCCAACAACCTCCTCCTATTTGCTTGGAACCATTACAAAATGACATATACAAAGCACTAAAGCATTTATCAAGTCATAGTAATAACATGTCCACAATGAATAATCATTTTATCACAAGACATTTCCTATGTTGATAATTACATAAGCGATGGCTTTTGTATAGTCTACTATTGCTATTACAGACTTGATAAATCAAAGTACTGAACAGGTAACGCAATAGTAAAAACAATTTAGATCACTTAGTATTTTTGAAAGAGGTTTGAACAGGATCTAAAAGGTTTTAGAGTTCTTACTTGCATGCCCATAGATTTTTTATAAACCAAAAGAATGTTTTGGCAAGCAAGAGTAGCAAATCCTTGAGTAAGTGTATGTTTTTGAAGGTAATTCAATAAGGATTGCTTGTGATATCATTTTGGAAAACTTTTTATGGTTCTGTTGACAGTAAAGGATCTCTGTTGAAAGTAAGACTCAACAGAATGTTTTTGTTCTAAGCAAATTTTTCAACAGAAGTGCCACAAAGGCTAGGCATGATTCACTAAGAATCAGCTTAGGATGAATTGTTCACATTATGTGTGTCTTTCTTTGACTCTCCTCAATTCTCCCCCTGTCATAACTTTCCTTCTCTTTAAATAAATGACTTCAGATATGTCATAATATTTCTCCTCCTTAATGGTTACAAGCATAAATATGAGAGAAGAAGAAGAAATAAGCCAGTAGGCAAGAAGATGTATAATAAAAATTGGGAAATGAAAGAGTACACATAAACAATCATAAAAAGTACAACCTAGTTAGAATCTCTGAAACTACCAGTACTAGAGTCTAAAGTATATTCTCTATCTTGACCAGAGAAGATTCGATTGCCAAATAACTCTCGAGTTATCAGCAGGTCTCCAGTGATGGGAAGGCGTTCATCTTCATGGACAGTGGAACGAATGGGATGATAGGAGCATAGGAAATAACTGATAATCCTAGCATACCTGTGAATACCAGACCCACTGACTTGTCTTCGAACGATAGATTGACAGATGAGGGAGAAGACAACTTTAGACCAATTGATGGGATGGGAATCAAGAACAACAATGGTGAAGTTTCGAAGTCTTCTGGTGTTGCTAGCTGAGTCTGCTTCGTGAAACAGAAGGCATCGACTCAAAATTTCACCAATACAGTACATATCCAGAGGATAATTGTTGATGTCCCATGTACTGTAGTCATCGCGAGAGTGGTAGCCAGTACGGTGAAGCCATGAGTCATTCAGAATCGAGTCGGCAAGAGATTTTGGTCCAGCAGAGGAAAGCTGGAAGACTCTGTGGGTTCCCAGGACTGCGCCCGTGCCCCGTGCGCCCTTCGATAGGGGTGTGCGTACGTGCAGATGCGGGACACCACTGCTCTTATTCCATCCTCCCTTGTTTAGGGGAAGACGAAATTAAAAGTGCGAGAGGAGTGCTGTCTAAGATAGTGCGTTTGAATACGTCTCGGTTGCCATTAATGGATTTTTTGGTCCAATATGGGAGCTTTGGGTTTCCCGCATCAAGTTATCCCTTATTTAGTGGATACCAGGAAATGGAATACATTATCATTTCATTTTCATTCTCCTTTTTTTAGGGGAAAACGGAAAAGTGCAAAAAAGGATGTTGCGAAGCCCCACTATGGATTTTATGAAAATAGCCTTATGGCCTATTTCGGATCACTATGGGGCTTTGGGTTTCCTGCATCAAGTTATCCCTTGTTTAGGGGATACCAGGATATAGGAATGCATCACCCTTTCATTCCCATTCTCCCTTTTTTAGGAGAAAACGGAAAAGTGCAAGAAATGAGTGTTGCGATGCCCCACTGGATCCAAAATGTTTTATAGAGTCACCATCTTTATTTTAAGGAAAAAATAAAGTAAAACCAAAAGAAAAGAAAAACTAAAGATTGCAAAACGGGTTCGGAGGCTAAGTTACGAGTTGGGAAGGTGCTAGGCACCAAACTCGCCCTTTCGGTCTCAAAAGCGGTTTTTGGCTAAAGTATGTTTTTTTATATATTTATTTAGAAAATAAACAAAGCATTAAAAGACAGGAAAATAAAAGTAAATACATCCGCGACTACATTATTCACGGACTTGCAGCCGTCTCCTTACAAAAATTACAGATATATTTAAAATATTTAGCCATTATAACGGCTCTTTTACATAATATTTTCTAACTAAATCCGGGCAGCACAACGGCTTATATTTTCTACATTGGGCCGGATTTAAAGAATAACTTTTATAAAATAATGCCCTTAAAGGCTATTACCTTTTAGAGCGGAGTGTGCTTGCTCTGTCCTTCTCGGGAGAGGGAGACTTTTATGCTGCTGCTGCTATGATTTGGGCAGAGTAACGACTTATTTTTGGTAGTTTGGGCTTGTTTACTCGAGTAGAGTAACGGCTTAGTTTTGGTGGTTTTGGCCTATTTATTTGGGCAGAATAACGGCTTACTTTTGGTGGTTTCAGCCTATTTACTCGGGCAGAATAACGACTTACTTTATTGTTTTTGGGCCGGGGAAATAGGGTGGATACCTAACTAAAGGGCTAGGGATCACTTTAACCGGTGGGTTTTTGGTTTGGCTGAGTTTTGGCAGGGTTTCAAGGCTTTATAAGAGGACCACTCCCTATCTCACTTCACTCACTATATTTCTCAGCGTTAGGACGACGCAGAGAAATTTTATCGGCGTTTCTTCTCTTTTCTTTCCGGGGTCCTGAAAGTGAGTCCCGAAGCCTGTATTTATAGCTGAAGGAGAGGACTCATCGGGGATAACAAATCCTCTCTATACGCTCAAATTTCTTGTACACCGAGCTTCGGGAGTTGCACAATACGTTAACTGGGAGGGCTCCTGTAGCTAGCTGGGCGCGGACACAAGGTCTTCTTGGCGCGGCGCCAAGGGCCCCTTTTGGCAGCGCCGTGGCACTATTCCACTTTCAAAATTTACACTTTTATCCCTCACATTTTACTGTTTTGCGAATCCTGCTTTGCCTTCTGCATTTTTAACTCCTGTAACTTGACATTTGTTAAGTGTAAACAGTTCTTGTTATCACATGCCAGAGTCACATATCAGGGGTACGAAATTGGGGTGTCTACAGAGCCCCTCAATGATGGAGTCTACGGGTAACCCGAGGCTTACTGAGTAAACGAACATCGTTGATAAACAATAGACTCTCCAATTTCGTGCAATTAATGCTAACCAAACTCCATAGCTAACCAAACTCCATAGCCTAGACATATTTAGTCGGTTATAGCAGGTTATCGTAGTTTTAAAGGAGATATGCAATGAAGTGCTCTAATGGTCGGACCTACTAGTGTAGGCTGCCTACGTATCCCTTAATAAAGGAACTCAAACCAAAACGTAGTTCAGGCCAAAACCTAAACTATCACTCGTGCAACGGTCGTGCCTACCGAAATAGGCTGCCTACGTATCCTTATACAAGGAATCAGACCGAAACGTAGTTCACTCTACCGGGGATCAAATGCTGCGGTGTGAGTGCTGTGGTGCTAAATGAACAAGTGCTGCAAAGCTTTATCAAACGAGTGCTGCAAAGGTAAATATCACGTGCTGCGATGGTCGTGTCTACCGAAATAGACTGCCTACGTATCCTTATACAAGGAATCAGACCGAAACGTAGTTCGTCTGTTGATGTGCGGCATGAAATGTCTTCTCAGGAATGCTGCCTTCGTCGGAGAACAAAACCTTTCCCTCTGATCCGGGGTTGCGTGCCCCTTAAAAGAAAGTTTTCCAACACAGCGATTGATGTTTGGAATTCAATGTATCCTCAGGAACGAAGCCTTCGTTGGAGGACAAAGCCTTTCCCTTGCCCTGGGGTTGCCTACCCCATTAGGAAAGTCTTCCAAACATCATAGAAATACACAGAAAAGGAAAATACCTTCCTTTTCTTACCCTCGCCATGCCCTTGCGGTAGATTGCCGCTGCTGCTGCTTTGCTGCTTTATGCTGCTCTTTGCTGCTCTATGATGCTCTTGTTGCTCTTGCTATTTCATGTTGCTCTTTTGCTGCTCTTGCTGCACTTTGCTGGGGATTTTTCTTTTGTCGCAGTTCCAGCCTCTACCGGAAAATCCTTTCCCCCTTTTTCGCTATATTTTCGGCTTTAGCTAGAAAATCTTTCTTGATGCTGCTGCATTTTTCCTTTTGCTGCTCTTTCTAACCTTGGTCAGAAATTTCTTTTTCTTTGTTGCTGCATCTTTTAGTTCCAGCTGAAATTCTCTTTTCTTTTCTTTTTGCTGCTGTTTTTTTCTTTTTGCTGCATTTTCTAGCTTCGGCCGAAAATTTCTTCTTTTTGCCGCCGCATTTCCTTTTGTTGCATGCACTTATACATTTTTTCCCTTTCTTTTCTTGTACATGCATTTTCCCTCTCTTGATTTTTTTTCTTTTCTTTTTTTTTCTGCATGCTTGTCATTTCTCTTTATTTGCACGCTTATTATTTGTTTATATTTTCCTTTATTTCCTCCCTTTTCTTTTCTTCTTCTTTTTTTTCTTCTTCTTTTTTTTCTTCTTCTTTTTTTTCTTCTTCTTTTTTTTCTTCTTCTTTCAACTCTTTTTCACATTATTCTCTTTTTCTATTTTTTTTTCTATTTTTTTTCTTTTTTACCTTTGCCGTCTGAACTTCCTGGCTTTTCTGTTTATTTTGCGGCTGATCTGCTGGGGATATCACTTTTCCCTTGCCTTCGGACGGGTGGCCGTCGAATTTGGTTAACAAAATTACTTTTGTTAACTCTTCGTTAAGCTTTAGGGCCATTTTGCAACTTTTGGAACCTAGGGACTTAAGTGTCGCAGCTTCAAACATTGGAGGGGGAAAAGGAAAAATCCCTTTTCCTCCCATTATTAGTGACGGGAGAGAAAGGAGGGGAGCCACTGCTCCTTCTCTTCTTCTTTTTTCTTCTTCAGAGCCTCCTTCCTCCGACGCCATTGTTGCCCATTTGAGTTTCTTCTTCATTTTTGCTCATTTTCTCATTTTTCTTCCGCCAACGTAAGTGTTTTCTCTAGCAGATGGCTTCTTCATCGCGATCCAGGAAGGGGGAAGGCTCCCATGCATCCAGAATCTGGCGAAAGGAGGAAGGAATTTCCTCCTTTGATCCGGAATAAAATCAAGTACCGCTATTCCAAGGATGACTGGGGCAATATCCTCCGTGATCGGAACACTCATGTGTCCAACCTTCCACCCACTTCTGTAAGTTTCTTCTTTTTTAGATCTGCTTGGATATACTTCAGATCTGCTAGATTTTAGCACTGCTTGGCACTTTTAGAGCATTCCTGACTTTGTTAATAATGTTTATGCATGCAATATTTATGCTAAAATGATGCAATTAAGTAATGATGCATGAGATTTATGTAATTTATTTTTGCGACGCATGATTGAATAAGTGGTCACTATTTGACCCTACTATGCATGATTTATACTATAAATGCAATTGGTGCTATGATGCATGTATTAGGCTAAAACACATTTTTATGTGTTATATGTTCTTGAAACAGACTTTTCGAATATAATGCAATTTTTTCTGAACATATTTTCGGGCACATTTTCGGATGAATACAAGACAAAACAGATATATTTTATACCCTAAAATTTATTTTTCATGCATGCTTATACTGCAGGGACATCGTAAATGTCATGAGAACATTTTCTTTTCATGATTGGTGGCATTTTATTCTCTTTTTAGTGCAATCATAATGCAGCTTATTAGACAATAAATGCAAGTGATGGATGCATATATTAATGTATTTGATGCAAATGCAACGCAGAAAAATTATGGGATGCTTACTAATATGATGCATGGGCATTCTTTATTTTATTATGCATGCAAAAATGCAAAAATGCAAAAATGCAAAATGCTGTATATACTTTCAGAAATACAAAATACACCTTTTATGTTGCCTAAGAATGCAAAAATACACATTTAAATACAAAATGATACATATACCCTTTTTTCTTTTGTTTTTATTATTATTTATTTATTCATGCATGCAAAATGCAAAGAAATACAGCATATATTCTTAAATGCAAAATATACATTTTTTAATTATTTTTTTAATGCCTAAAATGCTAAAATATATATATTTAGATGCACAAAGATGCATTTTTTTTGTTTGTTTTTTTTATGCACGCAAAAATGCAAGTAATGTAGTATATACCTTTTAAATGCAAAATATACCCATTTTTTTTATTTTACCTACCATACAAAATAAAAGATGCATTATTATTTTATGGGATGCTAAAGATGCAAATTCAAAAAAAAAATTCTTTTTTTTACATGCAAAAATGGAGTTTTTATTATGAAATGCATCACAGGAAATTAATATGCTGCAATTTTATGATTCACGAAATACAATGCATGCTACATGTTTATTATTTATCATTACTCATCATTATCATTTATACTTACCTCTTCCTTTCCTTCTCTTTTTTTTTTCAGTTCCGTAGGCCGTTTCAGAGGGTTCGGGCTTCTTGTTCCAATGTGATGGAGATTTATCACATGTTGCCCGAGGCGACACAGGTCCTAGTGGAGGGTTCTGGCTTCAATGCCTTCCTTCATGCCTTTCGCCCCTTCACGAGTTATCTGCCGATTTTTTATGTGGTTCGGGACTATTGGTGGGACACCACTCATACCTTTCATTTTAGCTGGGGGAGGCGACCATCACCCCCTGTGACTTTGCCGCTATCACCGGCCTCCCTACCAGCATCGGTGAGACCTTGGCTCCTGACTATACTCTCCGTCGGCGTCCTGAGGAGGTGGAGGACCTCCTGGGTTTCGAGCCAGAATTCAAATCGACGGATGAGATTTTTATTAGCAGCGTACGGAAGTGGCTTCTAGCCAATGCTGGGCGGGTCCCAGAAAATGACTTCACCGCCGTGACTCGCGTGGCTAGAGCATTCTTATTTTTCTTCCTCGGCACGTCGCTTTTTGCCAATTCTTCTACCACCCTGAGGGTTTCTGTCCTGGCCTGCTTGGCAGATTTTGAGTGGATCCCTGCTTATGATTGAGGGCAGGCGGGCCTGGCCGAACTATATGCTTCTATGGATAGGGCTTGCCGGAATGACTCGCCAACTTTGAATGGATTTGCCCTGGCGTGGGAGGTATATGCCTTTTCTTGCTTTTGCTGCTTCTTTTATATATATATATATATATATATATCTCTCTCTCTCTCTCTCTCTCTCTTTCTTTTTCGCAGCACTCATTTTTTTATTGCTGATAAAATTTTCTTTCTTTTATTTTTCTTTCTTTCTGCAGGTCTGGGCCTTTTCATTCTTTCATTTCACGCCGGGTCGTCTTTGTCAGAATGTCCACCAGCCACCTTATCTGCTTCAGTTCATTGATGAGAACAGGGCTCGGCCAGATCAGGACAGCGGTTGTGTAAAAAAAGGAAAGAATGCAGGAGCGGATTACTAGCTCGAGTCCGGGTACAGTGCACTTCCTTCCTTGGGAGGGCCTGGAGGGGCATTATGGTGTTGCTTTGGGATTGAGCCGCTTCCGGATACTGATGGTATCCATTATGGTGGATTCTTTATATATATGCGAACGGGTCAATTGCCAACCGCTGAGGAAGAAAAGGAGAGCTACCGGTTCCCAACACTCAACTGCCAACCCTTCATCTATACCAACTACCGACGCCCAACCAACTACCGACGCCCAAACCTTACCTGTCAACCCTTCATCTATACCTATCAACCCTTCATCTATTCCTTCTGAGTCATCTACTCAGAGGAATTCACCACCTCCGGAAGAGTCTATCCCTCAGGAGGAGCCTCATAATCAGGAGGAGCCAGCTAGAACCCCAACTCCTCCTCTTCCCTCACCCTTTAACTACTCACCTGACCCATCCACACCTTCCTCACCACCCCACACCCAACCAACTTCTTCAACCGCACGGCCCTTAGACCTGCTGGCCAAGTTCCTCTTCGAACTTTCGTCAGTAGCAGATCTATTCACCCCTACTCATCAACCTCCTCAACCTTCTCAAACTCCTCAACCTTCCCTTCAAAAACCAAAATCCCTCTTCTACCCTGCCCCTTCCTTCTGGTTCTCTACCGAACCCATTCCCCAATCCTCCACATCGGTGAAAATTCGACACCGATATGGAACTGATTCCCACCAACTCCACCTCCACCCTCCCCTATAACCCTATCCTCTTCCACCAAAACCATACCAACCCAAGACTCATCCTCTTCTGCCTCCAGAACTCCCCATATCCAACGGCCCATCAGGCCTGCAGACTCTGCCTCTGCCGACACCATTCACATTGGCCAAGCATCTTCTTCCCATCACCAATCTTTGAAGTTTTGTCGACTAGATGCCATCTACCGGCTAGGCGAGCTCACAAGAATATCTACGCTATCATTGAAGTAGCCACTGCGGCGGCCAAGGCCAACGGCCAGGACTACCACTACTCTTCGACAATTTCAAGAGGATGTTTGGACTCGTTTTTGGACAAATGCGGCACGACTTCACCGATGTCAAGATCAACATCGGCTCAACGAGATGAAGGTTGCCGTATCATAGGCTCCATTTTCTATGAGTTATTCCACGCCATCACTCTCCATCTCGACCCACGGTCCGTACTTCTATTATGGAACTCAACAACGTCGCTCGCAACTCGCTCATGATATTATGAATGCCAACCGAGATCGTGATCGGCCATCACGGAGGAGAAGCAAATGAGATCTATCAACGAGAATCCGATGGAAGAGAACGGCCGTCTTCGTGAAGAACGGACTACCGTTCTCGTTCCACGGACCTCCCGATGCGATGATGGCGAATATCAACGAAGAATGGAAGAGCTAGAGCGAGAAAGAAGAAAGAAAGGAGGCTGCGGACAAAGGCAAATGGAAAAGACCTTGGTAGCTTTTGTATCTTTTCTTCCCTTTCCTTTGTATTTATCTTATTTTTTGAAAACTCTGTTGAAATATAAACATCTTGTTTATGAATACAGATGATTACTTGTTTTTTCAAAAAATTACATTGTTTAAATTCTTCTTTGCTTTATTGTTTATCTTAATTAGAATTTAAACATTCGGTTTAAATTTATTTAAACCGCCGCTAATATGTGTGCTTGTTCTTTGACTCTCTTATTCTTGTATGCACTTAGATTAGTCCCTTGCATTTGAGGTGTTATTATGTTTAATAGAGGCATGTCTACCGATTACTTAATATATAAACTTTCTAAGACATGCTATTATCTATTAAATAGTTTGTTGTTAAAACCCTCATTTGTAGTAATGATGACCAGATATAAATAGGAGGAGATTGTTGATTCTTATGTTAAATTTATATCGATCGATACATTACATTAGTTTTATACTTCGATGGCTAATCGGTGCGTATCGATTAGCGTGGCAACCTGTATAGAACTTTGCCTTGTATAGTTTTTGTAGGACTTTTCGTGTTCGGCGGAAGACCCTTTCTCGGCTTCACCGAAGACTGCTCAAAGCTTAAGATCGGTAGACCTCGTGTCGGTGATGCGCTTCTACGTGTCCTCTCCAGAAAGCTAGGCTGGATTAATTCAAACTTATTCCCATATATTATTTGAATTAATCCAAGTCATTCCCGACATGTCAAGCCGCCGAAAGCAACTTTCAAAAGCAGAATACTTTTCGTCTGAGCGATGAAAGCGAGAAAGCGGTATCCCCTACTTTCGCTTCATCTCTCGATCCGACACCAAATCGCCCACCTTTTGAAGATCTCGAAATGATTATCTACTCTAGATATACGTGAAGACGAAAATCCTTGACCCCATGCATTTATGAATAGAGTCATTGAAGTCTTCGTCCTCTCCAACGGATTCTTTTGAAGTGCACTCGCTATTAATACCGCCATTGAAGACTGGAACACGCACAAGCATGTAAATCAATCGAACACTTAAAGAATTGCTCGAATCTTCACAACTCCAAGTCTTTCATTGCATTCAATAGATCCTTAACAGATCTAGAAGTCCTCGCCAACAACAAGAAGCTGCTCATCAACATTTATTGCTTTATTCTTCTTGTTGTTAACTTCCATTAACTATACTTCTGCACGAATTAAATATCTTGTTTTTATAGATATTTAATTCCCTAGACCCAAACACAAGTCAATATTTTGTACACGATCCATTAGGGATATTCTTTGTAATTGATCTAAGTGGAAAACATAGTGCACAATTTAAATCCAAGGTTGACTGCCTTGGTGGTGGACGTAGCACTCATTATAGTGTGAACCATCCCAAAACACTTGTGTTATTTCCTACTGTTTGTCTAATTATCTGAACTGCTTAGTTTCATTGTTTATATTATCCATTTCAGCAGAACTTAAGTAATCTGTAAAAGGTCTACCGGTAATCCTTATCGGCAGACCTGGAACAATTTTCTTGAAGGTCTTCCGCTACTTGATTCTTTTTATAGATTGCAAGTAACTTTCAAGGAACTTACTTAAAAGTTTTAAAGTGTTAATAAGCTATTCAACCCCCCCCCTTCTAGCTTATTATTGTGCTCATTGGGACCCATATGGCATATGAGGATTTCTTACGGACAGTGCTTCATCCTCCCTTTCCTGCTCCTGCTGTGCCTAGACGGGCTTCTGATGCCTCTGCCAGGCCGAGGCCTTCCATCCCATCTCTCGAAGAGAATCTGGAGTTCACTGAGCCTGATGACGTCTTCTCTAGCTTTCAGTATCAGTGGTGTGGTCATGTGCAGGCCCGTTAGGTAGACACATTTACCTTTGCATTTCTTTCTTTTTTTTTATCATGCACATACATTTTTTATTTATCATTTTCCTCCTTTTTATGCATGTCCCTTTTTTTTGGAGACTAATATATTTTCTTTTTGCTGTCTCACTTTTTTTTCTCAGGTGAATGTGTCCACTTACAAGAGGCTGCGGCGGGGCTTCTTCAGTATTAACAAGCTTTATCAAAAGCTTGTTGACGAATTTTCCTGTAGGGGGAATGACACAGTGCGGCAAACCAGGTGCCGAGATGGTGTTGACGATGATGCGGATGCCAGGTCGAGCCGCGCTCGGGGCAGAGGTCGAGCATACAGAGCTGGTGGTGGTCTTGATAGGAGCCAGTCGTCCCGAGCACATTAGTCTTGGATACCTGCGATTATTATTTTTCCTTTTTATTTTTTTTTCGTACTAAAACCTGTACAAACATTTATTATATAATGCAATATAATTTTATATGATGCCAAAATATTAGAAATGCAGACTCAAACACATGCATAAAATAAAGCTATACCAATATCTAAGGGTAACAACACGCTGTATTTTTAGAAAAGGGTTTTAGAAGAATACACCTTCGGGCTCGAGCGGGCTTTTCTGGTGATACACGGGGAGAAAAAGGCAGCCACCTTCTCCTGTTTCCTAGGCACATAATTGTCGCTGAGCTAGTGTGCGTAGCCTTTTCTTCTTTCTCCGTTATCAAACAGAAATTATAGAAACCTGTCAGAGCCAAAAACCGAGATACCGGGCAGTTTCCAGGGAACAGTGGCAAGAGGCTGGCGCGGTGCCAGAAAGGGTATATGGCGGCGCCCTGAGTCCTTTCTGTGCAATCCCTGTTCAGCACTGTTTGCGTACTGTGCTGAGAAATTGTCAGTTTCTTGAATCTTTGGTATAAAAGGCAGACGGGGGATCGCTTGCTCTTTCACAGATTCATTCGCTCCTTTCTTACAAATTTCTAAGCTTGCTTTTGGTCAGCCATTGCCTCTTTTATCAAATAATCCTTTGCATTCTTTCTCACAAATGGCTGCATGAATTCATACAGCGCTAGAGATAGAAATTTACGAGAATGCTTTGGATTTTTTGGATTCTCTCTTTGCGTTCAGACGAGCGTGATTGGTTCTACCATATTTTGGATTCAGGTGCCTGTTATCCTGGAGGAATGTCATCATTAACTAGGACATGCTGAGGGGAGCCTCCATATTTTGGTCTCCTTAGGACCACCTTTTTAACTTCGGTATGAATGAAATGTGCCCCACTTACGAAGAATTCTGTGCAATGTTGGGGGTGGCACCTTCTCGTCTGATTGACGTGCTTTCTCACCGGAGGCATCCGTATATGACCATCAGGGAGCTATTTCGCACTACTCGCCGCGCCACTCCAGGTTTTTATGATGGAGTAACTTTTGATTTGACTGTCCTCCCTGGAGCCTTTACAGAATTCAGGGAGGATGACATAGATTATTTGCGGCGTGGGCTGTCTGCGCTTTTCCTTTGCCAGGTAGGGAGGTATTTGTTGGTGGGCCAACCTGGATTTATCGATGTGCGTGTCGTTGGCCTAGCATTGCAGGCACGAGATCGCCGGCTGAATATTGTTCCGGTGATTCTGGCGGAGACTCTAGCGGGCCTAAATGCTTTTGCAGATGGTGATGAATTATTCCCTACCGGCAACCTCATTTTGCTCCATATGTGGCTAGAGGAGCATTTTCTTTGGGTGATGGCCCATGTACAGCATGGAGCATTGTATGACAGGGCTTTATTGCCTTCGTGGTCACTTTCCTCAGACCAACTATTCAGAATATGATTGGGCTGAGAACTTCTTTCGCAGGGGCTCCATGGACATAGTCTAGGTGATCCACCACTGGCAGATTTGGCGCTTCCTTATGTATTCTGCAGAGTATAATCAAGTGGTGTTGCTGGGTGATCGATTGTTTTATTTATCTATTTCCTTGCAAGTGTACAAGACTATTATAGAATAGACTCGGAAGCAAGGGTCGAACCCACAGAGACAAGTGATCACGAACAGTGCGGTTATAGATAGCAAATTATTAACCTAAGGGGGGTTTTTATGTTTAATTCTACTCTAATCTACTAGTTATAGACGTTTAACTAATTAGACAGTAATAACAGATATGAAGATCTTATGGTGAGTGGAAATCTAGGATTCTGGGTTTCACTTATATCTCCTTTATGTTCAATTCATAATAATGTCATTCAATGTCTTGGGTTCGTTCACTAAAAATAGATATAGTCTGTTGAACAATTGGTTCAGCCTCCATCCCCGCAAAATTCACCCATTCCATATCCTAAGCACAGGAACTATTAATCTAGCTGTCACCTAGATTTATGATCTATCTGACACCTAGATCATGTAAGAACCTGGTCCTAACTTATCACTCTCGTGCTTCGATAGGTCCAATTTATTGTGTTGATGAGCCAGTGTACGACATATGCACTCGGTCATGCAGTTATCCGCACCTCTAAGCCTTTATTATTTGCGATTACATTCATTTGTTCAAAGCAAAATAATATAGGGGTTGATAAACAACACAATCAACAAGCATTGAATAGACATATATATATGAATCACAACATAAATTCGATACAAGTTACCTCCCACCTCCTAGATTAGGGATGATTTAGTTCATCATAGACGATGAACAGCACATGGAGATGATGAAAGACATGATTTGATCTTCAATACTTGAAATTACAAAACCTAACTATGTTATACAATCTAAAACTACCTAAAATCTATGTAAAGAGAGCTTCCAGCCGTCCTCCTTATGCTTAGGCTCGGCACCTGACTTCTATATATACTCGGGAGTTGTGTTTGGATCGAATGACTGTGTGAAAGTCCGAAAAGGTCGCATTCTGCCTACCTTGCGGTCGCAAGGTGCTGGATACCTTGCGTCCGCAAGGTCTCCAGTGTGTGTGGTTTTTGACTCTTCGATTGGCCGAGGGACCGATCGCCTACCTTGCGGTCGCAAGGTGCGAGGCACCTTGCGTCCGCAAGGTGTCAGATTTTCATTTTTCTTCAATTTTTCCTTCTTTGTAATTTGCACTTAAAACCCTGGAGTTTAGCGTATTTTCACGAACAATCCTGAAACTTACAAAACTCACCGAAAACATATATTAGTACTCAAAAGACTCGTGAAATAGCATAATTTAAGTCACAGAAGCATATAAAATCGACGTATAAAATACATCGATCACTGGGCATTGAGCGGACATCTTTTTACAAAGCCGACCGGATCTTGCGCCAATTCGGGAGAGAGCAGCTTATCCCTAATCCAACTCGCCCTGTATATTTGGAGGCGGATAATAATGACAAGGGCCTGGGTACCACTATCCAGGAAATGTGGGAACGGGATTTTGATAGGCTGGACGTGGCCTATTTATTTTCTGATTACATGCTCCTTTCCCATGAATATCTGGCATGGATAATGGTGGCTGCCGAGGGGGCGTCCCGCGTGATCAGGCATGAGCTGAGTAATTTTCTAGGCCGTCATATTGCTAGCGGTATAGATGCTCGCCTGATGGAGATAGGTGAGGATATTGATAGTTCGGGGCTAGTCGTCCCGCAGGCCCTACAGGAGGAATTCCGGCCGGTGGGTACATAATCTTGGTGCCCAGACAGCTCCCGGACCGAATACAGCGAGTCCTAGCAATGCGCCCCGTAGGTTAAGCAATGTAAGCAGGCAGCACAACCCTTGGGAACCAGAAGTGGCTGCTCCTCCCCCTCGGACTGGATGGGGCACGACTTTCAGGAATGATGACAATGTGCTTCCTCGGTTGAGTATCGCAAGCAGGCAGAATAACCCGTGGGAGCCAGAGGAGGCTGTCCTGCCTCCTCAACCTGAATGGGGCACTGCTTTTAGAAATGATGGGGCCGGTCCAAGTAACACAGCTGCCCAGGAGAACGGGGATGCCGATGATGAAGAAGAGGATACTTCTAGGGGCTCCCATGCGGGTGAAACTAGAGTTTCTTCTGCACCTCGTAGGAGGAGTATATGGGCCCGGTTGGGCGGACGCTGCACACACTGATGGACCACCTTGGCGCTGGAGCTGCAAAAGAAGGGATAGTTTCTGGGGAAACAAGGGGGGATAGAGGCAATAATAAATATGTACAGGCAGATAATGCACAACCTAAATTTCTTTAGCAATTATTCCTAAGTTGCACCTTGGGACCTGTAATTTCATATTTTTGTGTTTTAATGTGAGCTTCCGTCGTGGTTTTTCTTTTTCCTGTCAGTCGAGCCACTTGTATGCTGAAGAATGGAGGTAGAACGCTGAGGATTCAAATAGTGCCTTCCCTCCCCTTTTTCTCCTGACTTTTTTTTATGCTCTAATTTTTGCCTAGGCTGCTCTTTCGGGTTTTCAACCTAGCGGGCCCTTATTTCTCCTTTTATTCTTTTTTTTATATGCTCTAATTTTTGCCTAGGCCGCCCTTTCGGGTTTTCAGTCTAGCGAGCTGGAGAGGGAAGCGACCGCTAAATAAATTAGCTCAAGCATAATACCTTTTGAGCTTGTCGATATTGAAGGGCTGAACAAGGTCTTCTCCTTCTTGGTTTGTGAGAAGTACGACACCTCCTAACCGGATCTCCTTGACAATATATGGTCCCATCCATGGAGATTTCCATTTTCCCCTCTTATCAACATAACTAGGGAGTTTTTCTCGAAGCACAAGATCCCCGACTTGGATGTCGCGGCCTTTGACTTTTTTGTTGAAGACCCAAGCTATGCGCCTTTGATATGCTCGGGTATGCTCCAGGGCTAGTAGGCGTCGTTCGTCGATTAGGGCCAATTCTTCAAATCGCCCTTTGACCCAGTCAATCTCTGCTATGCCAGATTCCATCATTACTCTTAGTGATGGAATTTCAACTTCTATTGGCAGTACTGCCTCCATGCCATATGCTAGAGAATAGGGGGTAGCCCCAGTAGGTGTGCGAACTGAGGTGCGGTAGCCCCAGAGGGCTAGCGGTAATTTTTCTGGCCAGTCTCTTCCTGTGTCAGCCATTTTTCTGATGATGTTCTCGAGCATTTTGTTGGCTGCTTCAACGGCACCATTGACTTGCGGCCGGTAGGGGGAGGATTTATGTCTTTGGATCTTGAATTCGTCAAGTAGACGATTCACGTCCCCTTCAAAATATGTGCCATTGTCGGAGATTATTTCGAAAGCTACTCTGTAGCGATATATAATGTTGGCCTGGATGAATTTGGACACCTTTCGGGCATTCAGGATTTTATAGGAAGAGGCTTCCACCCACTTTGTAAAGTAATCGACGGCTACTAGGACATATTCGTGGCCATTGGATCCCTTCGGGTGAATTTGGCCTATGATGTCGATTCCCCATGTTGAGAAGGGCCAGGGGGCTATGGAGTTATATAGGACGTGCGGGGGCACATGTTGCAGGTTGGCAAAGCGTTGGCATTTGTCGCAATGTCGCACCCACCGAATACAATCGCTTTCAAGCGTACTCCAATAGTACCCCTGTTGGATAATTTTCTTGGATAGCTTATGGCCATTCATGTGGGGCCCGCAAGTACCACCATGCAGTTGATCCATGATTTGCTCAGCTTTGGCCTGATCGACGCATAATAAGTTAAGGCCTTGATAGTGCCTTTTATATAGGCTGCCACCGCTGAGTACAAATTGTGAGGCCCACCTTCGCAGGGAGACTTTCCCTCTTTTGTCTAGGCCGGGAGGATAGATTCCTTTCTGAAGCAGATTTAGGATATCAGCGTACCAGGGCTCATGATCTGCTTCAGGGGCTGCATTAATTTTGAAGCAATATGCCGGAGTGACCTTCTTCCCGACTACGAATGGCTGAACATTAATTTCTGCGGGAATTTGGACTAGCGATGCCAGAGTGGCTAGGGCATCGGCAAATTGATTTCTATCTCGTGGCAGATAATGGAACGAGATAGAATCAAATCGAGCGGCAAGTGCTGCTAGTTTGGCATGATAGAGCTGCACCCGGGGATCTTGGTTTTTCCATCTCCCTTCAACTTGATTTATAATTAGGGCAGAGTGCCCATATACTTCGAGATCTTTGGCTCCCCTTTGGAGAGCTTCTTCTAGGCCAGCAATACAGGCTTCATATTTCGTCGTGTTATTTGAACATTCTAACTCCAACCTTATGGCCAGCGGAGTATGAGAATCAGCTGGGTCTATGAGCAAGATTCCTATGCCAAAGCCTCTTTTATTCGCGGCTCCGTCAAAGAACATGTGCCAGCTGGTGTCATGATCAGTGATTTCTAAGACACCTTCGTCTGGGAAGTCAGGCTCCGTCACATCTTCGACTTTCAAGGGTAGATCGGCTAAGTTGTCTGCAATCACGCTACCTTTGATAGATTTGAGTGTGACATAGGTTATGTCAAACTCGTTGAGAAGAAAGGACTACTTGGCCAGTCGGCTGGACAGTGATGGCTTGCCAATGATGTACTTGATAGGGTCCATTCTGGATATGAGCTTGATGGACCGTCCTTGCATATAGGCTTTAAGCCTTTGCGTGGCCCAGACTAGGCCGGTGCAGCTTTTTTCTAGTGCTGAGTAATTTAGCTCGCTTCCTTGCAGTTTCCTACTTATGAAGTATATGGCATTTTCAATGTAGGAATCTTTTTTTTCTTGGGCGAGCATAGCCCCTACTGACGTGTCCGTGACGGTTAAATATATGAGGAGAGGTTTATGTGTATGAGGTGGAGCTAGCATAGGGGGATTGGTAAGGTAGGCTTTTATTTTTTCGAAGGCTAGCTGGCACTTCTCGTCCCAGACTTGGTCAGTATTCTTTTTTAGGAGTTTGAAGAGGGGCTCACATGTGGTTGTCAGCTGCCGGATGAAGCAGCTGATATACTGCAATCGGCCTAGGAAGCCTTTGACTTCGGTTGGAGTTATTGGCTGTGGCATCTCTAGTATAGCTTTTATCTTTGCTGGCTCGATCTCGATGCCCTGCTCGGTCACTAAGAATCCCAGGACCTTGCCTTTGGTAACCCCAAATGTGCATTTGGTGGGGTTAAGCTTCATTTGGTGCTTCCTTAACCTTTCGAAGAATTTTCGAAGGTCTTTGATATGGGCACCGCTGGCGTCGATGGAATGCACGATCATATCGTCAACATAGACCTCCATTTCTTTATGGATCATGTCGTGGAAGAGGGTGGTGGCAGCCCTTTGATAAGTAGCCCCGACATTTTTTAGCCCAAACGACATGACATTGTAGCAGTAGGTCCCCCAAGGGGTGGTAAATGAGGTCTTCTCTTGGTCCTCTACTGCCATTTTTATTTAATTGTAGCCCAGCATGCCGTCGACGAAGGATCCGACCTTGGGAACAGCAACGGCGTCTACCACAGATCCGGACCTTCCCGTTTGGCTTGGGAACGGTCACTATGTTGGACAGCTAGATCGGGTATTCAACTACCCGAATGAAATTGACACGCAGCTGCTTCATAATTTCTTCTTTAACTTGTAGTGACCATTCCGGCTTAATGCGGCGGAGCTTTTGCTTGACTGGTCGAGCATCCGGATATATGGGGATTCGGTGTTCGACTATGGCTGGGTCTAGCCCCGGTATATCTTCATAGGACCAGGCAAATATGTCCACGAACTCTTTGAGGAGATCAATGAGTGCTACCCTTTCAGAGCCTTGCAAGTAGCTGCCGATTTTGATTTCTTTGATTTCGTTGTCCAGCCCCAGATTGATAGTGGACAAGTCTTCAGTTGCTGCTGATGAATGATGATGTTCCTAGTGCTCAACTGACTTTACAAGCTCAAGAAAATAATTTTTATCTTTTGGGTCCATTTCATTAAATGACTCATTATTACTATTATTATTTAATGTGTCTTTTAATGTAGGTGCAACTAAGGAATAAGCAAAGACATTCATATTATCATTAAAAGCAAACTGTGCAGGGTTTATTACATTATTGAGGACCTGGGGTTTGAGATCCTCAACTTTAGGGAGCGGTTCGGTAGATGACCAATCCGTAAAGCTAGGGGAAGGACTAGGGATAGTATATCCAAAGCGGTCCACCAGTTCTACGGTCGTCAAGAGCGGGCCGGTCGTGGTATACGAATTCTGCAGAGGCTTATCAGCAATAAGCTCAAACTCGGCAGGGAGCTCTTCATAATAAGTGCCTCCATCTATCATACCCAAGAAGCTGTCTCCTAGACCGTCATCATCTAGTAGGGCCAGAACATAATCATCTTGGTCTATAGACCAAGTATTTTCAATAGTGACAGTCTTATATGCAGTGCTACGGGGCTCCAGGGTAACCTGTTCCATTCTATTTGCGAGGAGACTGACATCTTCAAAGATTTCCCAACCAGGGCATCTTTTTCCATTCTGGTCTAGCCAAGGTTCAGGAAACATGAGATAGGCTTCTGTTTCCCCTTCCCTTACAAAGTAACCATTTAAGGTTTTTCTATATGGTTGGAGAGGGGGATATTTATAAGGACACTTTTCTCTTTCTGCCTTTCTTTTCTCACGTTTCTGTTTCATGACTGTGGCTACTTCAGCTGGAGTAGGCGTGTATCCTAGACCAAAACGAAGGATACATTCCTTAAGTTCATCTTGGACTAAATTAACAAGCCCTTGCTGATTTCTACCGAGACCCAGACCAGGCATATAATTCATTTTTCGAAACATGTTTAAGGGGACCATGTTTCCTAGGGAAGTGGTTTTCTTTCGGGTGATGTCAGTTTCCCGGCCATATTCAATGGCGTTGACTACAGCTTGGGGGATAACCTCAAAGCCACTGAGAAAAATACATGTGTCTTCATGCTCTATTTCGAGGATTGGGATATCCTTGCTTTCCTTATTCTCCACGATCTTATCAGCCAAAATAATTACTATATGGTCCTCGTGGATGAATTTGACACGTTGGTGCAATGAAGAGGCTACCCCCTTTACCCCATGGATCCAAGGGCGTCCAAGCAACAAGCTAAAGGTGGCTGGTATATCCAGGACTTGGAATTCAACTAGCATGTTTAATGGCCTAATAGTCAGTATTAAAGTGACCACCCCTAGGACACATCGATTGGTGTTGTCATATGCCCTTACTGTCTGTGATGAAGTAGAGAGTTCTGATATCTTTGTTCCCAGTTTGGCTAAAGTGCTGGCGGGACATATATTCAATGAAGACCCATTATCTATCAAAACTCGGGGAACCCGTTTCTCCAAAATTCCCACAGTGATATGGAGAGCATCAATGTGGTTGGTTCCTTCCTTTGGCAGATTTAGATCAGTGAACATTATCACGTTCCCAAAGTGAATGTTCCCGATCATTTGAGTAAGCTCATTTGGGGAGGTTTCAATAGGAATGACTGCCTGACTTAAAGATTTAGCCAGCGTATCACGGTGGGTTTTAGAAGCACAAAGTAAGCCCAGATGGAAATGTTGGCCTGAGTTTTCTTCATCTGAGCTAATAAGGTATCTTCCACCGTTTTAGCCCCAGTATCTGTTGCTTGATCTTTACCAAAGTGGTCACCTCTTTCCAGGTTTGGCTGGTAGGCTCGGCCAGATCGGATAAGGTGGCTAACATCTCCTCCAACCCAAGTGGCTTTGTCAATAATATTGCAAGTATTTGACTACCCAGGATAGTGTCCCAAGAGAGCATATTGCAGCTAGGCTCTTTTATGGATAAAGATGGAGGAAAAGGAACAAGGATATATGGTAATGGATGTTTATTTATTTCAAACTTGGGTACATAAATTTTTTCATCAGGCTCAATCATATTGATTTGAGGTATGGGGTTATTGAATATATTTGGTCTGGGTGGAGGCTTTTCAATAACCTTATCATCTATAAGGTCCTGGATAGCATCTTTGAGAGTATAGCATTTATCGGTGAGGTGACCACTGCAGCGATGGTATTCACAGTACTGGGCGTGGTTCCAAGTCCTGGGCCGGGGGTTTGGTGGCTTATAATTTTCCAAAGGCTTTAGGACTCCCTGTGCTATTAGCCCCTGCAATATCACAGACTAGGGAGCTTGCAGTTCATCATAATACCAGTTCACCTTGTTCTGATTTCTGAAATTTCTGCCTGAGCCATTATTTCCTCCAACTGTATTGACAGACCTGTCTAACCCGTAGGACCATGGAACAGTGCTATAATTTTGGGTAAAAAATGGGGCTGAGGCATTTCCTACCTTATTGACGGCTGGTGTTGGTGCGGCTGTCTTTCCTTTAGAGTAACGAAAAGAACTAGAAGGCGTATTGACTTTTAATTGCCCGGTCCGTATATCTTCATCAATACGGACTCCTATCTCCACTATTTCTTTAAAATTGGTGTAGGGGAGATACCGCATATGTTCAGGGCTGGTGTTGTCTTTGTATCTTTCAGCACAGCACAGGTCCGCCAACTTCCTTTTCCACCTGACTGCAAACTCAGCACATGTTTCTTTTTCCCTTTGGGTGCACGACTCGAGGTCCCTTTTATTTTCAGGGCTGGTGTTGTCTTTGTATCTTTCAAGGAACCCTTCAGCTATCTGATCCCAAGTATTCATGGTGCTGCTATCAGACAACATTAGCCATTGTTTGGCAGCCCCTATTAGGGTGAGGTGAAAATTGGAAGCCATAGCCTCAAAGCTAGCTCCCTTTGACTGCATGCCAGTGGAATAGGATTTTAAATGGGATATAGGGTATCCAGTCCCATCAAATTTTTCTATGTCGGCATTTTGAATTTTGAAGGTAGTATTGCTGAGGGTTGCAATGCTAGTGCCCGCGTAGAAAATTCCCCTTTGTTGAGAAGTTTGAGCATCATGGTTTTCATATTTTCCATGTCGGCCTCCATTTTGGTGGCTGGGGGAGTTGGCTTTTGGTATACACTGGCAGGATTAGGGAAGGCTGGGTTAATTTCTGGCTGAGGTATCTAGTAAGGATTTTGGACAGGGTATGGATTTTGGGCTGGATATGGATATTGGGCTGGATATGGATTCTGGGTTGGTGGATTTTTAGGCAGTATAAGGATTCTGGGCTGACGGACTTTGGGCAATATAAGGATTTTGGGAAGTATAAGAATTCTGGGCTGATGGATTATTGACGGTTTCGGCTGGGCGGCCTGGATCATTGAAAGGTAAATAGGTAGTAACTTGGCCTGGCGGGTTATAACTTTTTGGGTCCATATGTGGGCTATTCTTGAGTGGTTTGATAATGGGAAAAGGGAGGTCATTTGGACTCTGAGGAATATTGGTGCTTGGGAGAGGATATGGAGGATAGGACGGGTAAGGGTTGATATTTGGGTAGTAGGGACTAGGCGGGGGATTTGGATTTGGGGTAGCGGCAATATTTGGTGGGTTAGTGTTTGGCTGGGAAATTGGGTTTGGAGGCACATGGGATGTTGATGCTTCCTGGGGGACTGCAGGGGAAGAGTTCACCTCACCACTGGATTTTAAATTTTGCACCAGACTAGCCATTTGGCTCATTATACGATCAGTCGCTGCGCCCAAATTTTGGTCTAACCATTCTTGCATTCTTTGGAGTCGGGCCCATATCGTACACATAGCGGACTGCTCACTTTCTGCTGCCATACTTGCTCGGATCTGTACCCTCCGAATCGGTTCGCCTTTTTCGATCGACATCGATACCCTCGATCGATTTTGCACTTATTTCTCGTATCAACCGGCCAGTACTATCTCTGCCTTTCTAAATTCGGGCCAGGTTTCTGAGGAAAATGGGGTTTGGAGGTATCAGAAGGTTGGCTAAAGGCTTTCTGGACTTGGTGTACAGCGTGCCTTTATTGGTATTTTTTTTATTTATTCATTTTTCCTACAATTGACCGGATAAGCACCTGCTTTATTTTGACGGTCTCAGGACTTTTCCTGGAACAGTGGATTCTTTCTCCAGAGTATAGGACCAACGTATTCCACCTGCCTTTCGACTCCCCAAGATCGGATTGATCCCAGACGAAGGGCTTATAATATTTCCAGGTCCACCATTCAGAATATTCTAGGTCGAGCATCAGAGAATAATAAATCAGCCCCTGCGTATTTATTCTTTTTTTTTTCGTTGCGCAATTTATTTTTTTTCATTTGGGTTTTTTTTTTGCCCAATTTTATTTTATTTTTTATTTCTTCTCTTTTATTTTTTTTTTTTTTGCAGGGGCTGACCCACGATTCAAAGATGCAAAAATCGGTCGGTCATTGAAGTGTCCTGAGAATCTATATGCATTCTAACGTTGGCTTATGCAGGGGGTAGGCTGGTCATGGTGTAGGGTAGCAATTCGGAATATACTTATATGCGTGCACGTGTGTGCAGTCTCTAAAAAACAATAAAATATTTTTTTTTTTCAGATATACAAACAGAATATAAAAACAGATATGGCATGTCTTGCTGTTACGCGTGGATTTTCTCGGCTTTGTAGTTTGAGCGTGAGCAAGCAAGCACATCACATTAAGAAATAGAAAGAAAAGCGGGGAATCTATCTATTTCTATTAATTACAAATTTTGTCCTATGTCCCCAAAATAAAATGGCAGAATGAATGCAAATATATACATACTTTGCGGAATAATGAAAATAATAAACATAATAGAATAATAATACAGAGCCGAAAATGAAGCAAAATTAAAATAAAGCCCCGGCCTTTTTATTGTGCTGCCCGGAATTTTATTGCAAACATATATATGACATATATATTTATTTTATTTTATTTTATTTTATTTTGAAAACTTTTTTTTCGAGAATTTTTTTTTTTGCTTTTTTATAAAAAAATATATTTTTAAATATACCCGTAACAGTTATCGGAACGAAACTGCTGCAGGATGGATGATCATATCCACAAATATAGACACGGATATATAGGAACGCAATATTCAAATGCATAAATTAATATAACAAGCATACTTTAGCCAAAAACAAATAAAAACCAAAAAAAAAATTATGAGTCTAGCATTCCATTTTATTTAAAATAAAACGATCTCCCCAGCAGAGTCGCTACTGTGGGTTCCCGGGACTGCGCTCGCGCCCCGCGCGCCCTTGGATACGAGTGCGCGTACGTGCGGATGTGGGACACCACTGCTCTCATTTTATCCTCCCTTGTTTAGGGGAAGACGAAATTAAAAGTGCAAGAGGAGAGCTGTCTAAGATAGCGCATTTGAATACGCCTCGGTTACCTTTAGTGAATTTTTGGTCAAATATGGGAGCTTTGGGTTTCCCGCATCAAGTTATCCCTTGTTTAGGGGATACCAGGATATGAGAATACATCATCCGTTCATTCTCATTCTCCCTCTTTTTTAGGGGAAAATGGAAAAGTGACAAAAAAGGATGTTGCGAGGCCCCACTATGAATTTTATGAAAATAGCCTTATGGCCTATTTCGGATCACTATAGGGCTTTGGGTTTCTTGCATCAAGTTATCCCTTGTTTAGGGGATACCAGGATATAGGAATGCATCACCTTTTCATTCTCATTCTCCCTTTTTTAGGGGAAAACGGAAAAGTGTAAGAAAGGAGTGTTGCAACACCCCACTGGATCCAAAATGTTTTATAGAGTCGCCATCTTTATTTTAAGGCAAAAATAAAGCAAAACCAAAAGAAAAGAAAAACCAGAGATTGCGAAACGGGTTCGGAGGCTAAGTTACGAGTTGGGAAGGTGCTAGGCACCCAACTCGCCCTTTCTGTCTCAAAAGCGGGTTTTGGCTAAAGTATGTTTTTTGTTATATTTATTTAGCAAATAAACAAAGCATTAAAAGACAGGAAAATAAAAGCAAATACATCCGCGGCTACATTATTTACGGACTTGTAGCCGTCTTCTTACAATAATTACAGATATATTTAAAAATATTTTGTCCATTATAACGGCTCTTTTACATAATATTTTCTAACTAAATCCGGGCAGCACAACGGCTTATATTTTCTACATTGGGCCGGATTTAAAGAATAACTTTTATAAAAATAATTTCCTTAAAGGCTATTACCTTTTAGAGCAGAGTGTGCTCGCTCTGTCCTTCTCGGGAGAGGGAGACTTTTATGCTGCTGCTGTGATTTGGGCAGAGTAACGACTTATTTTTGGTAGTTTTGGCTTGTTTACTCGGACTGAGTAACGGCTTAGTTTTGGTGGTTTTGGCCTATTTATTTGGGCAGAATAACGTCTTGCTTTTGGTGGTTTCAACCTATTTACTCGGGCAGAATAACGACTTACTTTATTGTTTTTGGGCCGGGGAAATAGGGTGGATACCTAACTAAAGGGCTAGGGATCACTTTAACCGGTGGGTTTTTGGTTTGGCTGAGTTTTGGCAGGGTTTCAAGGCTTTATAAGAGGACCACTCCCTATCTCACTTCACTCACTATATTTCTCAGCGTTAGGACGACGCGGAGAAATTTTATCCGCGTTTCTTCTCTTTTCTTTCCGGGGTCCTGAAAGTGAGTCCTGAAGCCTGTATTTATAACTGAAGGAGAGGACTCATCGGGGATAACAAAATCCTCTCTATACGCTCAAATTTCTTGTACACTGAGCTTCGGGAGTTGCACAATGCGTTAACTAGGAGGGCTCCTGTAGCTAGCTGGGCGCGGACACAAGGTCTTCTTGGCGCGGCGCCAAGGGCCCCTTTTGGCCACACCGTGACACTATTCCACTTTCAAAATTTGCACTTTTATCCCTCGCATTTTACTGTTTCGTGCATCTTGCTTTGCCTTTTGCATTTTTAACTCCTGTAACTTGACATTTGTTAAGTTTAAACCGTTCTTGATATCACATGCCAGAGTCACATATCAAGGGTACGAAATTGAGGTGTCTACAGACTCTTGATAGGCTTTCGGCATTGAGAACAACTTCAGTGCCTCGAATGCGACCTTTGAAGCTTGAACCATCTCTTGTCAGTCGCATCTTTGAATAGAACTCATCAACCAATTGAAGGCTGTAGAATTCTTCGCGAAAATAAAGAATGGAGATAAGTCCACTATTGTGAAGAAGATCTATAATCTTAGCTCCGACGGTATTGTCGACGAGAAATTGTTCTCCTTGAATCGTGTGACCAATAATGTAAGACTGAGAGCCTATTCTGGTTACGAATATAGATTCAGGAGGAACAAATGGACTAGAGACGCTTTGGGAAGAAGATGAAGCGGTCATGAGAATATTTCTATAATAGAAAAGAAATGTACCGATAGGAATAAGATATCAATTAATGAAATAAGATCAAGCAATTGTTGGAAATTCTAAGATTAGGAAGATTTTAATGGGTAGAATCAAAGATTGAGTATTTCAGAGGATTTATAATGGAAGAACACTCTTATCACGAATCATTGATTGGTTATCCATTGAAGAGCTATAATGACAAGAATACGAAGCAGCGAGAAAATCAAGTCACTAAGCTAGAATTTGAATGGACATTTTTGAAAAGTCGGCGATTCATGAAATCGACATTAAGTCATTCTTGGGAATGTTTTTGATGCAGATTGACTTAAATCGAAATATCTCAATATCCAGATGATAGATATCAATTATAGTAGAGAGTACTGGATGAAGAGAAGAAAAATTTGTGTTGACATTGATAACTTTTTAGAAAAATAATACGAGTTCAGCATACGAACCTTTGAAGAAATGTGATATGTTTTGAAATTCTAAAATTTTCAGAAGAGAATTTATGAGGCATTCTGAATCATCTACACAATCCTCAGCAATCTCTCAAATCTTTAGAAAGTTTTAGAATTTTAAATCAATTTTAAAGAAGTATTTCATAAAGTAGAATATGTTTTTCAACTGATAACTGATAACCTTGAACACACGGACGATGGTAGCCATAAAATAGCAATTAAATCAATTGAATTTTGTGTTCAAGAAAAATGGAAGTCTACTGATACTAATAGTTGAAAGATAGGTGATCAGTAAACTAGAGATTGAGGTATGCCGTTGTTGAATGTATGAATGACAAAAGAGTTGGCATAGATGAGGGTCTACTAATGAAGGTGATCAGTAGGAATAAAATCTGCTAAAACAGGGTGTATATAGATAAGTTTCGCAGATAAGAAGGTTTGCTGAATAAAGACGGAACAACAGACATTGAGGTCTGCCGATACCAAAAGAATGAAGGGTATTTCAGCAAGCTTTTCCTTTAAAATGCCTTGGCTTCTGGAAGGATGGACCATAGGCTTCATCGGCATAGAGAACGAAACAGAAATGGAGTGAGTTGAAAGCTTCTTCCTATATAGAAGCAGCAGTAGTGTCAGCAGCAACAGTAGTATCGTCACTTTAAGAAGACTTCTACAGTTGGCTCCTCCTCACTAGTAGAGTACTTGCGTTTCGATCTTTTTTGAGAGAGAACAAGGTCTTCAGGTGTAGAGTACCGGCAGACTTCTGTTATGCCTTAGCAGCTGTTTAGAAGATTCATCTGCTTCATCGGCAAGGATTAACTGATGACTATGCTTCTTTTCAATAGAATCTCAATTGAACGATAAGAGCATTTAGAAGCAAAACGGAAGAGAACAACCATTTAAGTTAGAGCACTTGGATCACAGAGAAACAAGTAGCTCATACTTAGTTTGGCTGAAGGTTCTGGAGAAAAAGAATGAATTTTGCTTCAAGATCAACAACTAAGATGATGACTACCCTTTTTAAGGAAGGGAAGTAAGTCATATTTGTTCAAGACAAAGGAAAGATAGAAAGAGAGAAGAACAGAGTTATCTTGAACAGAGGAAACAACAGATAAGAAAAAGAATTGTAGAGACTGCATGTTCCTCAGAAGGTCGTCTATCCAACAGCAGATGTAGAGTCTGCTGTTGAAGATGATGAGACCAGAAATTTTGGATGGGAATTAAGATTCATCAGAACATCATGGGTCCATATGAGATCTAAAATTCCTGAGAGAGGAGTTGCAAGGTATGCAGTTCCTTCTAAGAAATCCAAAACTGAAGTTATCCATTTTCCAACATTAATTTTTCTGATGAGATTTCTACCAGTAATCATTGAAGTTTTTACTTGAAATAAAACTTTTATTTACAAATAGATCCTAGGAAAGTCTCATCATATTTATTATGTTGAATAGGAATAATTATGGTTAAGGATTTGTTTGTTGTTGGGTTAACATCAGAGTTATATTTGCTGTCTTGAATTCAGAACAAAATTGTAATAACAAGAAGTACAGTTACCGAAATCATAAGCAAATACAAGATTTCATGTTATCAAGGAATGTTCATACAAAAGTAGATAGACATGAAGTAAAGATGCTTTGAACAAGTTCTCATTTAGATCAAAATATACTCGAATACAAAGAGGATCTAAAGATTACAAGATTCATTACAACTTCCGGTGACTTAACTACTTCTTTTAAACAACTAATCTAAACACCTGATACATTTCTAAAGATAAGGATGTTACAAGGAGATGTCTATGAAGACCATGGACCCAGATTCCTCTAAACCGGTTGGCAAACGGAATATAGGTCCAGATCAAGGGAATCAAGATGACCTAAGGAAGGAACGGGACTCTCCTTATTCTCCTATTTAGCAGGCTTTCTCTATCCTAGATGCCCTGCATAAACATCTTCTAGATTTCTAGATATCAGTTCCAATGAAGGCACTCATCCTTGGGGGTTTGAGAGGGAAAATCCGAGGAGAAACACATTTGGCTCGTTGAAGATAGAAGGATCTTCTAAACGAGAAGGAGCAATCAAATGTGTACTAAGATAGATAGAAACGGGAGATATATGCTAAATGGTTGTTAAGGAAAATCTTCATACAAGAGGAATCCTCGAAACTAACCAAACAACTTTCGAAAGATAGGAAGAGTAATTCCAAGTTGTTGAGAAGAAGCCTTGATCTATTGCTAAGAATTCTCCTAAGTAACATATTTGAAGAAAGAGATTTTATATCAACATCTATCAGAGTGTTTGGGGTAGTTTGCGAGTGATAGAGAAGAAGGAAGGAATGACTCTATAAATACTCGCTGAGGTTAGACAATGGACCGACTAATGAAATAAATTCATTAATAATGAAGAGTCCTTTCAACCACTCTCATTAAAGTTATAGGGAGGTGTGAGAGTTAGTTTCAATTTCTAGATATCCGGTAAAGTTTCTTCTTTGGAAAGCTAAAAGATTTTGAAAAGACAATTCAGCTTTCTTGAGAGGATAAAACGTCTTTAAAAGGATAAAACAATTTTTAGAAAGATTTGACAGAACACGTCTTGGGAAATGCTTTTTCCACATTTCAAAGTCAGTTTTGTTTTTACCGGGTTTCTATGAAATTTGTCGTTAGCTTTTAAGAAATAGTCAATTTCAAAAGTTTTACCTCAACCTTTGTAGAAATTGCTAAAATAACCATGGAGTTTGCACATTGTCTACTAAGGTGGAAACTTCTATAAGTTAGCACATAGAGTTGAGCTTATGAAGCATTGAGCAACAGGAGAGTACTTCAAAGAAGATGGTTTGATGACGACAGAAAAATTTTCTTATAAAATGAGGCATCAAACCAGATGAGTAATTCATAGATCACACTTTAATGGAAAAGGAAAGAAGCAAAGTATGATAGGTAAAATTACTCGAGTTTTATATTTGCAAAAAAAAAAAAAAAAAAGATAAAAGCAGAGCAAGCAAATATAAGGCAATGCAGAGATGATATATTCATGATCATGATTAACAGGGAATCATAAGCGAAAATCAGTCATATACCATAATCCAGAAAGAAGAAGATTTGACTGAACCAAGTGAATTGGGTCATGTACTTTCAGTCAAGCAAAGCTTTTAATACATGAAGAGAGATAATAAAGTATGCTTGTTGATCTTGAGAGAATATGTATTCATGAATACAAATCAAGAAGATCATTAGCAACATTTTATGAGCTTTTAGGAAGCTCCAGAAAAATCTAGATACTGGAACAAGTATTTCAAGCAGATCCGTGAGAAAGAAAGACTAGATCTTGAATTTCTCATTCTCCCTTGGTCTTTTTGTGCAAAGAAAAAGATTTTAAGAAGGAGCACAAGACAAGGGATGTACCTTTTTGACAATTATCTTAGGATAGAGGTAGATGTTCTTCAGAAGATGCCTTTTTGAATCTGAGCTGATAAGTCTGCAGTAGATGTTGCCTAAAGAGTAGATTTCCTTTGCAATCAACTTGTAAGATATTTGATTCATATTTTCTTGGATTCACATAATTCTTTGAAATATAGGCCTAGTTCCCAGAAACTAAATATCATATAACATAGGGATCAATCAATGTTTAATGATATAGAGTTTTTGACTCTTAACCTTTTTTAAGAGAATAGATAGGAATCATTTTAAAATTCTTTCACAGTAAAGTTTCAGAATTTAAAGAAATTTTTTTCTCTCGAGAAGGTGTTGGAATGATTTCAATCGTTAGCCTTGTATCAAGAGAACTAGAATCAGAAATCCTTTTAATTGAAGCATCCATCTGAGAATTTTTCATCTGGGAATAGTTATTCATAGTGCCAATTGATATACATATCTGTCAATTGAATAATTATCCCACACTCATCATAGTAATTTTCTATCTCAAGAAATTTTTGAAAACAAAATAATTTTTCAAAATAAGTACATTTTTCAAAAAATTATCTCAAAATGAAATCCTTGTCAAAAGTTTTAAAAGATAAAACAAACTTTCTTTTGACTTGCATTTGTCGTGAGCATTCGAGGATCAAAACTCTCAAGAGATTAGTCCCGGTATATAGCTTGAAGAGCCTTGCTCTAATACCAATTGTTGGTCCACAATTATGCTCAAATAGGCTAGAGGGGGGGGTGAATAGCCTATGATGCCATTTTAAAATTTTTTCTTTTGGATATATTTAAAACGTAGATTTAGTGGCATTTGCAGTTTAGCATATTGAGCATGTCTGTCGGTAGAGGCTATCGGTAGACTTGCTCTAAGCAGAAGTATCAACTCTGCCGGTAAACTGCCAGTTAAATCAAAAGCCAGTGATAAAGAATCTAAGCAGCGGAAAGTAAAGAGGCTGAAGATTTGGAGAAGTCTTAAATGGCTGTACACGAATATATGATCAGAACAACAGCACACTTAATACTTCTTTCAAATGCAACTTAGGAAATCAATTGGAGAATAACTTTTCTAAAGATAAAATAATTAGTAAAAAGCTCATAGATATATAAGGACTGAGGGATAAAGTATTTGTAAGAACATATGAATTTATTCAAAGATAAATTGCACATTACATCAGCCTAAATATTCTATGTACAGTTTCTGTCTTTGTCCTCCCAAACCTTAATCCTTACGTAATTATCCATTCAAGAATATTTAAGCAATTGAGGGCAATAGGAGACCAAAACAAGAAACCGTTATGAGAAGAGAATTTTCAAGGTCGTTCAGATAAAAGATATTTGAACGATTGAGTGCAGAGCACTCGGCCTTCCATGATGAATGATTATTGCACAATCAACAGCATTTGTATTGGAATACAAATCTGAAGATATGAATGCAATATCTACAGACAGCTCTTCATTTTCTTCAGACATTATCTAACATCAATCTTCAGATCTTGATCTCTATCTTATGAAGTTTCTGATCAATCTCTTTTCTTCTCCAAGCTTTTCTTCCTAGCAATCCACTGAAAGTGTCTTACTAAGATCTGGATGAATTTACTACAATCTTGTGTCGAGATCTGAGATGCGTTGGTGAGGACGATCTCGTTGTAGATCTCTTTGTTTCTTTGAAGCTCTTGAGTGAGTTCTGATTTCAACTTCGCTCAATGCGTGTATCAGTCACTCGTTGCTCATCCACCCTTTTTTTTTCTTGGGCAAGAGAAAGGATTTATATAGACTGGAGTCAGTGTGATCGTTGAGAGATGAAGATTTGATGTTTCTATTCGTTTAGAGATATAGTTGTTGAAGTTTATCGGATAGAGATCTTTTGTCCATGAGATCTTTGACTGTTTGGGGCAAAGATTTAATCCTGCAGATCTTGGAACTTGTTATCTGTCACACTGTGTTGATAATTCTCTGAAAAATAGGTCTGATGTCTGATGCACTGTTAGGTGGTCTGTTCAATAAAGTAGTTCCTTTTTGACTTTATCAGACCACGTGAGTGAGAGAAAGTCTTGTAGCTTTAACAATGTCAGGCGTTCTGAGGCTTGAACATATCTGTCTTGATTTGAACTGCTTTTAGTCTTTTCTCTGTAGCAGCGTGCAGAATTAAGTTCTGGGTGGGATGTTCGGGCCGATGGAACAAGTCTTACAGTTCGGGAGAAGCGATGTCTGGTGCGAACAGTTTAACTTGTAGCTGTCTGCCGGTGGTGAGTCTTCATGTTGTTCTGATCTTATCACTGAAGGCTTTTGACATTGCTGCAAGTCTGCCGGTGCTTAGTGCATCTGAAGTGCTGGTCTGTTTGGTCATCATGTAGGAAGGAAGAACTTGATCAGGTCATATCTAATCTAGTACATATGTTATGTCACACGAGTTGTCACGCTAACCGGTACGCAGACCTTTTAGTCACTCGTGATGACTCACTGTAATGGGAACAAGCAAATCAACATATATGTAATATGCAAGGTGATAAGTAAATTATCAAGAAACATATTCCAACAAATAATATTAATAATAATAATATTAATATTAATATAAATAATAATATTAATAATAATAATAATAATAATAATAATAATATTAATATTAATAATATTATTATTATTATTTTATTTCAGCACTATTTCAACGTATTAATCAAACACACACGTACTAACTTATGAAAGCTAATAAGCACTTTTAAAAAGCTAAATCAAACATCACCAGACATTAGTTATCAGTCATAAGTCATAAGTAATAAGTTAATAGTCATAAGCAATAAGTTATTAGCACATATCAATAAGCTAAATCAAACGGGCTCTTAATATGTTAGCTTTCCCTTGCATATATAATCCAAACGAAGAGTTAGTTTTATTGGGAACAGTTGTGAGGCTTCGTGCAACATAGGTCAAACAGAATGAGGTACCATGCATATTAATAGAAGGGTGACAAGAGCACAATTGTGTGATATTGTTAGTTGATTTTGTGATTAATTATAGAGTAAATATTACACTTTTGGTTATTTTATGCTTGTTAATGATTGTTGGTGTGATGGGAGCTGACAAAAGAGGGAAACTAAGCAAAGGTGCTAGATTGCAAGAAAACGAAATTCTGTGGTGTCGCTTGGGCATATGTTATTTAATTTCCAAAATCGAAGCTGATGTTCAACTTGCTGAAGGACTATCCAGTAGATTTTCTGGGAAGTTAGAGAGTTGTTTTCTCTTCCTAACTTATTTCTTTGTAAAAGAAAAACTGTTTGGGTAGTTATTTAGTAGTTTTAGGAAGTTAATTGTAGTTTTTAGTGATAGAAAACTGCCAAGAAGTGACCTTAGTGGGAAGAAAAAGAGGTCATTTATAGAGGCTGGCACTCGCTGGAAGAGAGCATTAACTTTGGGAGGAAAGTAACACATAATTTTTGGGAGAGAAAGTGTAGAAAAAGTGGTATTCTTTCTTTAGCTCAACATCACTTGCTGGAGTATTTTATTCTTGGTATTTGTAAGTTAATTTAATTATGTTTAGTAGCTAGATATTTTCTTCCAATCAATGAACAATTAAATCTCCAACATTTTTACTTCTGTAAGATCTAATGTAATTAATCCTTGTTTCGTTACAAATATTTGTTTGTTCTCCATTTAACACGTTGTATGATTATTGTGTTTAATTGATGTTTGTGGCCAGAATATTAATTAACATAATAGTTTAAGGCTAGTTGACACTTTTGATTCGTAATTGTCCTTAGTTTTAACAAAGTGGCGAGTAATACACCTTTTAGGTATCACAAGCATAATCGGACCGTGTTACGAAAACGGATAATCTTAGTTACATGATATTGCCTCAACATGCATGGCTTTGAATCGGGTCTCTCTCTTCTTAATGCAATCGAGATTATTAAATCTTACGAGCGTCTCGAGGGTTGTAATTCGGTTAGACGGTAGTTAACGAGCTTCTCTTGATTATCAGAACGGTAAGGAGAGATTTGGTGTTAGGTGTTTGTCGATACTCATAACTGGTTTATTCGTGATTAAATGAGACATTTTTGCATCTATGATCAGTAGTAAAATGCGAGATGGAAATTGGTTCATTGACTGGACTTTTACTTTATTGAATTTAATCAAGTTTTAATCTGTTAGTCTAATTAAAACCTTTAATTTTGAGTTAATTAGTCTGTTAGTCAATTCTTAGTTAATTAAAAATCTCAATTCAATTTTTTTTTATTACTTAGTAAAATTCAATAAGGAATAAGTACAACGTTCCCTGTGAATACGATCCCGACTTACCTTATACTCGTTATTAAGGAAGTAGGAGAATTAACTTTGACGATTTGACACACGTCAAAGGGTAATCGACAAGATAATCCAATGTCCAATTTTACATCTCCTACTTTTTTAGAAAAATCATTTTAATTACCAGTATTCTTATAATATGTTCCTCACTTAAATGTGTAAGCCTTTTGTAAGGCCGTTTTATGGATCTTTATTTATAAGACGAAACTGCATCCTCTCACAGCTCAACCTACCAACATATGGTGAGTTGGGTTAGAAAGATCCATCTTACAAAAAATATTCGTAAAACCTTCTTACCCAAGTTAAATTTGGCATCATGATTCTGTTCAAAAAATTTAACAGTAGTTGCGACATTGGAGGCTAGTTTAGTCATATTAACTCGACGAAAGGTCATGTGGCTCGAGCTTGGTTTGACTCAAATGTCGGCAAAGGCTCGATTTAGGCTCTGCTTGTTTCACGGAAAATCATTTCCAAAAAATGAAAAAGATTTTATTTTCAGGTGTTTGGTAAATCTTTTGAAAATATATCAGAAAACATTTATGGGTGTTTGGCAAATACATGAAAAATGTTACGGAAAACAATATATGAATAAATACAAAATGTGTGTTTTAATATTAATGCACATATTTAATATAGGATAGTGTTGAACTTTAAGTAGTTCTTCTTTAGTGGCCCTGAATTTATCACTAGTGGTGAAATCAATAAGATCCATCTTTTTTTAATATCACAATTACAAATAAAAAAAAATTGATAATTGATATGAAAAAACGTTTTAAAATAGAAAATAGACAATGTTTAGAATGTCCCTAAAAATGTTACGGAAAACTATATATGACACTACTAGAAGCGGCCCGGCGAATTCTCGGCGAAATTTTCGTCGATTAAATTTATCATTAAACGAATTTAGCCATCGCGAATTGGCATCGGCGAATTTAGCGGCCGAAATTTTCCGTCGGCGAAACTAGCGAATAATTAAACATCAGCGACGGAATTGAACATCAGCAGCGGAATTTATCAGTGATGGAAAATTCTGTCGCTAAAGGTGACCTTTAGCGACGGAAAATTCCGTCGCTGAAAATAAACCGAAATTAAATTATGAAATATCCAGCGACGGAAAATTCCGTCGCTAAAGGTCACTGCGCGGAATTTTCCGTCGCTAAATGAAATTAAATTCTGAAATATTCAGCGGCGCGAATTTTCCGTCGCTGAAGGTCCTAGCGACGGAATTTTCCGTCGCTGAATATTCGAATTTAATTTTGATTTTCGATGACGAAAAAAATTCGCTAAAGGAAAATTCCGTCGCTGAAAATAAATTGAAAATTAAATTCTAATTAATATAAAATATCGATAATATTTGAAATTAAATTGAAATTAAATTAAAATAATATTTGAAATGTTAATTTAATAATATAATATCAATAATTAAAATGATTAGCATCAACATAATTACAAAAATTAAAACATTCACATTACAACTTATCTTAATGTAACTTAACGTAACACAACGTTAACTTAAATTGAAATTAAATTAAAATAATATTTGAAATGTTAATTTAATAATATAATATCAATAATTAAAATGATTAACATCAATATAATTACAAAAATTAAAACATTCACATTACAACAACAACTTAACAGCAGCAACTTAACTTAACAACAGCAGCAACTTAGCAGCAACAACTTAACAACAACAAGCGTGGCGTAACTTAACTAAGCAACGTAGCGTGGCAACTTAACTTAACTAGCGTAACTTAACTTAGCGTGGCGTAACAACAGCAATTTAACAACAACTTAACTTAACTTAACAGCAACTTAACGTAACTTAACATGAAAACACACTACGCCTATTGGCAAAATGGTATAATGGACTACGATGAGGACCATTATAACATGAAAACACGTGGCGACTATTGGCGAAGCGGTATAATAGATGCGATGGACCATTATAACATGAAAACACGTTACGCCTATTAATGGTGAAATGTTATAATGGACTACGATGGAGCATTATAACATGAAAACACGCTACACCTATTGGCGAAATGTTATAATAGAGTACGATGGACCATTATAACATGAAAACACCTACGTCTATTGGCGAAATGGTATAATGGAGTACGATTGGCCGTTATAACATGAAAACACGCTACGCCTCGTCTATTGACGAAATGGTACAATAGATGCGATGGACCATTATAACATGAAAACACGCTACGCCTATTGGCGAAATCATATAATGGAGTCGATGGACTATTAATTATAACAACAACAACTTAACGTAACATAACTTATCTTAGCTTAGCGTAGCGTAACATAACTTATCGTAACATAACGTAACTTAACAACTTAACGTAACATAACTTAACTTAGCTTAACTTAACGTAGCTTAACTTAACTTAAGCGTAGCGTGGCAACTTTAACCTTAACTTAACATAACTTAGCAAGCTTAACAACGCAACATAACTTAGCTTAACGAACGTAACTTAACTTAATTTAACTTAAAGCGTAACGTAACTTAACTTAATTTAACTTAATTTAACTTAACTTAACTTAACTTAACTTAACAGCTTAACTTCTTAACTTCAACTTAACTTAACTTAAACTTCACTTAACTTAAATGCGTAACGCACTTAACATAACATAACATAACATAACTTAACTTAACTTAACGTAATGTAACTTAACTTAGGCTTAAGCTTAACTTAAGCTTAACTTAGCAACTTAACTTAACTCTAGCTTAACTTAACTTCACTTAACTTCTTAAACGAATCGTGCGTGCCTTAACATAACATAACATCACTACTAGAAAGCAACTTAACAGCTTAGCAAGCAACAACTTAACCCAGCAACTTGGATTAACCCAGCAGATTAGCGTAGCACCTTAGCAACTTAAGCGTATGGCGTAACTTAGCTTGCAACCAGCAACTTAACGCAACTTAACTTAAACTTGGCGTAACTCAACTTCAGCGTAACAGCAACAGCAACTTAACGTAGCGTGGCTTAACTTCACGTGGCTTAACATGCAACTTAGCAGCATAGCGTGGCAACTGAAGCAACGTTTAACTTCTTAACAACAGCAGCAGCGGCAGCAACAGCGTGGCAGGCAGCTTGTTAACAACAGCAACAGCAACAGCAGCAAACTTAAGCTTAGCAACAGCAACCCAGCAACTAACAACAGCAATTTTAACAAGCTGGCAACTTAACTTAACAAAAGCAGCAGCAACAGCTTGGCTTAGCAACCAGCAAGCAATCGTAGCAACTTAGCGTAACGTAACTAACATAGCAACTTAGCTTAACAACAACCAGCTTAACTTAAACCGGCTTAACTTTAAAGTAACGTAACGCATAAAGCGGTAACAACTTAACTTAGCAACAGCAACTTAGCGTGGCGTAACGTAACTTAACTGGCAACTTAAGCAACATAGCAACTTGGCAACAACTAAACTTGCGTGGCGTACCCAACTTAGCGTAAGTAACAGCAACAGCAACTTGTTAAAGTTAATGGCTAATTAACAAGTAACGTAACTTAGCGTGGCTTAACTCCGCTGTGGCGTGGCAACTGGCTTAACGTAACTGCAACTAGCGTGGCAACAAGCAGCAATTGGCAACATAGCGTGGCAACTTAACTTAGCGTGGCGTGGCAACAGCAAGCAACCAATTCAACAGGCAACTTAGCGAGTAGCGTGGCAACGCAACTTAGCAACAACTTAACTTGGCTTAACTTAACTGGCGTAGCGTGGCAACAATTAACAGCAAGCAGCAACAGCAGCGGCTTAGAGCAACGGCAAGCGTGGCAATCAGCATTAACTTAGCGTAACGTAGCTTAACTTAGCGGACTTAACATAGCGTGGCAACTAAGCAACGTAAACGTAACAACTTAACTGTAGCAACAGCAAACGAATCTTAAGCAACAGCAACTTCAACTTAACCAGCAACTTAACGTAACTTAGCGTCTTAACATAACCGTGAACTTAGCTTAACATAACGCACGTAACTTAACGCAGCAACTTAACGTAACTTAAATGTAACTTAACTTAACAACTTAACTTAAGCAGCTTGGCAAAAGTAACGTAACTCCTAACGTAACAACTTCAATCCTAAGCGTAACTTAACTTCAATCCTAGCAAATTAACCAGCAACTTAATCAACTTTCTAACAACGTAGCAACTTAACGTACTTAACGCGGACTTAAACGCTTAAAGCAAGTAGCCTTAACTTAGCGTGGCAACTTAACGTAACCCAGCAGCAAGCGTGAGTTAAGCAACAACAACAGCAGCAGGCAAGTAGCGTAACTGGCTTAACCTTTCGCTTAAGCGTGACAGCAACAGCAGCAAGCAACCGCGTGGCAACATGGTGGACGAGCAACATAGCGTGGCAACTAAACCTAGCGTGTAGCGTTAACTTAACAGCAACTGAAGCAACCCAACGGCGGCAACAACCATAGCGTGGCAACAGCAGCGATAGCGTAACATGGCAACAGAAGCAACAGCAGCAACAGGCAATGTAGCGTGGCAATGGCTGGCTTAACTGGCAATGTAACCTAACAGGCAACCCAACTAGCGTGGCGTGGCAACCGCGTATGTGGCGTAACCAGTTAACAAAGTTTCCCAACTTTAGCAACATAACCAACATGGCAACCCAGCGGAGACTTGATGTGACCAACTTAGCAACAGCAGCAGCAACAGTGACAGCAGCTGGCAACAACTTAAGCGTGAAAGCAACTGGCAGCAACAGCCAGCGGTAACATAACGGCAACCCAACAGCAACGGCAACATGCGTAACATAACCAGCTTGGCGAAGCAGCGTGGCGTGACTTAACATGGCTTAGCGTGGCGTGACTTAACATAACTGCGTGCGTGGCTTAGCGTGGCGCAGCAAGCTTAAGCGTGGTAACTTAGCGTGCGTAGCAACTTAACAAGCGTGCGTGCCAACAGCAACCCAGCAACTTGGCAACTTAGCGTGGCAGCAACAGCAACTGCGTTAACGCCATAGCAACGGCTTAGCGTGGCGTGGCAACTAGCCTGGCAGCAGCAACGCGTGGCGTGTGTGGCAACAGCAACAGCAGCAGCAACGCGTGCGTGGCAACATAACAACAGCAGCTTAGCGTGGCGTAATGTAACCTAACCTAGCAGCAACTTAGCAACAACTTAGCGTGGCATAACAGCAACAGCAATAATTAATAACTACTTAGCTTAACCAACAACGTGCTTAACTTAACCAACAACAACTTAGCAACTTGGCTTAACATAGCAATTTTATGCTTGCAATTTTATATGCGGATGGTGCGAAGCTAGCGAGTGATTGTTTTTAATACTTTGAGAATACTTGATACTACTTTCTGCATGGTTCGATCACGGATCTCTAATCCTTTGTATATACACGGAATTGTTAAAGTCATACTAATACAAAATGTAGAAACCAAATTAGGTAGATAAAGAGTTAATGGATGCTTACATTGATCTAACTTGTTTGCTTTACACGCGTGTCCAAATTTGGGCAACTTAATTAGAGATTTTTAATACTGAGGTGTTATGAGATTTTTATTTTAATTTTGTTGTCTGGGTTTTGTTGTGGTTGTTACTTCTCTCTCTCTCTGTTTGGTTCCTCAAATATTGGGCGTGATTTCACTGTTCTGTTTGTTTTTTGTGTTGTATTTCTATAAGCTTCTATTTATTTGTTCCATATATTAGTCGATCATCGGCATTTCAAAGTTTATGCATATGCTAACATTTGATAGGCGCACGTGTAAAAACTACTTCTACACAAGTGGCATATGTAGTATTGTTTGATCAAAAATTTAGAAAAATGATAGGAAATTGTTTCTTTATTACATATAGAATTAAACATACATATGTTAAGGATAAAAGACCTACATTTTTTGAGAAGATAAGAGAAAAAAGGGATATAGATGTAGGGGACGGGATATAATGGGCTAGAGAATAGGCTTAGGGAGAAAAACTAGGAGGTAACCACGAGAAAAATGATCTTATAAAAAATCTACCATTAAAAAAAACGTGAGGGGATGGCGGAGAGTGGAGAGAAAATCTAGGAGGTGATCTAGAGAGGTGATCAAGTCAACCCCAATCCCCAATCAGCCAAACCCAAACCCCACCCCCGCACAACTTGACCAAACCTAAATCATAACACTAACCTTAAACCTAAACCTAAATCATAACACTAACCTTAAGCCTAAACCACAACCTTAACCTGACACCCACCTGACCCCCACCCACCCCGCTGACCCCACTGACCCAACCTCGACCTAACTGACCAAACCACCTTGAACCCGACCTAAATCTAACTGACCCAACCTAAAAATCTAAACCTAATTCGGTAACACTAACCTTAAAACTAAACCACAACCTTAACCCTGACACCACCTGACCCCGCCCCACTGACCCCCGACTGACTGACCAATGACCCGACTGACCCGAACAACCTCGACCACAAGCCTAAACTTGACCTAACCACTAAATCTAAACCAAATTCGTAACACTAAACCTTAAACCTAAACCACAACCTTAACCACAACCCCGCCCCCACCCCAACCCCAACCCCAACCCCAACCTGACCTAAACCCTAACCCCACCCTAAATCCCGTAACACTAACCTTAAACTAAACCACAACCTTAACCACAACACCACCACCCCCCACCCCCACCCCAACTGACCCCACTGACCCCAACCTGACCCCAACCCCAACCTCCAACCTCCAACCCTAAACCCTAACCCAACCCTAACCCTAAAATCTAAACCAAATTCGTAACACAAACCTTAAACCTAAACCACAACCTTAACCACAACCCCATTAACCCCCACCCCCCACCCCCACCCCAACCCCACCCCAACCCCACCCCACACCCCACCCCAACCTAACCCTAACCCCAACCCCCTAACCCCAACCCTAACCCTAAAACCTAAACCTAATTCGTAACACTAACCTTAAATCTAAACCATAACACTAACCCTAAACTTAACCCTAAACCTAAACCTAACCCCAACCCCACCCCCACCCAACCCTAACCCTAAACCCCAACCCTAACCCTAAAACGTAAACCTTAAACCTAAAACCTAAATCTAAACCTAAACCATAACACTATCCCTAAACCTAAACTGAACCCCACCCCACCCCAACCCCACCCCGCCCAACCCCAACCCCAACCCCAAACCCCAACCCTAAAACGTAAACCTTAAACCTAAAACCTAAACCTAAACCTAAACCTAAACCTAAACCTAAACCATAAACCTAATTCATAATACTAACCTTAAACCTAAACCATAACACTATCCCTAAACCTAAACCTAACCCCAACCCCACCCCCACCCCACCCCCCACCCCAACCCCAATCCCAACCCTAAACCCCAACCCTAACGTAAACCCTTAAACCTAAACCTAAACCATAACACTATCCACTAAACCTAAACCTAACCCTAAACACACCCCAACCCCACCCCCACCCCCACCCAACCCCAACCCTAAACCCCAACCCTAAAACGTAAACCTTAAACCTTAAACCTAAACCTAAACCTAAATCTGAACCTAAACCTAAACCATAAACCTAATTTGTAACACTAACCTTAAACCTAAACCATAACACTAACACTAACCCTAAACTTAACCCTAAACCCAACCCCACCCCCCCCACCCCATGCCAACCCCACGCCCCCCAACCTCACTGACCCCAACCCAACCCCATCCCGTCCCGTCCCCAACCCCATCTCAACCCCACCCCACCCTATCCCTGACCCCAACCCCACCCCACCCCTAAACCTAAAGGTCTTAATATTTTTTATTTTTATTAAATGTTAGTGTGTAATTAAAATGTTATAATTCTATTTTTATATTGTAGATGAAATATACATGAAATATACATGTTAGTTTGTATGGTACGTATGCTAGTGTAAATTTAGCGTATTAATGTTTAAACATCGATTTATGTACGCGTTTGTTAATTTGGGTAGCCATGTTGATGCTATGAAATTCATGGTTGTAGTTTAATTGACTTTGAAATAAAAAAAGATAACTTTATGTAAGTTTGGGGGGTGTTAGTGTAAATAGTAAGAAATGAAAGGGTGTTAGTGTAAATTTAGTGTATTAATGCTTAAACATCGATTTATATACGTTTGTTAGCTGGGTAGCCATGTTGATGTTATGAAATCCATGGTTGTAGTTTAATTGACTTTGAAACCAAAAAAGATAATTGTATGTACGTTGAGGGGTGTTAGTGTAAATGGTAAGAATTAAAGGGGTGTTAGTATAAATTTAGTGTATTAATGCTTAAACATCGGTTTATGTACGTTTGTTAGCTGGGTAGCCATGTTGATGCTATGAAATCCATGGTTTTAGTTTACTTGACTTTGAAACCGAACAACATAACTGTATGTACGTTTAAGGGGGTGTTTGTGTAAATAGTAAGAAATAAATGGGTGTTAGTGTAAATTTAGTGTATTAATGTTTAAACATTGATTTATGTACGTCTGTTAGATGGGTAGCCATGTTGATGCTATGAAATCCATGGTTGTAGTTTAGTTGACTTTGAAACCAAAAAAGATAATTGTATGTACGTTTAGAGGGGTGTTAGTGTAAATGGTAAGAAACAAAGGGGGTGTTAATGTAAATTTAGTGTATTAATGTTTAAACATCGATTTATGTACGCTTGTTAGCTAGGTAGCCATGTTGATGCTATGAAATCCATGGTTGTAGTTTAATTGACTTTGAAACCGAACAACATAACTGTATGTATGTTGGGGGACTTTGAAACCGACCGTGCTTACTTTCAAGCAACATTTATTCCATTTCTTCTCTTTCCATTCCTCTGGTTTAATACTCATATTGGGGGTTGGGGAAATGGGGTTGGACCATTTTTGTTATTATTAACTAATTGATTTTGGATAACTTGTACATGTTTAGGTTTATCCAACAAAAAAAGCAAAGAAATGATTATTATGCCATAAATGTATTCCTATGGTATGGTAAGCTTCTAAAGCTTCTTGTTTGATCATATGAAAACAATGACTTACTTTTTCTTGTTGATTTTTAATCAAAATAGTAATTTTACTTGGACAGGTTTTCTAGGCGATTAGTGAAGATGAAGTTTTTTTATACTCATGTCGTAGGATTTTTTTAATTTTATTTTTAGTTTTTTTTATTAGATATAGTTTACATGGATTTGTACAAGTTTAAATTTACAAGTTAACTCTAGAAACAAGTTTTTGGTATTAATTGTTATGTATAATTTACATGGATTGTTGTAATAACATTTACAGTTTGATGTTTTTAAATTGGTTTTATATTATTGTTTATTTTGTATCTTCAGTTTTGTATTAATTGTTATATTATCAGGTACAAAAATTTATAATAATAGTATTTTTGAGGTTTTTTTTTAATTTTTTTTTTACATTATTAGCGACGGAATTTTCCGTCGCTGAAATTAAAATTTAATAAATTTTTCAAAGCCTTTAGCGACGGAATTTTCCGTCGCTGAAATTCAAATTTAATTAATTTTTAAACGCCTTTAGCGACGGAAAATTCCGTCACTGAAATTCAATTTTAATTAATTTTAAATAGCCTTTAGCGACGGAAAATTCTGTCGCTGAAATTCAATTTTAATTAATTTTAAATAGCCTTTAGCGACGGAAAATTCCGTCGCTGAAATTCAATTTTAATTAATTTTAAATAGCCTTTAGCGACGGAATTTTCCGTCGCTGAAATTCAAATTTAATTAATTTTTAAACGCCTTTAGCGACGGAAAATTCCGTCGCTGAAATTCAATTTTAATTAATTTTAAATAGCCTTTAGCGATGGAAAATTCCATCGCTGAAATTCAATTTTAATTAATTTTAAATAGCCTTCCGTCGCTGAAAATCAACCTTTAGCGATGAAAATTTCCGTCGCTAAAGGCTACCTTTAGCGACGGAAATCGGTCCGTCGGACATCAGCGACGGACTAGCGACGGAAAAATTTCGTTGCTCGGGGCCTTTAGCGACGGAATTTTGCCTTTAGCGACGGAAAATTCCGTCACTAAAGGTCTTTTTTCTAGTAGTGTGAATAAATAAAAAAAATATATTATAATATTAATGCACATATTGAATATAAGATATTATAGAACTTTAAATAATTTTTCTTTAGTAACCCTCAATTAAATACGTTAATTACATAAAAATGTTACATAATTAAAATTACATAAAAACGTGAATAATTAAAATTACATAAAATCGTAAATAATTAAAATTATATAAAAACGTGAATAATTAAAATTACATAAAAACGTTAATAATTAAAATCACACAAATTAAAAAAAGGCATAAAATGGTCATAAAAAAGGAAAATAAAAAAGGAAAGGAAGATATCTCCAAATGGTTAGATTCAAAAAATCAATAAATAAATAAAAAAGGAAAAAGCAACCAACAGACATGGGTGGCCCACGGTGCCAGGAGGCAGGACTCACCACGCATGAGGGTGTGCTACACGCATGCCAGCGGTGGTGACCATTCTCCCCCGCGCGTCACTCTCTCTTCCATCCACCAATTATTAAGTAGGAATTGGAGATAACAATTCTTTCAGAATAATTGGCTACAATGGTTTACAATTCTTGAACAATTTGGTTATTGCTCTAAAAACATCCATTGTGGATGCTCTTATACATTGATATCAAAGTTTCTTTCTAAAAAAATAAAAAATCATAATTCTAATCTAGGTTTCACCATTCACTATCCAAACACAATAAAAATTAATTCACAATTTAGAAGATGTTGTTACAAACACAAAAACAACACCATTAACTTTGGCGACTTCATTTTCCTCTCTCTCTCTCTCTCTCTCTCTCTCTCTCTCTCTCTCTAAAATTCCAAAGACACGATCGTCAACCTTTTATTTCACGATAAGAGGTCATGAACCATTACCAGAGCCATTGATAATTAAGGATCCGAGTGACGGAGAGATTGACAGCCGCGAATAATTATGCGAGATCTGAACATCTGTAGACACCCCAATTTCGTACCTCCGATATGTAATCTTGACATGAGATATCAAGACCTGTTAAACACTAACAAATGTCAAATTACAGGGTTTAGATTGCAAAAAAATGCAAAAAAAATGAAATGATGTATGAATAGTGAATTGCAAGGGGCCAAAAGTGTCAAAAATCGAAACAAGAAAAGCCTTGGAATTACCCAAGACCCCCCCTTGGCGCCACCCACACTCAAAATGGGCGCCACACCCACATCATCCATGGGTGGCGCCCAATAGTCCCCCTGCACTGTTGCGTTCTGCTTTCGGTACAATCTCTCAAGCGCACGGTACAAATCGATGAAGCACTGAAAGAAAAATCTTAATGACGAAGGAGTCCCTCCTCCAGCCTATAAATAAAGGTTCCTGGCTTCAGAATTAAGGACGAGGAAAATTTTTCACACACTTCACATCGCTTACGCTTTACGTAGAGAGTGATCGTCCTAAGAGATATCCCTCCCCTAAGCCTCAAAGCTCCGTCAAATCTCCCCCAAACACAAAACCAATCGGTCAAAGTGAATCTTAGCCTCCCCACTAAGATTCCACCTTATTTCCCCAGTTCCAAAATCTCAAAAAGAGCTGTTGTCCTACCCAAATCCTGACGCCAAATCCGCAAGAAGCAAGCATTTACTCTGCCCGATTTCCGCCGTTAGCAAGCAAACAACAGCAAAAAGCAAGCAGTTGCTCCGCCCGTTTCACGAGGCCTAAAAGCAGCTTTCGGAAGCAGTTACTCTGCCCGAATCTCCACAACAGGAAAAAACTCCCTCTCCCAGAAGGACAGAGCGAGCACACCCCACGCTCTTAAAGGTAAGCCTTTAAGAGGTTTTATAAAAAAAAGTGATATTTTCAAGCCGTCCCAATGTAAAAATATAAGTAGTTATGCTGCCCAGATTTCTATAGAAAATAGCACTAAAAAGAGCTATTATTATGACCAAATATTTATAAATATATTTGTAATTACTGGAATGAAGCGGCTGTAAGTCTGTAATAATGTAGCTACATATATATCTGTTTAAATGTTTTATTTCATTTGCTAAATAAATATAATAAAAGCATGTTTTAGCCGAAAACTATTTTTGAGACCGAAAGGGCGAGCTGGGTGCCTAACACCTTCCCACCTCGTAACTTAGTCTCCGAACCATTTTTACAAACTTTGGTTATTTTTTGTTTTTCTTTATTTCCCATTAAAATAAAGATGTCGACTCTGTTACGACATTTTGGATTATAGTGAAGCCCGCAACATCTTTTTTTTTGCACTTTTCCGTTTTCCCCTAAACAATGGAAGATGAGAATGAAAAGGGTAATGCACTTTCTGTATCTTGTTTTCCCCTAAACAAGGGAGGATGAGATACAGAAAATCCAAAGCACTCATAATAATCCAGAATGAACCCAAGTCCACAGTACGGCAGGGCGTGTTCCCACGCGCCTTCACAACATCTTTTATTTGCACTTTACCGTTTTCCCCTAAACAAGGGAAGATGGGAATGAAAAGGGTGATACGTTTTCTGTATCTTGTTTTCCTCTAAACAAGGGGGGATAAGCTACGGAGAAATACAAAGCACTCATAGTGGACTAAAGCACACTCAGTGACCGAGACGTATTCAATGCGCTTTTTGACAACACTTTTTTTGCACTTTTAATTTTGTCTTCCCCTAAACAAGGGAGGACGGAATAAAAAGTGTGATGTCCTCCCCGTGCCGCGTGTTCCTCTAAAAAAAGGAGCATGCGATCCGGAGGGAATCTCCCGGGGCACTCACAGCGGCGACTCTACTGGGGACGTCGTTTTTATTTTAAATACAAATGGAGGGCTAGACTCATTTTCATTAAAAAAAAATGAAAAACAGGTTTTCTTTAGTTTATGGCTAAAATATGCTTATTATATTTCTTCGGCATTTTAAATATTGCATTTTTATATATCTGCATATATATTTTGCATCTAACTATTCACTTGCAACAGTTTCATTCCGGGTACCGTTACAGATATATAAAAAAAAGTTTTCCGGACAGTATAGCAAAAGGGCTAGGGCTTTATTTTATTATTACTTTATTTCTGCTTTATATTATTATTCTGCTTGCTTTATTTTTATCGCACAAAAATATGTAAATATTATTTCATTCTATCATTTTATTTTGGGGATTAGGACCAATATGTTATTAATAGGAATAAATAGATTCCCTACTTTTATTTCTATTTCTTGATCTGAATGGATGCTTGCTCACGCTCAAACTAAATACACCGAGAAAATCCACAAAGAACAGCAAGACATGCCATATCTGTTTTATTTACTGCTTTATTTCTAGAAAAAAAGAACATTTTACTGCTTTCTAGATACCGCACACACGTGCACGCATGTAGAGATATTTTGAATTGCTACCCTACACCATGGCCAGCCTATCCCCTGCATCAGTCAACGTTAACTTGCATATAGATTCTCAGGACACTTCATGGACCGATCGGTTTTTATATCTCCGAATTATTGACCAGTCCCTGTGCACACAAAAAAAGAAGATAAAGAAAAAGAAGCAAAAAAAAAAAAGGAGGAAAAAAAAAAGCAAAGGAAAAAAAAAAAGAAAAAAAAAGAGATATGAATAAAATATGCACAGGGGCTGACCAATAATTTTCTGATATTCGACCTAGACCATTTTGAATGGTGGATCCCGGAAACAGTATAGGCCCACCTAAGTTCAGTCTGATCTTGGGGAGTCGAAAGGTAGGTGGAATACGAGGTTCCTATACTAAAGAATCCACTATTCCAGGAATAGTCATGAGACCATCAAAACAAAGCGGGTGCTTGTCCGATCAATTGTAGGGAAAATGAATGATAATAAAAAATATTAATAAAGGCACACTGTACTTCAAACTCAGAAAGCCTTCAGCCAACTCTCTCTGATGCCTTCAAACCCCTTTTCCTCAGAAACTTGGCCCGAATTTGGAAAGGCAGAGATAGTACCGGTCGTTTGATACGGGAAACATGCACAGAAGTCAGATCAGAAAATATCAGAATCAATTCAGAAAATACAGATTTGGACAGAATGGCCGTCGAAAATGAATCCTGGCGAATGCGTCTGGGGGCTTGAGTACGCTCCAACTCCGGCTATGCAGCAGTGGTTAGATCAAAATTTAGATGCACGAAATGATCGTTTATAAAGCCAGATAGCAAATCTCCTGCAAGGTCCAAAACCCAATGTCGAGGGAACTACTTTCCCTGCAACTCCTCAAGAAGCATCTACTTCTCATGCTCCTCTAAACCCAAACCCTCAACAAACACTAACTTTCCACCAACCGCCAGCGCCCCAATCACCAATTTCTCACCAATACTTATTACCAAAATTTCAACCCTTTCCTATCAAGCCTACCATATCCTTTTCCAAACACCCATATGCCCCAAAATCCAAGTGGCTTCCCATTTCCCATCACCAATCCACTCAAAAATGACCCACATATGGACCCTAGAAGCCATATCCAGTCAGGACAAGTAACAACTTATTTACCCTTCAATAATCCTGGTCATCAGGCAGAAATCGCCAATAACCTACCTCCTTAAAATCCTTACCAAATACCTCAGCCGATCCCAGGAAATAACCCAGTTATTCCCAGTCCTTCCAACATATACCAAAACCCAGCACCTCCTCCCACCAAAATAGAGGCAGACATGGAGAACTTAAAAAGTATGATGCACAAGGTCTTGGACAAAGGGGAATTTTCTACGTGGGCATTAACACTGCAACCTTCAGCCATACTACCTTCAAATTTCAAAATGCCCGACATAGAAAAATTTGATGGGACTGGATGCCCTATCTCCCATCTAAAATCATATTCTACTAGCATGCAGTCAAGAGGGGCTAGCTTCGAGGCTATGGCCTCTAACTTCCATTTGACCTTGATTGGGGCTGCTAAGCAATGACTCATGTTAGCAGACAACAGTACTATGGGTACTTGGGACCAAATAGCAGAGGAATTCCTAAACAGGTACAAAGACAACACTGTCTCTGAAAACAAAAGAGATCTTGAAGCATGCACCCAAAGGGAAAAAGAAACCTGCGCAGACTTTGCAGCCACGTGGAAAAGAAAAATAGCTCAGACATTGGACAGGCATGACCCGGTTGAATCAACCAGAATGTTCATAAAAAAATCTCCAACCTATTTACCTAGAGCATATGCAGTATTTCCCTTATAGTAACTTCAATGAAATAGTGGAGATAGGGATTCGTATCGACGAAGATATACGAACTGGACATTTAAAAGTCGATACACCCCAAACTCATCTTACTACCCTAGAGCAGAGGAAGCGTCTACAGTAGAAAGAAACATTATGGACGAAGGCAGCAATATTAGTCGCAATACAGGAGAAAAATATCAACGAAATAAAAGAAAATTGGATAAACTCTACGCACCAACATCAATAATTTTTCAAAAGTTGCTAGCCCAAGGGATCCTGAAGCCATTGGAAGGGTGCGAACCTCCAAACCCATTACCTGCCAAATGGGATCATTCTCAATATTGTGAATACCATCAAAGCAGCAGCCATCCTATATACCGACAATTGTTGGACCCTTCAACGTGCCATTCAGAAACTCATCAATAACAAAGTCATTGAGAATTCGCATCCGTGATCATTTCTGATCAGGCATCACCCAAGGAGCAACATTAAGAAAGAACTTGGATAAGACGGAATGTCCATCAAGATGTTGTTGGTCACTCAGGGACGGACAAGGGAAGACTTTTAGACTCATAGAACCCTGAAATACCCTTTTGTATACACCTCTTCAAACCTTTTTTCTTTAAAACCTCCCTTCGCTAAATAAAATCTTCAGGAGGTAACTTTTTTTCAACTCAGCGTCAGTTTTTGTAGATTCTCCATACATATCTTTTCTTTTCAATTCAGATCACCTATTTCCGAGTATCCTTGGATAGGTTTTCTTCCAAGATTGATAAGTTGACTTATTTAAAAACACTTAAATCTATACGAGTTGACAATGAGTATCTAGAAGATATGGACCCGCAAACTATTAAGAACACATGAAATTCAAAGCAAGTAAGTCATCTTGACCGGAAGCACCTTCGACCCATTGCGGCCGAGCTATTAGTAGCGTACTGGGGCTTCCTACCGTAAACATCAAAATCCCTCTGAAAACATGAAACCCTTTTTAGTCCACCTTATGCCGAAATCCCTATTGAAAATAAAACCTTTCGACATCCCCAGCCAAACTATCCCCATGATCAAAATTACCAAAACTGGGGCTGCGTCACCTTTTTATCCACCGAGAGTGATTATCCCTTAGTCCCAAAAAGAGAAATGACATACCCCAACTGCTATGATGAGGCTCCGAAAAAAAAAAAAAAAGAAAGAAAAAAAGAAAAAAAAGAAGAAAAGAAAGAAAGAAAAAGAAAAAGAATAGAGAAAAAAGAAAGAAAGAAAAATCTCTCTGGAGCAAGTCCATCATTTGTCCATCTCTCCCTCTTGCCCAAACTAATTTGGGGGCCTTTTGGGAAAAATCAACAACATACACCTTTTTAGATGTGGATAGAAACAGAGAGGCCCACCATATCCAAAGTCTACTATACTCAAACCAAAAGCCAAATGGTCTCTCTAGAACCCACAACCTGAAAATCCAACCAACGGTTAAATTACTGATCACCTTTTAACAGAAACTAAATCCATAAAGAGACCTTCTAACCTCAAAATCAATCGATCCCCAAAATTTTAAATAGAACATCTTGAACCAGTCACGATCAACAGCTCTGCTTCAATCGGTTATAACGTGATCTGAGTTGAAGATAGACTCCCTGTTAAAACACGTCAAGACATCAAAAGATAATTACCAAGTAGGGTCCATAACCCACCAAACCTGGTGATACTCAGTAATAAAGTGAACTCTGAATCCTGACTCTCTTTCTTGTGCATTAGAGTCATCCTCGTATCTTGTGCCTTTGATTCTCTCTTCAAAAAAAAAAGAAAAGAAAAGAAAAAAAAACGAAAAAAGAAAAAAAAAAGAGAAAGAAGAAAAAGAGAAAAGTCCACCTAGGGGCTTTCCCTCCATTCACTTCTGGGGTTATTCTCCATTCATAAAAACGTATCGATTGAGTATACTAGGGACTTTTCTATCATATCTTGAAAATTTTGTTGATCGAGGCACCCTGGGGCTTTTTCCGCCGAACTCACGAGTCTTGTCCCTGTAATCTCCTATCCCATGTTCCCTGAGCCATGAATTGGTTGTTATAACGAGAAATGCTCTGGCTAAGAATTCTTTGAAAAATCCAAATCCCGCTACAAGCAAAGGAAGTTATTCTTGGACTTAAAGATAAAGTATTTTGGAAACACATATCGACCGAGAAAGTTCTACCTCAGCCTTATTAAGCAAAGGACTTCTTAGGATTGGATGGCAGGATCACTTATTATGCATAATCCTCACCTGAAGCCAAGGTTATCACACGTAACGTATTGCAGAGTTGGTACACTACTATAGGGTCCCCCATGATTTCAGCAAGGTAAGTGGATTTATTCTAGATACACTTCTCCCCTACCTTCCTTTTGATGCCAGATTGGTTGTCTACCGGTCTGTCTAGAATACCAAAGGTTCGAAACTTGACTTACAAGGTTGGACTCTTTATTTCGCTTTAGCATCACGCCAGTTTCCCTAGATTGTATCAGATCTTACTGCTTAACCACCATGTTATCTCCTCCTATGGGCCCGGTTTTAATTTGAAACCCTCCTTACTTGCTTTGCAAAAAACCATGATATTTTGTTACCAAGTCAAAAGAAAAAAAAACGAAAGACCTCCATTAAACTTCTTCATTAAGAAACCCCATCAGATACCAAAAACCAAAATATGCACATTGTACCTCATATGATTGTGGCCAAAGCTTCGAGTGAACCCCAACAAAAACAACAAACTCAACCATTTTTTTACTCATCAATTAAGAAGTACAGTGTGTTTATAAACGAATTTCTTGCTGAAAACGATCGTGCACGGGTAGTATTAACTAGTGTTTGCATGAAGACTAAATTGCAAAGTAATGGAGTAAGTAATTCACCAACTTTATTTCACGCCACTATATCTGATCTTGCAGCATTTCCTGCACACTGATGGTCTTATCATCATCCCTAAAACATCGACATCACCACCCGGCGTGAGAACTTCTCGTGTTTTTCTTTTGTTTAGAGAAAAGTTCTTCAGCAAAAGAAAATATTTTTTTGGAAGTCACATATTTAGAGCCATGAAGTTTCTACTTCCCAAAATCACTAAAGCAGCATGCCGACGATGGCATATCGCCGATGAAGGTGCATAAAGCAGCATGCCGACGATGGCATATCGCCGACGAGGGCGTACAAAGCAGCATGCCGATGATGGCATATCGCCGACGAGGGCGTACAAAGAAGCATACCGATGATGGCATATCGCCGACGAGGACGTACAAAGCAGCATGTCGATGATGTTATATCGCCGATGATGGCGCATAAAACAGCATGCCAATGATGGCATATCCCTGACGAGGGCGTACAAAACAACATGCCGATGATGGCGCATAAAGCAGCATGCAGATGATGGCATATCGCCGACGAGGGCATACAAAGCAGCATGCCGACGATGGCATATCGCTGACGAGGGGGCATAAAGCAGCATGCCGATGATGGTATATCGCCGACGAGGGCGTACAAAGCAGCATGCCGATGATGGTACATAAAGCAGCATGCCGATGATGGCATATCGCCGACGAGGGCGTACAAAGAAACATGCCGACGATGGCATATCGCCGATGAAGGCACATAAAGCAGCATGCCGATGATGGCATATCGCTGACGAAGGAGTACAAAGCAGCATGCCGATGATGGCATATCGCTGACGAGGGCGTACAAAGCAGCATGCCGATGATGGCATATCGCCGATGATGGAGCATAAAACAGCATGCCGATGACGGCATATTGCCGACGAGGGCGTACAAAGAAGCATGCTGATGATGGCGCATAAAGCAACATGTCGATGATGGCATATCGTCGACGAGGGCGTAAAAAGTAACATGCCGATGATGGCATATCGCCGACGAGGGCGTACAAAGTAGCATACCGATGATGGCATATCGTCGATGATGGCGTATAAAGCAGCATGCCGATGATGGTATATCGCCGATGAGGGCGTACAAAGCAGCATGCTGATGATGGCATATTGCCGACGAGGGCGTACAAAGCATTATGCCGATGATGGCATGTCGCCGACGTGGGCGTATAAAGCAGCATGCCGATGATGGCATATCACCGATGAGGGCGTACAAAGCAGCATGCCGATGATGGCATATCGCCAACGAGGGCGTACAAAGCAGCATGCCGATGATGGCATACCTCTAATGATGGCGCATAAAGTAGCCTGCTGATGATGGCATATCGCCGATAAAGGCGCATAAAGCATATTGCCGAAGAAGGCATATCGCCGACGATTGACGATCATCATCTCCTCAAAGGGTGTAGACGACGGAATGATCATCCCATCATCCCACCAAGATGATGCTGCTTGTTTGCAAGAGGTCGAACTACGTTTGTCTGATTCCTTTTATTAAGGGATATGTAGGCAGTCTATTTCGATAGGTCCGACCATCAAAGCATTTAATTTGCATATCTGCTTAAAAACTACGATAATCTACTATAACCGACTAAATATGTCAAGGGTATGTGAGATTTGAGCTACTACATTATAAACTGTTGTATCTATAAGTTGCCGCATTTGCATATCTCCCCATTATAATTGCACGAAATTTGGGAGTCTATTTCTTATCAACGATGTTCATTTACTCAGTAAGCTCCGGGTACCCGTAAACTCCATCGTTGAGGGGATCTGTAAACACCCCAATTTCGTACCTCTGATATGTAATCTTGACATGAGATATCTTGACAAATGTCAAGTTACAGGGTTTAGATTGCAAAAAAATGCAAAAGAAACGAAAGGATGCATGAATAGTGAATTACAGGGGGCCAAAGTGTCAAAAAATGAAACAAGAGAAGCCTTGGAATTACCCAAGACCCCCCTTGGCGCAACCCACACTCAAAATGGGCGCCACACCCACATCCTCCATGGGTGGCGCCTAATAGTCCCCCTACACTGTTGCGTTCTGCTTTCGATACAATCTCCGAAGCGTGCGGTACAAGCCGATGAAGCACAGAAAAAAAATCTTAATGACGAAGGAGTCCATCTTCCAGCCTATAAATAAAGGTGCCCGGCTTCAGAATTGAGGACGGGGAAAAAATTTCACACACTTCACACATCGCTTACGCTTTACGTATATAGTGATCGTCCTGAGAGATATCCCTCCCCTAAGCCTCAAAGCTCCGTCAAATCTCCCCCAAACACAAAACCAATCGGTCAAAGTGAATCTTAGCCTCCCCGCTAAGATTCCACCCTATTTCCCTAGTTCCAAAATCCCAAAAGGAGCAGTTGCCCTGCCCAAATCTAGACGCCAAATCCACAAGAAGCAAGCAGTTGCTTTGCCCGATTTCCGCCGTCAGCAAGCAAACAACAGCAAAAAGTAAGCAGTTGCTCCGACCGTTTCACGAGGCCTAAAAGCAGCTTTCGAAAGCAGTTACTCTGCCCGAATCTCCACAACATGAAAAGACTCCCTCTCCCAGAAGGACATAGCGAGCACACCCCACGCTCTTAAAGGTAAGCATTTAAGAGGTTTTATTAAAAAAAAGTGCTATTTTCAAGCTGGCCCAATGTAAAAATATAAGCAGTTATGCTGCCCGGATTTCTATAGAAAATAGTTTTAAAAAGAGCCATTATTATGGCCAAATATTTATAAATATATTTGTAATTACTGGAAGGAAGTGACTGTAAGTCTGCAATAATGTAGATACAGATATATCTATTTAAATATTTTATTTCATTTGCTAAATAAATATATTAAAAAAAACATGTTTTAGCCGAAAACTATTTTTGAGACCAAAAGGGTGAGTTGGGTGCCTAACACATTCCCACCTCGTAACTTAGCCTCCGAACCATTTTTACAAACTCTGGTTTTTTTTTCTTTATTTCTCCTTAAAATAAAGATGGCGACTCTATAACAACATTTTGAATTACAGTGAGGCCTGCAACATCCTTTTTTTACACTTTTTTGTTTTCTCCTAAATAAATGAAGATGTGAATGAAAAGGGTGATGCACTTTTTGTATCTTGTTTTCCCCTAAATAAGGGAGGATGAGATACGGAAAATCCAAAACACTCATAGTAATGCAGAATGAACCCAAGTCCACAGTGAGGCAGGGTGTGTTCCCGCACGTCTTCGCAACATCTTTTTTTTTTTTTGCACTTTTCCGTTTTCCCCTAAACAAGGGAAGATGGGAATGAAAAGGGTGATAGGTTTTCTGTATCTTGTTTTCCCCTAAACAAGGGAGGATGAGCTACGGAGAAATCTAAAGCCCTCATAGTAGACTAAAGCACACTCAGTGACCGAGGTTTATTCAATGTGCTTTTCGATAACTCTTTTTGCACTTTTAATTTCGTCTTCCCCTAAACAAGAGAGGACGCGTGGAATGAAAAGGGTGATGTCCTCCCCGAGCCGCATGTTCCCCTAAAAAAGGGAGGGCTTAATCCGGGGGGAATCTCCCGGGGCACTCACAGCAGCTGAGCTGATTTTTGGCATAGAAGGGTTTTGTTTTGTATAGGAAGAAGTAAAGCGAATTGCACGAGAGAGATCCCCTTCCACGAAAAAAGATACAAATATATATCTAAAGCTAGGCCAAAAAGGCGATTTCATGGAGAATGGAGAAATGAATGAAAGTGGACAAAGTTATCCAATCTCGGTCGAGTTGGGTTACAATTTTGGAAAAATTGCGGGTCAGTCCCCCTTTTGAAGTTTATAACCCTTCTGGTCTACCATTCTTTTTCATCGACCGTTAAAGTTCCTTTTTGAAAAATTATTTATAAAATGCCCAAATCATCTTCTTCCACAACTCCATTGAGTTCGAAAGTCACGATTATGCGCAACGAAATCGGGATTGACCTGGAGGGGTTTTGTAGTAGGGACGAAGGAGGAGGAGGAAGAAGACGACTTACGGCGAAAGAGGAGGAGGAAGAAGACGACTTACGACGGAGGAGATGGAAGAAGAAGGTGAAGGACATTATCTAGTTCATTACGTTTTGTATCACGATGCAAAAATATCAAATTAAATTGATAAACTGCGGTGCAATTAGACTAGGAAATCAAACTATTGAACCGCAATGCAAAAATTAATGCAATAAAATTGATCAATCGCGGTTCAATTAGATTAGGAAATTAAACTATTGAACCATGGTGCAAAAATTAATGCAATAAAATTAATGAATCGCGATGCAAATATTTATGTATCGCAGTGCATTTAGACTAGACAATATTACTATTGAATCATTGTGCAAAAAAATTGATGTATCGCGGTTCACTTGTAAGTGACATCCAAACGCTCTTATCATAGTCATTTTACCCACAAAAGTGACTATTTTTCGGTTGGAAAAAAAAAGTGATAACCGAGCCGGTCCCCTATGGCGAAAATATATCCCCAAAAGTCTACGATAATTATTTTTAACCGCTACAGTACACTTTTTGGGGGAAAAATGATGAAAATACCCTTAATGATAGAGAGGCGTGCGGACAATGACACTGCCCAGATTTGGGCATCGCAAGGAAAACAATTGTGCATTCCTTAAAATTTTGAGCATCGTTCACTTTTTTGGGCGTCGCAATGCAAAAGGTTACTGCTCAAATTTGGGCATCGCAAACAAATTTTTTTGGCATCATTCAAAATTTTGGTCGTCGTTCAAAATTGGGCATCGTTCAAAATTTTGGTCATCGACGCGTACATCGGAGGCAAGTTTGGAAACTAAGCATCATAATATCAAAACATTGGGCATCATAGTATCAAAACATTGGGTATCGCTCAAAACATTGCACAAATCACAGGTACATCTACATTTTCTTGAAACATTTTAAGTGCATCCAAAATGGTAGGCAACGACGCCCACTTCATAAGCAATGACGTCTTCTTCATAGGCAGCGACGCCAACATCGGAGGCAACGGTGCCCACATCGGAGTCATTGTTGTAGTGTATTCTCGTATTCGAATTTTGCACACACACTCGACATTTTGTTTGACTCCAAACTAAGCATAAATCGAATACCGCCATAAACTAAACACGCATATTCGCAATTAATCCGTAAATTGAACAATCCCCCTAAATCTATATGTAAAAATTGAATATCAGAAAACTTTCAAAACTCAAAACAGTATTGATGAATTACGATTATGAATTACAATTTGTAGTTATCAGTTAAACATCGACTTATCCATGCATTCGAACTTGCAACCCACCCACCCATACCAACTCAGACTACTCAGGCATCTATCGGCCAACCATAGTTGAAGAAGATAGACATGGTAAGTGAAATTGATGTGACCTGGGAGTGTTTGACTTACAAAAACTATATATATATATATATATATATATATATATATATATATATATTCACACACGCATCGGACTCGAGCGGTGACTCTTGAGAGTTGGGAGCCCGTGAATTCCAGATAAAGTATTTGAGAAAAGAACACACAATAATTAATAAAGAGTGAAACATGTCGTCACTGCCTCACTAGATAAGATTTTGATCCATGTTAAATATGAAACCAAACATATTCTTATCATCTAGATTGAATTTTCTTAATCCGGCTATTCAATTTATGAATCAAATAGTTTAATTAAAAACATCTTAACATATCACGTTGAATCAAGCAAATCTGATTCGGTAACCACCTGATCTTATCTACTCCCTGTGTTATTTAATAATTTACACATAAATTAAGAAAACTTATAAAAAGATTGATATACTTTTATTTAAATTCATTTAATAGAGATAATATAGTTAAATTGCACTAATATTTTCTCTTTTCTCTTAACAATATCCAATCTAACATCATTTAATTTGAATGTAATAAATAAAGATAGTTTTGGCAAAATATGAACAAATTTTTTTTGAAATCTTATAATAACACTTATTTTGGAACAATTTGTTTTTTTGCTAAAGGAAAAAATTTAGGAAATACGGTCTTACGTATATTTTACGTAAGACATATATTCTTAACCCGAACCACCGTAAGGAATTAAAATGCGTAAAACGATCTTATAGAGATCTACTCTTTTTTTTAAAACGTAATATATATATATATATATATATATATATATATATATATATATATATATATATATATATATGGCATTACGCATTTTATAATAGTTCATATATATGTCTCAACTTTGATTAGAGCTGTCAAAATAGATTGGACAAGTTGGCCAACCCATCCTTCATCTAATAACGTTTGATGGATTTGAAAAATATGAGTCCACCAAGTGACGGGTCCCCACTCAAGTTGTGAGTTGAGGCGGGTATGAGCAATCGTTGGCTCGTCAAGTTGCAAAATAACAAATGGCAACCATAAGTTTGATAGCTAGGAGTGGGCATCGGATCGGGTTTCGAGTTATCGGGTTGGGTGCCCGGGAAACGGGTAGGGTATTTTACTAGCCAAACCCACTCCAAAAAATCGGGTTCGGGTAACCCGTTATGTTTAAAACCACTTTTTTTAATTAAAAAAATAATTTTTTGTGCTTGGCAGGCTTGCAATTGCTTGGTATTGGTAATGGTAATGTGATTTAAGAGTAGACTAAAATCATAAGTGGTTGACTAGTTGGTTTAATGTAATAAAAAGATTAAAAATAATAATAATTAGCCATCTGAAAATCGGGTACTCGATCGGGTTTTTCGGGTACCACTACAAAACCTGATAACTGACTTGTTTTTCCAGATCTGGTTCGGGTAACCCGTTAATCGAAAATACCCGACCCGATCGGTTTGGGACCCGAAAACCCGAATCCGTTTGCCCACCCTTATTGATATTTATCAGCTTAAATCATTAAGCTAAAAAAGGTGAGATTATATTTGAAATCTTAAATATAAGTAAACTGATTATGGATTCGTTAAAAAATGACATTTTTTAATGAGTCGCGCTATACCGACCCCCCGTTCGTATGATTCGACCCCTAAAAATTATTAACTTCCTATTTTACCATTGGAATTTTTTTATCACTTTATTTTATTAATTTCAATTTTTGGTGTGTGGGCAGAAGCGACAATGGAGGTGACAAAAAAGTGAAATGGGTGGGAGGAGGGAGAAAGTAATTTCGAAGAAGAAGAGAACACGACGGGTATGTTTAATTTGACTTATCTGGAAGTGCTTATAACTTATGACTTACCATAAGTTGTTTTTAAAGCGTTTGATTTCACTTATGGTAAGATAAGTCATAAGTCATGTACAAGTCATTTAAAGCACATGTAAAACCATAAGTTGTAAGCACTTTTAATTCTACTTTTCAAAAACATGTGAGTCCTCTTCTTTATTGAAATTTTATATATTCCAAGATTACTCTTCTTAATAATAATAATAAAAACAAAAAGTAATAATAATTATTATTATTATAAAAATAAATAATAATAATAAAAGGAATTATAAAAATATTAATAAATAATAATATGAATAATAATAATTGTTATAATACTAATAAAAATACTACATATAGTATTAATAATGATAAATATAATAATAATAATAATAATAATAATAATAATACTAAAAATTAATATTAATAATAATATAGTAAAAATAATTGTAATAATAATAAGTAATAATAATAATAAAAGTTGAAAGGATGAAACCGTGAAAATCATCCTCGGAATAATTACGGGTCCCACCATGGAAACCGTTATCAGATTCAGCTAGGCAGTCGAGCCTGTACGAGCTCGCCGAAGACACCTCATAAAACCATTAAGCCAAAGCAAGGATCAAATAAGACCCATGGTTTTCAATCCTCTCGGCCTCGGCAAATAAGACTCGTGGCTTTCAATCCCCTCGGCCTCGGCAAACAAGAGTGACTTTCAATTCCCTCGGCCTTGGCAACAAGAGCCTACTGCCTCAGATCGCTTGGCCTCGGCATAAGGTCAATAATCACCAGGCCTAACAAGAAGCTTCTCAAGACCCGATGAAACCGCTGCACATAACTACCAACTGTCTGACAGCGGTCAGCCCACTTATTTTTGATAAAGCCTCCAGTGCATTTAATACCCACCGCAACCTGTCCCCCAACGAGAAGCCGCCACGTTACCAGGAAAATCAGGTATATATAGGGGACATTCATTATTGTAAAAGGTAAGCCAATTTTCAGATATCCAAACTCTCTTATCACAACCCCTTATCGGACCATTTATTACTACGGCACATTTATTATTCATTTCCACCGGATACCTTACTCTCACGCCGGAGAGTTCTAGTCGGACTACCCTGATTCCTTAACGGCGTTTATTACTTGCCTTGTGCAAGTAAAAAGGAAACCGGACAAGGACGAACGTGCTAAGACCGCGCCACATCTGTTTCATACGTGAACAACAAGACAAGGTCACCACGAAAATTGCGTGATCAAAAGTAATATTAATATCAATATTATAATAAAATATAATATTAATAATAATAAAATCAATAATAATAATATAAATGATAATATAAATAACATTAATAATATTATTAATATAATATAATAAATACTAAAATTAACAAATAATAATAATAATAAAAGAAATAATAATGATAATAATAATAATAGTAATAATTAATAATAGTGATAAAATTTGTATTATTATTAATAAAATAATAATAAAGTGATAATAATAATAATAATAATATTATTATTATTATTATTATTATTATTATTATTATTAATATTAATAATAATAATAATGTAAATCACATTTTGTGATGATGCTATTTTAGTCCTTATATTTGATTTCAGCACTATTTCAACTTATTAATTAAACACACACACTAACTTATGAAAGCTAATCAACACTTTTAAAAAGTTAAATCAAACATCATCAGTTATTAGTCATCAGTCATAAGTCATAAGTAATAAGTTAGCAGTCATAAGTAATAAGTCATCAGCACATATCAATAAGCTAAATCAAACAGGCCCGATTTTTAAATTTTCACGTAGCCCCGTAATTTGTTTTTGATGATATTACCCGTGACACGCTAATTATGATGATGTTATCCAAACTAGCCCCTACTTGAAAATTAAAAAGACTTCTTTGCCCTCAATTTAAAGAGCATGAGAGCATGTACAATAAAGCTCCCCAATTTGGGGAGTTTAAGTTTTTTATTATTATTATTACAAAGATGTCATTAAGCTCTTCACTTTAAGCTCTCTAACAAAAATCCTCTTTCAATATGATACAAATTCCAACACTTTTATATAACACACCATTTTTATTGCCAATTGTTTTATATCCAAATTAAACAAACTAAGTCTCAATTAGTAGATAAATATGTATACTTTAATTAAAAAATAAAAAAATGAAAAAAAAAACATTTTTTTTGGGTAAAAATTGACCAAATACATCAAAGGAAGAATTTTTTTGAGTTATTTGGCTGCTTAGTTGGGGAGCTTATTTTGCTCCCCAATCACCTTTATGCTTAATTTAGGAACCCTTAAAGCATGTACAACAAAGCTTCTCATTTGGGGAGCTTAAACTTCATGTTTTCTATTTTTATTACAAAAATACTATTAAGTTCTTCACTTTAGCTCTCAAACAAAAATATTCTTCCAACAATGCATAAACTCCAACACTTTTATATACCTCACCATCTTTATCTCTATAAATTTAATATTTTGCTTATATCAACAAATAAAATAGCTAGAAACTTCAAAAAATCATAGAAATTTATTTTGATATCCAAATGAAACAAACCAAGTCTCTATTTATAGGTAAAAATGTGTACTTTAAATTAAGAAAAAAAATAAAAATAAATAATGCCAATCTGGCTCAAAATTGGTTAAGAGCAGGAAGGGAGGAAAATAAATTGCAATCCACTAGCGCAATGACACATGGAAAGGTTGTTTGATCACAAGGCTAGCAGAGTGGCGGTGCATGGGCACAAGAGACACATGTTAGTGTCAGAATTATTTTTGTCAAAACGTTCGAGTTTTGATGGATTTTTTATTAAAACAACACCGTTTTGATTTAAAAAAAATTCTAAGCACATGAGCTAAAAAAGCTCCTCAAACCATTTTTTGCTTATTAAGCATTTTTCAAGCTCCAAGCGAACTATTCTTTCGCCTTTTACTAAAGAATACCGTGTGCTCGCCGCATTAAGTGGCATACGCTTATTTTTGAAGGGTTTTACCATATTGGGAAAAGTCCCTTTTAGAAGTTTAAATAAATTTAAAAATAATAATAATCTCAAAAAATCTGGCTAAGCTCCTCAAATAATCTTTGTTGTTTATGGTCTTAAGAACCCTTGTTTGGGAAAATCTCAAAGAATCTTGTAAGTTTTGCTTAGGAACCTTTGTTGTTAGTGCTCTGAATGATACATGTTCATTTAACAATGATCGAACAATCGACATTATGTTCAGGGATTACTAGTGTTTGAATAACACATTCTTTGGTAAATGGTGATTATTTTTGAATTGTGGGAACTAATAGTCGACTTTGGTATAGTACATGAACTAATTGTGAATTTATCCTTTTTTTTTAAAATAAGGTAAATTAATAACAATATTAACTGAAAGATAAATTATAAAAAGTTACATAATGATAAAATAATTTTTGATTTCCTTTTTTTACCTTTTTTATTATTAATAGTAGAGAACATTTGTTTTAAAATATCATATAGAATGTAATCGTAGATTTTTTTGATGAATTGTCAAATTTTTGTGTTATAATTATTATTAATTTTTTGTGATGAATTGAGAAAAAAAAATTGGTGGGCTTATCGCCTAACCCACAATCCATGACGAGTTGGGTTGTCCCGCACCGCCCCTCCTAATGACAGATTTTAGTGGGTTCAAGAGTAACCCACCCCGTCAATCCACCTTAATTGCTCAGACTTTGATTATGTAAGAAGTAGCTTTATTTATTTTTATCAAATATTTTAATTAATCTTCAAGGTTAAGATTTGAATTGAGGATTGCAATATCAAAGAGATAATCTGACGTGATCCAAATATAATAGTTTTTTTTTTGTCCAAATCTAATTATTTTTAACAAATACAGTATGATTTGGTTTTAAGTACTACCTGATTCAGATAGATCCATAGCAGTGATAGCACTTAACAAGCCTTCCCACAAGAGCTTGTAAGATGTTAATAGGGTCGTGGCTCCATGGACATATCGGCGCGAAAAGTAAGGGTCAATGTTAGAAAAATCTTCGGTAAAATTTTGACCATTCTTTTTCCAAAGTTTCTAACTCTTTTAGTACATAGTTTTTTTTTTCTACCGTCAAAGACTATTTTTTAAAATATTATTCTGAAAATGTCATCGTCTCTTTTAACAGCTCCGACAAACACATTGTATTAGAAAATCATCATTGTTACGCAACAAAACGGAGATCGATCTACCCGATCAGGTCGCGAGGATCGAGGGGCAGCTCCTTTTCTTGGTGGTTCGGGGGCAACGCCCTCCAAAAGAAAACGGCTTTTATTTATTTATTTATGAAATACGAACTGTGATGGATTTATGTTGGATTGTGATTTTTCAGTAGAGACAAAGGAAGGAACAGGAGGAGGAAGAAGATGACTTACGACAGAGAAAATGGAAGAAGAAGGTGGAAGACATTGTCTGTTTCTTTATAATTTTGTATCGCAGTTCAAATATTGATATATCATGATTCAAATATTGATGTATCGCGGTAAAAAAATAACTAGTCAATTAAAATGATGAATCACAGTTCAAACATTGATATATCGCAGTGTAAAAATAGACTAGACAATTAAATTGATGAATCACGATACAAAAATGAATGCAATAAAATTGATGCATTGTGGTTTAATAGTTAATGCACCGCGGTTCATTTTTGTAGCAGGTCTTATGCTCATTAAGGATATCATAGTTTTTTTACTCCCAAAAACATCATTTTTTTTATTTGAAAAATAGATAATTGAAAACTTTGAAAAATAGAGAGCCATGCAATTATTCCAGATAATCTAGCTCATTTTAAGTGCAGTTTGCTTTTTGTTTTTTACTTTTGACCTGGACCACAAGGTACATCCGTTGACCCAAAAATTAATTATTACTATATTTTTAATTTTTTATTTCATTTTAATTTTTTTTATTGATATAAAATATTATTTTTAGAAGTTTGAATTACCCTTACTAACTTAAAGTATTTGAAAAACGAAAAATGTTTAAGACAATATTTGTGCAATTGTAACTCTTGCTCGAAAAAATAAAAAAAAAACTTAACATGCAACAACAAGTGAACATGTCATATATGTATTAAATTGTTTAAGAACATGTAACTAATTATATTTATTTTATTTATGAATCGTCCTTATATCATACAAATAATTGAATTTTATGATTGTTTTATGAAATTTTAGTTTTGTGTTGATTTTAGATTTTAGAACAAAACATAAATAATTTAATTTTGTTTTAATGGTGCGACCAGATTAGCCCAAGGATTGACAGGGACTGGGTTAGGGCCGCAATACAAGTGGTCCGTTCAGATTGACCTATCAATGTCATGGTCGGGCAGGACTAATACGCAACCACAAATAACATCCCCAATAATGTCACCCAATAACATAATTACAAGTGGGCAAGTTGCTATGTTGTTTTCAGTTTCTTTTATATTTTTTTAACATTTGAAAAAAAAATCTATTCCAACAATTACCCTATGTACAATCTTTTAAAAAATTCCAAATTTTTTTTATCTCAACTAACGAACATAATTATCACTTTGTTTATATTTATTTCTATTTTTCCACCGCACTTGGAATGAAATATTTTTATATTTTATTATATATTTTATGAAAAAATGGGTTTTCAATAATTTCAATTACTTTCATCTAAAACTTTATGTCAATTTAAGGAGTAATTTATGTTAATAATACATTTTCATTTTTTTATTCTTTCATATATTACAATTTACAAATGATTTCTTTTGGTTGAAAAGAATTCGTAATTAATTCACAAAATTTATAAAAAAAATTATATCTTTCAATTTGATTATTTATCAACTAAACGATAATAATGTAAAAATAGAATGTTAATACGAAGCTTGCAACATTAGGAAGATTAAGATAAAAGACGTGGTATAATTAATTTTCAAAGTTTATATCATTTGTCAAGTAACAAAGACGAAAATAGCTTCAGAGTTTGGATCAACCGTCGCCAAAGCATGGATGAACAAATTGGAACTATTCAATGCAGTTGACCTGTTCAACTACAAATCGAATGGTATTCGAGGATGATCATTATCCCCCATTTTACATCACCCACAAAAAGAGCATTTGAACACATTATAGAAGTAGTTTTTTTAAACTAATATACCAACTAAATTTAACAGAAAATATTTACTCCCTCCGTTCTGGGTAAAAGAGTCTCCGTTTAAAAGTCAAAATTTTTAAGAAAATAAAACTTTTAGTAATCAAATTAATAATAAAATGACATTTTATACCTTAATTTTTTAAAGTGAACTTTTAAGTGAAACATCTCAAAATAGAGTTGTGAATTCTTTGTCCGAAACGGAGGGAGTCAATTTTTTAAAAAAAATTATCACTTAAAAAACTATATTTTAAATAAAAAGTCACAATATACGATTATGTTTGATTGTCTTCAAACTAATAATAGAAAATATATTTATGATTATTTTTATTTTTAATTAGTAGTAATTAATGGAGTGCTGATGTGACAAGTTATCAGGCACATGTTTGAATGCCCACTGATTTGCAATTACTCCCTCCGTCTCTAAATTATCGGCATAGTTGATCCGGCGTACGGATTAAGAAAAAAATAATTGACTTGATTATTTATATTGGTTTAATGTATAGTTTCCTTTAAAACACATGTGTATGTGTCCATAATTAAAGTAGAGTGAAAAAGTAAGGGTAAAGTGGTAAAAGTGATGTTCTAAAAAAGTAAGTTTCAAACTGACAATTATTTTGAGACGGACGAAAAAATGAAAGAAGGACGATAATTTAGGGACGGAGGGAGTATAAAATAGCAACTATTCATGTTAAAAGACCCCTATCTTATGGGATTCACTTAGTGGATTACAGGGATAGAGTTTTGAATTGGGAGGCCATTGCGGGGTTGAGTTTTGAAAAAAGACTACAAAAGTGATTTTAGAGTGTTGATAAAATGCTCCATTGTGGAGGCTCTAATTAAGAACAATTTTGACTCATTGGATGCTTATAATATTCACTTAGATTTTATAATCCTCCTACCATTCGTCTCTCTGTTAGGGGTGGCAAATCTGTCGTGCATGACTGTTATCGGGACGGTACGATAATAGCATGATATGATAAGTACGAATACGAACACAGCACGATAAGCTTATCGTGTTTAATATTAAAACTCGAACACGATAAGATAAAAACACGAAAAGCACGGTACGATACAGTAAGTGAAAAAATATGATTTATTTAGTCAGGCTCGCTAAGAACATCAAGCCCAATAAAACATTATAAAATATATAATTTTAATTTTTTAAATAATATTTTGAAAATTTATTAATATAAATAGTCAAGTAGTTTAAAAGTTATAAATGTTCAAATGATAAAATTATGAAATAATCGTGAAAATAGTTTGAAATAAGTGAACTTCTAGTAAATTTTAAAAAATATATTCTAACCCTATAATCGTGTTTTACCATGCTTATCAAGTGAGCCCAATAATGACTCATTTTTTATCGTGCCTTATCGTGCTAGCCCTATAACGGCTTGAACTCGTTAAGCCCCAACTCAAACCCTATAATTTTGTGTCGTATTCGTGTCAGCCAATCGTGTTGTGCTCCAAATTGTTACCCATACTCTCCGTCCCCATGGACACCACTCAATATCCCTTCCTAGCATAAATAATAACAAGAGCAACTGTCTTATTTGGGATTGAATCGTATCATTAGTTCTGACAATTACAACTCATTACCGATTAACCCACTCAACCCATAAAGTCTTTTGAGTTGAAATGGGTAAAGCGGGCCCGACTAGTGACTTTTTATGCCATAAATTTAAATGGGGAAAATTCTGGCCGGTCCCTTTTTAAAAGTTTCTAACTCCAAAAGTCTACAGTTTTTTTTTCAATAACAAAAGACCACTTTTCAAAATATTGTTCAAAAAATGTCATCGTCTTCTTTAACGGCTCCATCAACACAATTTGAATTCGAAATCACAATTGTGCGCAACGAAACGGGGATTGACCTGCCCGATCAGGTCGCGGGGGTCGAGTGGCCAGCGCCCCTTCATGGGGGTTCGGGGGCAATGCCCTCGAAAGGTAAACGAGTTTTTTTATTTATGAAATACAAAACTATAATAGATCTGTGGTGGGTTGAAGGATTTTTCAGTTGAGACGAAGACGAAGAAGAAGGAGAAAGAAGAAGAAGGCTTACGACGAATGAGATTGAAGAAGATGGTGGTGAAGGTAAACTGGTTCTTTATGCTTTTGTACCGCGATTCATAAATATCATTGTATTATTTTTACCACGGTTCCAAAGTTTGATTCATGTAAAATTGTTGCATCACAATATTGTAGACACCCCAATTTCGTACCTCTGATATGTACTCTTGGCACGAGATATCAAGACCTGTTAAACACTAACAAATATCAAGTTACATGATCTAGATTGCAAAAAATGCAAAGAAAATGAAAGGATGCATGAATAGTGAATAGCAGGGGGCCAAAGTGTCAGAAATCGAAACAAAAAAGCAACTGGCACCACCCATAATGCTTCCAGGCACCACTCATGCTCAAACTGGGAGCCGCGCCCACTTCCTATGGGGGTGGCACCCAAATAGTCCCTCTGCACTGTTGCGTTTTGCTTTCGGTACAATCTCTCAAGCGTGCGGTACAAGTCGGTGAAGCACAGAAAGAACAATCTTAATGTCAAAGGAGTCCCTCCTCCAGCCTATAAATAAAGGTGCCCGGCTTCATGAATTAAAACAGAAAAAAATTTCAAACACTTCACACACCGCTTACACTTTACGCAGAGAGCGATCATACTAAGAGATATCCCTCGTATAAGCCTCAAAGCTCCGTCAAATCTCCCCCAAACACAAATCTAACCAGTCAAAGTGAACCTTAGCCTTCCAGCTAGGATTCCACCCTATTTCCCTGGTCCAAAAATCCCAAAAATAATAGTTGCCCTGCCCGAATACAGAGGCCAAATCCGCAAAAAAGCAAGCAGTTGCTCTACCTGATTTCCACCAACAGCAAGCAAACAACAGCAAAAAAGCAAGCAGTTGCTCCGCTTGTTTCCCGGTGCCAGAAAGTAACTTTCGGAAGCAGTTACTCTGCCCGAATCTCCACAACAACAAAAGACTCCCTCTCCCGGAAGGACAGAGCAAGCACAACCTACGCTCTTAAAGGTAAGCCTTTAAGGGGTTTTATAAAGAAAGTGTTATTTTCAGCCGGCCCGATGTAAAAAATATAAGCAGTTATGCTGCCCGGATTTCTATAGAAAATAGCACTAAAAAGAATCATTATTATAACCAAATATTTATAAATGTATTTGTAATTCCTAGAAGGAAGCGGTTACAAGTCTGTTATAATGTAGATACAGATATATCTATTTAAATGATTTATTTCATTTGCTAAATAAATATAATAAAAGCATATTTTAGCAAAAAAAAACTATTTTTAAGACCGAAAGGGCGAGTTGGGTGCCTAACACCTTCTCACCTCGTAACTTAGCCTCCGAACCCTTTTTACAAACTCTGGTTTTTTTTTTGTTTTTCTTTATTTCTCCTTAAAATAAAGATGGCGACTCTGTTACAACTTTTTGGATTACAGTGAGGCCCGCAACATCCTTTTTTTGCACTTTTCCATTTTTCCCTAAATAAGGAAAGATGAGAATGAAAAGGGTGATGCACTTTCTGTATCTTTTTTCCTCCTAAACAAGGAAGGATGAGATACGGAAAGCCCAAAGCACTCATAGTAATCCAGGATGTACATCAGTCCACAGTGAGGCAGGGCGTGTTCCCACGCGCCTTCGCAACATCCGTTTTTTACACTTTTTCGTTTTCCCCTAAACAAGGGAAGATGAGAATGAAAAGGGTGATGTGTTTTCTGTATCTTGTTTTCCCCTAAAAAATGGAGGATGAGATATAGAAAAATACAAAGCACTCATAATGGACTAAAGCACACTCAGTGACCGAGACGTATTCAACGCACTTTCGACAACACTCTTTTTGCACTTTTAATTTCGTCTTCCCCTAAATAAGGGATGATGTAATGAAAAGAGTGATATCCTTTCGCAACTCGCGTTCCCCTAAAAAAGGGAGCGCGGGGTCTAGGAGTATCCGAGGCACTCACAGTGGCGACTCTGCTGGGGACGTCGTTTTTATTAAAAATGGTGGGCTAGACTTATTTTTTACAAAAAAAAAAAAAAAGAAAGGACAAATCAGTTTTCTTTAGTTTCTGACTAAAATATGCTTATTATATTCCTTTGGCATTTTAAATATTGCATTTTCATATATCTGTTTCTGCATGACCGTTCACTTGCAGCAGTTTCATTCCAGGTACCGTTATAGGTAAAATTTTTTTTAAAAAAAAGGGTTAAAAAAAGAAGCTAATACAAAAAAAAAAAAAAAAGATTTCCGGGCAGTATAACAAAAGGGCTGAAGCTTTATTTTATTATTACTTTATTCTGCTTTTTTTTTTTAGAAACAGGGGCGGCACCCTGCTACAATATATACTTTACTTTATTCTGATTTATGTTATTATTCTGCTTGCTTTATTTTATCGCACAAAATATGTAAATATTATTTCATTATGTCATTTTATTTTGGGGATTAATTAAGACCAATATGTAATTAATATGAATAGATAGATTCCTCACTTTTCTTTCTATTTCTTGATATGAATGGTTGCTTGCTCACGCTCAAACTAAATAAGTCGAGAATATCCACAAAGAACAGCAAGACATACCATATCTGTTTTATTTACAACTTTATATCTGAAAAAAAAAAGATTTTATTGTTTTCTAGATACCGTACACACAGGCACGCATGAAGAAATATTCCGAACAGCTACCCTACACCATGGCCAGTCCATCCCCTGCATCAGCTAACGTTAAATTGCATATAGATTCTCAGGACACTTCATGGACCGATCGGTTTTTATATCTTTGAATTATTGACCAATCCTTGTGCAAAGAAAAAAATAGAAGCAGAAAAAAAAAGAAGCAAAAGAAAAAGAAAAAAAAAGAGATATGAATAAAAATGTGCACAGGGGCTGACCATTGATTCTCTAATGTTCGACCTAGACCATTTTGAATGGTGAATTCCGGAAAGAGTATAGCCCTTTCGCCTGAGATCAATTCGATCTTGGGGAGTCGAAAGGCAGGTGGAATACGAGGGTCCTATACTCTGAAGAAAATATCCACTATTCCAGGAATAGTTCTGAGACTGTCAAAACAAAGCGGGTGCTTGTCCGATCAATTGCAGGGAAAATAAATTAAAAAAAATATTAATAAAGGCACATTGTACCCTGAACCCAGAAAGACTTCAGCCAACCCTTTCTGATGCCTTCAAACCTCCTTTTCCTTAGAAACCTGGCCCGAGTTTGGAAAGGCAGAGATAGTACCGGTCGTTTGATAAGGGAAACATGCACAAAAGTCAGATCGGAAAAAATCAAAATCAGTTCAGAAAATATAGATTTGGATAAAATGGCCGCCGAAAAAGAACAGTCTACAGCAGGTACTGATACAGGGGCTCCCGGGTTCGCTCCTACTCCGGCCATGCAGCAATGGTTAGATCAAAAGCTGGATGCACAGAATGATCGCATAATGAGACAAATGGCAAAACTCGTGTAAGGTCCAAAAACCAGTGGTGAGGGAACCCCTTCCCCTGCAACCCCTCAAGAAGTATCTACTTCTTATGCTCCTCTAAACCCAAACCCTCAGCCAAACACTAACCTTTCACCAACCACCAGCACCCCAATTACCAATTTCTCACCAAATACCTATTACCAAACTTTCAACCCTTTCCAACCAAGCCCACCATATCCTTTCCCAAACACATATATACCCCAAAATCCAAATGCCCTCCCATTTCCCATCACTAACCCATTCCAAAACAACTCATATATGGACCCCAGAAATTATACCCAGTCGGGACAAATGACGACCTATCCACCAATCAATGATTTTGGTCGTCAGGCAGAAGCTGCAAATATTCCACCTTCTCAAAATCCTTACCAAATACTGCAGCCAGGAATGAACCCAGCCGCTCCCAATCCTTCCAACGTATACCAAAACCTAGCACCTCCTCCCACAAAATTAGAGGCAGATTTGGAGAACCTGAAAAGTATGATGCACAAAATCTTGAACAAAGGGGAATTTTCTACGTGGGCATTAACGCTGCAACCTTCAGCCATACTGCCTTCAAAATTCAAAATGTCCGATATAGAAAAATTCAATGGGACTGGATGCCCTATCTCTCACCTAAAATATTATGCCACTGGCATGCAGTCAAGAGGGGCTAGCTTCGAAGCCATGGCCTCGAACTTCCATCTGACCTTAGTAGGGGCTGCTAAGCAATGGTTAATGCTAGCAGATGATAGCACCATGGGTACTTGGGACCAAATAGCTGTGGGGTTTCTAGAGAGGTACAAAGACAATACTACCTCCGAAAATAAAAAGGAACTTGAGGCATGCACCCTAAAAGAAAAAGAAACATTTGCAGAATTTGTAGCCAGATGGAAGAGAAAAGTTGCCTAGACTTTGGACAGACCTGATCCATTTGAATCAGCCCGGTTGTTTATAAAAAACCTTCAGCCAATTTATCTTGAACGCATGAGGTATCTTCCCTACGGTGATTTCAATACTATTGTTGAAATAGGAAATCGTATTGATGAAGATATACGTAAAGGATCCCTAGAAATTGGTACACCTCCAAGTTCGTTCTGCTATTCTGAATCAGAGGAAGAATCTACGAAATAAGTCAACGTTGTAGAAAGAATCCCGGCTGAAAAATGGAGTAGTGTGCCGTGGTCATATGGGACAAGCAAGTCTGCCAATTCTATTGAGGGAAGCAGTAACACTGGCAGAAGTTGCATTAGACGTTATGAAGGAAACATAAGGCATTATGAAGAAAATCCATGCCCCAATGTCACAGATACTACAAGAGTTAATAGCACAAGAAGTCCTTAAGCCCCTTGAAAACTACAAACCTCCAAACCCATTACCTGCCAAATAGAGCCGCAACAAGTATTGTGAATACCACCAATCTAGTGGTCATATCACCGACAAATGCTTCTCACTCAGGAATGATTTTTTTTTATTAGGTTGGAGGGGACATAGACCGTACTCCAACCCTTAATTTTTTATTATGTTAATGCCTTGAAAGGCTACAATTATATATATGATGCCTTTGGTGTGGCTCGAACAAATGGTACCTCTGGTGAGGCTTTTGAACACCCCACCTCTCGGTTGAGAGTAGTGAAGTACCAGGGTGCCTCTGGTAGGGCTTGAACACTCAACCTTTCCGTTAAGATATTCTCACTCAGGAATGATATTCAAGACCTTATCGATGATAAAATCATTGAGAAGCCGCACCCATAATTTGGTTATGATAAAAAGTGACCAAGCATCACCGAAGGAACAACATTGAGAAAGAATTTGGATAAGGCAGAACGTTAGTACAAGAAGTTATTGAGCACTCAGGAAAGGACAAGGAAAAAGCCTCTAAAAACTCATAGAACCCTGGAATACCCTTTTGTATCCACCTCCAGAAATCTTTTTCCTTTAAATCTTCTCTTACCAAATAAAAAAAGAAGCAGAAAAAAAAAGAAGCAAAAGAAAAAGAAAAAAAAAGCAAAAGAAAAAGAAAAAAAAAGAAATATGAATAAAAATGTGCACAGGGGCTGACCATTGATTCTCTGATGTTTAACTTAGACCATTTTGAATGGTGGATCCCGGAAAAAGTATAGGGCCTTCGCCTGAGATCAGTCTGATCTTAGGGAGTCGAAAGGCAGGTGGAATACGAAGTTCCTATACTCTGGAGAAAGAATCCACAATTCCAGGAATAGTCTTGAGACCGTCAAAACAAAACGTGTGCTTGTCCGATCAATTGTAAGGAAAATAAATAATAATAAAAAATATTAATAAAAGCACACTATACTCTGAACCCAGAAAGCCTTCAGCCAATCCCTTCTGATACCTTCAAACCCTTTTTCCTTAGAAACATGGCCCGAATTTGGAAAGGAAGAGATATCACCGGTCGTTTGATACGGGAAACAGGCACAGTGGTCAAATCGAAAAAATATCAGAATCGGTTCAGAAAATACATATTTGGACAAAATGACCGCCGAAAATGAACAGTCTACAACAGGTACTGATACAGGGGCTCCCGGGTTCACTCCTACTTTGGCCATGCAGCAATGGTTAGATCAAAAGCTGGATGCATAGAATGATCGCATAATGAGCCAAATGGCAAAACTCATTCAAGGTCAAAAACCCAGTGGTGAGGGAACCTCTTTCCCTGCAGCCCCTCAAGAAGCATCTACTTCTCATGCTCCTCTAAACCCAAACCCACAGCCAAACACTAACCTTCCACCAACCGCCAGCACCACAATCACCAATTTCTCACCAAATACCTATTACCAAACTTTCACCCCCTTTCCTACTAAGCCCACCATATCCTTTCCCAGACACCTATATACCCCAAAATCCAAATGGCCTCCCATTTCCCATCACTAACCCACTCTAAAACAACTCATATATGGACCCCAAAAATTATACCCAGCCGGGACAAGCGACGATCTATCCACCAATCAATGATTTTGGTCGTCAGGCAGAAGCTGTAAATATTCCACCTCCTCAAAATCTTTACCAAATACTGCAGCCAGGAATGAACCCAGACGCTCCAAATCCTTCCAACATATACTAAAACCCAGCACCTCCTCCCACAAAATTAGAGGAAGATATGGAGAACCTAATAAGTATGATGTACAAAATCTTGAATAAAGGGGAATTTTCTACGCAGGCATTAATGCTACAACCTTCAGCCATATTACCTTCAAAATTCAAAATGCCCGATATAGAAAAATTCGATGGGACTGGATGCCCTATCTCTCACCTAAAATCTTATGCTACTGGCATACAGTCAAGAGGGGCTAGCTTCGAAGCCATGGCCTCCAACTTCCATCTGACCTTAGTAGGGGCTGCTAAGCAATAGTTAATGCTAGCAGATGATAGCACCATAGGTACTTGGGACCAAATAGCTGAGGGGTTTCTAGAGAGGTACAAAGACAATACTACCTCCGAAAATAAAAGGGAACTTAAGGCATGCACCCAAAAACAAAAATGAAACATTTGCAGAATTTGCAGCCAGATGGAAAAGAAAAGTTTCCTAGACTTTGGATAGACCTGATCCATCTGAATCAGCCCGACTGTTTATAAAAAAACCTATAGCCAATTTATCTTGAACGCATGAGGTATCTTCCATACGGTGATTTCCATACCATTGTTGAAATAGTAAATCATATTGATGAAGATATACGTAGAGGGTCCCTAGAAATTGGTACACCTCCATGTTCATTATGCTATTCTGAATAAGAGGAAGAATCTACGGAAGAAGTCAACGTTGTACAAAGAATCCCGGCTAAAAAATACAGTAGTATGCCATGGTCATATGGGACAAACAAGTCTGCCAATTCTGTTAAGGGAAGTAGTAACACTGACAGAAATTGCATAAGACCTTATGGAAGAAACATAAGGCACTACGATGAATTGCATGCCCCAATGTCACAGATACTACAAGAGTTAACAGCACAAGAAGTCCTTAAGCCCCTTGAAAACTACAAACCTCCAAACCCATTACCTGCCAAATGGAGCCGCAACAAGTATTGTGAATACCACCAATCCAGTGGTCATATCACCGACAAATGCTTCTCACTCAGGAATGATATTCAAGACCTTATAGATGATAAAATCATTGAGAAGCTGCACCCATGATTGGTTCTGATAAAAAGTGACCAAAGCATCACCCAAGGAACAACATTAAGAAAGAATTTAGATAGGGCAGAACGTTAGTACAAGAAGTTTTTGAGCACTCAGCAAAGGAAAAGGAAAAAGCCTCTAAAAACTCATAGAACCCTGGAATACCCTTTTGTATCCACCTCCAGAAATCTTTTTCCTTTAAATCTTCTCTTACGAAATAAAATCTTCAAGAAGCAACCTTTTTTTAACTCAGCGTCAGTGTTCGTAGATTTTCCATATATCTTTTCTTTCTCAGGTTACCTATTTTCGAGTATCCCTGGGCAGGTTTTCTTATAAAGATGATAAGTTGACTCCCTTAAAAACACCCAAATCTACATGAGTTGACAATAAGTCATCTAGAAGATATGGACCCACAAACTATTAAGAACCGTTTCGACCGAGTTGACTCCCTTAAAAACACCCAAATCTACATGAATTGATAATAAGTCATCTAGAAGATATGGACCCACAAAGCAGGCAAGTCGTCTTGACCGGAATCACATTCAACCCATTTCGACCGAGCTGTTAGTAGTGTACTAGGGCTACCTACCATAAACACCAAAATCCCTCCGAAAGCTTGAAACCCTTTTTGTAAGTCCACTATATGCCAAAAACCCTACCAAAAATAAGACTTTCCAACATCCCCAACCAAACTATCCCCGTGATCTAGCTTCCCAAAACTGGGGTTGTGTCAGCTTTTCTATCCATCAAGAATGGTTATCCCTTTGTCCCAAAAAGGAGAGATGAAATTTCTTAACTACTCTGATGATGCTCCGAAAAAAAGAAAAAAAAGAAAGAAAAAAGAAATAAAAAGAAAGAAGAAAAGAAAGAAAGAAAATAAAAGAAAAGGAGGAAGAAGAAAATTAAAAAAAAATCTCTCTGAGAGCAAATCCATCATTTGTCCATCTCCTTCTTACCCGAACTAGTTTCAGGCTTCTTGGGAAAAATCAACACATACACTTTTTTTTAGATGTCCATCGAAAAAGGAGAAGCCCACCATACCCAAAACCCAAGCCATACCTAAAGTCTAAGCCAAAAAGCCTACCATACTCGAAACAAAGAGGCCAATTCTTCATTTAGAACCCACAGCTTGAAAAGCCAACCGACGGTCAAATTATTGGTCACTTTCCCATGAAAAGGTCTTCCAACCTTCTAACCTGAAAACCAATCCATCGCCAAAAGTTTAAGAAGTACACCTTGAACCAGTCGCAAACAACAACTCTGCTTCAACCGGTTATAATGTGATCTAAGTCAAAGACAGAACTCCTTGCTAAAAACACATAAAAATATCAAAAGATAATTACCAAGTAAGGTCCATAACCCACCAACCTGGTGATACTCGGCAATAAGGTAAACTCTGAATTACGACTCTCTTTCTTGTTCAGTAGAGTCATCCTCCTATCATTTACCTTTGATTCTCTCTTCAAAAAAAAGAAACAAAAAAGAGAGAAGTCCACCTAGGGGCTTTCCCTCCATCAACTTTTGGGGTTATTCTCCATCCATAAAAAAACGTATCGATTGAGTATACTAGGGACTTTCTATCCCATCTTGAAGAATTTGTTGATTGAGCCACCCTGGGGCTTTTCCTACCAAACTCATGAGTCTTGTCCATACAGTCTCCTATCACATATTCCCTGGGTCATAAATTGTTGGTCATTTTGGAAAGAGACATTTTGGAAACGCCTATCAATCGAGAAAGTTCTGCATCGTCCTTATTGGTCAAAGACAACTTAGGATTGGATGACGAGATCACTAATTATGCCTAATCTTCATCTGAAATCCAAGGTTATCACAGATAACCTGTTGCAGAACTGATACACTACTATAAGGCCCCTCAAGATTTCTGCAAGCTGGGTAGTTTATTTCGGATACATTTTGCCCATACTTTCTTGTCTGTCTAGAATACCAAAGGTTGAGAACCTCATTTATAAGGTTGAGCCATTTATTTCACTCAAGCATCGCACTAATTCCTCTAAGTCCCGTCAGATCTTGCTACTTGACTGCCATGTTATCTCATCCTATGGGTTCGGATTTTGAAACCCCTCCTTACTTTATTTGTTAAAAGCATGATATTTTCTTATCAAGTCAAAAGAAAGAAACAGAAGCTCTCCATTACATTTCCTCACTAAGAAACCCCACCAGATGCCAAAAACCAAATAACATATACATCATACCTCATATGTTTGTAGCCAAAGCTTCAAGTAAACCTCAACAAAGCTACAACCTCAGCTCACTAGTCAAAAAGTACAGTGTGTTTAACAAAATTAGTTTTGCTTAAAGATCAATCATGTACAAGTACTATTAGCTAGTGTCTGCAGGTAGACTAAATTGTAAAATGTTGGAGTAAGTATTTTAGCGACATTGTTTCGCGCCACTATATCTGATCTTGAAACTTTTCCCACATATTACTGACCTTGTTATCATCCCCGTTTTTTGGAAAAAAAAAAAAAAAAGAACAGCATCACTTTCCCTATGCTAGGGAAAGCTCGTTTTCAAAAGAAGCATCACTTTCCCTATGCTGGGGAAAGTCTGTTTTCAAAACCAGCATCGCTTTCCCTATGCTGGCGTAAGCCCGTTTTCAACAACAGCATTGCTTTCCCTATGCTGGGGAAAGATCATTTTCAACAACATCATCGCTTTCCCTTTGCTGAGGAAAGCCCTTTTTCAAAAGTAGCATCGCTTTCCCTATGCTAGGGAAAGCTTGTTTTCAACAACAGCATCGCTTTCCCTATGCTGGGGAAAACCCGTTTTCAACAACAACATCGCTTTCCTTATGCTGGGGAAAGCCCATTTTGAAAAGCAGCATCGCTTTCCCTATGTTGGGGAAAGCCTATTTTCAAAAGTAGCATCGCTTTCCCTATGCTGGGGAAAGCCCGTTTTCAACAACAACATCGCTTTCCCTATGCTGGGGAAAGCCCGTTATCAACAAAAGCATCGTTTTCCCTTTGCTGGGGAAAGCCATTTTTGAAAGCAAAGATCGCTTTCCTATCTTTGGGAAAGCCCATTTTCAACAAGTAGCATCGCTTCCTATGCTTTGGGAAAGCCCGCTTTTCAACAACAACATCGCTTTCCCAATCTTTGCCGGGAAAGCCCAAAACATCATCGCTTTCCTATCTTTGGGGAAAGCCCATTTTCAACAACATCATCGCTTTCCCTATGCTGGGGAAAGCCCGTTTTCAACAACAGCATCGCTTTCCCTTTGCTGGGGAAAGCCCTTTTTGAAAAGCAACATCGCTTTCCCTATGCTGGAGAAAGCTCATTTTCAAAAGTAGCATCGCTTTCCTTATGCTGGGGAAAGCCCGTTTTCAACAACAGCGTCGCTTTCCCTATGTTGGGGAAAGCCCATTTTGAAAAGCAGCATCGCTTTCCCTATGCTGGGGAAAGCCTATTTTGAAAAGCAGCATCGCATTCCCTATATTGGGGAAAGCCCGTTTTCAACAACAGTATCACTTTCCCTATGCTAGGGAAAGCCCATTTGGAAAAACAACATCGCTTTCCCTATGCTGGGGAAAGCCCATTTTCAAAAGAAGCATCACTTTCCCTATGCTGGGGAAAACCCCTTTTAAACAACAGTATCGCTTTCCCTTTGCTGGGGAAAGCCCATTTTGAAAAGCAGCATCGCTTTCCCTATGTTGGGGAAAGCCCGTTTTCAACAACAGCATCTCTTTCCCTATGCTGGGGAAAGCCTGTTTTCAAAAGCAGCATCGCTTTCCCTATGTTTGGGAAAGTCCGTTTTCAAAAACAGCATCGCTTTGCCAATGCTGGGGAAAGCTTGTTTTGAAAAGCAGCATCACTTTCCCTATGCTGGGGAAAGCTTGTTTGGAAGGGTTCTATCGCTTTCTCTATATTGGGGAAAGCGCGTTTTGAAGAAGTCCCGTCAGTTTTGCCTATACTGGGCAAAACGCACCATCCAGTATTGTTGTTTGTTTGCTTGAGGCAGAACTACGTTTGGTCTGATTTCTTTTATTAAGGGATACGCAGGCAGCCTATTTTAGTAGGGCCGACCATCAGAGCATTTTATTGCATATCTGCTTAAAAATTACGACAACGTGTTATAACCCACTAAATATGTCTAGAGCATGTGAGATTGGAGCTACTACATTATAAACTATTGCATCCATAAACTGCCACATTTGCATATCTCCCCATTATAATTGCACAAATTTGGGAGTCTGTTTCTTATCAACGATGTTCGTTTACTTAGTAAGCTTTGGGTTACCCATAAACTCCATCGTTAAAGGGCTCTGTAGACACCCCAATTTCGTACCTCTAATATGTAATCTTGACACGAGATATCAAGACCTGTTAAACATAAACAAATGTCAAGTTACATGGTCTAGATTGTAAAAAATGCAAAAGAAATGAAAGGATGCATGAATAGTGAATGGCAGGGGGCGAAAGTGTTAGAAATCGAAACAAAAAACAACTGGCGCCACCCATGCTCAAACTGGGAGCCGCGCCCACTTCCAATGTGGGTGGCACCCAAATAGTCCCCTTGCATTGTTGCGTTTTGCTTTTGGTACAATCTCTCAAACGCGCAGTACAAGCCGATGAAGCACAGAAGAAGAAAACTTAATGACGAAGGAGTCCCTCCTCCAGACTATAAATAAAGGTGCTTGGCTTCATAATTGGGGATGGAGAAAAATTTCACACACTTCATACACCGCTTACACTTTACGCAGAGAATGATCGTCCTGAGAGATATCCCTCATATAAGCCTCAAAGCTCCGTCAAATCTCCCCCAAACACAAATCCAACCGGTCAAAGTGAACCTTAGCCTTCCAGCTAAGATTCCATCTTATTTCTCTAGTCCAAATATCCCAAAAAGGGTAGTTTCCCTGCCCGAATCCAGAGGCCAAATCTGCAAAAAGCAAGCAGTTGCTCTGCCCGATTTCCGCCAACAACAAGCAAACAACAGCAAAAAAGTAAGCAGTTGCTCCACCTATTTCCTGGTGCCAGAAAGTAACTTTCGGAAGCAGTTACTCTGCCCGAATCTCCACAACAACAAAAGACTCCCTCTCCTGGAAGGACAGAGCAAGCACAACTTACGCTCTTAAAGGTAAGCTTTTAAGGTTTATAAAGAAAGTGCTATTTTCAGTTGGCCCGATGTAAAAAATATAAGCAGTTAGGTGTGTAAATCGGAACCACCGAACCACGGAACCAAACCGAACCAAACCAAACCAGTCGGTTTGGTTTGGTTTTGGTCGAAGATGGTTCGGTTTCGGTTTCAAAAATTGGAAAACCATGCGGTTCGGTTCGGTTCACGATTTTTGGTATCAAACCAAACCAAACTGAACCGAACCAAACCACCCTATATATTTTTATTTATTTATTATATAATATATATTATATTACATTTATTAACTATTTTGAACCTTTGATTTATTCATTATATATATATATATATATACGGATACTAAACAAAACAAAATCTTGATTGTTGGAGAACTATTATTTCTTCAATTGTTTGTGTTTATTTTAGAATTTGTTATGATAATTTGTTGTTAGTAGGTTATTTCCTAATTTTGATGTTAATTCCAAATTAAAATCTTATTTTCATTGTTATTTTTAATGTTCGATAATTTCATTAAAAATAATTTATATAAACCACAAAACCGAACCAAACCAAACCAAACCGAGTGGTTCGGTTCGGTTCGGTTCCAAATCTTACTCGGTTCGGTTCGGTTTGAGATTTTTGGAACCACTAGGAGGCGGTTCGGTTTGTAGTTTTGGCATAAACCAAACCAAACCGAACCACTTACACCCCTATAAGCAGTTATGCTGCCTGAATTTCTATAGAAAATAACACTAAAAAGAGCCGTTATTATGGCCAAATATTTATAAATGTATTTGTAATTACTGGAACGAAGAGGCTGTATGTAATAATATAGATACATATATATCTGCTTATGTGCTTTATTTCATTTGTTAAATAAATATAATAAAAACATAGTTTAGCCAAAAACTATTTTTGAGACCGAAAGGGCGAGTTGGGAGCCTAATACCTTCCCACCTCGTAACTTAGCCTCCGAACCCTTTTTTTACAAACTCTTGTTACTTTTGCTTTTTCTTTATTTCTCCTTAAAATAAAGATGGCGACTCTGTGACAACATTTTGGATTGCAGTGAGGTCGCAACATCCTTTTTTTGCACTTTTCCGTTTTCCCCTAAACAAGGGACGATGGGAATGAAAAGGGTGATGCACTTTCTGTATCTTGTTTTCCCCTAAACAAGGGAGGATGAGCTACGGAAAACCCAAAGCACTCATAGTAATCCAGAATGTGCATCAATCCACAGTGAGGCAGGGTGTGTTCCCACGCGACTTCGCAACATCCTTGTTTTGCACTTTTCCTTTTCCCCCTAAACAAGGGAAGATGGGAATGAAAAGGGTGATGCGTTTTTGGTATCTTGTTTTCCCCTAAACAAGTGAGGATGAGTTATGGAAAAATCCAAAGCACTCGTATTGGACTAAAGCACACTCAGTGACCAAGATGTATTCAACGCGCTTTCGATAACACTCTTTTTGCATTTTTAATTTCGTCTTCCCCTAAACAAGAGAGGATGGAATGAAAAGAGTGATGTTCTTCCGCAACTCACGTTCCCCTAAAAAAGGGAGCGCAGGATCCGGGAGATTCCAGGGCACTCACAGGTATGGACCCGCAAATTATTAAAAACACATGAAATCTAAAGCAAGTAAGTCGTCTTGACCAGAATCACCTTCGACCCATTGCGGCCGAGCTGTTAGTAGCATACTGGGTCTTTCCACCATACACCAAAATCCCTTTGAAAACTTGAAACTTTTTTTGTCCACCTTATGCCAAAATCCCTATTGAAGACAAAACCTTCCGACATCCCCAGCCAAACTATCCCTATGATCCAGTTTCCCAAAACCAGGGCTATATCGCCTTTTATATCCACCAAGAATGGTTATCCCTTTGTCCCAAAAAAAGAGATAACATCCTCAACTACTATGATGATGCTCTGAAAAGAAGAAAAGAAAAAAAAAGAAAGAAAGAAGAAAAGAAAAAAAAAAGGGAAGAAGAGAAGAAAAAATCTCTCGAAACCAACACGTACACCTTTTTAGATATGGATCAAAAAAGGAGAGGCCCACCATACCCAAAACCCAAGCCATACCCAAAGTCTAAGCCAAAGAGCCTACCATACTCGAAACCAAAAGGCCAATTCTTCATTTAGAACCCACAGCCTGAAAAGCCAACCGACAGTCAAATTATTGATCACTTTCCCATGAAAAGGCCTTCCAACATTCTAACCTCGAAACCAATCCATCCCAAAAGTTTAAGCAGTACGCCTTGAACCAGTCGTGATCAACAACTCTGCTTCAATCGGTTATAACGAAATCTGAGTCAAAGACAGAACTCCTAGTTAAAAACACATAAAAATATCAAAAGATAATTACCAAGTAGGGTCCATAAACCATCAACCTGGTGATACTCGGCGATAAAGTGAACTTTGAATTCCGTCTCTCTTTCTTATTCCATAGAGTTATCCTCATATCCTATGCCCTTGATTTTCTCAAAAAAAAAATGAAGAAGAAAAAGAGAAAAACAAGGGGCTTTCCCTCCGTCCACTTTCTTCTGGGGACATTTATATCCATAAAAACATATCAGTTGAGTATACTAGGGGATTTATATCCTATCTTGAAGAATTTGTTGATTGAACCACCCTAGGGCTTTTCCCATCAAACTCATAAGTCTTGTCCATGCGGTCTCCTACCTCATATTCCCTGGGTCATAAATTGTTGGTCATTTTGGAAAGAGCCATTTTGGAAACACCTATCAATCGAGAAAGTTCTGCCTCGTCCTTATTGGGCAAGGACTACTTAGGATTGGATGACAAGATCACTGATTATGCCTAATCATCATCTGAAATCCAAGGTTATAACAGATAACCTGTTGCAGAATTAATACACTACTACAAGGTCCCTCATGATTTCTGCAAGCCGGGTAGTTTATTTCGGATACATTTTGCCCCTACTTTCCGGTCTGTCCAGAATACCAAAGGTTAGGAACCTCATTTATAAGGTTGAGACATTTGTTTCGCTCAAGCATCGTATTGATTTCTCTAAGTCTCGTCAGATCTTGCTACTAGACTGCCATGTTACCTCGTCCTATGGGTCCAGGTTTTGAAACACCCCCTTACTTTCTTTGCCAAAACCATGATATTTTGTTATCAAGTCAAAAGAAAGAAACGGAAGCTCTCCATTACATTTCCTCACTAAGAAACCCTACCAGATGTTAGAAACCAAATAACATATACATCATACCTCCTATGTTTGTAGCTAAAGCTTCGAGTAAACCCAAACAAAGCTACAACCTCAGCTCACCAGCCAAGAAGTACAGTGTGTTTAACAAAATTAGTTTTGCTTAAAGATTGATCATGTACAGGTACTAATAGCTAGTGTCTACAGGTAGACTAAATTGCAAAATGTTGGAGTAAGAATTTCAGCAACATTGTTTCACGCCACTATATCTGATCTTGAAAATTTTCCCACATATTACTGACCTTGTCATCATCCCTAAATTTTGAAAAAAAAAACAACAACAAAAGCAGCATCGCTTTCCCTATGCTAGGGAAAGCCCGTTTTCAAAAGCAGCATCGCTTTCCCTATGCTGGGGAAAGCCTGTTTTCAAAAACAACATTGCTTTCCCTATGCTGGGGAAAGAGCATTTTAAAAGGTTCTATCACTTTCCCTATGCTGGGGAAAACACATTTTAAAGGGTTCAATCGCTTTCCCTATGCTGGGGAAAGCTCGTTTTCAACAACAGCATCGCTTTTCCTATGCTGGGGAAAGCCCGTTTTCAAAAGCAGCATCATTTTCCCAATGTTCGGGAAAGCCCGTTTTCAACAACAACATCGCTTTCCCTATGCTGGGAAAAGCTCATTTTCAACAACAGCATCGCTTTCCCTATGTTGGGGAAAACCATTTTCAACAACAGCATCGCTTTCCTTATGCTAGGGAAAGCCCGTTTTCAAAAGCAGCATCACTTTCCATATGCTGGGAAAAGCCCGTTTTCAACAACAGCATCGCTTTCCCTATGCTAGGGAAAGCCCGTTTTCAACAACAGCATCACTTTCCCTATGTTGAAGAAAGCCCATTTTCTATAATAGCATCGCTTTCCCTATGCTGGGGAAAGCTCGTTTTCAAGAACAGCATCGCTTTCCATATGTTGGGGAAAGCCCATTTTCAACAACAACATCGCTTTCCGTATGCTAGGGAAAGATTGTTTTCAAAAGCAGCATCACTTTCCCTATACTGGGGAGGGCCCGTTTTCAACAACAACATCCCTATGCTGGGGAAAGCTCATTTTCAAAAGCAGTATCACTTTCCCTATGCTGGGGAAAGCCCGTTTTCAAAAGCAGCATCGCTTTCCCTATGTTGGGAAAAGCTCATTTTCAACAACAACATCGCTTTCCCTATGCTGGGGAAAGCCGTTTTCAACAACAACATCGCTTTCCGTATACTGGGGAAAGCTCGTTTTCAACAACAGCATCGCTTTCGCTATGTTGGGGAAAGCCCTTTTTCAAAAGCAGCATCGCTTTCCCTATGCTTGGGAAAGTCTGTTTTCAACAACATCATCGCTTTCCCTATGCTGGGGAAAGCCTGTTTTCAAAAGCAGCATCGCTTTCCCTGTGCTAGGAAAAGCCCGTTTTCAATAACAGCATCGTTTTCCCTATGTTGGGGAAAGCCTGTTTTCAACAACAACATCGCTTTCCCTATGCTGTGGAAAGCCCGTTTTCAACAACAGCGTCACTTTCCCTATGCTGGGGAAAGTTTGTTTTCAAAAACAGTATCGCTTTCCATATGTTGGGGAAAGCCCGTTTTCAACAACAACATCGCTTTCCCTATGCTGGGGAAGGCCTATTTTCAAAAGCAGCATCGCTTTCCCTATACTGGAGAGGGCCCGTTTTCAACAACAGCATCCCTATGTTAGGGAAAGTCCGTTTTCAAAAGATGCATCGCTTTCCCTATGCTGGTGAAAGCCCGTTTTCAAAAATAGCATCGCTTTCCCAATGCTGGGAAAAACACGTTTTAAAATGTTCCATCAATTTCCTTATGCTGGAGAAAGCATGTTTTCAAAAGCAGCATCGCTTTCGCTATGTTGGGGAGAGCCCGTTTTCAATAACATCATCGCTTTCCCTATATTGGGGAAAGCTTGTTTTCAAAAGCAGCATCACTTTCCCTATGCTGGGGAAAGAGCATTTTAAAAGGTTCCATCGCTTTCCCTATGCTGGGAAAAACGGATTTTAAAGGCTTCCATCGTTTTCCATATGTTGGGGAAAGCCCATTTTCAACAAGAGCAACACTTTCCCTATGCTGGGGAAAGCTCGTTTTCAAAAGTAGCATCGCTTTCCCAATGTTGGGGAGAGCCCGTTTTCAAAAGCAGCATCGTTTTCCCTATGCTGGGGAAAGCTCGTTTTCAAAAATAGCATCACTTTCCCTATGCTGGGGAAAGCGCGTTTTAAAAGGTTCCATCGCTTTCCATATGCTGGGGAAAGCGCATTTTAAAGGGTTCCATCGCTTTCCCTATGCTGGAGAAACTCGTTTTCCACAACAGCATTGCTTTCCCTATGCTGGGGAAAGCCCGTTTTCAAAAGCAGCATCGCTTTCTCTATTTTCGGGAACAACCCGTTTTCAACAACAGCATTGATTTCCCTATGCTGGGGAATGCCCATTTTCAACAACAGCATCGCTTTCCCTATGCTGGGGAAAGCCCATTTTTAAAAGTAGCATCGCTTTCCCTATGTTGGGAAAAGCATGTTTTCAACAACAGCATCACTTTCCCTATGTTGGGGAATGCCCGTTTTCAACAACAGCTTCGCTTTTCCTATGCTGGGGAAAGCTCGTTTTCAACAACAGCATCGCTTTCCATATGTTGGGGAAAGCATGTTTTCAACAACAGCATCGCTTTCCCAATGCTGGGGAGAGCCTGTTTTCAAAAGCAGCATCACTTTCCCTATGCTGGGGAGGGCCCGTTTTCAACAACAGCATCCCTATGCTTGGAAATCCGTTTTCAGCAAAGACGCTTCCCTATCTGGGAAAGCAAAAATGACGCTTTCCTATGCCGGAAAAACGCGTTTTAAAAGGTTTCATCGCTTTCCTTATGCTGGGGAAAACCCATTTTCAAAAGCGACGCTTTCTATGCTTGGGAGAACCCGTTTCAATAACGATCGCTTTCCTATCTTTGGGAAAGCCCGTTCAGGATCGCTTTCCCTATGCTGGGGAAAGCCCGTTTTCAAAAACAGTATCGCTTTCCCTATGCTGGGGAAAGTGCGTTATAAAAGGTTCCATCGCTTTCCCTATGCTGGGGAAATCGCATTTTAAAGGGTTCCATCGCTTTCCCTATGCTGGGGAAAGCCCATTTTCAACAACAGCATCATTTTCCCTATGCAGGGGAAAACCCGTTTTCAAAAGCAGCATCGCTTTCCCTATGTTGGGGAGAGCCCGTTTTCAACAACAGCATCGCTCCCCCTATGCTGGGGAAAGCCTGTTTTCAAAAGCAGCATCGCTTTCCCTATCCTGGGGAAAGCTCGTTTTCAAAAACAACATCACTTTCCCTATGCTAGAGGAAGCGTGTTTTAAAAGGTTCCATCGCTTTCCATGTGCTGGGGAAAGCGCATTTTAAAGGGTTCCATCGCTTTCCCTATGCTGGGGAAAGCATGTTTTCAACAACAGCATCGCTTTCCCTATGCTGGGGAAAGCCTGTTTTTAAAAGAAGCATCGCTTTTCCTATGCTGGGGAAAGCCTGTTTTCAAAAACAACATCGTTTTCACTATGCTGGGGAAAGCGCGTTTGAAAAGGAGTTCCATCGCTTTCCCTATGCTGGGGAAAGCGCGTTTTGAAAAAGTAGCATCGCTTTCCCTCTGCTCGGGAAAGCGCATTTTGAAAAAAAAAATTCATTGCTTTCCCTATGCTGGGGAAAACGCGTTTTAAAAGTTCCCAGAAGTTTTGCCTATGCTGGGCGAAACGCACTATCCATCCCACCATGTGTTGTTGTTAAGTTTGCATGAGGCCGAACTACGTTTGGTCTGATTCCTTTTATTAAAGGATATGTAGGCATCCTATTTCGATAGGTCCGACCATCAGAGCATTTAATTTGCATATCTGCCTAAAAACTACGACAACTTGTTATAACCGACTAAATATGTCTTGGGCATGTGAGATTGGATCTACTACATTATAAACTACCGCATTTCCATATCTCCCCATTATAATTGCACGAAATTTGGGAGTCTATTTCTTATCAACGATGTTCGTTTACTTAGTAAGCTTCGGGTTACCCGTAAACTCCATCGTTGAGGGGCTCTGTAGACACCCAAATTTCGTACCTCTGATATGTAATCTTGACACGAGATATCAAGACCTGTTAAACACTAACAAATGTCAAGTTATAGGGTCTCGATTGCAAAAAAATGCATAAGAAATGAAAGGATGGATGAATAGTGAATGGCAGGGGGCCAAAGTGTTAGAAATCGAAACAAAAAAGCAACTGACGCCACCCATAATGCTTCTAGGCGCCACCCAGGCTCAAACTAGGAACCGCACCCACTTCCTATGGGGGTGGCGCCCAAATAGTCCCTCTGCAATATTGCGTTTTGCTTTCGGTACAATCTCTCAATCGTGCGGTACAAGCTGGTGAAGCACAGAAAGAAAAATCGTAATGCCGAAGGAGTCCCTCCATCATCCTATAAATAAAGGTGCCCGGCTTCAGGAATTAAAACGGAAAAAATTTCACACACTTCACACACCGCTTACACTTTACGCAGAGAGCGATCGTCTTGGGAGATATCCTTCCTATAAGCCTCAAAGCTCCGTCAAATCTCCCCCAAACACAAATCTAACTGGTCAAAGTGAACCTTAGCCTTCCAGCTAGGATTCCACCCTATTTCCCTGGTCCAAAAATCCCAAAAAGAGCAGTTGCCCTGCCCAAATCCGGCCAACCGCGAAAAGCAAGCGCTGTTGCCGCCCGATTTCCACCAACGAAGCAAACAACAAAGAAAAAGCAAGCGGCTTGCCGCCTGCTACCCGGCCGAAAGTAACTTTCGGAAGCAGTTACTCTGCCCGAATCTCCACAACAACAAAAGACTCCCTCTCCCAGAAAGACAGAGCGAGCACAACCTACGCTCTTAAAGGTAAGCCTTCAAGGGGTTTTATAAAGAAAGTGCAATTTTCAGTTGGCCCGATGTAAAAAATATAAGCAGTTATGCTGTCCGGATTTCTATAGGAAATAGCTCTAAAAAGAGCCATTATTATAGCCAAATATTTATAAATGTATTTGTAATTCTTAGATGGAAGCGGCTGCAAGTCTGTAATAATGTGGATACATATATATCTGTTTAAATGCTTTATTTCATTTGCTAAGTAAATATAATAAAAACATATTTTAGCCAAAAACTATTTTTGAGACCGAAAGGGCGAGTTGGGTGCCTAACACCTTCCCACCTCGTAACTTAGCCTCCGAACCCTTTTTACAAACTCTGGTTATTTTTGGTTTCTCTTCATTTCTTCTTAAAATAAAGATGGCGACTCTGTTACAACATTTTGGATTACAGTGAGGCCCGCAACATCCTTTTTTGCACTTTTCCGTTTTCCCCTAAACAAGGGAAGATGGGAATGAAAAGGGTGATGCACTTTTTGTATCTTTTTTCCCCTAAACAAGGGAGGATGAGATACGAAAAACCCAGAACACTCATAGTTATCCAGGATGTACATCAGTCTACAGTGAGGCATGGCGTGTTCCCACGCGCCTTCGCAATATCCTTTTTTTGCACTTTTCTGTTTTTCCTAAACAAGGGAAGATGAGAATGAAAAGGGTGAGGCGTTTTCTGTATCTTGTTTTCCCCTAAAAAAATGAGGATGAGATACGGAAAAATCCAAAGCACTCATAATGGACTAACGCACACTTAGTGACCGTGACGTATTCAACGTGCTTTCGACAACACTCTTTTTGCACTTTTAATTTCGTCTTCCCCTAAACAAGGGAGGATAGAATGAAAAGAGTTATGTCCTTCCACAACTCACAGATATATTTGCACTTTATACTGTAATTTATTGAAAATTAATTATTTTTTTGCACTTCAACAACCTTTTCAAACCGCGATTCAGAAATCTTTGCACCGCGATTTACAAATTCAAAAGCTAGCATAGTTTTGTACTGCGATTCACAAATTCAAAAGGCTAGCATAGTTTTGTACCGCGATTCTTTTATTTAAATTGTTGCACCGCGATATATTTGCCCTTTATACTGTAATTTATTGAAAATTAATTAATTTTTTACACTTTAACAACCTTTTCAAAAGTTGTACCGCGATTCAGGAATCTTTGCACCGCGATTTACAATCTCAAAAGCTAGTATAGTTTTGTACCGCGATTAAGAAATTCAAAAGGCTGGCATAGTTTTGCACCGCGATTCTTTTCTTAAAATTGTTAGCACCGCGATATATTTGTACTTTGTACTATAATTTATTGAAAATTAATTATTTTTTTGCACTTTAATAACCTTTTCAAAAGTTGTACTGCGGTTCAAAAGTTTGGTTCAGGTAAAATTGTTGTACCGCGGTTCATAAATTTTATTGTAACGCGCATACAGTTCATTAAGGGAATCGTAATCATTTTGCCACCAAAAGTGACTTTTTCTAGTTGAAAATAAAAAGGGTGTACTGTAGCGATTAAATACTTTCAAAAGTGGACTGGCCTGTAATTTTTCCAATTTAAATTGTTTGGGGGAAAAAGTCGGGTTGACACGGGCCGACCCGCTTTAACATGCAGTATGTTTCAACCAGACCGGTTCCGACCCAACCCATTTCAACCCGTTTGGGATTTGGATTCTAATGGGTTTAGACTCATTTCAACTCACTACTCATTCCAACTCAACCTAACCCACCCAATTGTCAGGCCTACCTATCATTGTTGGGTTTTCTATTACTACGTAAATAATAAATAATAATCCTCATTCTAATTATATAGTCCTTGATCAAGCAAGAAATGTGATGATCCTATCTTATGTCCACGTAGACAATGAATCTAATGAGGATATCTAACGTGTATAATTCCAAACATTAACAACCCCTCTCTAGCACCTGAGTAACACTGGCTATGATCAAGGTTGCTTGTTGTCATCGTACAAGAGATTTGATACTAAAGGGATCTGAGAAATATCTGGGTGTTAAAGTTATTCATGATGATTTAAAAGACTGGTGTTTATGGTGGTGTTGGTTTGGAGTGGGGTTTTACAAGAAGATGAATCTTGAATTCTTGTTAATGGTGAAGGTTAAGGTTCAAAAAAGTGATCCCCTTTAGTGACTCTGGAGGCTCTTATATACCCTTTCTGGTCGTGACGCTATTGACATTAATCGTGAGGTGGCGGTTTCTCATTGTTAGAGTAGGGCGGCCTATCATCATTGTTCTGATGCTGAGTTAGGTGAATGATGTGAAAAGACTACATGTCTGCGAGGAAGGTTGTTGGTTGTATGTGGCAGCACTTTTTGTCGTGCGATCGGGCTTTAGGCAGAGCTACAATTCCATGGCCTTTTCGTGATAAGCTCGATTTTAGGCCGAGTCGGTAGGGTTGTTGTCGAGGTCGGACCTTGGCCATCGACTCTAACGGAGGAGTGGATGGATGTGGCGAGCTAGTTTTTACTCGGCTTATGTTGAATCGAGGAACCTTCCTTATGGGATCACCTGGCCTTTCCACCAGGTCGGCTCAGTAGTGGTGGGTCCCAGCTCAACCCCTGCCGAGCTCCTTTGGTACTATATATTTTTTAGATTATTTTTATCATCTTGATTTGTTTTCCATTTTAGTCGATATCCCAGTTGATAGATGTGTTATATACGCATCTATTGGGTACTTTTATAGCTTAGAAATAGCGATTCCAAGAGGCTTTTGGCTATTAATATGTGTTTTTGAACTTTATTGTGAGTTTCAGGGTTTTAGGTGAAATTATGGGATTTACAAGGCTTATAGTGAAGAATTGAGGAAGGGTGCTAAGTGCTGAAGTTTGAAAGATGAAGAAGAAATCCGGAACCCCTTGCGAATGCAAGGGTAAGGAACCTTGCCCCCACAACTTCTCCAGTACGCAAGGCAAATTTGAGCTAAGGCTTTGTGTGAGTGTCCCGGATTTTATTTATCCCCCTCCTGCTGATGAAAAGCGGGTGGTTTCAAAATAAACCATTAAGGCACGTGGAATACGCCCGGCCTCATTGTGGATTCAAAATATTAAAACAGAGTCGTCATCTTTATTTTAAGGAAAAATAAAGAGGAACTAAAGTGTAACCAGATTTGTAAAGGGTTCGGAGGCTAAGTTACGACGTGGGAAGGTGTTAGGCACCCAACTCGCCCTTTCGGTCTCTAAACTGTTTTTTGGCTAAAATATGCTTTTCATTATATTTATTTAGAAGATGAAATAAAGCATTTAAATATACATATATCTATACATATATTATGACAACACTTGCTACGGCCTCCTTTCGGGAGTTACAAATACATTTTTAAATATTTGGCCATAATAATGGCTCTTTTAGTGCTATTTTCTATAGAAATTCGGGTAGCATAACTACTTATATTGCTTACATTTTGCTACTTTTGCTGTTTTGTTGCGGAGATTCGAGCAAAGTGACTGCTTCTGAAAGTTGTTTTCAGGCCTCGGGAACCGGGCGGAGCAACTGTTTGTTTTTTTGTTGTTTGCTTGCTATAGGCGGAATTTGGGCAGAGCAACTGCTTGCCTTTTGATGTTTTGGTGTCTGGATTTGGGCAGAGCAACTGCTCACTCTGGGATTTTTGGACTGGAGGAATAGGGTGGAATCCTTATAGGGTAACTAGGCTTTACTTTAACTGGTTGGTTTTGTGTTTGGGGAAGATTTGACAGAGCTTCGGGGCTAGAGGAGGAAAACTCTCAAGGCGTTCTCACAGAATTCATTGTGGAGGCTTTTTAACTGCGTGCGGTGTGTGTTTAATTGTGTGTCGTGTGTGTGTGAATTCCTGAAGCCGGGGCCTTCTATTTATAGGCTGGGAAAGGCCTTCCTTCACGATTAAGTTTTCTCCTTTTGTGCTTCATCGGCTTGTACCACACACTGAGAGAGTTGCACCAAAAGCAAAATGCTACAATCCATTGAGAACTATTGGGCGCCACCCATTGAGGGGGTTGGCGCGGAGCCAAGAGGCCATGGGGGTGGCGCCAAGGTCCTTTTTTGTTTGATTTTTGGCACTTAGGCCCCCGCATTTAACTGTTTACGCATCCTGCTTTTTCTTTTGCATTTTTAACCATGTAACTTGACATTTGTTAGTGTTTAATAGATCTTGATATCTCATGTCATGTTACATACCAGGGATACAAAATTGAGGTGTCTACAGATGTAGGTCGCCCGGACTGCGCCCGCGCCCTGCGCGCCCTTGGATAAGGGTGCGCATACGTGCGGATGCGGGACACCACTACTCTCATTCCATCCTCCCTTGTTTAGGGGAGAACGAAATTAAAAGTGCGAGAGGAGTGCTGTCTAAAATAGCGCATTGGAATGAGCCTCCGTTGACTTTAGTGGATTTTTTATCCACTATGGGAACTTTGGGTTTCCCGCATCAAGTTATCCCTTTTTTAGGGGATACCAGGATATGGGAATGCATCATCCTTTCATTCTCATTCTCCCTTTTTTAGGGGAAAACGGAAAAGTGCAAAAAAAGATGTTGCGACGCCCCCACTATGGATTTTATAAAAATAACCTTATGGCCTATTTTGGATCACTATGGGAGCTTTGGGTTTCCGCATCAAGTTATCCCTTGTTTAGGGGATACCGGGATATGGGAATACATCACTCTTTCATTCTCATTTTCCCTTTTTTTAGGGGAAAATGGAAAAGTGCAAGAAAGGAGTGTTGCGAGGCCCCACTGGATCCAAAATGTTTTATAGAGTCGTCATCTTTATTTTAAGGCAAAAACAAAGCAAAACCAAAAAAAGAAAAACCAGAGATTATGAAAACGGGTTCGGGGGCTAAGTTACGAGTTGGGAAGGTGCTAGACACCCAACTCGCCCTTTCTGTCTCAAAAATGGTTTTTGGCTAAAGTATGCTTATTGTTATATTTATTTAGCAAATAAACAAAGCATTAAAAGACATGAAAATAAAAACAAATACATTAGCGGCTACATTATTTACGGATTTGCAGCCGTTTCCTTACAATAATTACAAATATATTTAAAAATATTTGGCCATTATAAAGGCTCTTTTACATAGTATTTTCTAACTAAATCCGGGCAGCACAACGGCTTATATTGTCTTCATTGGGCCGGATTTAAATAACAACTTTTATAAAAATAATGCCCTTAAAGGCTATTACCTTTTAGAGCAGAGTGTGCTCGCTCTGTCCTTCTCGGGAGAGGGAGATTTTATTGCTGCTGCTGTTGTGATTTGGGCAGAGTGACGGCTTATTTGTGGTAGTTTTGGCTTACTCACTCGGGCAAAATGACGGCTTAGTTTTGAATGGTTTTGGCCTATTTGGTTGGGCGGAATAACAGCTTATTTCGGGTGATTTCAGCCTATTTACTCGGGCAGAGTAACGGCTTACTTTATGGTTTTTGGGCTGGGGAAATAAGGTGGATACCTAACTAAAGGGCTAGGGATCACTTTAACCGGTTGGATTTGTGTTTGGAGGGGGTTTGGACGGGGTTTCGAAGCTTTGCAGGGCTAAACACTCCTTATCTCACTTCTCTTGCTAAACTCGGCGTTGGGACGACGCGGAGATTTTTCTTCAGCGTTTCTTTGCGATGATTTCTCCCTCTTCAGAAGTGAACCCATCACTCCTATTTATAGCTGGACGAAGGGACTCATCGGGGATTAAAAAATCCCTCAGCGTGCTGATAAAACGGGTACACTAGCCTTCGTCGCTTGTACAATGCGTTAACTGGGAGAGCCACTGTAGCATTGCTGGCGCGGAAACCACCTTGACTTGGCGCGGTGCCAGACCAGCCTTTTGACCGTGCCAAGGCCCTATTTAAGTTCCAAAATTGGCACTTTCATCCCTCGCATTTTACTGTTTCGCGCATCCTGCTTTTCCTTTCGCATTTTTGACTCCTGTAACTTGACATTTGTTAAGTTTAAGCAGTTCTTGATATCACATGTTAGAGTCACACATCAGGGGTACGAAATTGGGGTGTCTACAACAGAGCCCCTCAACGATGGAGTTTACGGGTAACCCGAAGCTTACCGAGTAAACGAACATCGTTGATAAGAAATAGACTCCCAAATTTCGTGGAAATTATAATGGGGAGTAATGCAAGAGGTAGCCGTTATAATGCAACTATTTAGGGTGCAGTTCAAATCTCACATACCCTAGACTTATTAGTCGATTATCGCAGGTTATCGTAGTTTTAAGCAGATATGCAATTTAAACGCTCTGATGGTCGGACCTACCAAAATAGACTGCCTACGTATCCCTTTTTCAGGAATCAGACCAAACATAGTTTGACCTCAGACCGGCAAGCAAGTTGTGATGCTGAAAAATAGTTGCAATATCCATTACAACCTACTGAAAATAACACGCATCAAAATGCAATATCCATTGCATTATCACAAAAATTAGATGCAATATTCATTGCATTGCAAAGACCAGATGCATAACCATTGCATCGCCACAACACTAAATGCAATATCCATTGCATTATCACAGAATCAGATATAATATCCATTGCATCGCAAAGACCAGATGCAATATCCATTGCAACGCCACAACACTAAATGTAATATCTATTGCATTATCACAACACCAAATGCAATATATATTGCATTATCACATAATCAGATGCAATATACATTGCATCACAACGCTAGATGTGATATCCATCGCATTATCACAACACCAAATGCAATATCCATTGCATTATCACAGAATCAAATGCAATATTCATTGCCTCACAACGCTAGATGCGATATCCATCGCATTATCACAACTCTAAATGCAATATCCATTGCATTATCACATAATCAGATGCAATATCCATTGCATCGCAACGCTAGATGCAATATTCATCGCATCATCACAAACCTAAATGCAATATCCATTGCATTATCGAGCGAGACCAAAGTAAATTCAGATGTAATATTCATTAGATCATCCATAGCAAGACCAGATGCAGAAACAGATGTAATATACATTACATCCATTAGGAACCTAAGGCCAAATCTGATGCAATATTCATTGCATTACTTCAAAATCATATGCAATATCCATTGTGTTATCACAAAATTAGATGCAATATCCATTGCATTACAACATTAGATGCGATATCCATAGCATTATCAGAAAATTAGATGTGATATCCATTGCATTGCCACAAGACCATCATCAGAACTGATGCAATATCCATTGTATTATCACAAAACTTGTTACCAGATTTGATGCAATATCCATTGCATTATCACAAAACTAACACGAAATCCGATGCAATATTCATTGCATCACCATAAAACCTCATTCAAAATATCTGATGCAATATCCATTGCTACAAAACTAACACGAAATCCGATGCAATATTCATTGCATCTTCACAAAACTTGATGCGAGATCCGATGCAATATGCATTGCATCACTAACAGAGAAAGTGCATGCAAACATCTGGTGCAATATCCATTGCATCATTACCAGGATGACAAAAGATCAGATGCAATATCCATTGCATCCTCACGAGATTCATCACAAAGACTATATGCAAAATTTCAATGTGATATGCAAGCATAAAGGGTAAATGCAAGGATCTGATGCAATATTACATTGCTAACAGAGCAACTACAACAAATATCTAGTGCAATATTAATTGCATCACTTTTAGACTACCGCAACACCAGATGCAATATCCATTGCATTCTCTTGAAAAGAACATTAATTTAGAATATAATATTCAATGCAATATTCATTGCAAATTAAGCGAGTATTAATTCATCTTTTATAAACACACTGTACTCTTTAGCTGGTGGGTGAGAAGGCTGAGGTTGTCGCTTTATTGGTGTTCACTCGAAGCTTCTGCCACAAACATAGGAGGTATGATGTATATGTTGTTTTGGTTTCTGGTATCTGATGGGGTTTCTTAATGAATAAATGGAGGTCTCCTGTTTCTTTTGACTTGGTAACAAAAAATCATGGTTTTCGGCAAAGTAAATAGGGAGGGTTTCAAAAACCAGGCCCATATGAGGAGATAACATGACGGTCAAGCAGTAAGATCTGATAGAATCTAGGGAAATTGGTGTGCTGCCAAAGTGAAACAAAGAGTCCAACCCTGTAAGTGGAGCTTCGAACCTTTGGTATTCTGAACTCACCGATAGACAACTAGTCTGGCATAATCAAGAAGGTAGGGGCAAAGTGTATCTGAAACCATCTACCCAGTTTGTAGAAATCATGAGGGATCGTGAAGTAGTGTACCAACTCCGTAATGTGTGATAATCTTCGATTCAGATTTTAGGCATAATAAGTGATCCTATCATCCAATCCTAAGAAGTCTTTTCCCAATAAGGCCGAGGCAGAACTTTCTCGGTCGATATGTGTTTTCAAAATGCCTTCTCTTTATACTAAGTCAAAGAATAACTTTCTTTGCTTGTAGCGAGACTCAGATTTTTCAAAGATTTTCTAGCCGGAGCATCTTCCGTTATGACCAATAATTCATGGCTCAGGGAACATGGGATAGGAGACCGCATGGATAAGACTCATGAGTTCGGTGGGAAAAGCCCCAGGGTGACTCAATCAACAAATTTTTCAAGATGGGATAGAAAGCCCTTAATATACTTAATCGATACATTTTTATGGATATGGGTGGGGAATAACCCCAGAAGCGAATTGAGGGAAAGCCCTTAGGTTGACTTTTCTCTTTCTCTTTTATTTTTTTTCTTTTTTTTTCGAAGACAGAATCAAAGGCACAAGATATGAGGATGATTCTAATGAACAAGAAAGAGAGTCAGGATTCAGAGTTCTTCTTATCGCCGAGTATCACCAGGTTTGGTGGTTTATGGACCCTACTTGGTATTTATCTTTTGATGTTTTTTTTTTTGCATGTTTTAGCAGGGAGTCCATCTTTGACTTAGATCACATTATAACCGATTGAAGTAAAGCTGTTGATCATGACTGGTTCAGGGTGTATTGTTTATGTTTTGGGGATGGATTGATTTTGAGGTTAGAAAATCTCTTCAAGGGATTGGTTTCTGTTTTAAAAAAAGTGATCAATAATTTGACCGTTGGTTGGCTTTTCAGGTTGTGGGTTCTAGATGGATCTTTTGGTTTTGAGTATGGTAGGCTTTTTGGTTCTGACTTTGGGTATAGCTCGGGCTCTGGGTATGGTGAGCCTTTCTTTTTTCATTTTAATCCACATCTAAAAAGTGTATGTGTTGATTTTCCTTGAGAAGCCCCAAACTAGTTTGGGTAAAAGGGAGATGGACAAATGATGGACTTGCTCTAGAGAGATTTAAATCAAAACATAAATAATCTTGGTAAAAATCAGGAAAATCCTGATAATTTGGAAAATCCACCAGTTAATCAAGAACATGTAAATAGAGAGGATCCTCTGGCTGATCCTCCAATGGACAATAACAATCAAAATCCTGAAAATCTGGTTCCTCCGGAAAATCAAAGAAGGGAGGAACCAGTAGTTCGAAATATGGAAGTGGTAATAAATCAAAGAACAATAAATGATTATGGTCGTCTCATGCTGAATGCGACACCATCTTGTTTAGTATTACCAGATGCAATAAGAAACTTTGAACTTAAAGGTCATTTTTACAATATGTTGCCTTCATTTTACGGATTGCCATCCGACGACCCACTAACTTTTGTGAAAGAGTATAGTTTTATGACTGATAATTTTCCGTTAGGAGGTCTAACGGAAGATCAATTAAAAATGCGATATTTTCAATGTGCATTAAAAGATGCAACAAAAAGATGGTTTATGAATTTGGCATCGAGAAGTGTTTATACGTGGACTCAATTATATGATTTGTTTATAGGTAAATTTTATCAACATACATCTCTATCTGATTATAGAAAGCAAATTATTGCTTTTCAAACTGAGCCAGGAGAAACATTCCATGAAGTATGAGATAGATTTAAAAATTTACTGATCATGTATCCTCATCATAATCTGTCTCAAGATATTTTAGTGACTCAATTTTATCATGCACTTTCTTCTGCTCTTCAAACTATGGTTGATAGTGCAGCCGGTGGTTCCATTAGAGGAATGACACCAGCTGAATTAGAAAATTTCTTTGAAATGCTATGTGCCAATTATCAACAGAAAAGCACTAGAGGTAAAAATAGAGGTTTGTACCATGTTCATGATAATTCAAGCAATGAAGCAAAAATAGAATAGTTGCAAGCACAAATTGAAACCCTACCACAAAATAGATCTCAAACTCAAGAAGTGTGTGCTATTTGTGGACTAAATACTCATGCTACTAATTTTTGTCCATCTAGTTATATGTTTACTGAATAGGTAAATGCTATGAATGCATATCCTCCAAGACAAAGGAATAATCCTTATTCCAACACGTACAATCCAGGTTGGAGAAATAATCCAAATTTCTCATGGGGAGGAAATACGCCCTTGCAGCCTTAACAATTCCCTAAACAAGGACAACTGCAAATTGAAGAAGCGCAAAATAACGATTTTGAAAATAGGCAAACTGTTATCAACAGGCAATTAATGGCAACCATAGACAAATGACATTGTTCAAGCCTTGAAAGGAAGAAAAAAAGGGAAGTTCCCAAGTCAAACGGAACAAGCTAAATCCATCACTACTTTGCGTAGTGGTAAAGTCATTGGAGAAGAGTTAAGTGATCCTACACATTCTGCTGATGTTCCTGATCATGTAAGTAATTCTGGTGAAGATATTCAAGCCAAAGAAAAAGAAAAGGAAAAAGATTTAGAAAAAGAAACTCAAGAACAATAAATTCAAGAGAAAGAAAAAGAACAAGAAGCAGAACCTTTTGAGGAATCATATATTGCTCCTCCATATGTTCCACCAATACCATTCCCTGGTAGGTTAATGAAAAACAAACTAGATAAACAATTTACGGAAATTTATAATATGTTGTCTAAAGTGAATATTAATCTTCCTTTGCTCGATGTTATTAAAAATATTTCGTCATATGCTAAGTTTTTCAAAGATCTCCACTCTAGAAAACACAAATTTGAAAAGAACGAGAAAATAATTGTTTCTGAAAACGTAAGTGCATTATTACAACCTGAACTCCCCCCTAAATTAAAAGATCCAGGTAGTTTCAATATCCAAGTTTCTTTGAATAATTCGAAAAAGATGAAAGCAATGCTTGATTTAGGAGCGAGTATTAATTTAATGCCTTTCGCTGTCTACAAACAATTAGGTTTTGGAGAATTAAAACCCATTACTATGTCCTTACAGTTAGCCGACCGTTCGGTCAAACACCCCTTCGGAATAGTAGCGGATATTTTAGTTCAAGTTGATAAATTGATTATACCGGTTGACTTTGTGGTTCTAGAGATGGAAAGGAAAATATGCACGAATAATGAAGTTCCTATTATGTTATGAAGACCTTTCATGGCCACGGCCAACACAATGATTAATGTAAGGAATGGTAAGCTGTCAATGTCAATTGTGGGAGAAACTGTAGAGATTTCAGTTTTTGATGCATTAAATAGACCGAGCGATATGAATGCTTGCTTTTCAATTGATGAAATAGAAAATCTTACAGCCCAAAACTTTGAAACAGATTTAAATGAAGACGAGTTAGAATGAGAAATGTTAGGAAAAGATTCTAATCAAAGAGACTTTCCCGATTTAATATTCGATATAGAGGAATTAGAAAGAGAAATCCTTGCAGAGGATGCTAAATTGGAAAAAGTGGAACTAGAAGTTCCTAAAATTAAAATTGAAAAGGATATACAAATAGCAAAAGAAGAATATGAAATTCTTAAGGATGATCAAAATTAAAAAAGTTAAACTTGAAGTTCCTAAGTTTACCCCATCTATTGAATCTCCTTCTGAATTAGATTTAAAGTCATTACCATCCCACTTGAAATATGCATTTCTTGAGGAAGGTAAAACTTTACCCGTTATAATTGCTACTGATTTAACGGAAGAACAAGAAGCAAGCTTGTTAAAAGTTTTATGGACACATAGAGAAGCCATAGGTTGGTCCTTAACAGATTTAAAAATGTATTGGCCCCACTATGTGTATGCATAAAATCCATTTGGAAGAAGGTACCAAACCTTCTAGAGAACGCCAAAGAAGACTTAACCTCCATATGGAAAAAGCAGTTAGAAAAGAAGTACTTAAACTTCTTGATGCGGGTATAATTACCCGATATCCGATAGTAAATTGGTAAGTTCAGTCCAAGTAATTAATAAGAAATCAGGAATTATAGTTGTTAAAAATGAGAAAGATGAGGTTAGTTCCCACAAGAACTATAACTGGTTATAGAATGTGGATAGATTTAAGAAATTAAATGCGGCTACAAAGAAAGATCACTTTCCTTTGTCCTTCATTGACCAAATCCTTGAAAGATTAGCTGACCATGATTATTACTATTTTCTTGATGGTTTTTCCGGTTACAATCAAATTCCACTTGTGTCGGAAGATCAAGAAAAGACTACCTTTACATGTTCTTTTGGTACCTTTGCATTTAGAAAGATGCTCTTTGGATTATGTAATGCCCCTGCCATTTTTCAAAGATGTATGATTTCAATATTTCCTGATTTAGTTGAAAGGTGTGTAGAAGTATTCATGGACGATTTTTCAGTACATGGGAAATCATTTAATAATTGCCTAGAAAATCTAACATCAGTTCTTAAAAGATGTGGTGAAACCAATTTGACCCTAAGTTAGGAGAAAAGTCCTTTGATAGTTAAACATGGAATTGTTTTAGGTCATATTGTGTCTAACAAAAGAATAGAGGTAGATAAAGCCAAAATTGAAGTTATCTCGCAATTACCTCCCCCAACTACAGTCAAGGGTGTTAGAAGTTTTTAGGTCATGCAGGTTTTTAAAGAAGATTTATAAAAGACTTTTCAAAAATCGGTAAACCTCTATGCAATCTATTGGTGAAAGATACATAATTTATTTTTGATAAAAAAAATGCTTAAATGCATTTCATTTGTTAAAAGAACAATTAACAACATCCCCTATTTTAACCAGCCCTGATTGGTCTATCCCTTTCGAGATCATGTGCGATGCATCAGATTTTGCTGTTGGGGTTGTGTTAGGACAAAGGGTAGATAAGAAACCCCATGTAATACATTATGCGATTAGGACATTAAATGATGCACAACTTAATTATACCACCATCGAAAAAGAATTTTTAGCAGTTGTGTTTGCGTTAGAAAAATTTCGTCCCTACTCTAGGAGCAAAAGTTATTATATTCTCTAACCATGCAACCCTAAAATATCTTTTTGAGCAAAAAGGAGGCTAAGCCTAGACTCATTAGATGGATGTTGTTATTACAAGAATTTGACATTACGATTAAAGATAAAAAAGGAACAGAAAATGTCGTTGCTGATCATTTGTCTAGATTAGAATTTTTACCTTTGCTTGAACGTCAACTTCTTAATAATGAAATCCCTATAAATGAAGACTTCCCTGACGAACAACTTTTAGCAGTTAAAGATCATGAACCATGGTATGCTGATTTCGTAAATTATCATGTAGCAAATATCATAAATCCAGATTTTGATTATAATCAAAGAAAGAAATTTTTGGTAGATGCTAAAAATTATTTTTGAGAAGAGCCTTATTTCTTCAAAATGTGTTCAAACTCTTTAATTAGAAGATGTATTCCAGATCACGAACAACAAAGTATTCTGGCATTTTGCCATGAAAACTCTTGTGGTGGACATTTTAGTAGTAGTAAAACTGATAGGAAAATTTTACAATCTGGTTTATACTAGCCTACCAATTTTAGAGATGCTGAAATATTTTGCAAAACATGTGATAAGTATCAAAGGACTAGTGGAATTAGTAAAAGGAATGAGATGCCCTTGCATTATAATCTAGTGATTGAAATTTTTGATGTGTGTGGTATATTGACTTTATGGGTCCTTTTCCAGTTTCAAATGGTTGCAAATATATTTTAGTTGTAGTGAACTACATGTCAAAATGGATAGAAGCCATTGCTACCTGAAATAATGATGTCAAAACGGTTGTCAAGTTTTTGGATGATCAAATATTTAGTGATCAAGGAACGCACTTCACCAATCGCTTGATGAATGTGTGCCTTAGGAAACATGAAGTGACTCACAAGTTGGCCACTCCATATCATCCTAAAACTTCTGGCCAAGTAGAAGTCAGTAATAGACAAATGAAAGCAGTTCTTGAAAAGGTTGTTAGACCAAACAGAAAAGATTGAGAACCAAAACTCAAAGATGCTCTTTGGGCATACAGAGCTGCATATAAGAATCTGATAGGAATGAGCCCTTATATAATGGTGTATAGCAAAGTATGCCATCTTCCAGTGGAAATTGAACATAAAACTTATTGAGCCATTAAAACTCTTAATTTTGACCTAGCTTTGGCTGGAGAGGAATGGCTGTTTTAGCTATATGAGTTAGAAGGACGTAGGCTCAATTCGTACGAGAATACTAAAATATATAAAGAAAATACCAAAAGATACCATGATATGGGAATCACCAAAGAGATGTTACGTCCAGGTTTAAAAGTTCTTCTTTTCAATTATTGACTAAGATTATTCCAGGAAAGTTAAAATCAAAATGGTCTGCTCCTTTTATAATAGTATAGATTTATCCACATGGAGCAGTTGATGTAAGAAACCCAAAGACCAATGAGATCTTTAAAGTGAATGGTCACCGACTCAAACCTTATTTTGAACCCATGTCAGTAGAGAGAACAATTGAAGTTATTCGTCTCTCTGACACTGAGCCCCCAAGAGAATAGGTTTGCAGTTAGGTCGAGGCAAAGACGTTAAACAAGTGCGCTAGATGGGAGGCAAGCCACTTCGATAAATTTTTATTTGCTTTCGTAGTGTAATTTAAATATGTTTTTCTCCATCTTATTTGATTATGAGCATTTAAATTAAATGTTTTTCCATGCATGACATAATTCAAGTTTGGGGGAGAAAAACATCGTAGTGTTGTATTTATATATTATTTAATAGTTTAGTTTAATTGTTAAATAAACAAACCCCCTAGTTTAATTGTTACCGGTTTACTTGCCTTTAGATACTTCTTATCTCTGTGGTTCAACCCTTACTTACTGTACACTATACTCCATATTGATTTGTACACTTGCGAGGAAAATAAATAAGACATCGCCATTCTAACATAAGTATAAATTATGAAATATTTTTGAATTTCTTTTCAATTCTTTCATCTTTCACCAATTTCAAGGTTGACCATTGGCAAAACACATATTTGAGTCACTTTACTTTTTCAAAAATTGTAATTAAATCACTGAGACGTCAAAATTTTCACTATGACCATTGTATCTGACTTATCTTGCATGTTAACACAATTTTTGGATGGACGTTAAGTTATGTTAAATACCTATTTTACCCTTATCTTCTTCGTCATCAACTTCCACGGTGGTCAGCTTCATCATCATCAGATCAAAAAATCAAAGAAGTGAAGATGACAATGACAACCCCATATTAAACCCAGATCTAAAACGAAAATCGAAAAATCTTTGTGCCAATCCGTTCGAAATTATATAAGCAATTGAGTTAATTGACAATTATTTACAAGAAAATCAAAATTAACATAACTGGACATGGATTAGATCTGGACAAGGAGGTGCTGAATGGGATCTGCCAATCTCTTTACCCGATTGATTTAGTGTCTACCTCATTACAAGGAGAAAAACCCAGATTCCAAGTATGGGTAAGGTAGCAATAACAACATCAAAGAAGGTGGGTGATGTGTGCAACAACATCAGAGAAATATAAACTGTATCCAACACAACTCCATTTATCTATCTTTTCATTCCACTCCCCCATCTTCATGGCCATACGGAATCCCTACCCCTCTTCTCTGACCCCGCCCCTCTCTTACGCCTCTCTGATGCCCTCGAATCCATCTTCAATTCCCCCTCCCCCTCCGACTTCTTCCCCGACGTGAAAATCTTTCTTCCCCTTCGGTCAAAAAATCCCCCTCCACCACTACATCTCTGCTTCAGATCCAGTGAAGATTTGGCAAAGATTGCAAATCGTATCCTTCTGTTTCAGATCCGGACGTTAATTGTAGATGACGGAGGACGATGACACTAGAGCTAGGTGGGTGTAGATCGAAGATAAAGAGATCAACTGGGGTTGCCTCCGTTGGATCTGACTGAGGGAAGAGAGCGAATCCTTTGACTTTTTTTTTCTATCGAAGCAGCAACTTCCTACCTGGGCATCCAACAAGAATTCAAATTCAAGATCCGCTTAGATAGAATGTCATGTTCTCAAAGATATACTCATAGAACCAATGAATGGTAATTTCAATGTCTTGATACCTACGTTAAAACAAATGAAGACCGAGATTCATGATGGAGACTTGGATTTTGCATTAGATCATCAATGTCACGAGTTCATTATAGATGCCCCCAATCTTAAGGATCTTGAAATCATTGATGGTAATTTGACAAGATTTATGCCGTTGAATTTATCAAGCATCTATCTTTGTCATTGTATGGTTGTCTAGTTCGACTATGTCTGTAACTACATTCATGGAGTATGAGTACTTTTTTTATTATTTGATGCAACATACTAACATATTATATAGTATTTGATTTTGAATCTGAAATTTTTGTTTATTTATAACTTTACTTTTTGTTTAATTTTCACTTTAATTGATGGGTTCAAAAGATTCAGATCTGGGTTTGATTTTCGTTTCAGATTTGGGTTTGTCATAGATTTTTGTTTCAGATCTAGGTTTGATTTTGATTGCAGATAGTGATGTAGACGAGGGTAAAATATGTATTTAACATAACTTAACGGCGGAACTTAACGCCCATCCAAAAAATGGGTTAGCATGCAAGATAAGTCTGGTACAGTGGTCACTCTGAAAATTTTGATATCTCAGTGGCTTAATTGCAATTTTTGAAAAAATACAGTGGCCCAAATATGCATTTTGCCTTGACCATTTCAATTATCACCATTTCCAAGGTGGTTCATTTGTATAAAAAGGCAAGGATTGAACGAAATGCACGAAAATATTAGTATTGCATTACTGGTATTCCCCCATTTTTTAGATTATCGTCCAGCTTTTTTTTTTTTTTTGTTCTTAAATAATTGTCCTTTTTTAAAAATTTCCCTTAGAAAAATACTTTTAACACTTCACTCTTACTTTTTCTACTTACTTTAATTATGGCCACATACTCAAGGGTATTAAAGGAAAACACATATTTCACCAATATTTATTATACAGTCAATTACTTTTTCTTAAACTATGTATCGGGTCAAAGTAGACAATATTTTAAAAACGAAAGGAGTATTTTGTATTGAATTATTTGGTGGACATAGTATTTTTTTCTAAAAACTTATTAATTATTTTTTAAAATGATATATTTAATTTTGAAAAGGAATATTTTTAGTATGTGTATTAAAATTAAATATTTGATAATGGGTCCATACATTATTTAGTGGATATAATATGAATATTACTTTAATATGTAAATTGTTAAAGAATAAACTATTTAATAGTAGGTCTATGCTATAAAGTTTTTATAAGTTTATCTATAATGAAGAATATGTTTATAAATAAAAGGTTTATGAGTTGCTTGTGTGGTAATGAGATGCTCTTAATTTGTGTGTAGAAAAGGTTTTTAAATATTAATTCTAAATTATTTTATAGGATTAATATATATTTTGGTTCTTAGATTTATGGGAAAATATTAGTTTGGTCCTGGGGTTCGAAAACATATTCATGTGGCCCATCAATTCAAATTTTTTGGTCAGATTCGTCCCTCCCACAGTCCCACCATTACTGTTACAATTACCAGATGTTTTTTGTTTTAATGGCGAAAATACCCTTACTACTTATGGGCCGACTTTTCACAAAGTTCAAAATACAGGTGGTTAATATACCCATTCGAAAATTATGAATCTTCAACTGTTCATCTTCTTCTCCTCCACTATTTTGTTCATAATTTTCTTTGAAGGAGTAGGAATGAATCTGTTTGTACTCCCTTTTCTTTACATACACTCTCCCTCTTCTAAAGAATCCCAATTCAATTTTCCATAAAATAAAAAAAAATCCAAATATTGAAACATATCTGGGTTTCAATACCGGAATTTCGAATCAATCCAAAAAATCCAAAAATTGAAACCGATCTGGCCAAAATCAAAATCCATTTGATAATTGTTCGTTTAATCTTGTTCATCAATGGATGATGTCTTTAATCTGAAAGAAGAAAGTCGTGATGAAATGGTAAACTCCACAGCCAATTGGTCGAGCAAACGATATCAACGGAGTCGGCGGCATCAATTTGGACGTCGATAACACCTTTTATTTCGATCATCTCTCTCATTTCAATCTATCCTTCTTCGTTCCCTCCACCTCTCGTTATTAATTTATCTCCTGAATTCCACTTTTACGATTTCGAGTCCGACTTCAAGTCTGCATCCTAGTCAGGATCTGAATTCAGCGATTACGCCAGCTATCAACATTGCTTCTACGGTGCCGACTAGATGAATTTCATCACCGATTTGTTCGAATCTCGTGAACAATACGTATCCAACGACGATGAGGACTGTTGAACACCAAAATTACTCTCACACAAAATGTATTTGCTGAAGGAATGTATTATTCGATTAAAACCAAGTTGCTGGCTTTATAGCCTTACAATAACAGAAAATCAAAGTGCTAACAATACCTACATTGTCAAGGCCTACAAAGTAGGGAATCAAAACAATCTAAATCTTATTTGCATGTCCCTAAAGAATAGGACTTTATTAACAAACTAGTTGAACTAAAAACTTAACAAATAAAATAGAAATCCTAACAAATTAATGCTAACATTCCCTCCCTTAAACTAGATGTAATAACATTTAGTTTACTTCTGAAGCTTCAATCATTCCCAACATCTTACGAAGTCTCAAGAACTGCTCCAATTTGAGAGGCTTCGTCATTATGTCCGCAACTTGAATCTGTGAGCTGCAATAGTTCAACTCAACAACTCCATCTTTCACCAAATCCCTCAGAAAATGGAACCTTACATCAATATGCTTGTTTCTTCCATGAAATACCGGATTCTTGGACAATTGTATAGTAGAATTGTTGTCACATTGAATCACAGTGCTCTTATCCTCCTTAAGACCAAGTTTTTTTATGACTCTTCTAAGCCAAACACACTGACAAGCACAAAATACAGCTGCGATATATTCGGCCTCAGTAGTAGACAATGTAACTACTGGCTGTTTTTTCGAGGACCACAAAACTGCTCTGGAACCAAGCAAGAAAACGTAGCCAGATGTGCTTTTGCGATCATCCAAGTCACCGGCAAAATCACTATCAGTATAAGCTACAAGACCTGTATGTGCATTTTTCTTGTAGAAAATGCCTAGCTCGGTTGTCCCTCTCACATACCTCAATATCCTCTTTGCTGCAAGCCAATGAGCCATTGTTGGACAAGACATGAACCTGCTAATCAAACTTACTGCATACATCAGATCGGGCCGAATTGCAGTCAAATACATGAGACTGCCAACTAATTGTTTAAACATGGTTGGATCAACTTTGACTCCAGCTTCATCTTTTAGCAATTTTGTTCCTGGAACAATGGGATTTTTCACTGCGTTACTGTTCTCCATGCCAAATCTTGCTAGAATTTCACGAGCATATTTTCTTTGACATATAAAAATCCCACCAGAACTCTGCACAACCTCGACTCCAAGAAAGTACCTCATTCTTCCCAAGTCAGACATATCGAATTCTAACATCATTAAACTTTTAAACTCTTCACACATGCTCCTATCATTTCCAGTGTATATTAAATCATCAACATAAAGGCTCACTATTAAAAATTTACCTCCTTCCTTTGATTTTGTAAACAGTGTGTGTTCACAAGAGCACCTCTCGAAGCCTTCTCGAATAAAATAAGCTTCTATCTTGCTGAACCATGCCCTCGGCGCTTGCTTAAGGCCATATAGTGCCTTTCTTAACTTGTAAACTTTGCTTTCTTCACCTTTCTTTACAAAACCAACAGGCTGATGAACAAACACTTCCTCTTTAAGCTCTCCGTGGAGAAATATGCTCTTCACGTCTAACTAAAAAATATCCCAATTGAACTGAGCTGCCATAGCGAGTATCAAACGAATAGTATCAAGTCTTGCCACTGGCGCAAATACTTCGGTGTAATCAACTCCGTGTCGCTGGGAATACCCTTTCGCCACCAATCTTTCTTTAAACTTGTCTATCTCTCCATTCTCATTAAGTTTGGTTTTGAAGACCCACTTAACCCCAATTGGCTTTACTCCACTTGGCAAATCAGTCAACTCCCATGTCTTGTTCTTCTCTATAGATTCAATTTTCGCCACCATTGCATCTCTCCATTTCTTGCAGTTAACAGCTTCCTCAAATGTAAGTGGATCATCAACTGTCACCATCATCATAGCATTCAAAACATCTTCATCAGACAAGCCTTCTCCAGTCTCATAATCTACCATCCAAATTGGTTGTCTAGTATCTCTCCTAACCCTCCTTTCAACTAAAGCTTCCTGACCATTGTTACTTGGCACATTCTGAGGTGAGTCAGATTCGCTGGACTTGTCACTTGAACTGCTTTGGTCTGTATCATTGTTTGCTTCATCATCTTGATCAGACTCCTCTCCTGTTTCACATACATCTTCATCATCTCCCCAATCCAAAATATCCATCTTGCATTCTTCTTCAGGTCTGCCCCAATTCCAGCTTTCTCCTTCTTCAAACACCACGTCTTTGCTAACAATAATTTTCTTGGAGACTGGATCAAAGATTCTATAGGCCTTTGATTCATCGCTTACCCCCAATAAAACGCATTTCTTGCTTTTATCATCCAACTTACTCCTTTTCTGATCTGGTATGTGGACATGGGCTACGCATCCGAACACCCAAAAATACTCCACTGTTGGTTTCACGCCACTCCATGCTTCTTCTGGAGTTTTGTTTTGCACGGCTACAGTAGGACACCTATTAAGAACATGAACACTCCATCTCACAGCTTCAAGCCATAACTTTTTGGGAACTTTCTTCTTAGTCAACATAGATCTAACCATATTCATTATCGTCCTATTTTTCCTCTCAGCAACTCCATTTTGCTAAGGAGTATAGGCTGCAGTCAATTGTCTACGTATCCCTTCAGTCTCGCAAAATTCTCCAAATTCATCTGAAGTAAACTCACCACCTCGATCTGTTCTCAAACACGTTATACACTCACCAATTTCTTTTTCAACACTAACTTTAAAACTTTTAAACATAGCAAATGCCTCTGATTTTTCATGTAAAAAGTAAATCCAAGTTTTACGAGTAAATTCATCAATAAAACTTAAGATATACCTTTTATCACTGTTTGAAGATGGTTTGATAGGCCCACATATGTCTGCGTGCACGAGTTGAAGCTTATTTGATGCTCTCCATGTACTTCTCTTTGGCATCGACTCTCTGTGTTGCTTACCTATTAAGCAATCTGCACATACCTTTTTTGGTGTCTTGAGAAGGGGCAAACCGTCGACCATCTTCTTATGAGCAAGCGTTCTCAATCCCTTATAGTTCAAATGTCCAAATCGACAGTGCCAAAGATGTGACTCATTTTCCGACTCAACTTGAAAGCATGCAGAAACTTTTGGTGTAATAGATGAAAACAAGTAAAACATTCTATTCCTACTCATATTAGTGTGCATAATCAATCCTCTCCTAGGGTGATATACTTTACAAGTTCCATGTTGAATCAAAATAAATAACCCTTTTTTCTTGAAGTTGCCCTATGCTCAACAAGTTATTCTTAAGCTCAGGAATGTAATAGACATCTGATATTACCTGAGTAAAGCCATTTACTTGCAGCCGAATGCTTCCTTTTCCCATAACCTTCATCCTTGTGTCATTTTTGAGTTTTACAGACTGTCAAAATCCCGAGTTCAGCTCCAGGAACCATTCGCTGTTCCCTGTCATGTGATTCCTGCAGCCGGAGTCGAGAAACCAAACTTCTTCCCTTTTCGTTTGATTATGCTCAACATAGGACATCAATAAGAACTCTTCTTCTTCATCTAACTCAACATAGTTAGCTTTATCCGCCAAATCTGGACACTCATATTGATAGTGTCCCAACTTGTGACACTTGAAGCATTCAATGATAGCCTTATTCAATGGTTGTCTTCCCCTTCCTCTGCCTCCTCGACCTCCTCTAGACACTCCTCGACCTCTTCCTCTTCCTGCTTTGTCTTCATATGTGACCTTTAGCGCCTGCTCTTCCTCTTGGTACCCTTGCATCCGCTGTTCATGAACTAACAAGCTCCCATGAAGTTCATCAATGCTCTAGGTGTTAAGATCATTCGACTCTTCAATCGAATACACAACGTAATTAAATTTGGATGTCATGGACCTCAGAATTTTTCCAACCACCATGTGATGCTCCATTTTCTCTCCATGTACCTTCATTTTACTGACCACTGCTAGGGTTCTTGAGATATAGCTATCCGCCTTCTCGCCCTCCTTCATGCCTAACAACTCAAACTCCCTCCTTAAAGCCTGCAATTGCGCCCTTTTGACCTTTGTTGAGCCTTGATACTTTTGTTTCATTGAATCCCATATAGCTTTGGATGTCCTTTTGTCAAGAATAGTCTCCATGATCTCTCTGTCGATTGCTTGAAACAGATAATTCTTGACCTTCAAATCTTTGAGACTTGCTTCATCTGTTACTTTTCGTTGTGCCTCGGTTGCCGGTGACCCTCGAACCGTTGGAATTCCCTCATCTACCAGACTCCAGTACTCCTTGCTCCTTAAGAAGTTTTCCATCAACATAGACCAATAGTCATAGTGACCATCAAATCTAGGAATGGATGCCTGCACAAACTTCTCTGCTGATGAGCTCGACATCTCAAGAAAAACTCTCTCACAAGTTTTTCACACACAAACAATTTGTGTTTCTCTCCCTCTCAATCTCTCGTGTATCACTCAGACACTTCTTTCACACTCCATATCAGGCCCCTATTTGGAGCTCTGATACCAATTGTTGAACACCAAAATTACTCTCACACAAAATGTATTTGCTGAAGGAATGTATTATTCGATTAAAACCAAGTTGCTGGCTTTATAGCCTTACAATAACAGAAAATCAAAGTGCTAACAATACCTACGTTGTCAAGGCCTACAAAGTAGGGAATCAAAACAATCTAAATCTTATATGCATGTCCCTAAAGAATAGGACTTTATTAACAAACTAGCTGAACTAAAAACTTAACAAATAAAATAGAAATCCTAACAAACTAATGCTAACAGAGGACAATTCAAGTTCAATTTCAGGTCCCTTTTCTGATTCCCTGAAAGAAGATGCACATGAGCTAGGGCTCGGGTTTGGGGTTGAGATTATGGAGATAGAAACCCAGATCTGTTTCAATTTTTGAAATCTTTTTTGTTTTATCGCAATTTCGGTAGAAAACCTTCAAATCTCTTTCCTCCCATACATGTTTCTTCTCCAGCGAACTCGTGCTCGCAGTGGGATACCTTCTCTCTCTCTCTCTCTCATCTCCTGGGTTTCTCCACCAATTTCGATTGACATTGTGTAACATGAACATGGGAGAATTTGAGAAATTGGCGAATTTGAGAAATTGGAATTTTCTGGGTTTCAATTTGCCGAACACAAGATTACTTTTTTTACTTTCCTTATAATGAATTAGAATATTGATTGATTCAAAGTCATAGTCCATTATTCAAGTACCAAACCCTCTCAGTAATGAATATGAAGATGAACCCTTGTATTTTGAACTTTTTAAAAACTCATCCCATAAGAAACTTGTTAATAAGGGTAATTTAGTCATATAGTAAAAAGAGTGGACAAAAAATGTAACGATAACGACATGAGGGGGAAATTGATCCAAAAAACAAATTAAGGGACCACATGAATATGTTTTCAAACCTGAGGATTAAACTAATATTTTTGAGAGAATTCAGGGACCAAAATATTATTTAATTCTATTTTATACTCCATCTGATTGTCATAGTTTAAATTTTTTACCTTGTAATATTGCTAATTGTTGTCCGAAAGCTACATCATTTTTTTGGAGTGCTACAACATATATGTACCATATTTTCTTAACGATTATATAAGTGAAAATTGACACATTAATTGACATACTTAACTATGTAATAAGGTTTTATTCTTTACCAAATGCTTATATCTCTTTTAGAATATTTTTTAACGATTCTTGTAATATACCCTGAGGGAATAAAAAGCTTTTCATAACTAAAATTAAAAAATTCGATTTGAAAATATTTCGAAAAAATTAATGGACTAGCTTTATTATCGATTAAAAATGAATTATTCAATGAAATCAATTACAATAATTTAATAAATGATTTTTCATTCTTTTTTTTATTTTCCATTCTAAAAAGCATAAAACATCAAATTTAAATAAATTATGATTATAATAGTTTTAATAAAAAAAAAAAGGGGCATCACTTTAAAATTTGAGGTGGTCTCCTGTAAGACGGTCTTACGGATCCTTAACCGTAAGACGAATCTATCCATGTTAAATGGGGTAAGATTCAAAAATCTCAATGCAACCCCTTAGTTTTTTAAAAATTACAGCGTCACCCCTCATGTTTATATATGCAGAGTGTCAATTTTTACTATTAGCAGTGTTGCTTTGTAGTATAAAATGTGTTACTTTTGGCCTTAGAAGTGTCACTTTGCATTTTTAATGAAAATTATAATTTTTTCTCTAAAAAAGTGTTATATTTTGGGCTTAAATGTGTCACTTTTAGTCTTAAATGTGTTACTTTCACTTTGAAAAATATCTCATTTTTTATAAATAAAAACTATTACGTTTGGCATTAAAGTGGTACTTTATAACATTAAAGGCAAAACCCTACATTTGGCCACCCAACTTTTCAAAAAATTGCAAGGCGGCCACCGAAAGTTTAAAACTAGCAATGAGGCCACTGAACTAAATTTATGTTGCAAGCGTGCCCATATTTTGGATGTCTGTTAGCTCCACCGTTAAATATGAATGAAATCCTTATTTTCCCCCCTTTAAATAACAATTATTCCCTTTATGTGATATTAGAAACCCAAAGGGGTCTAATGAAAAAAAATATATCACATATAAACCCTCTTCATCTCCCATCTTTCTCTATCTTCTGTCTGATCTCCAGCAAATCGCGTCTGGTGGATGGAATCTTCGGGTCTGTTTGGGAATCGGGTTGCTGGGTGTCTGAATGGCTGGGGAGATGAAGGGACCGGCTATGGATTTGGGCAAAGGGGGCGACGCTGGCGGCTATGTGGAGGCTAAACGAAGGGAAGGTGGACGCCGGATGGCGGTGGGATGCTGGACGTTAAAGACGGAGAGAATTCGGTAAGTTGATTGGGGATGAACGGAGATGGAAGCGGCTAGAAATTAACTGGAAGGGGTTATCGACAATTGGACCTTGGTGGAGCTTTTGTGATACGAAGGAGATGGCGGCAAAGATGAAGGATTCAAGCTAGGTGTGGAGCTTGGCCAGACATGGCGGGTGGCGAATCTGGGAGATGAAGCGTGAGCGAGGGAGATGGAGATTAAATGGAGGGGGGTCAGCGTCGGTGATGGATGAAGGGGAGGTAGAACACCGGGTGATGGCTGGAGATCGGGGTTACAAAAAGGGTGGCGGCTGTTGATTGATTGGGCAGAGGGAGGCGGCGGCGGGCTTGGTGTGAACGAATTAGAGAGAGAGAGGAGGGAGATGGCGTCGCCGGTTGGTTCACCAGAGAAGGAGGAGCTGCTGGGTTTATATAGGGGCCGAACCAAACCTGTATGGCTTCGATCTGCCTCAATACAGGTGTAGTAAATTCAGGGAGTTGTGTGACTAACTCTTCGCATCAGTGCTCACTTGTGCTTGGTATATATCGTCGACCTCCTTCATCTTCTTCGGCGAATCTCCATCGCCGACGTCAAATCTGCCTCTCCCTTCACCCACATTCGACCAAACCTCTACCACTCTGCATCACCGCCCAGATCCATTCCAGATCTGGGCGGCGAGACTCCATTGTTGGGCTAGCAACCACTTTTCTCTATCTAGAAACCCAGCAAAGCAAGCCCACCTCTGTTTGTTCCGATCAAACCCAGTAATTCTGTTTCGAAAATGAAAAAGTAAACATCAAACAATCCCAAATCTAAGAGTGTAAATCGACAACACCGTCGAGTGTTTGAGATCAAGCAACAGTGGCAATCAAAGATGCGGGGCAAAGAAAGATGAAATCGAAGAAAAAAGAAGACAACATATTTATGAAATCAAAGAAAGATGAAATCTAGTAGTAGTAAGAAAGAAGACGACATATTTATTAAAAAAATTCAGTTAGACCCCTTTGGGTTTCTAATATCACATAAAGAGAATAATTGTTATTTAAAGGGGGCAAAATAGGGATTTCACTCATATTTAACGATAGAGCTAACGGACATCCAAAATATGGGCACGCTTGCAACATAAATTTAGTTCAGTGGCCTCATTGCAAGTTTTAAACTTTCGGTGGCCGCCTTGCAATTTTTTGAAATGTTGGGTGGCCAAATGGAGGGTTTTGCCTAACATTAAAAGTATCATTTTTTAGTATTAAATGTGTTGTTTTTGACCCTACAAGAGTCATTTTGCCTTATAAATAAAAATCGTCGTTATTAATCTTAAAAGTATCACTTTTTAGCATTGAAAGTGTTGCGTTTTAGTATTAAATGTGTCAATTTTGACAGTCACCGTTAGTTTTTAAGTGACACTTTTTAGTATTAAATGTGTCACTTTTTAGTATTAAGAGTATTACTTTGTATTTTAATGAGAATTATAATAAATTTCCCTTTATAGTGTCACTTTTAACATTAAAATGTGTCAATTTTGTATTTTCAATGTGTCACATTTCGCTTTAAATATGTCATTTAATATTTCGTCAAAGTCCGTTAGGATCCGTCAAGTATCTCAAGCCAATTGATGCTAACGGATGGCTAACGGAGCTGATAAATGATTAAACTGCAAAACGTGAGAAACATAAGAATTTCGACGACAAACATTGAAAATTCAGGGGTACCAGAATAAATAGAAGAACTTCTAAACTTTAAAGCATTAAGTCTGACCGAATCGGTTAACATATTATTGTGTATTTTACTAACATATTTACTTATTAACCCATAAATTTTTAAATGGACGTTTGTCTTACGGATTTAATCCAACACAAGTCTTTCTTTAAAATTTTAGTTTTAGACCTCCACAAAGGATAAAAAGTTGGGTCGGCTCTGTTTACAACTTTACATGCCCATATCAAGCTAATGAGAGTGAGATGCACCGCCTCTTTGCGGAACGCGTGTGCATCTCACGGATTATCAACCGCGTGAATCAAGCCTCCCACTCTCAAGCCATGTCAACCACGTGAATCAAGCCAGCCACTCCCCTTGCAGCCAACTGGCATACTGGTCATGCTCCTTTTCCTTCTTTTTTTTTGGCCGTTTGAATCAACTATTTGCTGGTGTGAGATGTACCGCCCCTTTGTAGAACGGATGTGCAACGCAAACCAAATCAATCGCGTGAATGAAACGTCCCACTCTCAAGCCATGTCAACCACATGAATCAAGCACCCCACTCCTCTTGCAGTCCACATGAGTTGTATTTAAAAAGTAGGAACCAAATGGATGAACAAAACTATTGGAAATATTAGCATCACCATTCTCTATAAAGTCAAGTTTCTTCGACCATCTTAAAGGGAAGCTTCAAAACTTTAAATTTGAAGAAAAATTATACTATTCATGTCTCCAACAGCTGCTTCATTTCTATTTCAGATTTGAAGTTTCTGATTCTAAACTTCAAATCCAGAGCATACTATTCATACTTCATTTTACCTCTCCTCTTTTTTTTTTGGTTTAAGTAATTATTTTGTGTTTTATGTTTTCATTATTATTGTTAGTTTAGTTGTTTAGTTTAAATACCATTTTGAGATGTTTTAGTTTAAATAATACAAAAAATTAATTCAATTATTTTATTTATATTGTTAGTTATTAGTTATATATAATATTAAAATTATTTATGATAAAGTTTATATATATTAGACATTAATAAATAAATTTAATTTAATATTAAATCAATAATATATTTGTTTTGCTAAAATACATTAATGCAAATTAAATAAAATAAAGCATATACTTGGAATACAAATTAAATAAAATAATGAAGAATATACTTGAAATATTCATTTTAGAGTAAACTTTGAAGTAGAACTGTTGGAAATAGTGTAAGAAATTTGGTGCAGAAATTGCACCAGTTTAAAGATTTGGTGCAGTTTTAACTTCAAACTGTTGGAGATTGTCTTAGATAAATTCCTATTAAGAAGTTGGCAAAAATTTACCATTATTAAGCTTCTTAATTTGCCAAATAAGAAAGAGAAAGTTTTTACTTCTTCACTAAGAGCATCCCCATTGTAATAATGTGTACATTTCTTATGCCTAGAAAAGTGGAGTAAGTGGCCATTAGGAGAGAGAAGAGTGGAATAAGTGGCCATTAGGAGAGAGAAAAGTGTTTTTATATACTTCCTAAATAGGAAGCTTGTCTCGGGAATGGAGCTGTGAGGGGGGAGGAGGGGCGGCTGAGTGGGGAGGAGGGGGGAAAAGACACTGACACAATTATTTTGTGTGTGTGGGGGGGGTGGGGGTAGGGTGGGAGGAGGGTTTTGTATTTATTGGTATGATGTTAAATTTAATATTTTTTGTGTAAGAAGATGTGTAAAAATATTATACAATGGAAAGATATATTTTTAAGTGAGTAAGAAGATAAAAATGTGTAGGTGGTAATGAGACCCAGTTAAGAAGTTGTATAAGAAGTTGATGTTAATATTAACAATGAGGATGCTCTAAGAAGTTGTCTCGGGAAGAGTGTGGGGAATGGAGTGTGAGGGGGAGGGGGCGGGTGGTTTGGGGGGAAGGGGGCTGTCAGACAGTGAGAGAGGAAGGAAGTGGGTTGTGCGGGGGTGTGTGAAGGGTTTTGTTTAGATGGTGTTAAATTTAATATTTTTTTGTGTAAGAAGTTGTATAAGAATAGTATACAATAGGAAGATTTATTTTTAAGTGTGTAAGAAGAGAAAAGTGTGTAGGTGACAGTAGGACCCAATTAAGAAGTTGTATTAAGAATATACACATTGAGGATGCTCTTAGTTAGATGGATTGGTTTCTCAAAATCCTAGATGACATAATGAAGCCTACCTAAAAACTACCTTTTGGTTCCAACATTGAAGATACCCTAAGGACTTATTTGGTAATTGAAAAAGAATAAATAATAGTATTAATTTTAGTACTATTAGTATCTTTGCTATCAATCTTTATTTGTGTATCGGGAGTAATTTTGAGATTACAAATGTTAATCCCAATTTTTTTAGTGGGGGCGTTAATAATACCATCCTCCCCTTTGGCATTAATAGTGAGGGGATAATGACTTTATCCGAATAACTCGTGCTATTAGTCCCGACCACTTATTGCGTATCAAGCATCAGGCAACTCGACTTATTAATCATTCTGATCTTACTCCTGACTACCAAACGATACCTAAGAATATGTTTAACGGTGTCTCATATGAGGTTTTATCGAGGTTTTTGAAACACAAAAGAGAATCACCCCTTAATCAAATGGAAATTTAGTTTGATTTCGCCTCTTTCGGTCTCTACCCATGAGAGCATGTACAACAAATAATCATCTTTGATCCCAATTTAATACTCAACTTATTAAAAATGAATATAAAAATTCATTTGATACCCATAAGATACCAAAACAAATAACTCATACTATAGTTTGACACAAACCTCAATAATCTTTCATATCCCACCATCTTTATCTCTAATAACTTCAAAATTTGAAAAAAAATCATTTGGTATCCAAATGAGTCAAACAAAATCTCTATTTATAGATAAAAATGTATACTTCATACAAATATTTTTTTACTTTGATTTTTGAATTACAAAAAAGCCAAAAATCAAAGAAAACAAAATTAAGGGAGCTACTCATTTGGAGAGAGAGAGAGAGAGAGAGAGAGAAAGGCTAGAAGTGGACACTTTTTCCGAAATAAAGGCAATCTCAGAGCACGTTTAACGGAGTGTCATCTCCACTCCAAATGGATATATCTCCATTTAAGAAAGGATATCCCAAACATCTAGTTTAGATTTTTTAGTTTGAATATCACAAGTAGAAAGCGGATTTTCCGGAACGGGGCGTCTCATTTGGCCAGTCGTTTCCCTCCCTCAAGTGGGATCCATGCTATTTCTTTTTTTTTTCTTTGATTTTCGGTCATTTTGCAATTCAAAAAAATAATTATTAAAAAATATATATTTTTATCTATAAATAGAGATTTTGCTTGACTTATTTAGACATCCAATGAATTTTTTTTAAAATTTAAAATTATTAGATATAATGATAGTGGATATGAAAGATTATTGAGGTTTGTGTCAAGATGTTGTATGTGTTTTTTTGTTTGAGTAGCTTATGGGTATCAGATGAATTTTTATATTCATTTTTAATGACATAAATATTAAATGAGGATCAAAGATGATCCTTTGTTGTACATGCTCTAAAGCATTTACAAATTCTGCACACACACACACACACACACACAAGCTAGGATAGATATAATGAGGAAAGGAACAACATCAAAAACCACAAAGGCGTCGACCTAACACTTTAAGTAGTCGTTTGATAGTTAGAATTAAGGTTGGAAAAGATTAGTAAGTCAAATTATTGGATGTTTGATACCCAATAGACGATTTGTACTAATAATCCATGTTGTTCATGTGAGACTTTTATCCTTTTGTTAATCTATAATACAATATAGCTCATAATCGCACGTTTACAATTGACAAAAGATAAAGAGTAGTTGAGATTGGTTCCTTTACTGAGATCCTAAGGTCATTATCACTCCCCGAGTTCACATGTGTGAACGACGGTTGAGTAACTACCTCTCTCTCTCTCTCTCTCCAACTCCCCCACTATTCACGGTTGGTGGCCACTAATCCTTCCTCCACCAAACTCATCAATTTTATGCGCGCAATTTTGTATACAAATAAATTTTAAAAAAATCGTAAGTTTTGTAATTTAAAATATTTGAAATATACTAGCGCCATGTCATCAGCACGGATAAGAGTACTAGTCTATATCTATATATATATAATGACAAGGGTTGATTTCTTCCTCCAAATCTCACTTTTGAATTATTGACTTTTGAGTTACCATTTCACTCTTTCTCTCTCCTATCTTCTCTGGTTGTATTTCTCTTTCTCTCTTTCGTCTCCTCCATATTTTCTATCTTATCACCACCATCTCCTTTCTTTTAAATATGTTTAAACATTTTTCTCTCTTTAAACATAAAAAATAGTAACTAAAACAAAAATAATAGTTCCGGAGTCAAGAAAACAAAAATATAAGAGGTTAGTAAAATAAAAATAACTTATGGAACAAGCAACTATAAAAAATAAAAGTTATAGAATCAACAAAACAAAAATAATTTAATGCGGATGTTAGTAAAATAAAATAATTTACGGAACAAAAGTTTAAAACAAATTCTTAAAAATATATATGTAAAAAAATACGTTAGTAAAATAAAAATATTTGATGGAACAAAAATAATAGTTACAAAGTCAATAAAAACAAAAACAATTTAAACTAAGGTTACTAAAAGGATAAAAATAATTTACGGGACAAAATTTTAAAACAAATTCTTAAAAATAGCTATGTAAAACAAAAATATATTAGTTAAATAAAAATATTTGATGGAACAAAAATAATAGTTACGGAGTCAATAAAACAAAAATAATTTAAACTGAGGTTAGTAAAATTATAAAAATAATTTACGAAACAAAATTTTAAAACAAATTCTTAAAAATAGTTAGGTAAAACAAAAATACGTTAGTAAAATAAAAATATTTGATAGAACAAAAATAATAGTTATAGAGTCAATAAAACAAAACAATTTAAACCAAGGTTAGTAAAATAATAATAAAAAATTATGGAACAATTTTTTTCCTTAAAACTAATTCTTAAAAATAAAAAAAAATAATAGTTACGAAGTCAATAAAACAAAAAATATATATAATGGAAGTTATTAAAATCAAAATAATTTACAAAAAAAAATTGTTAACGGTAAAAATAATTTTATTACTTTGATTTTAGCTTATTTTTTTCTTAGAAATTTATTTATTCATAAAATACAAATATAATTTAATAAAAATAATAATTCTAAATGATGAACTTATTTGGGTTCACATTTTATTTGAAGGACGGAAAAAAATTAAGTTTGTTCCAAGACATTCATTATACATAATTTTTTTAATAGTATAGAGTGTTCAGGGTTGTCAGACCATTAATTAACGCTTAAAATTAGTGTTCCAGTAATGCTATTGAGAAACATTGACCATGCTACATGGTTGTGCAATGGAACAAGACTAATCATCATAAATCTTGGGGATCACATTGTTGAAACAAATTTTTTGAAAGGAAACAATGTTTGAGAAAATGTTTTTATCTCAAAATTGTCATTAATTTATCCGATTTAAGACTGTCTTTCAAGTTCCAGATAAGACAATTTACATTACGGGTATCATATGCAATGACAATTAACAAGTTTCAAAGTCAATAATTGCACGCAAATCTCTTTTAGAAGAAAAAAAACCAGTTTTTAGTCATACACAGTTATATGTCGTAGTTTCTAGAGTAACAAAATATTTTGGTTTGAAGATATTGATATGCAGTGAAGATGAAAAACCAACTAATAAGACAACAAATGTTATGTATAAAAATATTTTTTTAGAATCTATAATGATTAGTGATATACTATGTGTAATTTTTAATAAATCGATCCTTCTTATTTTGTTTATGCACTGTTTTGTTGACGTGCGTTTAACGCACGGGTTAAAAAACTAGTTATACTAAGGGAGATGGTTGAATTTTTAGCGTCCTCTCTAAAAAAACAATAGATTAACATTTTTTTAATTTTAAAACTATCCCCAATATATAATACGAGATTAATAGCAAGATCACTAATAATATCAGGATTAATAATATTATGTATCTCAAACTACCAAACAAGCTCCTAGATGCTTAAAGTGAACTATAAGATGAGGTCTTTTTGAAAAAAACTAATAAATTTTTATTAAAATTATTATATTTTTATTCAAAGTTTATCTTTCATGCTTTTGGGATGTGAAAATTTTATTAACTTATTGTAATCGATTTCATTTAACAATTTTTTTTATGATTGATAATAACCCTAGTACACTTAATCTATATTGAGATATTGTCAATCTTAGATAAAATTTTATTAATTTTAGTTTTGAAAACCTTGTTTCTGTCAAAACAAAAATTATGATAATCGTTAATATTATTTTATAAGTGATATGTGCATTTGGAAATGATTCAAGTCTTACTAATAATTAAGTATTCCAATTGGTGTATCATTTTTCACTTGTATAATTTTTCTTAAAAAATTAGTTATGTAAATAAATCTAATACTTCAATATCAAAGTTGTCAACTTGTCATTATATTTTAATGAATGTTCAAGGTTAAGATAATTTTCTTTTAAAACTTCAATATCCAATAACTTTAATTCCTCGATGCTAAATAGAAAACCAAAAATATCTTGATATATTTTAAGCTGTTCAAATATGTTTTGAAATGAAATGATTCTTTTATGTGTTGTGTATTAGAAGTAATCAACTTTAAATGGTCTTTCAGAAAATTTTAGAAATATCAATAATTACTTGGAGACTTTTTTTAGGCATAAAACCCTAACTTTAGCAGCTTCCCCCCTCAAAGGAACTCACAAGATGCGTAAGTGACAACTCCTATATATATTTTTTCTGTTCCTAAATAATTATTCTGGTTTCAATCTTTTGTCAATTCCAAAAAATTGTTGTTTCTAAATTTTATTTTTTAGACAAAAACTTTTACCAAATTCATATTTTAATTATGGTCACATGCACAAAAATTTTAAGAAAAACTACATATTATACTATTTGTTTATAATAGATTCAATTATTATTATTTTAAACGATATGTCAAGTCAAATAAAACAATTTTTTAGTATCGAATGAAGTACTCCTTTCTAAAAACTCTCATGGATCGTGAATTTAATTAAATGTTGAACCAAACTTCATTAAATGTTAACTAAGGCTCCGTTTGTTTCACGGAAAATGATTTCCAGAAAATGATTTCTGGAAAATGATTTCCGGAAAATCAAAAGATTTCATTTTCAAGTGTTTGGTAAATCTTTTGAAAATATGCCAGAAAAGATTTACGGGTGTTTGGCAAACACACGAAAAATGTCACGAAAAACAATATATGAATAAATACAAAAATAAAAATATAAAATAAACAATGTTTAAGATGTCCATAGAAAATCAATAAGGACCATCTTTTTTAATAAGGTTCATCTTTTTTTAATCTCACAATTACAAATAATTTTTTTTGATAATTGATATGAAAAAAAAAATTTAAAATAAAAAATAGACAATGTTTAGGATGTCCCTAGAAAATCTTACAAAAAACTATATATGAATAAATACAAAAAAAAATATTCTAATATTAATGCACATATTGAATATAAAATAGTGTTGAACTTTAAATAATTTTTCTTTAGTAACCTTCAATTTATCATTAGTGGGGTCAAATCAATGTCTATCTTTTTTCAATCTCTCATAATTACAAATAATTTTTTTAATAATTGATATCAAAAAAACGTTTTAAAATAGAAAATTGACAATGGTTAGGATGTCCCTAAATAATATATGTGACACTAATTTTAGAACGTAGTAAACATTTATTAAAATTATAATTTTTAAATAGTATGCACAAACTTTATTTATGTTTCTAAACAATTTATTTGTTGAGTGAAATATTGTGTGTGTAAGTAAATATGTGCAATTGTGAAAGGGGGCGGAGGGTGCCCGAACATTTGGAAAATGACTTACGGAAAATGAATCCGTAAGTCATTTTCCGGAAAAGAAGCCTTCATTTTCCGTTGACTCAGAAAACATTTTACGTTGACTGCATTTTCCTAAGGTTACCAAACACCGAAAAATGAGGAAAACGTTTTCCGGAAGTCATTTTCCGTGAAACAAACGGAGCCTAAGCATTAGTGTGTAGATCAGCTTGTAGAGGAATATTCTAGCATAACCAATAGATGTTGCGTTCGAGATATGAGAATATACATATACATACATATATATATATATATACACACACACACACACACACACACACACACACATATATATATATATATATATATATATATATATATATATATATATATATTGGCTGATTCACATAACACAATTAAATAAAACAGTTTTTTGCCTAAATCTATTTACTAAAAATAAATCATCATTAAATAATTCCAATTTTGAATATCTAGATTACATTTAAAGTTCAACTTTTGCTTTGAGAATTGAAAATCAAAAAATATCAATGTTAAGGTTAATTGGATAAATAATTACAAAATCTCCTCACATTCTTCTTTACCTTGGTTTGTATATAGATTTCTGCAAAAACTCTTCATTTTTGACCTTTTTGGAATCAAGTTAATTGAATGTATATTTGTTGCATTGTAAATAATGTTGAATGAATGTAGAAACCGGGAACAGCCGAAGCATCACATGGGTAATTAAATAACTATCAATTTTTGACTTATAAAATCAGTATAAATAATATGAAATCCGTTCACAATCACTTTTGTAAAAACAAAGAACATTAGTCTCCAAAATGCTGCCCTTATTCATGTTAGTGAAACAGAACAATCCAAGTAAACTTCAATGAGCAATGGAAATCTGATTAGTATAAATTTATAATGATAATCTTCATAGTTGTTTTTTTACTGTAGTTTGTCTGGTCAATATCTCCTATATAGTAGGAGCTAGCTCTTCAGTTCAGTTAGAGTTTGTTTCCTATTTCTTAGTTTGAAAAGGTCTTTGTTTGTTAAATAATCCATGAATATAGTGAAGTAGTTATCCTCTGTAAAAGGCTTATTTAAAGCCAAATTGTTTATTGAATTGGTGGTATCAGAGCCTAAAAACCAAGGGCCTGACGAGTTTGAGTGAGAGAGAATACCGTGAGGAGCAAACACTTATTGCCAGTGAAAGAATCCAATAAAAAGGGATGTCAGCTGCAGATAAATCACTTATTCCCATATTTGAGGGAAGTTATGACCATTGGGTGATGATGATGGAAAATTTCATCAGATCAAAAGAGATATGGAGTGTGGTCGAAGAAGGAGTTCCCGTTGTTGTTCGAGGAGCTGCTGCATCAGAAGCTCAGTGAAAAGCTATGGAGGAAGCAAAGTTAAAGGATCTAAAGGTGAAGAATTTTCTCTTTCAATCAATTGACAGAGAAATCATGGAGACCATTCTTGACAAGGGATCAGCGAAAGCTATATGGGACTCTATGAAGCAGAAATATCATGGAATAACCAAAGTGAAGCATGCACAGCTCCAAGCCCTAAGAAGAGAATTCGAGCTGCTTGGAATGAAGGAAGGAGAAAAGGTCGATAGCTATTTTTCAAGAACGATGACAATAGTGAACAAGATGAAGGCAAACGGTGAGAATATGACACAACAAACTATTGTGGAGAAAGTTCTTCGGTCATTAACGTCAAAGTTCAATTATATTGTATGTTCGATCGAGGAATCAAATGATCTTACCACAATGAGCATTGATGAGCTTCAAGGCAGCTTGTTAGTGCATGAGCTGAAGCTGCATGGACCTAAGGAAGAAAAGCAAACTCTTAAAATTTCATCTGAAGAAAGGGTTGGAAGAGGCAGAGGTCGTGGAATGTCCCGAGGGGGGATGAGAGGCAGAGGAAGAGGTAGACAATTCTTTGATAAAGCTCTTATCGAATGTTATAAATGTCATAATCTTGGGCACTACCAGTAAGAGTGTCTAGATTTGGAGAAGGGAGCCAATTACGTTGAATTGGATGATACTGAAGAATTGCTATTGATGGCATATGGTGAAGAAAAGAATGCAGGAAAAGGAGTTTGGTTCCTCGACTCGGGGTGTTCCAATCATAAGACAGGCAACAAAAACTGGTTCGTGGATCTTGATGAAAAGTTCGAGCATTCTGTAAAGCTGGGAAACAATACGAGGATGTCGGTTACTGGAAAAGGAAGTATTAAGCTAGAGGTCGAAGGCATAACACAAGTGGTGAGTGATGTCTATTATATACCAGAGCTTAAAAACAATATGTTGAGCATCGGGCAGTTGCAAGGGAAAGGACTTATAGTACTAATTCATGATGGGGCTTGCAAGATATTTCACCCAAGAAGAGGCCTCATAGCACACACCTTGACGTCTGTCAATAAAATGTTCGTGCTGATAGCAAAAAATGTAGCACAATCCACAGCCTGTTTTCAAATTACTGACGTTGGAATTACTGAGTTATGGCACAAAAGGTTTGGTCACCTAGGCTACCAAAACTTGAGCAAGCTGCAAAATAAGAAGATGGTGAAAGGATTGCCGCATCTCAAGATTACAAAGAAAATGTGCACAATATGTCATAAAGGAAAACAACACAGAGAGAGAATTCCAAAAAAATCAACTTGGAGAGCAACAAAAAGGCTTCAGCTGGTGCATGTTGATTTATGAGGACCTATCACTCCTCTATCGAACAGCGAAAAGAGGTACATACTGAGTTTCATTGATGATTTTAGTAGAAAGACTTGGCTTTATTTTTTGGTTGAAAAGAGTGAAACAATTTTATTCTTTAAAAATTTTAAAAGTCTCGTTGAGAAAGAAATTGGAAGCTCTATTAGTCGGTTGAGAACAGATAGGGGTGGTGAGTTTAATTCTGATGAGTTTAAGGATTTTTGTCGCATACATGGCATCCGGAGACAACTGACAGCGGCCTACACACCGCAGCAAAATGTAGTTGCTGAGCATAAAAATCGAGCTATCATGAATACAGTTCGATGTATGCTTATTGAAAAACAAATGCCAAATTCTTTTTGGGCAAAAGCAGTTAGATGGACAGTATATTTGTTGAATAGAAGTCCTACAAATGCAGTGAAAGACAAGACTCCTGCAGAATGTTGGAATGGACACAAGCCAAGTGTGGAGTTTCTCAAAGTGTTTGGATGTGTTGTTCACGTTCACATACCAGATCAAAAAAAGAGTCAAGTTGGAGGATAAAAGTCAAACATGCATTTTTCTTGGGGTAAGTGGGGAGTCAAAGGCTTACAAATTATATGATCCTGTTGCTAAAAAGGTGATTATAAGTAGAGATGTCATATTTGAGGAGGATAAAGGTTGGGATTGGGGGATGAGCATAGAAGAACAAGGACTCGACATTCTGTCATGGGGAGATGAAGATGACGATGACATCCTTAGTGACTATGAAGAGGAAGAAGAATGAGAGGCTGAATCACAACAAGAATATCCTTCACCTTTACAAGAAGGAGAATCAAGCTCAAATAATCAGAACAATGACACTTTGGAGCAACAACGAAGGGCAGAACCAAATGAAATCACAAGAGAATTCTCTTCTGAGCCAGTTGAACCTACAACAAGAGTTAGAAGGGCTCCGAGTTGATTAAATGACTACGTTAGAGGAGAAGGCATGTCAAACGAGGATGAGGTAACACACTTAGCATTATTTATGTCTCATGAAGATCCTTTGTGCTATGAGGATGCAGCCAAAGAAGATAAATGGCGAAAGGCAATGAATACGAAAATTGAGGCTATTGAAAGAAATAAGACCTGGGAGTTGGTGGACCTTCCGAAAGGTGCAAAAACTATTGGTGTGAAGTGGGTTTTCAAAACTAAACTCAATGAAAACATACATGCTGACAAGTGCATAGCACGTTTGGTGGCAAAGGGTTATGCTCAACAGTACGGAATTGATTACAATGAAGTCTTTGCTCCAGTTGCACGGTGGGACACCATACGAATGATTCTTGCACTAGCAGCTTGTAACTCATGGCAGGTGTTTCAATTGGACGTAAAAAGCGCATTTTTGTGTGGAGAACTAAAGGAAACTGTCTATGTCGAGCAGCCATAAGGTTACATTCAAAACGGTAGTGAGCAGAAGGTATATAGGCTCCAAAAAGCTCTTTACGGACTGAAACAAGCCCCTAAGGCCTAGTACAGCCGAATAGAGGAATACTTTCTTGGTGAAGGCTTTGAAAAATGTGGATACGAACATACTTCGTTTACCAAGAATGAAGTTGGTGGAGAAATTCTTGTGGTAAGCTTATATGTTGATGATCTTATATTCACTGGAGATAATGTTGAGATGTGTAGAAACTTCAAGGAATCCATGCAACGTGTCTTTGATATGACTGACTTGGGAGTCATGAAGTATTTTCTGGGTGTTGAAATTCAGTAGAATGAACAAGGTATTCACTTATGTCAACGGAAGTATGTAAGAGACATGCTTAACAAGTTTGGACTAGGGAGCTGCAACTCAGTCACCAATCCCATTGTGCCGGGTACAAAACTATCTAAAGATGAAGGCGGAGTAGAAGTAAACGCTACGGCTTACAAGTAACTAATCGGTAGTCTCATGAACATTACAGGAACTCGGCCATATGTAATGTACACTGTTTGTCTCTTGAACAGGTTCATGGTTTGTCCTAAGGAATCACACAAGGTGGCTACGAAAAGGGTACCTAAATACTTAAAAGGAACCATGGAAATGGGTATGTTCTACAAAAGGGGAGCTGACGGTGGTTAAAAGCTTATACTGACAGTGACTATGTAGGCGCTTCAGATGATAACAAGAGTACATCTGGATACACATTTCTCATGAGTGAAGGGGCTGTTTCATGGAGTTCTAAGAAGCAACCTGTGGTGGCGCTATCCACAACCGAGGCTGAGTATATAGCAACTGGTACTTGTGCATGTCAAGGGGTTTGGATGAACAGAATATTGAGTAATCTCAGTCAATCAAAATGTGAACTTGTCCAGATTTATTGTGACAACAGTTCATCAATCAAGCTGTCAAGAAATCCAATTCTTCATGGAAGAACAAAGCACATTCATGTCAGATTTCATTTCTTACGAGATCTTGTAAAAGAAGAAGTAATTGAGTTGGTTTACTGTGACTCAAAGAATCAAATTGCAAATATCATGACTAAACCTTTGAAGTTAGAAACATTTACGAAGTTACGAGAATTACTTGGAGTTCGAGTAAAAGGAGAAGTAAACTGAAAGACACTTAGCCGTTTCAGTTTAGGGGAGGAATTGTTAGAGAAGACTCGTACTAATCTTCATAGTTGTTTTTTACTGTAGTTTGACTGGTCAATATCTCCTATATATTAGGAGCTAGCTCTTCAGTTCAGTTAGAGTTTGTTTCTTATTCTTAGTTTGAAAAGGTCTTTATTTGTTAAATAATCCATGAAAATAGTGGATGTTATAAATTAACCACAAAATAGAACGAAGAGTATGAGAGAAAGAGAGAGAGAGTTTTTATTCAGAGGATTCGCAGTGTGTAATATAACTACACACTGCTCGGTATTTATAGCCGAGCAGTGGTACATATTTCTTAAGGCTACGGGACATAGCTCCCTAGCCCAAGCTACTCCTCCATCCTCCATTCAATGCCATTCAATGCCATGTTTATTATTGACTTTTATAACACTCCCCCTTGAACATAGCATTGTAAGGTGACTAAGTGTATCTCGTTAAAAATTTTAAGTCGAAAAACCCAGTAGGGAAAAAAATCGGACATAAGGAAAAACGTACACAACTTAGGCCACCAATTTTGTGCATGGGCTGTCTCGTTAAAAACCTTTTCATGGAAAACCCAGTGGGAAAAAACCATGATAAAGGGAAAAAGAGTACAGCCATATATGTTCCCCCTTGAACTGACAAGGGTCAAGAGAAATCACCTTTGTAAATCTCGTAGATTTCGCATCCCAATATTGTGAACATGCTTTCTGAAGGTTGTAGTGGGGAGTGCCTTCGTAAATAAATCTGCCAAGATTATCACTTGATCGAACATATTGGATGCTGACCTCTTTCTTCTTTTCAAGTTCTTGAGTGTATAAAAAGAGCTTCGGGGGGATATGTTTGGACCTGTCACTTTTGATGTATCCCTCTTTACTTTGGGCGACACATGCGACATTGTCTTCAAATAATATTGTTGGGTCTTTGCTGATAGGTAGTCCACTGGCATTTTGAATATGATGAGTCATAGATCGAAGCCATACACACTCTCGACTGGCTTCATGAAGTGCGATCATCTCAGCATGATTTGACGATGTAGCAACTAGCGTTTGCTTTTGAGAACGCCAGGAAATTGCAGTACCACCCATCGTGAAGACATAGCCGGTCTGTGATCTGGCTTTATGAGGATCAGACAAATAACCTGCATCTGCAAAACCAATCAGTTCATCCCTAGATCCTTTGGGATAAAATAATCCCAAATCGATCGTCCCTTGAAGATAACGAAATATGTGCTTGATACCATTCCAATGTCTCCGTGATGGAGATGAACTATATCTTGCCAATAGATTTGTAGCAAATGCTATATCCGGTCTGGTACAATTAGCAAGGTACATAAGAGCTCCAATAGCACTTAAGTATGGTACTTCAGGACCAAGTATTTCTTCATTATCTTCACAAGGACGAAATGGATCTTTTTCAACATTAAGTGATCTATTAATCATGAGGTTAGTGAGAGGGTTTGCCTTATCCATATAAAAACGTTTCAAAACCATTTTTGTGTAATTTGATTGGTGTACAAATTTTCCACTATGAAAGTGTTCTATTTGTAAACCAAGACAGTATTTGGTCTGTCCAAGATCTTTCATTTCAAATTCTCCCTTTAGGTAATCAACTGCTTCTTTGATTTCCTTGGGAGTTCCAATGATATTCAGATCATCTACATAGACAGCGATAATAGCAAATCCAACTGTCGTTTTCTTTATAAAAACACACGGACATAATTGATCATTCACATATCCGTCTTTTAACAAATGCTCACTTAAGCAATTATACCACATGCGACCGGATTGTTTCAATCCATACAGTGATCGCTGTAATTTAATTGCACATAATTCTTTAGGCTTTGAGCTCAGTGCTTCAGGCACCTTAATTCCATCAGGAATTCTCATATAAATATCGGCATCTAATGATCCGTATAAATAAGCCGTTACTACATCCATGAGATGCATATCCTGATTTTTCGAAACCGATAGGGTCGATTAAATATCCGAACGTAATAGCATCCATTACGTGAATACGCTTTCTTCATAATCAATCGGGCCTTTGAGAAAAACCTTGTGCAACAAGGCGAGCCTTGTATCTCACAATCTCATTTTTCTCATTTCGCTTTCGAACAAAAAATCCATCTCAGTATCCAATGGGTTTCACAAATTTCGTGTGAGAACGATAGATCCAAATACTTTTCGCTTTATTCAACGAATTTAATTCAAATTTATGGCATCTATCCATTTGATCTTGTTATGCCTCTTTTGACATTCAGATACAGATTTTGGCTCGGGATCATCAGTCCCGTCATTAATTTCTTGGGATACCGAATAAGAGAATATATCATCAATATTCTTCATTTCATCTCGGTTCCATATTTTTCCATTACATATGTAATTAATGGAAATCTCATGGTTATCATTGCTGCAGGCTTACTAGATTTGCATGATCGTGTGTTTCTTACGGAACAATTTCACGATCGTGTTTCTTCTGGAACACTTTCAAGTGATTGGGGATTTTCAATCACTTTCCTTTTATGGTGATTTTTATCCTTTGAACCAATGGGTCGCCCACGCTTGCGTGTCTTAGATTCATTTGCCATTTTATCATTTGCGCCCTTTTGGTATATCAATTCGAGGCGGGAGCATTTATAGCAGCCTACATGTGACTTTGTCACTCTCTTTGTATCTATAAATGCATCGGCAGCGATGCGCTACATTTTGTAAATGTATGATCTTTTGAACTTCAGGTTCACGTTGCTTTGTGGGAGGGTCAAGGTGCGAATAACGATGATGTGCACCACTTGATCTCTCTTCCCACTTGTTTCCCTCTTCACCTAAAGGTGGAAACTTGTCTTCATTAAAATGACAATCGGCAAAGCGCGCCGTAAAGAACGCCACCCGCTTTTGGTTCAAGATATTTTATTATAGAAGGGATTCATACCCAACATATACCCCAATCTTTTGGGTCCCATCTTTTGTGCGTTGTGGAGCAATCGGTACATATACCGCACAACCAAAAACTCTTAGATGGGATAGATTCGCTCGCCCGAAATGCCAACCGTATTGGGAGTATTTGTGATATGCACTGGCCCGAGGCGAATCGTTGTCTTGCAGCGCCGTAAAACAAAGATGACCCCATACGTAGTAGGCAACTTTGTTCTCATCATTAATGGTCTCGCGGCAATGAGTTGAATACGCTTTGATCAACGATTCACCAAACCATTTTGTGTATGAACATGGCTACCGGATGTTCAACATCGGTCCCTATTGCCATACAATAATCATTGAATGCTTGAGATGTAAATTCACCAAAGATTATCAAGTCTCACTTTCTTGATCATATAATGCTGGGAATTGTGCTCTCGCCTTGATTATTTGTGCAAGGAATTTGGCAAATGTCGATATTACGAGTTGATAATAGACATACGCATGGTACCATTTGCTAGAAGCATCAATCAATACCATAAAGTATTGGAATGGTCCACTTAGTGGATGGATAGGTCCACATATATCACCCTGAATTCGTTCCAAAAACGATGGTGATTCATATCCAACTTTAGTTGGTGATGGTCTAATTATCAACTTTCCGAGAACAAGCCTCGCAAAGGAGTTCATTAGATTGAAAAATCTTACGGTTTTTAATGGATGACCACTAGAATTCTCTATAATTCTACGCATCATTATTGATCCTGGATGCCCCAATCTATCATGCCAGGCTTTAAATGTTTCAGTAAACTTCAAGTTTACTGTAGAATATGATTCAAATATTCTTATGATTGTACTATACAATCCAGATGATAGAGATGACAATTTTTCCAATATACTTGCTTCCGGAAGTGTTTGAGGTAATGCAAAGATATTCATCATTCCCTTATTCATAGTCTCAATATGATATCCATTCAGACAGAATGTCTTTGAAACTTAACAAGTTTCTTGAGACTTAGGAGAGAATAGTGCATTATTTATCATAAATTTCGTGCCTCCGTGCATTAGAAAAATTGCCTTGCCAAATCCTTCAATTATTTTGGCATTACCAGATATAGTATTGACATTAGCATTGTCAATTTTGAGATAAGAAAAATATTTCTTATTTTTAAGTATGGTATGCGTAAGCGCTTATCTCGCAAGACATAAATC